>CM072335.1:7520000-8145000 GCA_036874045.1 Cymodocea nodosa
ATGAGTGCGTCCTGTGCCTCCAGGCGGGCAGCATGAGAATATCGTGACACACCAGAGGAAGCACACAAGGAGCTCAAAGCCGACCTGAAAGCTTGAGCGCTCCTGGCAAATGTTCTAACATCAAGACAAATGCACTTCTTTTGCAAATTTGCCGCCTTCCACGAGCTCCATATTCTCCCTGAGATTCCATAACAAGAGATGCTATGAAAAAAATGCAATTCTGCATCTCTAATCACACAATATGATTGGGATATCTTCAAACATGAAGCAGATCGATCCTTCCGTGGATGACCCAACGACCCAACAGAAACCGAAAATCCGACACGAGTATTTTTCTGTCTACAAACACTACCGGGCTTCTTGGAAAATCTTGGAGGAATGCTGTGATGAGCAAACATATTGTGAGCCCCTTTTTCTTCAATCCGTAGCAGAGTTCCACGTCCAAGCACGGGGAACCCAGGTGAATATATATAAGGAACTAAGACAAAATCTCTCGAGTGGAGAAATAACGGAATCTTCGAGAGAGAACTCTGGATTCATTCACCAGGGCTTCTTTGGTTTTGGTGGCAGCTGCGGTTTTCCACTGACGCGGCCTCTTCTGTGGGGAAAGATCGATGCCTTTGAGAAACCGAATAAATGATGCGATCAATGGTGATGGTGACGGTGGTCGACGCCGATGATGCTCTACGTATGGCCATCGGAGAACGGAGTTCCTCTGCGCCAAGCATCGCTGGTGTTCGGGACGTAAACCCTAGGAAGACCGACCGCTGGTACAGACCGCCACTCGCGAGTAGTTGTACGTGAATGACGTCATAATACCATACAAGGGCTTTTTATTTTATTTTTTATAATTATATAAGGTTTTTTTGTCATACATTTTATTTTATTATATTTTTTTCGCAAAGACACATTTTAGATTTTTTTTTTTTTTAACGTACGACACATTTTAGTTATAAGTGTTAAATGTTGCAGAAAACATTCGTAATTACACTTGATCCAAAGGTACGGAACATTTATACCCAAAAATGTTAAATGCTTCCTTTTATGATTTATATATATATATCAACTTAAAATTTATAAATTACATTCAAAATAAATATTTACTACGAAAAAATATTTATTGGTTTTAAAAGTAATCAACAGATTTTAAGTTATATAAGTGAATCATAAAATGAGTATCTACAATATTTTTAATTGTGAATAGTTGTAACCTCATTTTTCCTATTTATTGAATACCCAGTGACTTTCTTCCGTGATTTTCGGTTTTTCTACCAATTGCTAGATAGTGTACATGCATGAAATTTTAAAAATAAATAATTAAATTTAAATGTACAACAATAAATCTACGTTTAATTTAATTTCGATAACTGAATGATTGAATATATCTGTTAATAATGGAAATTAAAGGAAGTTCAATAACTTTTCTTTTGCAATTGTCGATGGTTTAGAGGCCACAGGTCATGCAATTTCTACGGCCCTAGTGGTCACCGATTGAATGACAGATATTATTAGAGAGATTACGTGCAGATTATTCTGTTAAAACTGACAATTATAATAATTAACCTCTTAATTAATATGAAATTTCAAAAGTAGGTTTTGAATTTGACGACTCCTTCAATCTACTACAAACAGGTATTATCACATCCTGAAGAAATCCGAGAATGACAACTGCTGTAAAATAGAAGAAGAAAATTTATACATTTTCAAAAATAAAATGTAAAAAATCACGTTCTTCTATTCCACTGCAGGTCTAAAATGGATGGTATAATAGAAACTAAAAAGATAATTTACAAAACTTAATTCAATTTCTAAAACATAAAAGTGTTCGCACACGTGAACATAGAAGTGTGTTCCACTTATGTATATATTTTTTACATTATCCTTTGATTACATGATTATAAATTATGATCACCACCTGTGGTAACTTGTGTTTGCATGTGTCTTACAATCACGTATCTCTCCACGACCTAGTGAGTTAGGTTTTCATGATTAAAAATTTAAAGATCTAAAAATAGTTTAGTGCATGAACATTTAGTAATATACTTATATCCACACAAGAACAATTAAACATGCAAACTATACTATGATCTTCTTATTCTCCTAATTGAAATAGTCTAGAAGAGAGACCGCTATCTCCAATTAAAAATTGAATTCACATGAACACAAGTTGCAGAGTTGGTGAGTGTAGAATATTTATGATGTATTCTCTTTGTTCTCAATTTACTATGTTTACTCAATCATTCAATTGTCTTACCAATGCACATATCCTTTCTAGTTATGTTCTTGATTCCTAATTTCAGAAACTCCAATCATGCCTTTGATTTTTACTAAATTTGAATGTATCATTCTGTTTTTCCATCTTTCAATTCTCTTGCTTTAAGATTGATTTGCAAAATAGAAACCTACATATCTGCAATGAACTTATACATATTGACATTTTAAATAATGGTTAGCAAGTTAAATTTTTTATCATATAAATCATCGGTTGGTAATATGAGTAGCTAATCTAAATATAACTATAAATCATAGAACTTTGGTAGGCAGTTAAGTTAAGTTACTATCAAACAAATAAATATACAAGTAGTAAATCACAAACATGGAAACTTATCCTTTTAAGCTCACTACTCAAGAGCTTATTTTATGCTAACCCTTATTTATGTAGGAAATTAGTAGATACACTTATTCAAGGAAAGCACTATCTTCATCTAGACACATTAATTAGAAAGAGAGTAGGATTGTAGTTTCTTAGTAACAATTGGTATTAAGCTTATACCTCTATGATTATCACAAGTTCACATCAGGAAATCAACTTTTGGCCACAATAAACACTCATTTATAGAATAATCTCAAGAGTAGTTATAATAGTGATTTTAAAACCCACATTTGGTTTCCTAACTCTTTTTGCACAATGATAAAAAGGAGGAAGAAATTATAAAAGTATGAGAAGAAGGAGGAGAACTTATGAGGTTAAAGTTATGAGATACAAGGAGAGAAATTATAAGAGAGACATCAAGTTTATTAAAGAATAGCTTTGATGAAAAGGGGGGAGCCAGTCTATTATTTAGTACATAGTCAATTCGACCTGCTATTTAAATCTCACAAATTGTAATCTTTTTTAATTTTTATATTATGAGTAACTTACCATATAAAAATGACTTAAAGAGTGAAATACTTGTACTTTATTATAGAGAATTTTGTCATTATCAAAAAAGAAGAGATTAAAAGGACTTTCATATTTTGATAATGTAAAAATCTATGCAAGAAATTATTATGTATTTCACATGTTCTAGTCAAGCATAGTTGAAGAATATAAAGCCTAGAGTTCATTTCAATTGAAGACGTAGGATGGATAGTTATGTGGATAAGTTACTGATACTTAATTAATAACCATTTGAGGAATAGTAGCAAACAAAAGGGAAAACTCGAAGAGTTATTCAACGAGTAAACAGGAGAAGTCAGCAAGTTATGAAATAACTATTTGAGTTTCTTAGAGAGTTATAAATTAATTGTTCAAGTTTAAGTGATCTCATGTGCGAACTTATATTTTCATGTGATAGTAAAAGAAGAAAAACTCGTAGAGTTATGATCTAACTATTCAAGTTGAAGAGTTAAGATAATCCTACAACATCTTTATGAGATTCACATGAGAATCACATACAATCAAGTTAAGTTCTCACGTGGTAGAAAAAAAAAGTTCAAAGACATAAAAGAACTCAAAGAGTTAAGATAAGTATTCAAGTTTTATAGGTTTGCAAAAAAAACATAGAGTTAACAATAACTCTACAACTTTCATCAAGCATCAACAAAATGGTAACTTATATTATTAGGACTATAAAGATCAGTTAGTACAATAGATTAAAATAATAATTATCATCATCAAAATATAAGATATTTAATAGTTTGAGCATCTTCACCCCATATTTGACATGTGGGTCCAATTCATCAAAGAATCCCTCTATTTTATCTCAAGCTTTTTAAATTCTATCACCTTCTAGGATTGAATAGTAATAGGAAAGAATTTTTCAAAAAAAGCTTCCTTGAACATTTTCTAGGTCTAACGCTTAATACTACGAACTACCATTTTCCTATCATTCCATACAACATATGAGTAGCATATTTTAAAAGGACCTTTGTATTTTTATAAAATGTTCTAATTATATTCTATCATTCCACCACAGACTAATTATTTTCTAATGTTCGATTGTGAGCAGTTGTAGGAAATGCGTAAGGAAATCATGTTGCACGAACCATACCACGATCTCAATTGTAGAACAAAGAAGTAATTACCATCGTTGATAAGAATAAAGAAAATTTAACTGATCAATTTGGCAGAAGTAGTAATTACGAGAAATAAATATAAAAGAAATGGAAAAAGAATGAAGAGAGAGAGGAGAACTGCTCATTGTAGAAAGTATCAAACGTTTCTTGAGTTCTCACCACCACCACCACCATCATCATCATCATCACCAATCACCATTCATCGAAGGTCTATGAAGATACTTTTCAGATGTCCAATTGATTTCGAGCAAAACATGATGATTGACAACTATTGTAGAGTAATGATAGTATCGTAGGAAAGAAGAACATTTTCACCAAGCACTGAATCAACTCTTAAAAGACAATAAAACTTCTAGCCATAGTTTTGAATTGATACCATTATGCTGAAGGGGAGTTCAACTTACAAAAGTCTAGGTTTGCAATTTAGTAAGGAGAGGAGCGCTTGACAGTAAATGATTAAGTTTTCAAATGAATAATTGCATCGCATGTAATGATAGAAGTTTCTCTTATTGTCAATAGAGAATTTTACCTCTCATGAATCATCCATCTTAAGGAATAAAACAAAAACAAAAATAAAACCAAAACAAATATATGTTTACATTTGTATCATTTTGTTTATCAAGATCTATGTTTGTATCGTGTGTGTTTGTATTGTTTGTTTAAATATTTTATGTTTATCTTATTTTAATTAATATAGAATCGTATATTTAAATATTGAAAATAGTTAGTATAAATCTCTAAAATTATGATTGATTTGTTTACTATTTGGAGAAGTTGAATGCTAGAATTGATCAATGTTAAATCTAATATAAAATAGCATTTGTAGAGTATAAGTGATGTTTGTAATTTATGGAATCACCCAATGGATGACTGTATTCTTCTGTAATTAGTAATATTAATAGGAAATTACCAAAGAACTTGTTGAGTTAACTATAACTCAATGAGGGTAGTTCGTTGAGTTAACAGTAAATCAACGAAGTGAGTAAATTAGTAGTATACACTAAATTCTAGCTATGAAAATTTAAAGAATCAAATTTCAACTATTTCCTATGCGTTCAAAATATTCTTGTACACTTATATAATAGACGTTGTGCCTTGTAGTTAATTTAATGAATAGATTTATTGGACTTAAATCTTGTTCAGGAATTACTTGTTACTTATAGAAAAATACATGTAAGTTGACAAGACAAGTTTTTCTAGCACCGTTGTCAAGGATCGAATGTTTGAAAATCATAACACTATTTCATTTTCATAGCATAAGGAATGTTATGTGAATTTATCATTGAAAATGTGGCATATCCTTATGCTCAAAGATTTTTGAAACCTGTAATTAACATATGTGAATTCTATAATTTAGAAGGACATGACATAGTTGATTATTTAAAGTTGAGACGATTGCAGATGACTAAATCAAATGAGCAACAAATGAATTATATCTAATATGATAGAACTGAGTATGAAACACTTATAGTTTACCCAACCAATAGTCATTTCAAAACAAGTAATATGTCAAAAGAAAGGAAAATTTGGGATAGGTATGATAACCTTGAACGAAGTTTAGAACAAAACCTTAAAAGTTGGAAAAATACATGTATTGTAATCAAAAAGTCAACCAATTAAACTATCAAGGAAATCATTCAGAACCTAAGATAGATATTGTTTATGAAACTGAGAGAATTGTAATAAAAATTGATTAAAAACTAGATGCAATGAGATTAAATGATTTAGAAAGAAAGCTTAATGCACTTGATGAATTTACAATGAAATTACAAGTTATACAAAAACAACAAGATAATATAAGTGAACATTCAAATTTCAAAAATGTGTATCAAGTACAAAACATGAAGATAAATGAAATTACAGATGAAATAGGAATTGAGAAATTATATAGAAGCCATCATAGATAAAAATCTTAAGAAAGAACAAGAAAATCATGAAATTTCTAAAAATGTGGAAAATGTATATGTAACATTGAGATCTGAAACTTATGTGACACCTAGAATTCAAAAAGAAAATGAGTTACATCCAAGTAAGAACAATTTTTAAAATGGAAATGAACATCTAATATTTGAAGACACAAAAATTAATGAAGAAAACTCTAAATCTGAAAGTGAAATTGTAAATAGACAAAAAAAAGATATAGATAAGAAAGAATCTGAAATTAATTTAGAACAAGAAAAAGAATCATTTAAATCACACTCATTAGCATCCTATTTTGAAAGATTAAAACAAACATTTCCTAAGAAATAAGAGAAAATGCCACATTATGCTAAATTTCTTAAGAACTAGTATACAAAAAAGAGGGAGCAGAAAGTGATAAGAAAAATATTTTTAGTAGAGTAAAATAGTTCTTTATTTCTGTCGCAAATTCCTAAGAAGTTATCCGATCTAAGAACCCTTGTTATATGATGCACAATAGATAATACAACTTTGGATAAAACCTCAATAAACCTAGGTACAAGTATAAATGTTATGCTAAGTAATATATTTGTATCCTTAAGTTTAGAAGGCTTGAGTCCTACTAGTATTATCATTCAATTAGCAAATCGAAGTATAAAATACTTTAGAGGAAAAATAGATGATGTCTTGATTAAAGTTAAGAACTTCACTTATCCTATGGATATTGTTGTTTTGGATTCCCAAAAAATCATGCATTAGAATAAAGATACATCTTTAATTTTGGAAAGACCATTTCTAGCAACTTTAGAGGCAATTATAAACTATAGAAATGGAATGATGAAATTAGTCTATGGTAATGAGGATACTCAATTGAATATTTTCAATCTAGAAGGGGATAAATGTTTAAAAATATCCTTACACATTATAAACTTTTTAGAGGATGAAGGAGACATCTTAAAAGATGTGATTCAATAAGAATTAAATAGACAATTAGATACTGAAAATTTTGAAGGGAGTAAAAATATAGATAAAGCCTTAAGCATAGAAGTAGAAAAAGAGTCAGATGAATTTAATGTTATGGATGAAAATGTTAAATTAGGAGCTCTAGCTTCTAATGGTCAACATCTAGATTTAAAACCATTACCTCCTAAATTGACCTATAGATTTCTTGAAGAAGAAAGGACTTGTCCAATAATTATAGCATCAAATTTAAATGAAGATCAAATTTCTAAATTAGAATATGTTGTAAAAAATATAAAGAATCAATAGGTTGAACTATGGTTGATATAAAAGGGTTAAGTTCAACTATATGCCAACATCATATATATTTGGAAGAAAATACTAAACTAATTAGAATTCTTGAAAGAAGACTAAATTCAAACCTTAAAAAAGTAATTAAGAAGGAAATTGTGAAATGGTTAGATAATGATAACATATATTTGATTTTTGGCAGCTCATGGGTTAGTCCAATCCATGTAGTTCCTAAGAAATCAAGGATAATAGTCATTAGTAATGAAACTTACGAATTGATTCCCATAAGAATCCAATTTGATTGGAGAGTGTGTATAGATTATAGGAAACTGAATGTTGTGACTAGGAAAGATTATTTTCCTTTATCATTTTAAAATCAAATGTAAGAAAAATTAGCAGACCAGAAATATTTTTGTTTTCTAAACAAGTTTCAAGATATAACTAAGTTCTAGTAGCATTAAAGGATCAAGAGAAAATAACTTTCACGTGTCCTAATGAAACTTATGCTTTCAAAAGATTATCATTTGAATTATGCAATACACCAACTACTTTTCAAAGGTGTATGCAAGGTATTTTCACTAAAATAACAAAAGATTTTCTAGAAATATTCATGGATGATTTTACAGTATATGAAACTTCATTTGAAGTATGTTTAAAGAACTTAAAACTAGTATTAAACCATTGTGTAGAAAAAAATCTAGTTTTGAATTGGAAAAAATGTCACTTTATAGTAAAACAAGGAATAGTCTTACGATATATTATTTCAATGAAAGGATTAGAGATAGATAAAACCAAAATAGAAGTTATTTTAAATTTACCAGAACCCAAATTAGTAAAAGATATTAGATTATTTTTAAGGCATGCAAGATTTTACAAGAGATTTATCAAAGATTTTAGCAAAATAGTTAGACCTTTAACTAATTTGTTAAATGATGTTCCATTTAATTTTAATAGAAATTATAAAGAAGCTTTCTTTAAGCTTAAAACTAGCTTAATTACAACTCTAATAATACAAGCTCATACTTGGAATCACCCATTTGAGTTAATGTGTGATGCATCTGATTTTACTGTAGGAGCTATGCTAGGGTGGAAAATAGAAAAATCTCCTAGAGTAATTCATTATACAAGCAAAACCTTAAATGAAGCTCAAGTAAATTACACAACTACTGAAAAAGAATTATTAACTGTTGTGTTTGCCTTAGAAAAATTTAGATCATATTTGATTGGAGTTAAAGTGATAGTCTACACAGATCATTTAGCTTTAAAGCATCTGATAGTAAAAAAAGAAACTAAGCCTAGACTGATCTGATGAATATTATTATTACAAGAATTTGATTTAGAAATTAAAGATAAAAAAGGATATGAAAATGTAGTAGCTGATCACTTGTCAAGGTTACAAATAGAAAAATCTAAACTTGATATTAAAGATCATATTCCTAATGAACAATTAATGACAAAAGAAACAACGCTTTGGTATGTAGATATAGTTAATTATTTAGTTACAAGATTAATACCTAAAGATTGGAATAGACAGATAAGAAATTGTTCCTTTCAAGAGTAAAATATTACTATTGAAAAGACTCTTACTTATTTAAGAAATGTCTTGATTTAGTTATAAGGAGGTGTATTCTAGAAACTGAATATGAAAGCACATTATTTTTCTGTCGTGACCAAGCATGTAAAGGATATTTTGGTTCAAGAAAAACTGTTGTCAAAGTCTTACAATGTAGATTTTATTAGCCAACATTATTTAAAGATGTTCATAAATATTATTTAAGATGTCAACAAATAGGAAGGATAGCAAGGAGAAATAAGATGCCTTTAAATTCTATTGTTGAAGTTGAAATCTTTGATGTGTGAGGAATTGATTTTATAAGTCTATTTCCTATATTTAATCAATTTAATTATATATTGTTGAGTGTGGATTATGTCTTAATGGATAGAAGTAATTCCTAAAAAATAAATGATAACAAAGTAATAATACATTTTATCAAAACTAATATAATTGCTAGATTTGGAGTACTTAAAGCTATTATTAGTGATAGAGAAACTCACTTTTGTAACAGAAGTCTTAAAGCTTTAACGAAGAAATATGGAGTAAATCACAAAATTGCAACTTCATATCACCCTTAAACAAATAGACAAGTTGAAAGTGCAAATAAGCAAATCAAACAAATTTTAGAAAAAGTAGTTAACCTTACTAAAAAGATTGGACTACTAGATTAATAGATGCACTTTGAGCTTATAGAACTACTAACAAACTAATCTAGAAATGTCACCTTTTAAGATAATATATGGAAAGAGTTGACACTTACTTGCTCAATTAGAAAATAAAGCTTATTGGGCATTAAGGACTTTAAATATTAACATAGATAGAGCTATTGAGCATAGAAAGATATAACTAATCGAATTAGAAGAGTTTATAAATGAAGCTTATTCGAGAATATTAGTAGAAAAAGAAAATATAAAGTTATGGCATAATAGAAAAATTATCTTAAAAACCTTTGAAATAAGATAAGAGGTGTATTTTTACATGTCTAGACTTCATAGCCCTCTAGGAAAATTAAGATCTAAATGGGCTAGACCATACATAGTTCGAAATATTTATTTCCATGGAGTAATTAAAATTGAAAATCCTAAAAATCAGAATGTATTTAAAGTTAATGGACAAAGACTCCAACCCATCCTTAAATTTTCAAAAAGTGCATTTGGAATTATAGAAGAAGTAAAAATGGAAGATTACCCAAGTCCCATTACATAATAAAAATGCATCCTAAATATACATATAATATATATATATAATGTAATAAATATATCTTAATATATATAATATATGATATTTCGGTTAAACCGAATCCATCAGTTTGATTGAAGCTAAATTAATTAATTAAGTATAAAGTTTGATCTAATCAAAATCTATCAGTTCGACCGAAGCTAAGAAAAATATTTAAGTATAATTATTGGTTTGATCGAAGTTTAACATTAGTTTGACTAAAAGTCAAAAATATATATTAATTATCAATAAGACCAAGGCATGATATCGATTTAACTAGAGAAAAAAAAAAGTGTTAATGTTAAAGCAATTTCAATTTGACCAAAATATAGTCTTGGTTCAATTGAAGTTTAAAGAAAAAAATTTAAAAAACTTTTATTATTATAATATATAATTATGTAGTGTCGGTTTAACCGAAATAGAGTCTTGATTCAACTGAAGTGTTGAAAATTTTTATTTATATATATATATTCCATTTTGGTCTAACTAGAAATCTATTGATTCTATCAAAGCCAAAAATTGAAGAAAAAGGAAACTATATTTTAATCATCGATTCGACCAAAACATAGTAGCGGTTCAACCAAATCTGAAAAAAAATTATATAACCTAAAGTTGGTCAGACCAAAGATTCTTCAATTTTAACTGAAATAGTGAATATATTAATATATATATATATTATATTTTTATTAGATATAGCTTTTATGAAGGTTTGTTGAATTATGTTTAATTCAACAAACTTACTTCATTGAGTCTATAAACTTATTTTGTTAAATAAACATGTAACTCAATAGAGTATTAGGATAAGTCCACAAAGTTAGTCCGTTGAGTTAACGTGTAACTCAACAGAGTAGTAACGTTAAGTTGTGCGTAATTTACACAAGAAATAACTTGATAACCCGCCAAAACTTAGGGCCTATTTAAACCTTAAAATTTCAGATTAAGGGCATTATCATCAAAAATCATTAGAGACTTAGAAGCACAAGAGAAATTAGACAATTGTTCTGTTTCGTAAGACAACAAAGCTGAAGATGGCATAGAACTGGTGAGATGAGATCGACATCATAAACTTTCTTCATTAGTTAGAGGCGTGACATTCCTAAAAAAAGATCAGAAATACAACTAGGGAGAAGGAGCTACTAGAGGTAGAAGAAAAGATCTTTCATTTTACAAAGAAAATAGTTGAACTAAATGTTAAGATTCCTAGTATTTTTGAAATAAGAATGAGAATAGCAATAGAATCTATAGTTAATAGAGAATGTAGGATCAGGCCCAACAATAAAACTACCTTAGAATTGATCCAATGAAAATCAAGAGCATGATTTTTGCATCATATATATTATGTTGTAGAAAGACATATGAATAGAGAAAAACAACAAGCGTAGGAACAACCTAGACCCTCACAACAACCAAAAATGTCTAGGGAAGAAGTCCAATTTTATAAACCTAAGTCTACAGAGGAAAGAAAAGAATTCAAAAGTTTAGTTCAAGTCTACAAAGATGAAGGAGATGAGCAAACTATAGCTTTTGCTAAAGCACATATTTTATATGATGTCATGAAGAAGGAACGAGCAGAAGATAGATTAAAGGTTGGTTATGATATTAAAGTGGAACAATATGATATAGAAGTTGTAGTAACATTAGTTATTGTACCAAAAGAAACTGAAGCTGGTCCTTTAAAATCAGTTACTATTAAGTAAGAAGTGCTAGAACTTGTGGCACAAGGGCATAAAGAGCCCATTTTTGTAAATTTATTATCAAAAGAGGAAAAATAGGCACAACGAATAAGAAGAAAAGAGAAAGTAGTGCCTAAGACTCTGTTTAGAATGAAAAAATACATAATATTAGTGGTTAATGAATGGTTAACTGCATAATATTTAGTTTATTATTGAGTATTTTGTTTTGATGATGTGTGCCAAACAAATGTAATCATATTTGCTCAATTACTATTGTTTGTGAAAGTAAATTAAGAACATCAATTAATATAGAAAAAAGTTTACTCATATAAATATTTGCCTATAATAGATCTAAAATTATGCTAAGCAAAATAACTAGTTGTTAAGTTATACTAACTTTTTATTTAACTAAACGTTAAGTTAACGTGTGTTTTTATTGTAAAGCATGATATGTTTTAAAGTTATATTTTCTATATCATGTACAGTGCACGTTAAGACAACTCGTTGAGTTAGTGCATTATTTGCATAAAGGTCACATAAGAACTCATTGAGTTATAGGCTTAAAGGTTAAAATAGGTCACGTGAGATTTCGTTAAGTTAGTGAACAAAATGTTAAAATGAAGAGACGAACTTGTTAAGTTAGTATTATACACATGGTGAAATTAAAGTTTATGAATATTATATTGTATCACGTGAGTTGCATATGCTTAATTTGTTAAGTTAACATAATTGCACACGTTAAGTTACTATATTGAACACTAAGACAATGTGTTAGGTTAGTGTTTAGAATGAAAAAGTGCATATTATTAACGGTTAAATGATGGTTAATTGCATAATATTTAGCTTATCATATGAGAATTAAGCCATTATGTTATAATTGCACTATTATATGCTTTAATTGAAGAATCTACTTAATTTTGGAGAATTAATGTTAATTTAGTACATTTATGAACTGTCGATAAGTTGCAGACTGTGAAATTCTTAAGTATCCGAATTTTCTGATATTTCGGACAGTTATGTTTAACATACCGAACAAATTCGGATAGTTATGTTTAACATACCGAACAAATTCGGATAGTTATGTTTAACAAACCGAATATGTATCGGATAGTTATGTTAAATTGCCGAACAGTTATGTTTAAAGAGAATATTTTATTATTTCCAGATGTACATCTGTTGAAACAGAATGAATGTCTTAAGTGAATTTTTGGTGAGTAAGCTGTAACTATCCAAAAATGCATCTGAGCATCGGATAGTTATACATGTAACCCTCCGAAATGTTATTTTATGTTTAAACTGTTGCTGACACGTGTCGAGATCTAGTAGATTTACTTAAGTTATAACTCGTTAAGTTAGCATAACTGTACGCGTTGAGTTACATGAATATACACTAAGGTAACACGTTATGTTAGCGGCTTATTTCTTTATTGCTCGTATTTTATGCACGTGCTGAATTTAAATGCTTTAGAATATCATGTAAGATACACATGTTTAACTCGTTAAGTTAATATAATTACATGCGTTGAGTTACATGAATATACACTAAGGTAACGCGTTAGGTTAGCTGCTTATTTCTTTATTGCATGTATTTTATAGTTATTTTCTAAAATGCCACTGTAGCGGTTGCAGGAACAGACAGTTGGAAGAAAAAACCACGTTTGCACGTATCTCGCAGGAATTCAATCGCGCATGGAGAAGGAAGCATCGCCGTTGATCTGAAGGAAGGAAATCCAACCGATCATTCAAGCAGAAGCAGTTACTACTGAAGAAATATAAAAAAAGAAAAGAAAAAAAGAAGAAGGTGCGATCGATGGACGGCCAGTGTATATAGAGGAGGAGCACCAAGCTTTCTACAGACAGTATCGGCAATTCTTCGAAGTATCACACCAACCATCGTTATCACCACCATAATCACCAATCATCGGAGGTCTGTGAGGATACTTGCCTGATGTCGGGTCGATTCCGAGCCAAACACAGTGCCTGACAACCATTGTGAGGAGTGATTGTGTCGCGGGAAGGGAATACATTTTCACCAAGCGTCGACTCATATTTCAAGAGATCGTAAAGCTTTTAGCCTTGGCTTTGGGTTGATGCCTGTATGCTGAAGAGGAGATCATCTTACAATTCTGGACTCGCAATTCTATAGGAAGAGGAGACAAAATTGTAAGTGGTTTAATTTTCAGTGGTGTAATCGCATTGCAAGTAGTGTCGGAAGTATTTACTGTCAAGTGAGATTACTTTACATTTCACCTTTCGCCCATTTCCATGTTCACATCAAAACAAAAATACCAAAAACAATTTATCTTTGTTTGTATGTTGTATTTGAGTGTTGTATTATTTGTGTTGTATCATGATTAATGTTATCTGTATCAATTTTATGATTGTTTTATGTTAGTTTTAATTTTACAGTTTACTGAAATTGGTTCGTACAAAAAACTTAAAGATTTTAATGGTGACTATTTGAATCAACTGAATGTTAGTATTGCTTAATGATAAATCCAATGTTAACTAGCATTAAAAAGCTTAATTGATGTTATTTACAATCTGTGGAATCGCCCAATGGTTGGCCGAATTCCTTTGTAACTAGTAGTATTATAAAGAAGAGACAGGCTCGCGGAGTTAACTTAAGTCCACGAGGATAGTCCGTTGAGTTAGCCATAACTCAACGAACTTAGTCCGTTGAGTTAACTGTAACTCAATGGAGTGCTTATGGAATATAAATTTGAATTGTTTACAATCAAACATTTCTTAAATTCGTCAGCAATTCCCTGTGGGATCGACCTGTACTTGCACACTGATACAATAGACACTGTGCACTTGCAGTTAAAGTACAAATTGGAATTAATATATAAATTGTATTAAAGGTTGTTTGTTTACTTCTAAAAGAAAGAATAGATATAAAGATAAATTAACTAAGTAAAAATAGAAGTAACAAATCCAAGTTTTTCTAGTGTAGTGCTGGGAAAACCAAAACAAGTTTTATGGTGCCGTTGCCGGGGAATTGAATTGAATTGAGTCGAAGTGAATTGAATTGAATTGAATTAATATAAGTAACTGTTAGAGCTGTTTCGTTTTAATAGCCAGAGTTGTTTGTTCTTCTGTAATTGAGAATATGGCATATGCTTATGCTCAAAGATTTCTGAAACCTTTAATTAGCATATGTGAATTCTGCAATTCTGAATGACACGACATTTCTGATTGTTTGAAATTGAGACATTTACAGATTGTTAGATCCCATGAACAACAAATGAATTATCCTCAATATAATAGAGCCGAGTATGAGAATCCTATAGTTTACCCAACTGATCGTCAGTATAGAATGTGTAATATGATGAGAGACACTGAAGTTTGGGATAGCTATAACAGACTAGAGCATAGTATAGAACAAAATCTGGACAAACTGGAATACTTTGTGTCAACAACAAGAAGTCAACCGATTAAACTATAAGGAGGCATATTTAGAACCTAAACAGGATATAATTTACGAAACTGAAAAAGCCATAAAGAAAATTGATCAAAAATTGAATGCAATGAAATTAGATGATCTGGAAACAAAATTAAAAGCATTAGACAAAAATGCAATGAAAATACAAGTTTTGCAACAAGACAATGAAAATTATAATGTTATAAACCTGCACAACTTGCAAAATATACAACAAACAGAAAACACTAATGTAAGAGAATTTAAAGAATGCACTTTAAAACTAAAAATAATTGAAGATCATAATCACGAAAATGATATACAAAAACATCATGAAAGTAACGAAAATCTGGAAGATGTATGTGTAACATTAAGATCTAGACTGATATACCACCAAGAACTCAAAATGAAAATGATATGAAGGTGGACAAGAGAAAAAATCAAAATGATAATGAAAATGTAATAGCTGAAAATCTAGAAATCACTGAAGAACAATTTGAATCTGCAATTGAAGCTAAAAATGATTAAATAAATCAACTGAAAGAAAAAGAGTCTTTGAAATCAAAATCTTTAGCACCCTATCCTGAAATATTACAACAAACAATTCTTGAAAAACAAGAAAAAATCAAAGAAATTTTTGAAAAAGTACAAGTTAACATTCCTTTGTTAGATCTATTGCAGAATATGCCACCTTGTGCTAAATTTCTGAAGGATTAGTGTACTAAGAAAAGAGAGCGAAAAGTTCTTAGAAAGGTCTTTTTAGCTGAACAAAGTAGTTCCCTATTTTTGCCACAAATTCCTAAAAAGTTATCTGATCCTGGAATACCTATTATATCATGCACCATAGGAAATACCATTCTAGAAAGAACCTTAATAGACTTAGGTGCAGATATAAACGTTATGCTAAGTGATATATTTGCATCCTTAGGATTAGAAGGCTTAACTCCTACTAGTACGGTTATTCTATTAGCTGATAGAAGTATAAGATACCCTAGAGGAAAAATAGAGGATGTTTTAATTAAAATAAAAAATTTTATATATCCTATTGATATTGTAATTTTGGATTCCCAACAAATTAAGCATAAAAATAGTGATACATCTTTAATTTTGGGAAGGCCATTTTTAGCAACATCAAGGGCTGTTATAAATTGTAAAACTGGAGTAATGAAGTTAGCATATGGTAATGAGGATACTCAATTAAATATTTTCAAACCAGAAATGTTTGAGGAGTTAGAAATGTCCTTACATACCATAGACTTTTTAAAGGATGAAGGAGATATGCTAGATGATGTGATTCAAGAAGAATTAAATAGGCAAATCAATTCTGAAACTTTAGAAGAAAGTGAAAGCATAAATATAGAAGGAGATCAGGAAGAAATTAATTTAAAAAATGATGATGTTCAATTAGGAGCTCTAGCTTTTGATGGGCAACATTTAGAATTAAAACATTTACCTCTTGAATTAACCTATATATTTCTAGAAGATAAATGGACCTATCCAATCATTATTGCTTCAGATTTAAAAGAGGATCAAATAGCTAAATTAAAAGATGTAGTAAAAAGTTATAAAGAAGCAATAGGATAGACTATGACTGATATAAAAGGGTTAAGTTCAACTTTATGCTATCACCACATATATTTAGAAGAGAATGCTAAACCTGTTAGAATTCCTGAGAGGAGATTAAATCCAAACCTTAAGGAAGTAGTCAGGAAGGAAATAGTTAAATGGTTAGATAATGATATAATTTATCCGATTTCTGATAGCTCGTGGGTTAGTCCAATCCATGTAGTTCCCAAGAAATCAGGATTAACAGTTATTAGGAATGAAAGTCAAGACTTGATACCTACTAGAATTCAATCATATTGGAGAGTATGTATAGACTATAGAAAGCTGAATGCTGTGACTAGGAAAGATCATTTTCCCTTACCTTTTATAGATCAAATGTTGGAAAGATTAGCAGGGCAAGAATATTTTTGTTTCCTAGACAGGTATTCAAGGTATAATCAAATTCCAGTAGCATTAGAGGATCAAGAGGAAAACAACTTTCACCTGTCCTAATGGAACTTATGCTTTTAAAAGAATGTCATTCGGATTATGCAATGCGCTAGCTACCTTTCAAAGGTGTGTGCAGGGCATATTTACTAGAATGACTGAAGAATTTTTAGAAATATTTATAGATGATTTTACTGTATATGGCAACTCATATGAAGTGTGTTTAAGCAATTTAGACCAAATATTAAAATGCTATGTGGAAAAAAATCTGGTTTTAAATTGGGGAAAAAAATGTCACTTCATGGTTAAACAAGGAATAGTCTTAGGGCATGTTGTTTCTAAAAAAGGGTTGGAAGTAGATAAAGTTAAAATAGAAGTAATTTCTAATCTACCAGAACCTAAATCAGTAAAAGATATTAGATCATTTCTAGGACATGCTGGTTTTTTATAGAAGATTTATTAAAGACTTTAGCAAGATAGCTAGACCTTTAACTAATCTATTAAAAGACGTTCCATTTAACTTTGATAAAAATTGCAAGGAAGCATTTTTCAGACTTAAGACTAGCTTAATTTCAACTCCTATAATTCAAGCACCTAATTGGAACCATCCATTTGAATTAATGTGCGATGCTTCTGATTTTGCTGTAGGAGCAAGTGTTAGGATGGAAGATAGAAAAATCTCCTAGAGTGATTTCATTATGCAAGCAAAACCTTAAATGATGCTCAAGTTAATTACACAACTACTAAAAAAGAATTATTAGCTGTTTGTGTTTGCTTTAGAAAAGTTTAGATCATATCTGATTGGAGCTAAAGTAATAGTATACACGGATCATTCAGCTCTAAAACATCTAATAAAGAAAAAAGAAACTAAACCTAGATTGATCTGATGGATATTATTATTGCAAGAATTTGATTTAGAAATTAAAGATAAAAAAGGTTGTGAGAATGTAATAGCAGATTATTTATCAAGATTACAAATAGAAAAATCAAATATTGAAAATTAAGGATAATTTTCCTGATGAACAATTAATGACCATCAACACAATGCCTTGGTATGCAGACATAGTTAATTACTTAGTTACTGGTTTAACACCTAAGGATTGGATTAAATAGGATAAGAAATTGTTTTTCTCAAGAGTAAAATATTACTATTGGGAAGACCCTTACTTAATTAAGAAATGTCCTGATCTGGTTTTAAGGAGGTGTATTCCAGAAACTGAATATTCGAGCATATTGTCTTTCTGTCATGACCAAGCTTGTGGAGGACATTTTGGTTCAGGGAAAACTGCTGCAAAAATTCTACAATGTGGGTTTTATTGTCCAACACTATTCAAAGATGCTCATAAATATTGCTTAAGTTGTTTAAGATGTCAACAAATAGGAAGAATATTAAAGAGGAAAATGATGCCTCTTAATACTATTGTTGAGGTTGAAATCTTTGATGTGTGGGGAATAGATTTTATGGGTCCATTTCCTATGTCTAATCAATTTAATTACATATTGTTAGAGGTGGATTAGGTATCTAAATGGATAGAAGCTATTCCTACAAAAACTAATGATAACAAAGTGGTAATACAATTTATAAGAACAAATATATTTGCCAGATTTGGAATACCTAAAGCTATTATCAGTGATAGAGGAACTCATTTCTGTAATAAAAGTTTTGAACCTTTAATGAAGAAATATGGAGTAAACCACAAAATTGCAACATCATATCATCTGCAAACAAGTGGACAAGTAGAAAGTGCAAACAAACAAATTAAATTAATCTTGGAAAAAGTAGTAAATCCTACTAGAATAGATTGGGCTAATAGATTGATAGATGCACTTTGGGCTTATAGAACTGCTCAAAAAACGAGCTTAGGTATGTCACCTTTTAGGCTAGTATATGGAAAAAGTTGTCATTTACCTGCTAAAATAGAACATAAAGCTTATTGGACATTAAAAACTCTGAACACTAATTTAAATCAAGTTGCTGAAAATAGGAAAATGCAACTAATTGAATTAGAAGAATTTAGAAATGAAGCTTATTCGAAGATTGTAAGAGAAAAAGAGAAAATTAAATTTTGGCATGATAGAAAAATTATTCCTAAAAGCTTTGAAATAGGACAAGAAGTATATCTTTATCTGGCTAGACTCCATAATCATCCAGGAAAATTAAGATCTAGATGGGCAGGACCTTACAAAGTTCGAAATGTTTATCCTTATGGAGCTATTGAAATTGAAAATCCTAAAAATCAGAGTATATTTAAATTAAATGGACAAAGACTTAAATCTATTCTGAAAACACCAAAAAGCTCCTTTGGAATTATAGAAGAAGTTAGAGTAGAGGACTACTCGAGCTTTACTTAGTAAGAAATCAATTTTTATGTTCATATATATCTATAAATAAAAAATAAAAAAAACATTAAAAATATATATAAAACATAAAAATAGTTGCGGTTCAACCGACTAGATCCATCGGTATGACCGGAACATTAAAAAAAAATTGTATATTAATTTTCAGAAAAAAATATTAGTTTTACCGAAACATAGTATCGATCCAACTGAAAGAAAAATAAAAAAATAAAAAATATTTAGGTCTGATCGAAGCATAGTATCGATTAAATTGGCAAAAAAGAATTGTATATTAATTTTCAGAAAAAAATATTGGTTTTACCGAAACATAGTATAGGTTCAACCGAAAGAAAAATAATAAAAAATAAAAAATATTTAGGTCTGATCGAAGCATAGTATCGGTTAAACCGGTAAAAAAACAGAAAAACTATTCTCTATAATATTTTTATTATTATATTTGCTTGTACGGATAGTCCGTTGAGTTACGCTTAACTCAATGAGCATACTCCGTTAAGTCTTGAGTTAGTCAACGAGCTTATTCCATTGAGTTAACTGTAACTCAATGGAGTACTGTAGCTATGACCTAAAATTAGAAAAACTCTAGAAGGAAGTAGATGAATTTAGGCATAGAGATTAAATTGTATTGTTCGTCTACTTGTATGAAATTGTATGGTGTACTTGTAATGTAATTGATTCATATTAATGAATATAATTTTTCAGATGCAATTTTCATACGTATTTGGATGTGAAATGAATGGAATTTATTGAATATTATGTAATTTGTGGAACTTTATGAATATGTAACAGATTTACAATTTGCTGAATGACAGGATAACTGCTTAAAAATTTCTGCTTGTTATAAGGTAAAATGTAAATTCTAAATAACGTAAAATGACCTGCAAGTTAAATCTTTATATAATGTTCAGATTTAAATGTATTTTAATCAAAATGAGGCATTAATGACATAGATTTAACTTTATTACAGTTAGTAGAATGAAAAACAAAGAAAAAAAAAACAGAATAGAAAACTTACGAGAGTGAAACTTAGATGTTGTCAAGTGTTAACTCAACGAAGTAAGTCCGTTGAGTTAACCGTAACTCCACGATGTCCGTAATATAATATAAGGTCACTCCGTTGAGTTATCTGTAACTCAACGAAGTTAGTCCGTGGAGTTAGCAACAGTAACCGACTGTGTTCTATTGAGTAATCTGTAACTCAACGAGGTTAGTTCGTGGATTAAGTAGAATGGTTATTCTTTTAACCACAAACGAAACTTCATCAGTTTAGCGGTTACCAAAATTTGAAATTAATAGTGGTACACGTACCCATAAAAATAAGAACCACGATGCACGTTGCAAGCCACGTTCTTGCAACGAGATTTATTCACTTTATGGTTGCGCAGTATATATATGAAACAGAATGTCATTTACGAGTTACCAACACTTTTAAAAGAAAGGAGAAAGCGTTGGAGGAACTGGAAGGAGAAGCAGCTGATTCAACCTTCATCCGACAACAAATATTTATAGAATGGAAAGCTTCAGACTAGTATGTAATTAATCTTCTACTATTTGTTTATGAGCACATGGACTCATTCTCTAAGCACTAAACGATTAGTAAGAACACCTACCCAGGAATTTTCATTGTAGAGGAGTACTGAAAAATTTTCTGAACTGAACTTTAACGAAATTCTTTGAGGTGTAGCTAACCTTTCTTTAAAAGAGAACGTAGAGATGACTGCTCTAGTAGAAAAACCATTAGGAGAGATTCTGTATCCTGAATTAATTGATGAACCTTCATGTATTCGATTGCCAAACTTTGAGGGAGATAGGTTTGAACTGAAATCTAATTATATTAGTCAATTGCCACATTTTCATGGATTAGAAAGAGAGGATGCCTATTATTTCCTTAGAGAATTTAACGAAGTTTGTCAAATGATGAGAATGCCAAACATGAGTATAGATGCTATTAAACTTAGATATATCCCTTTTGCTTTAAAAGATACAGCTAAGAGATGGTTATATACTCTATCGCCTGATTCAATTTCTACATGGACTGAATTTTACTCTATTTTTCTGGAAAAATACTATCCAACACATCAAACGATTAAAAAGAAGAAAAAAATATTAATGTGTAGCCAAAAACAGGGTGAATCATTTTGGAAATATTTTGAAAGATTTAAAGATTTACTAACTTAATGTCCACATCATGCAATGAGTAAAGCACAATTAATAGGCATAATTTATGAAGGCATAGATGTTTCAACGAAATCTTTATTAGAATCTACTTGTCAAAATGGATTTTTAAAATTATGTAGTGAAGAAGCATGGGCATATTTAGAAAATTTTGCAAAAAGAACTGCACAGTGGGAAAATTCGGTTGAAGCTATTGTAGATAAAAGATTATTGCCAAGAGGAATGCATGAAATAGATTTCAATACTATGCTTGAGGTGAAATTAAATGAATTAACAAAGAAAATAGAAGAGTTATCATTAAATCAAAAGCTAGTAGAAAAGAATACAAACATAAATGACTTAGATATTATTTATGCTAGAAACCAGAGAGATAACTTGGGAAATTCTTATCATCCTAATTGGAGAAATCACCCGAATTTATCTTGGAGAAACAACAATTTCCAGGGAGGAGAAAATATAAATGAGAAGAACATAAGTTATGAAGTATTAATTGAACAAGGAGCTAGAATAGAGAAATTAGAAAAGATAATCCAACAAGTAAACAATCGTCTAGAATTTATATTTGGAAATGCTGCAAATCAAAATCAGAATAGAAATATATCACTTAGACAGAAGGAACCAATGGAAGTTAGACCTACTAGAGGATTGCCAATACAAGCTATACCTAATCCTATCAATAGAACGGTTAATGAAATTGATACCTCTTCTAAGAGGGCAGCTGAATGAAGCAGCATATCTGAAGCAACTATCTGTATGTATATATGTTTTATTTTAAGTTAATAGTATCGTAGAGTTAATTTTTAACTCAACGAACTTAGTCTGTTGAGTTATGCCTTAACTCCATGAGGGTGTGCAGTAGTTATGTTAATTTTTGTCTCTGCTAAATTTTTGTTTTTATTTTACAGAATCGACAAATGGAATTAATGCAATTACCGTTGGATGCACAAAGGGAAATACTAAGTAACTTGTTAGCTAAAGATCTATGCAGGCTGTGTTGTGTATCAAAGGAAATTAAAAACTATATTGAAGAAAAATATTTTCAGGGACTACAAGCTGCAAAAATGACTAAGATTACAGATGGATTCATATGGAGGTCATTTAATCGTAGTTCAAATACCCATGAATATCTAGCTATGGAAGAAACTACTGGAATTCCACCCAATGCATTAGAAGGAATAAATCATATTACGGGGATAGATGAAGGATTAATCATATACAAGACTAGACCAAGGTATGCAAGTTTAATATTACCTGATATTTTGATACGAAATCCTATAATAGGAGAAGAATGGAATATAGGAAGACCTGATATATTTGAAGCACCAACTGAAAATTATGGGTCAGCTTTAATATTTTCTGATAAAAATTCTGCAATTCCTGAAAAATTATATTATTGGAGACCTACAGGAAATTGGGGTGAAGATTTACGTTTAAGTGTGTATAATTTTCTGAACAGATCTTGGAATGAAAACATTATAATATATCTAGGACAGAAATCATTAATTAACCAAACACATGTCATACTTGATGGATATATCTATTTAGTCACAGAGATATCATTAGCATATGGATCTGATTTATACATAGTGACCATAGACAGTTATGATGATTATATAGAAATTTTACCTGTACCGAGTGAAATAGCTAAACCACAATCTGCAGAATTTAATGAAATTCAAATAGGAATGTGGTATAATGAAGAAGATGATCCTACTTTATGTCTGATAAGATGGTGGGATGAACTGATGAAATTTCAAATATGGATTATGAAAGACATGAATGAATGGAAGTGGGAAGAGGAGTATATTGAAATAGAGGTAGAAATAGAAATTGCTACATTACCTTGGAACCAAACAGGATCCCTTTCTGCATTACATATCATTAATGGTAATACACTCGTATTTGGAATTTATAAAATATTGCATGTTTACAAATCAAAAAGGAACAAGAACTACATTAAAACAGAATTAATAGCAAGAAGAACTATGCCTAAAAAGTTTGCTTGGACTGATACATTTATTCCATTTGTTTCTATTTTTCAATCATGTTCTTAAGCTGTGATTTTGTGTGTTTAACGTGTGTATTCTGCATTTAGTTTTAGAAAAAAAAAGAAAGGAATTTTGAAGTTTTTCATATTCATTTTATAAAAAAAAAACAAACAAAACAAAATATCAATCCAGTTTGTTGGTATCTGTTCTGGGAAACCAACTAGCTTGCTTGTGAGCTACCAAAGGCATAGGAGTCTGGGTTCCACACAAGACACTGATTTATTAATATTTGTTAAATGTTATTTTGTTAAATTCTAGATTAAATAAAACACATATGATGAAAGATACATTTACTTTGACTGATTGAACTTGTAGAATGATTTATGTGTAGATCTTATTAAACTACAAATAAAGTATGAGCTTATTGTTATGGATTCATATTTTTAGTAAATGATAGAAGCAGGATTATATGAGATTGGTGTTTTACTGCATTTGTATTAATGAAATACGTGCATATACAGTATGTGATTAATGCTTTGTTTTGTGTGTGCATTTATTTTTAGAAAAAAAAAAAGAAAAAAAAGAAAAAGAAAAGAAAACTTTGAGAGTTTATTGACTTGTTTGATCATGAGCCTTTTGTACTTGAGAAGATAGGTATGTAAGGATTGTTGACCTGAAAAAGGACTCTGAAAATCTGGCAACCTGAGATCCTGATCAGATCTAAGATTGTTGACTGAAAGCTCGTTACATGGGTACATTAGAAAGCTCTTGTATGATTCAAGCTTGTCAAATTAACTTTTAAAGTACAAAAAAAAAAAACATATACTGTTCTGAAAAGATACAAGTGTTTTGTGAAATACAGATATCTTATGAATCGAGTATATTTTCTGTTATCTAGAATTGCTGAAATATGAATCTGGAATTGACTTTTGAAGTTGTTTAATGGAAATACAATTCTTTATTCTACTTGTCTTAATCAGATTGAATTGGATTGTACTTTGATTCATATGTTGTTGAAATTTTTTCTATAAAACTTATTGGAAAATTCAGGATTACAGATGATGAAAAGAAGAACAAACGATAATATAATTAACACCTATATGAAGATGATATACTTTGTATGTAATTTACATATATTCTAAATATCTTTGCAGGTTGATTACTGAAACATACAGAATATATGTTTATGCTAAACAGAAGAAAAAAAACAAAAGGGGAAGAATTAATTCTAGCACTTTTTGAAAGACCAATTAATTCGATCTTAGTTTGCTAAGGGACCAGCAAAATTTAGGTATGGGGGAAGTGTTTAGAATGAAAAAGTGCATATTATTAACGGTTAAATGATGGTTAATTGCATAATATTTAGCTTATCATATGAGAATTAAGCCATTATGTTATAATTGCACTGTTATATGCTTTAATTGAAGAATCTGCTTAATTTTGGGGAATTAATGTTAATTTAGTACATTTATGAACTGTCAGTAAGTTGCAGGCTGTGAAATTCTTAAGTATCCGAATTTTCTGATATTTCGGATAGTTATGTTTAAATTGCCGAACAGTTATGTTTAGAGAGAATATTTTATTATTTCCAGATGTACACGTGTCGAGAGCTGGTAGATTTACTTAAGTTATAACTCGTTAAGTTAGCATAACTGTACGCGTTGAGTTACATGAATATACACTAAGGTAACGCGTTAGGTTAGCGGCTTATTTCTTTATTGCTTGTATTTTATGCACGTGTTGAATTTAAATGCTTCAGAATATCACGTGAGATGCACATGTTTAACTCGTTAAGTTAGTATAACTGCACGCGTTGAGTTACATGAATATACACTAAGGTAACACATTAGGTTAGTGGCTTATTTCTTTATTGCATGTATTTCATAGTTATTTTCTAAAATGCCACTGTAGCGTTTGTAGGAATAGACAGTTGGAAGGAAAAACCACGTTTGCACGTATCACGCAGGAATTCAATCATGCATGGAGAAAGAAGCATCGCCGTTGATCTGAAGGAAGGAAATCCAACTGATCATTCAAGTAGAAGCAGTTACTACTGAAGAAATATAAAAGAAAAGAAGAAAAAAAGAAGAAGGTGTGATCGATGGACGGCTAGTGTATACAGAGGAGGAGCACTGAGCTTTCTACAGACAGTATCGGCAATTCTCCGAAGTATCACACCAACCATCGTTATCACCACCATAATCACCAATCATCGGAGGTCTATGAGGATACTTGCCTGATGTCGGGTCGATTCCGAGCCAAACACAGTGCCTGACAACCATTGTGAGGAGTGATCGTGTCGCGGGAAGGGAAGACATTTTCACCAAGCGCCAACTCATATTTCAAGAGATTGTAAATTTTAGCCTTGGCTTTAGGAAGCTTTCTTTTAGAAGTAAACAAACAACCTTTAATACAATTTAGATATTAATTCCAATTTGTACTTTAACTGCAAGTGCACAGTGTCTATTGTATGAGTGTGCAAGTACAGGTCAATCCCACAGGGAATTGCTGACGAATTTAAGAAATGTTTGATTGTGAACAATTCAAATTTATGAACGGACTAAGTTCGTTGAGTTATGGATAACTCAACGGACTATCCTCGTGGACTTAAGTTAACTCCACGAGTCTGTCTCTTCTTTATAATACTACTATTTACAGAGGAATTTGGCCAACCATTGGGAGATTCCACAGATTGTAAATAACATCAATTAAGCTTTTTAATGATAGTTAACATTGGATTTATCATTATGCAATACTAACATTCAGATGATTCAAATAGTAACCATTAAAATCTTTAAGTTGTTTTGTACAAACCAATTTCAGCAAACTGTAAAATTAAAACTAACATAAAACAATCATAAAACTGATACAGATAACATTAATCACGATACAACACAAACAATACAACACTCAAATACAACATAAAAACAAAGATAAATTGTTTTTGGTATTTTTATTTTTATGTGATGGGCGAAAAGTGAAATGTAAAGTAATTTCACTTGACAGTAAATACTTCCGACACTACTTGCAACGCGATTACACCACTGAAAATTGAACCACTTACAATTCTGTCTCCTCTCCCTATAGAATCGCGAGTCCAAAATTGCAAGATGATCTCCTCTTTAGCATACAGGCATCAACCTGAAGCCATGGCTAAAAGCTTTACGATCTCCTAAAATATGAGTCGGCGCTTGGTGAAAATGTCTTCCCTTCCCGCGACGCAATCACTCCTCATAGTGGTTGTCAGACATTGTGTTTGGCTTGGAATCGACCCGACATTAGGAAAGTATCCTCACAGACCTCCGATGATTGGTGATTATGGTGGTGATACGATGGTTGGTGTGATACTTTGAAGAATTGCCGATACTGTCTGTAGAAAGCTCGATGCTCCTCCTCTGTATACACTGGCCGTCCATCGATCACACACACTTCTTTTTTTTTTCTTCTTTTCTTTTATATTTCTTCAGTAGTAACTGCTTTTGGTTGAATGGTCGGTTGGATTTCCTTCCTTCAGATCAACGGCGATGATTTCTTTCTCCCTACGCGATTGAATTCCTGCATGATACATGCAAACGTGGTTTTTCCTTCCAACTGTCTGTTCCCGCAACCGCTATAGTGGCATTTTGGAAAATAAATATAAAATACATGCAATAAAGAAATAATCCGCTAACCTAACGCGTTACCTTAGTGTATATTCATGTAACTCAATGCGTACAGTTATGCTAACTTAACGAGTTATAACTTAAGTAAATCTACCAGATCTCGATACGTGTCAACAGCAGTTTAAACATAAAATAACATTTCAGAGAGTTATAGGTATAACTATCCGATGCTTAGATGCATTTTCGGATACTTAAGAATTTCACAGCCTGCAATTTACCGACAGTTCATAAATGTACTAAATTAACATTAATTCCCCAAAATTAAGCAGATTCTTCAATTAAAGCATATAACAGTGCAATTATAACATAATGGCTTAATTCTCATATGATAAGCTAAATATTATGCAATTAACCATCATTTAACCGTTAATAATATGCACTTTTTCATTCTAAACACTTCCCCCATACCTAAATTTTGCTAGTCCCTTAGCAAACTAAGATCGAATTAATTGGTCTTTCAAAAAGTGCTAGAATTAATTCTTCCCCTTTTGTTTTTTTTCTTCTGTTTAGCATAAACATATATTCTGTATGTTTCAGTAATCAACCTGCAAAGATATTTAGAATATATGTAAATTACATACAAAGTATATCATCTTCATATAGGTGTTAATTATATTATCGTTTGTTCTTCTTTTCATCATCTGTAATCCTGAATTTTCCAATAAGTTTTCTAGAAGAAATTTCAACAACATACGAATCAAAGTACAATCCAATTCAATCTGATTAAGATAAGTAGAATAAAGAATTGTATTTCCATTAAACAACTTCAAAAGTCAATTCCAGATTCATATTTCAGCAATTCTAGATAACAGAAAATATACTCGATTCATAAGATATCTGTATTTCACAAAACACTTGTATCTTTTCAGAACATTATATGTTTTTTTCTTTTTCTTTTTTTTTTCTCTTTTTTTTTGTGTACTTTAAAAGTTAATTTGACAAGCTTGAATCATGCAAGAGCTTTCTAATGTACCCATGTAACGAGCTTTGAGTTAACAATCCCAGATCTGCTCAAGATCTTAGGTTGCCAGATTTTTAGAGTCCTTTTTCAGGTCAACAATCCTTACATACCTATCTGCTCAAGTACAAAAGGCTCGTGATCAAATAAGTCAATAAACTCTCAATTTTTTTTTTTTTTTTTTTTTTAAATAAATGCACACACAAAACAAAGCAATCACATACTGTATATGCACGTATTTCATTAATATAGATGCAGTAAAACACCAATCTCATATAATCCTGCTTCTATCATTTACTAAAGATATGAATCCATAACAATAAGCTCATACTTTATCTGTAGTTTAATAAGATCTACACATAAATCATTCTACAAGTTCAATCAGTCAAAGTAAATGTATCTTTCATCATATGTGTTTCATTTAATCTAGAATTCACATCTCAGCTCCTTTAGGACTTTAGATAATTTTCTGATTAAGCATTAAATATTCTGATTTCATTTTAAAATCGTGAAACTGTTAAACTCATGAAATTGAGAAAAATCATAAGATACTATATCTAGATTTACATAAATAATAAATTCTATAGCATCTTTTATAGCCTTCTAAATATAACATTCAAGCAGTTTATAAAAATTTTACATTCTCAATTATCGAATAGTTACAGCAAGTTCATAAAAATTTTCAATTTCCTCAAAACTTTGCAGTACCATTTTAATTTCTTTAATTAACAAACTTACATGGCTGTTACTTTAATTACCTCCCCCCCATACCTACATTTTGCGTTGTCCTCAATGTAAAAGATTTGACAATAAGTACAGTAATTGTAGCAGGCATGAATGAAGTTTTGTTTGATTTAAAATTCAGGATAAGTAATTGGTTACATACCTTGTTCCATTCGTATCTCTTTCTGCATATTCCGATTTTTGATTCTGAAAAACTTTTCATTCCTAGATAAACACTGAATATAAAACAAAATAACATTTAACAGATATTAATAAATCAGTGTCTTGTGTGGAACCCTAGCTTCTATGCCTTTGGTGGCTCACAAGCAAGCCAGTTTGTTTCCCAGAACAGATACCAACAAACTGGATTGATATTTTGTTTTGTTTGTTTTTTGTTTTTTTGTTTTTATAAAATGAACATGAAAAACTTCAAAATTCTTTTTTTTTTTTTTACTTTTTAATCGTTTGATGTGTTTTTAAAAATTAAGGAATTTGAAGAGTTTCCATAAAATAATTTCTTCTTCACTATTTTCAGCTTGGAGATAAAAATTGCAGACCAATTTATTTGGATCTTATTTACAACTGCATACGTGGCCCATTTGACAAATTGACTTAATTCTATATCATGGCCCTGTCGTTGATATACATTCTTAATCAGAATGTTAGCTACCATGTGTGCTTTACCATTTAAATGCTTCAATCTGTTTAATAATGGCACACCAAGATTGATAGCTAAACAATCCTTAATTTGCTGCTTAGTCCATTCAACTACAGTTGTATCTTCCAAAATTTTTGTTTCTTCATTCTTTAAACCAAATATGTTGTGGAGAAGCTCTGGTGTTATCTGTACATCAGCTTCCTCCACGTTTGAAATTAATCCTCCTTCTCCTTCTCTTAAATTTGCATAGAAACAGGGCACTAAATTCTCATATACTGCATGCCCTCTATCTTGAGATATAAATTGCAGTAAACCTTGGAATTCAAATAGATCTTTGATTTCTTGCATTCCATCCCAATTTACGGGTCTACTGTAAATAATATCGTAACCCCTTATTTCTTGGTATTTGGTATAAGCTTCCTGACTACAAAAATGTACTTCATTCAAAATTGTTGTTTCAATCGGGTCAAGAAGGTGACTTTGTTGCTCTAGAGGGGTTTGCTCTTGCTCTTCCTTTAGCATAGGCTGCATTTGGACATTCTCTTCAGATTCCTGAATTTTTGCTTTTGCTTCTATCTGTGGTGGTGAGCCGGCAGAACTCTCCACTCTGTCTTGAATTCTTTCCATAATTTGCTGAAGAGTTTCTTGCTCTTCAGTGGAATCTATGAAATTATTTTTGTCCAAATGGCTTCTTTTAGCCTCTTCATTTTCTACTCTTTCTTCTTCCTCCTGACTACTATTCAAGCTTTAATTTTGCCCATTTTTAATGAATTTTATAAGTAATTTTGCATGATATTATATATCTATGATGGATAAATGATATTAATTATGGGTAATATAAGTCTTGAAATATAGTGCAATATAGATATTTAATTAACAAGTGCATCCTCCATTGAATATAATTTTACATGGAACACATTGATTTTATTTTGAATGTCCTATGTTGGCTAACGTCTCTTGGAGTTCAATTTCCATTAATTGTAGGTAACACACATATGGAAGGAGCTTAATGCAAAAGACCAAAAGAAGATGTAAAGAATCAAAAGTTGGTGGACTAAACTTTAAAGAAGAGGGCATGCCAACACCTTATTGGCCCTCCTAGATCTATGGCATCCTATTGGCTTGGTGATAAAACCAAGGTGCCACATCAAAGAGAGAGAACACATGCTAACATAAAGGCAAGGGGAGAGGAATTTCGTAGGCAACTTGGTGTTTCCAAGGAGAGAAAGAAGGAGGAGAAGAAGCTTGGAGGTGAGGCTTGTGCTTCCAAAGAGAGACCACCCATTCATGCTATTCACCATTCCAAGGGCTAAGGAGAAGACGTCCAAGCTTGGAGGTGGATTTGCTGCCAAGTTCCATTGAATTCAAAGCTCTAGAGAAGAAGATAAGAAGCTCCTAAGGTAGTGACAACTCTTAGAGTTTTTTATTTTCTTGTATAGAAGGAAGAATTGATGAGAAATGGTGGTGAACATCTCAATTATATGTCTTCTTAGCTAGATAGAGTTCAATGAATGTATATGAATGTTTAATTCTTCTTTTCAACTTCTAATTTGCATCCTCTATTCACGTGTATTGTTGGGGTTGTTGGTGAGGCTTTCACACGAGTGAATGACACTCATCAATGGTGGCTTGGCGCATTTGAGAAGAAGGTGTGAATTGAAAGAAGAAGAAAATAAGTGTTGATGTTCATTTGAATGAAGAACCTATCACTTATATCTATTTGTTAATTTTAATTTCAGTAGTTAATTGAGTTTGTTATATCTTATATTGATCACATTTTGTCCTAATCAATCTCCAAAAAGAATTTCTAATGCAAGTAGTATAGTATAGTTTAGCTAGATTAGCAAATAGCATAGTTGAATGCATTTAGTATAAATTAGAATAGAGTAGTATAGTCTATTGAACCTTGTTGTTTTATTTTTCTTTCCTTAATATTGATGCATTGATATCACTTCTGAAATCACGTGGAACTTGTGTGCATGTTATAATTGAATGAGTTGATAGATTTATAAGTAAAGAAATTGATTCACATCACCATTTTCCACTACAAATTGCCTTGAAATTGCATGATTTGTGAGCTTGTGTTAACTTTGATTATTCTACATTCACTTGTCATTAATTTACTGAAGTATACCTAAGAGCTTGAAGAAGAAGTTGAGTAATAGTTGATTAAGTCATAAACACAATCCTTGTGGAAGAATGACCTGTATTTGCCATGTACACCAAAAGAACTATGCACTTGCAGTAAAGCTTGAGCTAAAAATATAGCTCAACAACTACCAATCTGTTCTGTTACTGTTCTTTCTGATTCTGTAACAGATTGGGATGGAGTCACGGGCAATTCAGTTTCTGCCCTAATTTCTGTTTCTTCTTGTACAGGCTGCAAACTAATTTTAGCCTGATTTTTTTCTTTTCTTTGCTCCTCCTGCTCCTCCTTAGATTCAGATAGTAGGTTAATAAAAATCTACTCCACAGGCCGTGTAAAAATTGGTACTTCAGATTTAATTTCTTTATAATCATGCAATTTTTCTTTTTCTTTCTTTTTTCTGATTAGTTGTGCCTGTTCTTCCTCTTCATCTTCTGAAATTAAATCTACAAAAATAGGCTCTGCAGGCTTTCGAACCACATGTACTAGCTCTTCCTGTTTAATTCTTCCAATAATTGCTGGTCTCGAAGGACCAGCTTCGGCTTCTTTTGCAGCATCTCTAACAGCAGTTTTGGTAGTAGCTTCTTGATGCTGTTCCACTTTAATTTTATATTGGGCTTTCAACTTTTCTACAGCCCTCTTTTTGTACAGTGCATCAAACACCAGGTGTGCTTTAGCCACTACCAAATCTTCTGATTCTCCTTGGTTTTTTCCAACTTGAATCGGTTCTACAAATTCTCTTTTTTCTTCTTCAGTCGAAGGCCCCATCATTTCTGCTCGTGCCAATGGCTTAAATGGTGGAACTGAAGGTCCAGACTACTGCTCCTCAGGAACAGGTCTTTCAGCAGTTGGTTCCTCTCGTTCTTCAGTTGCCTCTTCATTTGCTTTCCTTTCTTGCTCCCAGATCACCCATTTAGCTTGTCTACAGATTCGTCTTTTGAACCAAAGCCGGGACTTACGCTGGATTAATTCTGGGGCAACTTCATTACTTGGCCTTATTTGTCTTTCCTTGCTTACAGCTATTTCTGTTGCTATTCTGATTCGTGTTTCCATTATTTGAGGTATTTGTATACCCATATCTACTAAATCTCTTCTAAACTTGAAAAGTTCTAATTCTACCTTCTGTAGCTCTTTTTCTCTTGTCGTATTTCTGATCTTCTGCCACATGTGCCACTCTTCTGATTCCTTTAGAAATTCTGATGTATCAACAACATCTTCCTAGAATTCAGGCGTCATCTTCCTCATCGTGGAGTTACACAACAGCACGGAATTGCTCTGATTTCTACTGCTCTAGATTCTAAATGATTTGCTAGATAATACCCCCAAAACCCTAGGTTTTAGTTTAAATAAGCACTAAGTTTAGGCGGGTAATCGGGTCATTTCCTGAACTAACTATTACTATTTTATCCGCGGTCTTAGCTATAGTACTCCGTTGAGTTACAGGTAACTCAACGGAATAAGCTTGTTGACTAACTCAAGACTTAACGGAGTAAGCTCGTTGAGTTAAGCGTAACTCAACGGACTCCCCGTACAAGCAATTATAATAATAAAAAATATTACAGAGAATAGTTTTTCAATTTTTTGCCGATTTAACCGATACTATGTTTCGATCAGACCTAAATATTTTTTATTTTTTATTTTTCTTTCGGTTGAACCGACACTATGTTTCGGTAAAACCAATATTTTTTTTCTGAAAATTAATATACAATTTTTGTTTCCGGTTTAACCGATATATGCTTCGGTTAGACTTAAATATTTTTTTATGTTTCTTTCGGTTGAACCGATAATATGTTTCGGTAAAACCAATATTTTTTTTTTGAAAATTAATATGCAATTTTTTTAATGTTCCGATCATACCGATGGATCCAGTCGGTTGAACCGCAACTATTTTTATGTTTTATATATATTTTTAATGTTTTTTTTATTATAGATATATATGAACATAAAAACTGATTTCTTACTAAGTAAAGCTCGAGTAGTCCTTTACTCTAACTTCTTCTATAATTCCAAAGGAGCTTTTTGGTATTTTCAGAATAGATTTAAGTCTTTGTCCATTTACTTTAAATATATTCTGATTTTTAGGATTTTCAATTTCAATAGCTCCATAAGGATAAACATTTCAAACTATGTAAGGTCCTGCCCATCTAGATCTTAATTTTCCTGGATGGTTATGGAGTCTAGCCATATAAAGATATACTTCTTGTCCTATTTCAAAGTTTTTAGGAATAATTTTTCTATCATGCTAGAATTTAATTTTCTCTTTTTCTCTTACAGTCTTTGAATAAGCTTCATTTCTAAATTCTTCTAATTCAATTAGTTGTATTTTTCTATTTTCAGCAGCTTGATTTAAATTAGTGTTTAGAGTTTTTAATGCCCAATAAGCTTTATGTTCTATTTTAGCTAGTAAATGACAACTTTTTCCATATACTAGCCTAAAAGGTGACATACCTAAGCTCGTTTTATAAGTAGTTCTATAAGCCCAAAGTGCATCAATCAATCTATTAGCCCAATCTGTTCTAGTAGGATTTACTACATTTTCTAAGATTAATTTAATTTGTTTGTTTGCACTTTCTACTTGTCCACTTGTTTGCGGATGATATGATGTTGCAATTTTGTGGTTTATTCCATATTTCTTCATTAAGGCTTCAAAACTTCTATTACAGAAATGACTTCCTCTATCATTGATAATAGCTTTAGGTATTCCAAATCTGGCAAATATATTTGTTCTTATAAATTGTATTACCACTTTGTTATCATTAGTTTTTGTAGGAATTGTTTGTTGTATATTTTGCAAGTTGTGCAAGTTAATAACATTATAATTTTCATTGTCCTGTTGCAAAACTTGTATTTTCATTGCATTCAATTTTTGATCAATTCTCTTTATGGCTTTTTCAGTTTCGTAAATTATATCCTATTTAGGTTCTAAATATACCTCCTTATAGTTTAACCGGTTGACTTCTTGTTGTTGACACACAAAGTATTCCAGTTTGTCCAGATTTTGCTCTATACTATGCTTCAGTCTGTCATAGCTATCCCAAACTTCAGTGTCTCTCATCATATTACACATTCTATACTGACCATCAGTTGGGTAAACTATAGGATTCTCATACTCGACTCTATTATATTGAGGATAATTCATTTGTTGTTCATGGGATCTAACAATTTGTAAATGTCTCAATTTCAAACAATCAGAAATGTCGTGTCCTTCAGAATTGCAGAATTCACATATGCTAATTAAACGTTTCAAAAATCTTTGAGCATAAGCATATGCCATATTCTCAATTACAGAAGAAAACACACAACTCTGACTATTAAAATGAAACAGCTCTAATAGTTGCTTATATCTATTCAATTCAATTCAATTTAGTTCAATTCGATTCAAATCAATTCAGTTCAATTCAATTCAATTCAATTCAATTCAATTCAATTCAATTCAATTCAATTCAATTCAAATCAATTCAGTTCAATTCAATTCAATTCAATTCCCTAGCAACGGCGCCATAAAACTTGTTTGTGTTTTCCCAGCACTACACTAGAAAAACTTGGATTTGTTACTTCTATTTTTACTTAGTTAATTTATCTTTAGGCCTATTCTTTCTTTTAGAAGTAAACAAACAACCTTTAATACAATTTAGATATTAATTCCAATTTGTACTTTAACTGCAAGTGCACAGTGTCTATTGTATCAGTGTGCAAGTATAGGTCGATCCCATAGGGAATTGATGACGAATTTAAGAAATGTTTGATTGTGAACAATTCAAATTTATGAACGGACTAAGTTCGTTGAGTTATGGATAACTCAACGGACTATCCTCGTGGACTTAAGTTAACTCCACGAGTCTGTCACTTCTTTATAATACTACTATTTACAGAGGAATTTGGCCAACCATTTGGAGATTCCACAGATTGTAAATAACATCAATTAAGCTTTTTAATGCTAGTTAACATTGGATTTATCATTATGCAATACTAACATTCAGATGATTCAAACAGTAACCATTAAAATCTTTAAGTTGTTTTGTACAAACCAATTTCAGCAAATTGTAAAATTAAAACTAACATAAAACAATCATAAAACTGATACAGATAACATTAATCACGATATAACACAAACAATACAACACTCAAATACAACATACAAACAAAGATAAATTGTTTTTGGTATTTTTGTTTTTATGTGATGGGCGAAAGGTGAAATGTAAAGTAATTTCACTTGACAGTAAATACTTCCGACACTACTTGCAACGCGATTACACCATTGAAAATTGAACCACTTATAATTTTGTCTCCTCTCCCTATAGAATCGCAAGTCCAGAATTGCAAGATGATCTCCTCTTCAGCATATAGGCATCAACTCGGAGCCAAGGCTAAAAGCTTTACGATCTCCTAAAATATGAGTCGGTGCTTGGTGAAAATGTCTTCCCGTCCCGCGACGTGATCACTCCTCATAGTAGTTGTCAAGCACTGTGTTTGGCTCGGAATCGACCCGACATCAGGCAAATATCCTCACAGACCTCCGATGATTGGTGATTATGGTGGTGATACGATGGTTAGTGTGATACTTCAGAGAATCGCTGATACTGTCTGCAAAAAGCTCGATACTCCTCCTCTGTATACACTGGCCGTCCATCGATCACACACACTTCTTCTTTTTTTCTTCTTTTCTTTTATGTTTCTTCAGTAGTAACTGCTTTTGGTTGAATGGTCGGTTGGATTTCCTTCCTTCAGATCAACGGCGATGATTTCTTTCTCCCTACGCGATTGAATTCCTGCGTGATACGTGCAAACGTGGTTTTTCCTTCCAACTGTCTGTTCCTGCAACCACTACAGTGGCATTTTGGAAAATAACTATAAAATACATGCAATAAAGAAATAATCCGCTAACCTAACGCGTTACCTTAGTGTATATTCATGTAACTCAACGCGTACAGTTATGCTAACTTAACGAGTTATAACTTAAGTAAATCTACCAGATCTCGACATGTGTCAGCAGCAATTTAAACATAAAATAACATTTCGGAGAGTTACAGGTATAACTATCCGAAGCTTAGATGCATTTTCGGATACTTAAGAATTTCACAGCCTGCAATTTATCGACAGTTCATAAATATACTAAATTAACATTAATTCCCCAAAATTAAGCAGATTCTTCAATTAAAGTATATAACAATGCAATTATAACATAATGGCTTAATTCTCATATGATAAGCTAAATATTATGCAATTAACCATCATTTAACCGTTAATAATATGCACTTTTTCATTCTAAACAATAGACATAAAGATAAATTAACTAAGTAAAAATAGAAGTAACAAATCCAAGTTTTTCTAGTGTAGTGCTGGGAAAACCCGAACAGTTACTGTAGCTAACTATTTGACAGTCAAATGACAGTTTGGTAAGTTACAGTTACAAGTATCTGATCGAGTGACAACTCATTGTACGATCTGAAATCCTACATGGCAGAAAGACTTAAGTGATTTTTCAGTTAGTTACAAACATCCTTCGGAAAGTTACACAACTATTCGAAAGTTTGAGAAAATCAGAAGGGTATCTTGAAATACCTCCCTAAACAGTAACTTACCATATTTAGGTCTGATTTCTTAGCAAGTACAACAGAATACATCCGTTGGAAGAAAATATAATCGTTATACCTTTTGGTATAAATATGAGAAGTAAAGAGGAGATCAGATAGAGATAACAATCATACATTATATTGTGAGCTACACAAAATTCCATATACACTCTCAAGTCTACAACATTCAAGAATACTCTTAAAGATTACTGCAGCAGAAAAGCTCCCTGTACTAACACTTTGATAGAAAAGTTTAAAGCTGTTGGTTCGTGACTTTTAACCTGAAAATTCACTGTTGGTTGAGAGCTTCAACCTGAAAGCTTAAAGAAAGGTTGGTTATTGAGCTTATACTTGAAAGCTCTAAGTGTTGGTTCTTGCTTCAACTTAAAAGCAAGTGTTGTAAGTACTTGTCTACTTAGTGAAGCCCAAGTGTATCTTGGGGGTGGACTAGCCGAGTTGGTGAACCACCTAAAATTTGCTGTGTGTTATTTTCTTCTTACTGTTGTGCATCCATTTAATTTATTTCAACTTACTGTTTAATAGAATTAGTCAATTCTAAATTAAAAGAAGTAAAATTACACACCTTCACCATTCACCCCTCCTTTGGTGAGCCTATCGATCCTAACAAAAAATACATAGAAAATATTTATCATTTATTAAAGGAAAGTTATTAACATACTGTTAGAAAAATTAAGTCTTGTAGTTGCCTCTTATTCAATTTACTGTCTTGTTTTCTTGTTTGTCTGCAATTGCTTGAGTAATTAAGTCTATTGGGGATCTTAAACTCTAGTCACTTGAACCAACTAGTTTGGGATGTGCTGACTGAAAACTCATTTTACAAGTAATTCAGATTCTATTTAATATATAAAAAAAAAGGTTACTTGTTCTCACTTATCATTGAGTAACTAGTCATCTTTTCCTTAAGTAAGGAATTGTGATCATGTAAAAAGATGATATTGTGGGAGGTAATACATAAAAAAAAAAAAGGGGGGCAATGTACTCAAGCTTAATTTATTTTACAAGTGTTATAACAAGTCTACCATAATCTATGTATATAATCTTTATTATTTTTATTTGTTATTATCTATTCTTTACACATAATGTAATGCATTTATTTTCTTAAGTTCGTGTACTCATTATTGAATTCTTTTAAGTTACCTGAAGGTATATCTCTATGAATTTTCTTTTATAAACTGAATAAAATAAAAGTCAAAAGGTCTAAATTGTTAAATCTACTACTTATTTTTGTATTTAAATTAAAAAAAATTATAGAGAGACTCAAATCTATTGGGGCTTGGCAACCAAGTTTAAGTACGCTAGATTTTGAACTTAAATGACAAATCTATTTAAGGCTTAGCAACCATCTTAAGTCAGCTAATCTTGAAATTTAATGACAAATCTATTAGGACTTGGCAACCTAATATTAAGTACGCCATAGATTCTCTAGACTACATTTATGTAGGGGGAGCAAACAATGACAACCAATGATACATTTAATCAAATGCAAATATTCTAGAATTTATATTGATAAAAAGTTAGACTCATTTAGTTAGTTTAACGTATAGTTATGTATTTCACTTGATTTCAGCTATTTTATCTAACCCTTCGAGTTTTTCGTATTGTTACGTTTTTACTCTTCTACAAACTCAAATAGGTAGATTTCTCTCTAAGTTTCTGTTTTAAATTCTTATATTTTATCCTTTTAAGAAACTCGAACAGTTATGCTTAAGTCTTTGACTTTTCGTATATCCATCCAAGAAACTCGAACAGTTAACTTAGTATTATTATATTTTTATGAAAGACTTAAAATTTGATAATAACTATTCTAGTTTGTCATATAGTTATGTGTTTTACTGCTCATAAAACTTGAATAGTTATCATAAGTCTTTGAGTTTTCTCAATTTTTACTTAACCAGTAGTTATTTTCTTTACACGAACAGTTACGCTAAGTTTTCTACTTTTGTTAGTTGTAAAACTTGTACAGTTATTGTATACATTCGAGTTATTTATCAGTAATGGATCTTATATTTATGATTTCAATGATTGAATCCATTTATCCATTTATAAACTCAAAGAGTTATAAATGTTTTACTGACAATCTTTCATGTTTCTACCTTGGTAAAACCCTAGTTTCACAATCTTTATTTCCACTAAATTCTTCAGTGAACAGCGAAGATTAATCGACAATGTTAGGACGTGGCAAAATGACAAAAGTGTAGAAAATAGAGATGGAACTACAAAAGATAGAAAATGAGATCAACGACATTTACTCAAGGTATACTTTTTCTAATGAAGTACTACATGAAATTAGAAAAGTTGTTCAAGACGAGAAAAATTTCTATTGGAAATTTATTCGAAATTATGCTAAAACACAGTTTAGACTAAAACAGACCGAACTTTCCACGTTACAAATGTGGAAACAAACTTTACAACCTAACACTGAGGTTGTTATAAGTTTTGGATAAGTACTTGAACAATCGGTACAGTCTATTACTTATTTTGGAAAGAAATGGGGACCAATGATAAAAAATGCCAACAGGGAATTAGAATCTTTGTATTCCCAACATTATTTTCCCCTAGCTATTTTAGATGACATTCAACAATTTATTAATGAATAGAAAACTGTCATTTGGAAAATGGGCCTTCGTAATGAAGGACAAAAAGTTTATCAACTAAAAATGGCAGAGGTTGAGAGCTTAAGACTCTATATTCTATAATTGCAACATAGGCATCATGGTGAAGGACTATCAAAACCATAGGTGCCTTTAACAGGAGAAATTAAGAAAACTTTAAAACCTTCTGAACAACCAGAAACATTGCATGCATATAGTCGGAAAAAGAAGAAGACATTAGAATATTTTGGACTGACTGCAAGTGTACAAGGCATATTACAGCAAGAAGAAGAATCATTGAAAAATGGAAAACTATGTTCTATTGCACAAGCTGGACAAGATTTTGTTTCAGGAATCCCAGTAGATATGACAAATATTGAATTACAAGCATACACTATAAGGTATTGTGTCACATTAGTGCATAATGTTTCTTTTAATACAATGAACAATTTTTCACATTATGTTGTATGCCAACATTATTTTCCTATGGAAAGAGAACATGTAGGAAATTTTGATGATATATATACAGATGATATCAATTTTGATGATATTTTTGATGACATAGACACTGAGTCTATGAATTTTGAAGATATTTCATCTAAAAAGGAATGTACAAATATTCTTCCTCTTATTGTATCTCGGATAGAGACTTTTGATTTTTGGTATAGTTACTTATACTACATTTTATACATGTGGTTATGTTTGTTACAATATCGCATATATTTGTTGATAAATGTATATAATCAACATAAAAGGACCTCTAGATTTTGATAATGCAAAAATCAATGTGAGAAAACAAATTGTATTTCTCAGATATAACAGTTTAGCAAAAAGTTAAAAGGCAAAAAAATTGAAACAGTTTGTTTAGAAATTGCTACAAGAGAAAAATAAGATTTTTGGATAGTTACCAGGCTTAAATATACAAAGAGTTAATTTAAAGCAGCAGAAACACTGTCGAACAATTAGAAGAATAACTATCCAAAATTATAAGGCCTTCAAAGAGTTTGGAAGATAACTAGTTGAATGATCGGAGAGTTGAGTCACTAACTTTCCAGAAAAATCAAGGAAATCGAAAAGTTAGAAATGCTAACTATCTAAAATTTATGTCATTCAATTTCCCACATGTGGAAATCCAAACAGAAGCTTAAAGGGATTTTTTGGAGAGTTAGAAAGTTAACTATTCGAAAAACAAGAAGTTTTGGAAGGTTACAAATTTAACTATCCAAAACTTAAGTCATCCTTTTATGCACGTGCAAAAATAAGAAAGCAGTCGGAAGCTTAGAAGAAGAAAATCAAAGAGTTACTGTAGCTAACTATCCGATAGTCAAGAACATTTCAGTGGGTTATAGTTACAAGTATCCAAACTTATGACACCTCACGTGTACGACTTAAAATCTCACATGACAAGGGAATTTAAGTGGTTTATCGGTAAGTTACGTGCATTCTTCGGAGTGTTACATAGATAACCCTTCGAAAGTCAAAGGAAATCAGAAGGGTATCTTGAAACACCTTCTTAAATGGTAACATATCAAATTTGGTTCTGTAAATTCAGTAAGTACAGTAGAATACATCTGTTGGAAATAAATATGATTGGTATGCATAATGTTATAAATACAAACAGTAGACAATAGAGTTAGACAGCTTCTTAAACATAGAAATTCATACACCAAGTTTCACGCATACAGCAAAACATCTTCAAGATCAAATATTCAACAAATGCAAACTCAAGTTTAGAAGCTCTTCACGCATTAAACTTTGATTTCTCCAAGCAAGTAGTTTACTGAAGTGCACCAACTAAAAACTTTAGTGATAGGTTGGTTGGATCTATGACTAGAAAGCTCAATCTGATTGGTTGGTTCTTGCTTTAACCTTAAAGCAAGTGTTTGTAAGTTTGTGAAAGTTTAGTGAAGCCCAAGTATCCCTTGGGGGTAGACTAGCCTTTAGTGGTGAACCACCTAAAATCCCTATGTGCATTATTTTTATTGTATGCTTGCAAATTTTCAATATCAATTAGTCATTCATTGTTAAGAAACAAAAATCTTACCATTCACCTCCCCCTCTGGTAAGCCATTAGGTCATAACAATTGGTATCATAGTAAGGTTGATCTCGTTAATAGATTTAACCATCTGAGATCATGGCTTTCCACATTGCAGAGGGTCAGAATATCCATCAACCTCCCCTCTTTGATTATAGCAATTATAGCTACTGGAAAAATAAGATGGAGTGTTTTCTCAAGAGTGCAAATGCAAAACTCTAAAGAATGGTTGTACATGGTACACCACTTCCAAGCAGTCATGAAAGTGATTGGTCTAAGGAGGATGAAAGAATCATCTAGATGGATGCTCGTGGGCTAAATTCAATTTACTGTGCACTAACTGGTATAATAAAATTTCTACATATAAATCTTCTCATGAGGCTTGGAAGACCCTTCAAATTACATATGAAGGAACCAGCCAAGTAAAAGATACCAAAATTAGCATTTTGTTAAGAAAATATGAATTATTCAAAATGCTTGAAAAAGAAAGTATTAATGAAATGTTTTCTAGATTCACTGAAATTGTAAATGAATTGAGAGGCCTTGGAAGGGATTTTTCTAATCGTGAATAAGTACAGAAGATTTTAAGAAGCCTGACAGTTGAATAGAAGCAGAAGTCTACTTCCATACAAGATTCAAAGGATCTAAACAACTATTTAGTCAAAGATCTGTTGGGAAATCTTCTAGCTCATGAAGTTCAAATGGAGGAATGGAAAGAAGAAGAGGGAGCCACTAAAAGAAAAGCTGAGAAAAAGAAAGAACTAGCTTTTCCTTCAACAAAAGACCAACTAAGCTCGGATGAAGATGAAGTTTTACTACTAGCTAAAAATTTCAGAAAAATGATAAGATAAGGAGACAAAGCTAGTTCCTCAAGATCAAAAGTCCCTACATGCTACAAGTACAAAAAATTGGGACACATTCAACTTTATTGTCTTTTCCAACAGGAGGAGAACAAACAAAATGGAAGAAGAAGAATAAGAAGAAAATGGCATTGAAAGCCACATGGGATGACAACAGCTCATCTAGCAGCTCATCAGACTTAGAGGAAGAGGCCTCTGCAAATATGTGCTTTGCTGCACAAGAGGTATGTTCTACATCCCCTTATTACTCAAAAAAAGAAAATGATGATTTAGATGTAGATAGTCTTCTCTATATAGTAGATAATCTATATGTAAAATGTAAAAATTATAAGAAAGAATTGAAGAGTTTAAATTCCTATTTAGAAGATGTTTTTACTGAATTAGAGAAAGCCCTAGTTGATAATAGGGAATTAAAAACTAAAATGGATAACTATAGCTGTAAAAATTTTGATCTAAAAAAAGAAAGCAAAAATTTATTATCTGAAATTACTGATTTGAAAAACATTGTATGTAAATTTACTAAAGGTGAAAACAGCTTAAATAAAATCATAGAATCTCAAAGAACAGAAATAAGTAAATTTGGCCTAGGGTATGCTGTACCACAGGAAACTCCCTACTATGGTGGAAAAATTAGATCTTATAGAGATGGCACAACTATTTTTATCATTAAAAGAAGATCTACTCATATATGGCTACCAAGAGGCAACATGTTTAATATGCAAAGGACTAACACTAACAGACCCAAGAAAATATGAGTACCAAAAATCTTAATTTCAACATAATTTACAAGACTACAAGGACAAGGAAGCTCAAACGTCAAAGTAGATCATTAATAGTGGATGCTCAAAGCATATGATAGGTAAAAAAAGATTTTTGGAATTTGTTAAGTCTATAAATTCAAGATCTGTTAAGTTTGGTAATAATGAAAAGTGTAAAATTACTGTTGTAGGAAATGTTGCATCTAATAATGGGAAAATAGAAAATGTCTTGCATGTAAATGGTTTAAAACAAAATCTGCTAAATGTAGGTCAATTATGTGACAAAGGTTATAATCTACTTTTTACTACTGAGAACTATTTTATTTTACAACAAGATACACATGAAATTAAATTTACTAGATATAGGGATAATTCAATTTATGCATTAGAATTTCCATTTGATAATGTCTAATGATGCATGCTTAGTAAGTACAGAAATTGCAAGGCAAATTTCAGATACTCTGATCAATATTTTTCGAAGACAAAGAGGCTTGTGATTATACAAATTATGTATTGCATGATTTATTTATTGTAATTTGTTACCGAAAATTACTTATGTAAAGCAATCGTATTTTGTAAACTGTTTACTGCATTTAATGATCATATACTTGTTTTTGACAATTTTTGTTTCAAACAGTTTATTCTTATCCACGAAAGTTATGCATGTTTAAAAATGACTTTTTGAACGTACATACCTAGCAAGTTTTTTTTCCTTACATTTTATTTACTTTTTTATAATGCCAAAAAGGGGGAGAAGATAGATTATTTAACTTATTAGGTTTTGACATCATCAAAAAGGGGGAGATTGTTAGGAATTTTGTTTTGATGATAAATGTTTTATTAAAGTTTATAAATAAGTCTAAATAATATTTTCTAAGTATAATAGTCATGTAATTAAATGTTGACAAGTTTTCAGATAGTGGAAATCGTGGATGATTTGAAATTGAAATTAGTACGTGGATTGTGGATTAAGTGGATGAACATGCTGAACGTGAAGTCAAAGTTCGACTACTAATAAAGAGTATGAGTTACGTTATAATGAGGATCCCAATCTCAAAAACCAAGTCTGAATATTCAATCCAGATCCCAAACTGAAAAATCAAGTCTGAATATTCATATCTAGAAAAATTCTCCAACATTAAAAGAAATTCCAAATTCCAAGCAATTTCATAAAAGGAGCTGCAAATGCAAGAAGTCTGGAAATTCGACAACTAAAGAAGAAGAGATACAAAAGCTAAGCAAAAAGAAGGAAAGGAGCTGCATGCATAAAGATCAGGTTTAATACAATTCGAAATTAGTTTTGAATAAGGACTTCATTTTCTATTTGAATTATATATTGGACATTACTGTATCAAAACCGTTAAGAATGGAATTAAGCTGAAAAGATATTGTAAATTCTTTCTTTAAAGTTTATAAAGAATAGAATTTTATTTACGAGTGTTTTGTGCTCTTGTTTTATCTACTGGTAATTTTATTTACTAAAGACACAATTCACCCCCCTCTTGTGATACAGCAATCCTACAACTAGTATCAGAGCATAATTAAGAGCTTTCATTTCTCTATTTAGGAATCAATTTTTCTTGTCATTTACTTAAGATCATCTGTTTAAAATGGATAATACTGAAATCTTAGTTATGACTGAAGGACAGAGCACTAATCATCCTCCTATGTTTGAATGTAGCAATTATAGCTACTAGAAATATAGGATGAAAATGGTTTTCCTTCTTGTGACGCGATCACTCCTCACAATGGTTGTCAGTCACTGTGTTTGGCTCAGAATCGACACGACATCTAGAAAATATCCTCATAGACCTCTAATGGTTGGTGATTGTGGTGGTGTTATGGAGCTTTAGGGAACTTTCGACGCTTCCTACAATTAGCGTGATTCTTCACCTTCTCACACATTTTTCTTCATTTTTCTCCTCTTCTTTTATATTTCTTTCAGTAGTAACTGCTTCTGCTTAAATGATCAATTGGATTACCTTCATTCATATCAACAATGGTGATTTCTTCTTCATTCCACGAGTTAATTCCTATGTGATACATGCAATCGTGGTTTTCCTTCGAATTTCCTGTTTCCTACAACTGCTAATAGTGGCATGTTAGAAAATAACTAGTCTGTGGAGTTAGTGTAACTCAATGGACTTACTCTGTTAACTTAACGGTTAACTCAACGGACTTACCTCGTTGAGTAAAGCTTAACTCAACAAACTTGATATAAATAATACTAAACATGTGCAACTCACATGATATAATAAAATATGTAAATTCATACATGCATAATTCTAACTTTACAAGAGTTCGTAACCTTAACTTCATAAGTTTACAAGGATCTGTAAACTTAACTTAAAACTTTACGAGCTTCCGTAACCTTAGTAATTTTACGAAGGTTCGTAACCTTATATGAGTAATTTTACGAATTTGCAAGTAATAATTTTTCACTTTTAAACCTATAAAAGGATATTTTAGATACTTAAAAATTAAAAAGCCTATAACTCACTAACAGTTCAAAAATATACTTCATTAATGCTAATTTATTGAAAATTATACACATTCTTTAATTAAGACATATAATCATGCAATTATAACATAATAACTTAATTCTCACATGAGAAGCTAAATATAATGTAATTAACTATTATTTAACCGTTAATATTACACACTTTTTCATTCTAAACACCTCCCAAGATGCACCACATGAGCTTCCAACCACTAATATCCCTTGGAAGTCCTTGCGTGAAGCACACCTTAGTGAAGATGGAAGGTTGTCCAAAGGGGTGGAGATGCCAAGCTCACCAAATCTTTCGAGAAAAGTTTACATTCTTGGATTAAGGAAGAGAGGGGCCAATGTTTGTGGTGTGGAGGAGATGGAGGTGGGTGTTGACCAAGCAAGTAGAAAATGAGAGATGATTCTAGGGTTGGATGGCTAAGTAATTTATATAGTCTTAGGGTTTTGTTGCTTGGTCTCCAATATCCAATGGTCCACATTTTTTCCTCTTTGATCTACCTTGATTTCAAGATTTCTTGATCTATAAAACTCAAAACCAAGTTGGATGCACATATATATTGAATATAAATCATATGATGCAAAGATAGTATACATGCATGCATGAGTTACCATATATGGAAAGGTGTCAAATTAGGAAGGTTTTAGTCCACAACTTCTTCCCATTTAGATACATGAATTACTTAAAGTTCTTTAGTTTTACATTATATTCAAGTGATTTAGCATTCATACAACATATATAAAGTCATACTTTTAAAGAATTATAAAAATTAAATCTAATACATGGGCTATTGACTAGGTGTTTATTTGATAAAGGATAAATTTGTGCATTATCAACTATTTAATCCTTAATTCATGCATATATCTAAAAATATGATTTGCATGTAATTCCACATTAAAACATATATATTTGCAATTTATAATACCTAACATGCATGAATTAACATATATACAATGTACAAATTAATACTTTACACACCCCTATACCTAGTCTTTACTAGTCTTTTAGCAAATGACTAAAGTTAAACAATGAAAATACAAAGCCCATATGAAAATGCACTTATTAAAAATAAAAAACAAAAATAACTAATAAAAAAATAACAAAAATAAAACTAACCTAGGCCACTTTCATAGAGATCATGACTACACTTAGCATGTGCAGCAAGTCTTTAAACCCTTAGGTCACCCTAGTAGTGGAGTTGTATCTTTAAAGAGTTTTCAGCAGATATACCTACAAAATCTAAAATAAAAGATAAAGACAATAAAAATATGTTTTTCGTTTCCTAAACATGAATAAAGTTGTTCTTAAGTAGTCTTGACCTATTAACTTCACTTTTATTCAATCACCTTCTCACCTTTTTAGTTTGGATCTAAATAATCATTCAAGTTCCATCCTAAAAAAGTAAAGTGTCATATAAATAAGTGTATATAAAAATGAGCAAAATTAAGAAACATCCAACCCAACTCCTTCCAAGTCACCTGAGCAATCTCAAAGGCGTATCCTTAAGTCCATTGTCCATTTATTTTTACTCTCCTTTTTTTTTCTTTTTCTCTTTTTTTTTAGATTACCACCTACTCAAGCACATTTTTATGCAACCACAATTCCTTACTTAGGGGAAAGTTGACTAGTTACTCAATAGTCTTTGTAAGAATAGGCAATCAATACTCTCTGTTTTTTTTCACTATACCTTTCTTTTCTTTTTCATCATTTTTCTTTTTTTTTTCTCACCCTAGCCCCCTACCCTTAAGATTGCCTCTCACATCATTACGTGGGAATCAACAATTTTCACCTTAGTCCTTTTTATTCTACCCTTCTCATGAGACAACTCCAAGGTATATTTCTAAGAAGAGCGATTTCTTCTTAGTCAAGGTCTCGTGTAAGTACAATACTACATATAAGCGCTAAAATATAGATGGTTTTCAATTTTCCTCTTCTCCTCCTCTTAATGTTCAAAGTTTCTTTTCTAAAGGATTCTCTTTTAGGTCTCAACTATACCTAAGAGAATTCTATCCATTAGGACCTAAGAGCATATAGAAAACATAAAAAACAAGAAAAACACAAAATCAAAAAAAAATTGTCGTCAAATGCCTTCCCCCCATACCTAAATTTTGCATTGTTTCTAATGTAAATGAAATAATTTAAGCGATAAGATAAAAAATATGAAAACGACAACAACAAAAGAGACAAACCACGATAAACAAGAAAAGAATACACCCCCCTCATACCTAGCATGCAATCCATATGCACATGTATTATATTAAATTGCATTATTCCTAAGACAAACAATGGAGATTGAGTAGTATGCTAAGGAAATAATACTCAATACAGGTATCATCAAGTGCATCGTAAAAAGATAAGGTTAAGAGTGCATACCTTGCTTGATGAAGAAAAGAAATAACTACAAAACTAACAATCACATCAAAATAGAAAAAATGAAATAAAAAGAACTACATGCTACTAACAATAAAAATACTAATGAAAGAGAAATAATCGATTTTTTTTTTTTTAAGCTCATACACTCATGTAGATGATGAAAGGTTGGTCCCTAAAGTCTCCTTGTGTCATGTGTACATTTGTCATGTGGGGATTGGGTACAGTATTACTTGGCAATTCTCCCCTTGCTCTAATTCTAGATGAAGTAGACAACCTATCAAATTTGGCTTTTAAACTCTTAATAATTTGATCATAGTTAGCTAAAATAGGATTTACTTATCTATTAACTTGTATTAATGATTGAATTCATTTTTCCATTTCAGTAAATCTTTTCTCCAAAGTAAATATTTTATCACTTAAAATTGGTTGAACAAATCTATAATGCTCAATATAGTTACTAGGTGCTTTCAGTTGTCACCATGAGAAATTGGAATGGTTTCTCCATCTTGAGGTATGGTGTGATGATAGTTGGAATGACCTCTATCTCATACCTATAGCATTGACTTGTTCAACAACCTAACCTAGAATTTCAAGCCATTCTTCCATGATGTGACTAAGGACTCCACATGTTATACATTTAACTTCTATGACCCTATTCTTTTCCTTTCGCAAGCTTAGAATAAGGTCATCTACTTTCTTAACCATAGAAGACATCCTAGCTTCCATTCCTACCATAAGATCTATTACATACATGCCCCTTGCTAAAGTTGTGTCAAATGCTCTATCTGATGAACTTTCCATTTCCATTGTCCTCTATTTGGTATTTTTAGGCGACACCAGAGAACTTGTATTAGTTCTCTGATAATGACGCTAGAAAACTTGTATTTGTCAACTTCTATTTTTATGCTTATATCAATAATTACCTTTTTTTTTAGAAGTAAACAAACAACCTTTCACACAAATTAGATATTAATTCCAATTTGTGCATTTAACTACAAGTGCACAATGTATATTGTATTTTGTGTGTAAGTACAGGTTGATCCCACAGAGATTGAGTAAGAATTGTGTACTATTCTAATTTTTTACATTGGAGTTTATATGTGTTTAGTTAAGCACTCCGTTGAGTTACAGTTAACACAACAGACTTAGTTCATTGAGTTATGGCTAACTCAACGAACTGATCTTGTGGACTTAAGTTAACTCCACGAGTCTATCTTTCCAGTTAAATACTACTATTTACAAAGGAATTCGGCCAACCATTGGGCGGTTCCATAGATTGTAAATAACATCAATTAAGCTCTTTAATGTTAGTTAATTTTAGATTTATCATTAAGCAACACTAACATTCAAATATTTCAAATAGTAACCATTAAAATCTTTAAGCATCTAGAACGAATCAATTTCGGTAAACTGTAAAATTATTTTCTATTTTCTAAATCAAACAAACATAAAATATTCACAATACTGACAATGATAACATTAATCACAATACAAAACAAACAATACAACACTTTAATACTAAATGTAAACATAGATAACTTGTTGTTTTTGGTATTTTTTGTTTTGATATGTTCTTGAAGATGAATGAAAGGTGAAATGTAAAAATCTCTATCGACAGTAAAAACTTCTGTCACTACATGCAACGCGATTACATCACTGAAAAGTTAATCACTTACAATCTTGCCTCCTCTCTCTATAAAATCGTGAATCCAAAATTGTAAGATGATATCCTCTTCAACATACTGGCATCAACCTGAAATCAAGGCTAGAAGCTTTACGATCTCCTGAGATATGAGTTAGTGCTTGGTGAAAATGGCTTCCATTCTCGCGATGCAATCACTCCTCACAATGGTTGTTAGTCACCGTGTTTGGCTCGGCATCAATCCGACATCAGGAAAGTATCCTTACAGACCTCCGATGGTTGGTGATATTGGTGGTGGTGGTGTGGAGCTTCATAGAACTTCTGACACTTTCTGTAGTTAGCGCAGCCCTCCACCTCTACACACACCTCTTCGTCTTTCTCCTCTTCTTTTATATTTCTTTCTGTAGTAACTACTTCTACTTAATTGATTGATTGGATTTCCTTCATTCATATCAACGATGGTGATTTCTTCTTCCTTCCACGAGTGAATTCCTACGTGATACGTGTAACCATGGTTTTCTTTCGAATGTCCTATTTCTATAACTGCTACAGCGGTATATTAGAAAATATATGGTCTGTGGAGTTACAAATAACTTAATGGATTTACTTCATTAATTTAACTATAAAGCACGTGTCATAAAGAAATAACTTATAAGCTACTAACACAACACGTTATCTTAGTGTATATTCAAGTAACTCAACGCATATAGTTATGCTAACTTAACGAGTTAAACATGTGCAGCTCGCGTGACATAATAAAGCATTTAAATTCAACATGTGCATAAATCTAACTTAATAAGTTCAGATATTTCGGATACTTACAAATCTAACTGTCTAATGCCCAAATGCATTTCAGATAGTTACCAGATAACTTATCGAACATTCACTTAAGTCATACATTAATGTTTCAACACGTGTACTTCAGGAAATAATAAAATATTCTTTAAGCATTTAATTATGTTTGGTACATACAATATAACTCTCCAAAATAATAGAAAATTCAGATACTTAAGAATTAAAAACCTGCAACTTACCGATAGTTCAGAAATGTACTAAATTAATGCTAATTCCTTGAAATTATGCAGATTTTTTCATTAAAACATATAACAGTGCAATTATAACATAATGGCTTAATTCTCATATGATAAGCTAAATATTTTACAATTAACCATCATTTAACCCTTAATATTATGCACTTTTTCATTCTAAACATCCTCTCAGCAAGGTCCACAAGTTTGTCCTATGCACTTATTTCATCTATTCTTATGAAGTGTCAAGGACATAAAAATTCTAACATCAACTTGGTATTGTAATCCAATCTTTCATAGATTACTTGACATTGTCTTGATTTAGGTACACCATGATTAGGATATTTTGCCACTAGTCTACTAAATCGCTCAAAATATTTCCAAAAGGCTCATTAGTTTGTTAGCAGATATTCAAAATAGCATTCTTAGCTTGAATAGTCTTATGTAAAGGATGAAACTTCTTAATAAAGATAGTACAACAATCAATCTAAGTACAAATTGAATTAATAGGAAAGGTATTCATGTTAGTTCAATTATTTTATCAGTTAATTGTGATTTTCTAAAAGCCTCCGAAGATTTTATTTTTATAGAATCTGCAACTATTATTAATTGACTAATTGTTGTGGCAAGATATTTTTGATTGCAGATCTCAACTTTATTATGATTGAAGGTTGCTGGAAATGAATTACTGCATAAGGCATTTGACCATTTCAGAATTCTTTCCACTCATGCAAATCTCGAAGGAAGAATAAAAAGGATTTGCAAAAAATTGAAATAAATACACAGAATTTTTCAACACTCGAAAGGAGAAATTGGCTGCTTAGCAATTCTGCAAACATTTTGAAGATTCGTCTGCAACAAAGTCCAAAAGATCAAAAACTGCAAATCAATCAAGAATTCTCCTTAGAGCTTCATAAATCAACTCTTCATAGGAGTTGACCTTGTGTTGTGTGTCTTTTTCATTTTGAGTTAGTGACTCCTGGTTTTAAACTGTTTTCTCGTTTGCTTTAAAACCCTAACTCATAAGGGTGTTATGAGTATACCTTCACAAGGTTGGGGCCTTGGTGAAAAGAGTGAAGTGTGATACTTCACTTGCTCAAGATTGGGGTCTTAAGTACACAAAGTTGGTGCTTTGTGTGAGGTTTTTATTTAACCTTTAAAAACATCTATAAGGTTGTTGCTTAGCTTGCAAAAGTAACTTGTTTAAGGTTTGTGCTTTACCTTAAAAGTACTTAGTGAAATTCTCGAGGTTGTGGCCTTGAGGAGTGGACTACCTAGTTTGGGGAACCACTATAAATCCTTGGTGTCTTTTAATTTCTACACTACATTTTGTTATTTCAAAATCAATCAATTAGGGTTCATTAAAGTCAACTGCTTCCAAAATTTTTAAAAGCAAAATAAACTTTATTAGGATACTATTCACCCCCCCTCTAGTGTGTCATTCGATCATTTCAATTCAGTCATACCTTCACATCATCTTAAAGAGCAAATGGGTTAAATCTTAGCTTAATTACATCCTCTAGCACTTTAGGTAGATTAATCATGTTGCAAACATCATTGAAATCATTTAGAAATGCATATGCATCTTCCTTATCTAATCCATGAAATCTAGGTAACTAATTCACATAATTCATATGCAATTCAAATTTATGTTCATCAACCTATGGCAATACAAGACATGTTAAGAATTTTGTTTTGATGATGTGTGCAAAATGTTAAGTAATTATATTTAAATCAATTAATTGTGTTATATAAGAAATTAAATTTAAAACATTGATTTATATAGAAAATATTTTAAGGTTATATATTTATCTATATTGGATTTGAAAAATGCTAAGTTATATAACATATTAAGTTATACTAACTTTTTGTACAACTTATCGTAAAGTTAACATGTGTTTTTAATGTTTAGCATGATATGAGTTTTTAATTCATATGTGTATTATGTATTATGCACGTGAACAACTCGTTGAATTAATACAACATTACAAGTCACATGAGTAACTTGTTAAGTCAACAACTTATTTGTTAAAAAGTCACGTAACTTGTTGAGCTAGCAAAAAAATGTTGAGTTGTATGAAATAACTCATTAAATTAGCATTTTACACATATTGAAATTTAAGTTTACAAATGTTATACAGTATCACGTGAGTTGTATATATTTAATTTGTTAATATAATTGCACGCATTGAGTTGCATAATTGAATTCTAATGTAATGCGTTAGGTTAGCGTTATAAACTTAAAAAGTTAATTTTTTTCTCATGATAAATTATTATTATTTAAACATTTGATTCGTGTCACAAGTATGTTACATGCTAAACTTGTTGAGTTAATTGCATTGAGTTACAATTCTATTCTATTTTATGTATTTAGTTGATATTAACATAATGTTTTATTATTACACTTTGATGAAAAATTTTGAAAAATAAAATTTATTTTATTAGAATTTTTCAAAGGATCTAGAATCGATGATTCAAGATAATTTTAGAGGAAAACATGGAAGAGAACGTGTATATTTTAAATTTTGAATTTGAAATTAAAACAAAGTATACTTTGAGAATAATAGAAGAGTGGAAGAATCTATTGATATGAGTTTCGATGATCTAACAAGCAAACTAAAACAGTCGAAGATAGACAATGACAATGAAGATGAATTAGAAATCAAAATAGTATTCAGAAAAAGGAAATTTCCAAACCTCAAGCATTTGGTTCAATTGAACAATCATGGAAAACCAGGCCAGATTACCCCATTGAATAAATTATTGGCAACATCAATCAGGGTGTCCAAACAAAAAGTAAAATTCAAAATTTTTGTAATTACTATGCATTTGTATCTGAAATTGAGCCTAAAATAATTGAAGAGACCTACAAAAATGACTCTTGAATTATTACCATGCAAGAAAAACTAAATCAATTTAAGAAGAATAATATTTGACAATTAATTGAAACGCTCATTAAAAAATCAATTATTGACACTAAATGGATATTCAGAAATAAATTGGACAACGTTGGAAATATAATTGGAAACAAAGTAAAACTTGTTACTTAGGGTTACAATCAATAGGAAGAGATCAACTATGAAGAAACATTTACACCTATGGTTAGACTTGAAGCAATCACAATGTTGCTTGCTTTGCCAATAATATGAAAATAAGATAATTTCAAATGGATGTGAAACATGTATTCCTAAATGAAATTTTGTAAGAAGAAATATTTATAAAATAGCCCTAGGATTTAAGGATGAAAACAAACCAAATTATGTGTATAAGTTAAATAAGGTTTTATATGATTTGAAACAGAAACTTAGGACATGGTATGATAAACTTAAAGGATCTCTACTTAAAAATCAGTTCAATTTAGGCAAAGTGGACAATACTTTATTTATTAAATCAATTGATTCACACATGTTGATCATTCAGATCTATATTGATGATATTATTTTTGATGTAACAAGTGAAAAATTGTGCCATGAATTTTAGAACTTAATGAAGAAAGAATTTGAGATGAGTCTTATGGGATAACTAAAATTCCTTTTAGGATTATAGATCCATCAGTTGCAAAATGGCATCTTCATAAATCAAGAAAAATTCTATAAGAAGATTCTAAAGAAATTTGGAATGGAAAATTCAAAAGAAGTCAACATTCTTGTGAGCTCAAATGAAAAACTAGAAAAGAATATTTCAAGTATTACTATGAATCAAAAGAAATATAGATGAATAATTGGATCACTCTTGTATTTATCTATTAATAAGCCAAACATTATGTTCAGTATATGTGCATGTGCAAGATATCAAACCTCTCTAAAAGAGTCACATATGAAGGCAATCAAATGAATTTTCAAGTACCTATAGAGCACCAAGGATTTTGACTTATTCTACTCATCATAGAGTAATTTAATGTTACTAATATATAGTAATGTAGATTATGTAAGTTGCAAGTTAGATAGAAAGTGCACTAGTGGAACATGTCAGCTAATTGGTCATTCACTTGTATCATTGTTTAGTAGAAAATAAAATTACATAGTTTTATCTACTACTAAAGCAAAATATGTTGCAATTAGATTGTGTTGTACTCAAATTTTGTGGATGTAATAGATATTGGTATATTACGAACTAAAATTTCAAAATACTCTCATTTACTGTGATAGTAGTAGTGCTATAAACTTATCCAAGAACACTATGTTATACTTAAGAACTAAGAATATCAAGATTAGACATCACTTTCTAAGAGATCATATTGAAAAAGGTTACATCTCACTAAAATATGTGTCTATTACAAATCAACTTACAGATATTTTCACTAAACTAATAAATGAATCTCCATTTACTCATATTAGACATAGTTTAGGCATATGTTCAATGCATGATTTATAATTTAAATTTCTATTTTATGTCTTATTCGTGAATTTTGAGTTTTAAATTTATAAGACCGCAATTGCACAACGTTAGGAATAGATACCGACAAGTACGGGTCATCCTCAAGAACTAGTGGGTTAATTTTAGATCTCAATATCAAAAAATTGTCTCAATTACTAGTGCAGATTTGGATTTTAGACACAACTTTGGAATTAACAAAATTTTAACTCGATATGCATACATCAAATATTCACAAGAAACTAACCATAAGCTTGTAGGCAAGGGTAGATAAGAAGGTAAAATTTATAGATCTTCAAACAAAACAGAACATTGGCAGGAAATTTGGATGCGAAAATAGTCCAAAAAATAAAAAATCTTGTCTACTAACACCCCTATCTTAAAAACCTTATATCTCAACGAATACTTATCTAAATTAGATGAAATCAGGTGGGTTGGAAGCTTCTTAGAATAAAAATCAAAATATAGTTGTTAAATTAAAATTTTCATTCTAGATAAAAATAGATTCATAAAACATTATAGATAAAATAAAGGAAATTGAAATTTTGCACCTTGATAGATTCAACTTCAAAAACCTTGTCAAATCAATTCTAAATATTACGAAATTTCAAAAAATCAAAGTAGAAACATAGCCACACATATCAAAAAAGTTTCATATTTTTCCTCAAATGTTTTAATACTCAAACCAACTTTAAAACCTCTGAAAACATGAACATAAAATAGAGTTAAGAATCTACAATCATACACTTGCATATCCACTTCAACCTTTGATTTCTTTTAAATGAAAATCATTGAAATTCTCTTAACTACAATTTAGACAATGACATACAACAAGATTGAAAATTGATAAAATGGAATCATTCACAAACAATACATAAATCACACAACACATTCAACAAGTATTAAGAAAAATCAAAATCTAAAACATACAAGGATACAAAGTATTTTTGATGTTTTTGATGTAATACAACTTAGAAAATGAAAATAATACAAAAATCTAATGTCCTAAGATAACCCATGAGATTAAAGGAGAAGACGAATGAAGAATTGAGTAGGAAGAATCTTTACACAACAAGATTCATCGATGGTGGACTTTTGTGAATAGTGATTTGCGATGTTGTGATCGAGCGGTAAACAATGAGATGCAAACAATGGTGAACAATGATTTACGTAGAGCGGGTGAACAATGATTTGCGATCTACAATCTCCCGTATTCGTGGTTGCGAGAATGCGATGGACGATGAATAATGATGATCGGTGCCCCCTTGTATGGTGGACGAGGTGTGGACGAGAAAAAAGGGTCTTTCTTGAGGTTCCCCTAATTTCTTTAAATAGTGGTTTCAAAAATGAAAGTCTTTGATCTAATAGTGAGTAATGCATTTATTTTGATTTTTAAGTTATTTTTTTCTTTTCATATATTACAAATACAAAACTTCTACAAAGAAATATTACATGTATCATATTATAAATAAATCATATTGAATATATCCTAATGAGATTAATTTTCACCTAAAATACATGAAATGGGAATAAGTTATTAATTTGATTTACTATTGAAATTTATGCATAACAAAGCCTTAATAACTCATATGTAGAATTATTTAACCTATAAAAATATACAACATTTTTAGCCCAAACATGTCTCCCTGTACAACTCAAACTCACCACTTAGAAGCTTATTTTATACTAAACCTTATTTATGTATAAAATTAGTCTATGCACTTATTTAAGGGGAGCAGTATCTTTATTCAAGCAGAATTTATATAAGAGCAAGACTACAAAATTCTTTTTGCCCAATGACAAAAAAGGAGGAGAAGTTATATAAGTACGAGAAAAAGGGAGAGAAATTAAATGAGCTATAAGATCAAATATTATGAGATACAAGGGGACAAATTATAATAGTTAGTTAACTAATTTAGTTAGATAGTCATTTCAATAAGTTCATTTAGTTATGTAATTCTCACAAATTGTAATTTGTTTGAAGTTTTATTTTATTATGAGCATCTTATTGTATAGAAATGACTTAGTGAGTGAAATATTTGTACTTTATTGTAAGGGTTTTTATCATTATTAAAAAGGGAAATATCAAAATGACTTCAGTATTTTGATAATGTAAAAATCTATATGAGGTTTTATAATGTATTTCAAAGGTATAGACAAAGGTTGCTAAAGTACACAAAAGACTGCATAGAAAGGAAGGCAAGTTCATGAGGAAAAATAAAGAAGTAGAAACTCAAATTGTTAGGTTAAGTATACAAGTTTCTATAGCAGTTACCTAGAAAACTCAAAGAGTTATAGTAAACTCACATGTAAATAACTTAAGTTTTTATGTGACAAATAAGGGAATAAAAGAAGAAAAACTCATATAGTTATGTGATAACTATTCAAGTTTCTCGAAGAGTTATAATAACTTTATGACTTTTATCAACTCACATGCAAGCAACTTATGTTTTCACGTGATGGAGAAGAGGGGAATAAAAGAAGGAAAACTCGTATAGTTATGTGATAACTATTTGAGTTTCTCGAAAGGTTACAATAACTTTAGGACTTTTTATGAGCTCACATGTCAATAACTTAAGTCATCATGTGATAGAGATAAGTGAACATTAGAAGGAAACCTCGTATAGTTATAGTCTAACTATTTGAGTTTCTCAAAGAATCATGAGATAACTATCTAAGTTTGCCAAAGTAATAGCTAGAATCTTGGACAGTTAGTTGAACGATAACTTTCTATTTTTGAGACTAGTAGTTCACTAGTTCAATAGATTCTATAACATTAGAGGAAATTCAATCATTACATTATTTGATATAAAAAGGGACTAAGAATAGTAACAAGATTAACATAAATATACATACATACAAAGAGGGCAATTTTACAAGTGAAAAAGAGAAAATCCAGAATCATAGCAATTCACGATCAACTCAAGTATTGTAAAGAATTTTCAAGCAAATTTTAAGTACATCAAACTTTCCATTCGCAAACTTTGTTTAAAGTCAAGTTGGTTGGTTTTTTAAGTTTGTACTAGAAAACTTCAAGTGTTATGAGTTAAAGCTTCGACTTGAAAGCTCAAGTAAATAGTTGATTATTGCTTTGACCTGAAAGCAAGTGTGTAAGTAAATTAATTAGTAAAGCTCAAACTATGCCTTGAAGGTAGAGTAGTCATTAATGGTGAACTACCTAAAATTTTCTATGTCATTGCTTTTTCTTCTTTTGTGTGCATATATTTATTTACTTAAACTGTAGTTTAAATTCACAAACTCAGCAACAATTAAATCTGATAATCATTGTTAAAATTTAACAACATCATTCACCCCACTCTAGTGAACCATCTGATCCTATCATATTTCACCTAACCTTCTTTACTACAAGGAAAGACAATATTTTTTCAATATCATTGTTTAGAATGAAAAAGTGTATATTATTAACGGTTAAATGATGGTTAATTGCATAATATTTAGCTTACATATGAGAATTAAGCCATTATGTTATAATTGCACTGTTATATGCTTTAATTGAAGAATCTACTTAATTTTGGGGAATTAATGTTAATTTAGTACATTTCTGAACTATCGGTAAGTTGCAGGCTGTGAAATTCTTAAGTATCCGAATTTTCTGATATTTCGGACAGTTATGTTTAACATACCGAACATATTTTGGACAGTTATGTTTAACATACTGAACATATTTCGGACAGTTATGTTTAACATACCGAACATATTTCGGACAGTTATGTTTAACAGACTGAATAGTTATGTTTTGAGAGAATATTTTATTATTTCCTGAAGTACACGTGTCGAAACCATAATGCATGACTTAAGTGAACTTTCGGTGAGTTATCCCTGTAATTCTCCAAAATCTTTTTTTATTTATAAAATAGCTAAGGACACATGTCATGTTCTGGTAAAGTGACTTAAGTGGATTTTCGGTGAGTTAAACCTATAACTCTTCGAAATGTTATTTTATGATTAAACTACTACTGACACGTGTCGAGATCTGGTAGATTTACTTAAGTTATATATCGGTGAGTTATTTGTAACTATCTGAAATGCATCTGAGCATCAGATAGTTAAGTTTATAAGTATCCGAAATGCACTTGAGCATCAGATAGTTAAGTTTATGCACGTGTTTTATAGTTAAATCAACGAAGAAAGTCCGTTGAGTTATCTGTAACTCCACGGACTATTTATTTTCTAATATGCCACTGTAGCGGTTGCAGGAACAGACAATTGGAAGAGAAAAACCACGTTTGCACGTATCGCGTAGGGAGAAGAAATCATCGCCATTAATACAAATGAAGGAAATCCAACCGACCATTCTAGTAGAAGTAGTTATTACTGAAGAAATATAAAAGAAAAGAAGAAAAAGAAGAAAAAGGTGTGATCGATGGACAGCCAGTGTATACAGAGGAGGAGCACCGAACTTTCTGCAAATAGTATCGACGATTCTCCGAAGTATCACACCAACCATCATTACCACCACCATAATCACCAACCATCGGAGGTCTGTGAGAATACTTTCTTGATGTCGGGTCGATTCCGAGCCAAACACAGTGCCTGACAACCACTGTGAGGAGTGATCGCGTCGTAGGAAGGGAAGCCATTTTCACCAAGCGCCGACTCATATTTCAGGAGATCGTAAAACTTTTAGCCTTGATTTCGGGTTGATGCCTGTATGCTGAAGAGAAGATTATCTTGCAATTCTAGACTCGTGATTCTATAGGAAGAGGAGACAGAATTGTAAGTGATTTAATTTTCAATGGTGTAATCACGTTGCAAGTAGTGTCGGAAGTATTTACTGTCAAGTGAGATTACTTTACATTTCACCTTTCGCCCATTTCCATGTTCATATTAAAACAAAAATACCAAAAATAATTTATCTATGTTTGTATGTTGTATTTGAGTGTTGTATTGTTTGTGTTGTATCGTGAATAATGTTATCTTTATAAGTGTTGTGATTATTTTATGTTGTTTTAGTTTTACAGTTTACAAAAATTGGTTCGTTCAAAAAACTTAAAGATTTTAATGGTTACTATTTGAATTATCTGAATGTTAGTATTGCTTAATGATAAATCCAATGTTAACTAACATTAAAGAGCTTAATTGATGTTATTTACAATCTGTGGAATCGCCCAATGGTTGACCGAATTCTTCTGTAAATAGCAGTATTAAAAAAAAAAGACAAGCTCGTGGAGTTAACTTAAGTCCACGAGGTTAGTCCGTTGAGTTAGCCATAACTCAACGGACAAAATTCAACGAAGAGCTTATTGAATATATAAATTTGATTGTTAACAAATGAATAATTCTCAAATTCTTTAGCAATTCCTTGTGGGATCGACCTATACTTGCACACTAATACAATAGACACTGTGCACTTGTAGTTAAAGTACAAATTGGAATTAATATCTAAATTATATTAAAGGTTGTTTGTTTACTTCTAAAAGAAAGAATAGGCATAAAGATAAATTAACTAAGTAAAAACAGAAGTAACAAATCCAAGTTTTTCTAATGTCGTGTTGGGAAAACACAAACACAACCCACTCATGTGTCTCCATTAGGTAATTAGTTTCCCTTGTAAAGATTGGTAGCGCAAGCTTTTAGAAGTCTTTAATATTTATTGTGGTTTCCTATTTTAATCTCTTCACCACACCCTACACAATTTGATCCACATATGCAAACTTCTCTCAAGAAAGTGGAGGACTCAAATTTCACCCTGAACTAGTGGATTCCTTGTGTTCCTTGTCCATTTTTAAAATAAGTGACCAAAGCATTATTATAGATTGATGGCTCACTAGAGGGAGGTGAATAGTGAGTCTACTAAAATTATTATTGATTTTTATTTCACCCTAAGAATTATATATATCAAAGTTTTTCAATTTTATCTTAAACAAATTACAATCAACATAATAATAAAAGTTTACTATAGAAGTAACAATAAAAAAGAATACAAGAGATTTTTATAGTGGTTTACCTAAACAAGCTAATCTACTCTTGAAGGTCTCAACCTTGAGAATTTCACTAACTTGGTATTTTAAAATTCAATACCAATTTATACAAGAGTCTCCAAACTCTTATAGTGATGTTTTCCTAACTCGACACCAAACTACAACACAAAGAATCATTTTGTGCAAACACACAAGGCACCAACCCTATGTCAACAAGGCACCAACCTTGTTTAGATGAGGCACCAACCTCACCTTCTCAAATTCCCAAATTTAAGGAGTCTCACCACACCGCATTGAGATAGGTTTTTCATAGATCAAAAGCTATTGAACTATCAAAATTTAGTACATGAGCATTCAAAATTACTATAACACAACTTAACTCACAAGAGAACAAAAAAAACACAGAGTCAAACTACTATGTTAAATCTTGATTATTCTTCTTGTGGAATGCTCCAATGTCATCTCTATAATTTTTTCCTCCAAGAGTTGAATTGCCACAATTCTAGTTGTAGAGTGTTGTGCACCTAAAACTTCAATCATTAATTTTTGTGTACACATATCACTTCTAGTTTTGTTCATCATTAATTCCTGATTATGGAAACTCCAATTGCACCCTTAATTTTCACCAATTTTGAATGTATTGGTCTATCTTTCCATCTTTTTATTCCTTTTCCTTAAAATCGATCTAGAAAATGGAAACCTATAGATCTACAATGAATTCATAAGTATCGAAACTTTGAATAATACATGGTAAGTTAGGTTCTTTATCATTTAAATTATTAATTAGTAATATGAATAACTAACATAAAATAATTGAAGTTTGATGAGTTAAAAATACCTGAATGATCCTGCATTTTGATATTCGGACAATTAATGCATTAAGTCCTTGACAACTTCGGTAAGTAGTTATATTAAGTCACTATACAACAAATAAATCAATAAGTAATAAACCATAAACATGGAAACTTATTCTTTTAAGTTATTGAGAGATTTAAAAAACATAGACATATCTTTAAAGATTTTTGATGCTAAGGCTAAACAATACAAACTAACTCTATATAGTTTATTAAATACCATGAGGTCACGTGAGATTTTAAGTTATTGACATGTCTAACTATAACTCATCAAACTTTTATCATAAGTCATCGACTTTTTAGACTTATAAACATTTAACTCTATGAGTTTTTATAAAAGGTCTTTCGACAAGTTATCTAATGGATTGTTGAGAAAATCGGTAAAACAAAAGTAGCATTATTTCATGCTAACCAAACTTCACACTAAGGTTGTAGTTTTTCATCATCAAAATATTTACTTAATCATTATGAACTATATATTAAGTATCATCAAAAAATAATTTTCCTAATAAACATCAGTACATTACTCAATTAATTTAAATAAACTATTTTTTCCATTTCAAATAAATCGTATTTCAAAAATTGAACTTAGGATTTGATACCAATTTAATTGTCATGCCCCAAATAAATCTAAAAATGACAACAACCACAAAATAGAAGAAGAAAATTTACAACTTTTCAAAAATAAAATGTGAAAAAGGTCTTCCATCTATTATACTAGGCAAAGGTACATGTACCTACTATAGGTCTAAAATGCATAGTATAATAGAAACCAAAAAGATAATTTACAAAACTTATTTTGGTTTCCAAGATATACAAGTGTCCATACACATGAACATAGAAGTGTTTTCACTTATGTACATAATTTTTACATTATCATTTGATCACATAACTACAAAATGTAATTACTACCCAATGTAACTCATATTTAAACATGTCCTACAATCACGTAGCTCTTTATGCCTTGGAGGAGGAATGAGCTAAAATCCAGTAAGCATAATTCTATATGTCAAAAATGTAAACTACTCATATAATACAATAATTAAACATGTGACATGATATCATAACCAAAAATAATGAATAGCAAACATTTACACAAGTCTTATCATATAATTATTATAACATGTTTATCCCTAAGTATTTGCACACAAAGGCAATGATCACATACCGCCTTATGATAGAAGTCTGAGTTAATTCACAAATTATATCAAGTCACATACTACTTAAATCGGTATCAAAGCCTTTTGGTTATATCACAAATTATATCAGCCATCATGCTCACACATCATACATAACTTTTCATTGCAATCACTCATTAGGTAACAAGCAAATGTAACAATTATTGATTTAAACTCTTCTAACAAGTATAATTAATAATAATTATACTATTCTTACCATAAAGGTTTTTTCTTTATTGTTACATTTTACCTTTTTTAAATAAGCCAACATTTTCTAATTGGTTGTTAAGATTTGGCATCAATCACATATATGTCTCTAATTCCATACCAACTCCCAAATGAAACTGTTTAGACATATTTTAGCAATCTCGATAACATAACAACATCATAACTCAAGCATGCCTATCTATTCAAATAAATCAACAAAATGGCTATGCATGTTAACAATAAACCATATAGCATAAATAATATTGTGCAAAAATACTAAAAATAATTTGAACATGCACATGTACTAATCTAATCAATAATATAATTGTGCATTTCTATAATCAACTATATATATCACAATCAAAATTAAGCAGCATGCACTGTAAATAATTAATTTTGACATATCTAAGGAAAACACTTACTGGTAATCTCAAATCTAAACTCATTCCTCTCTTCTCCTCTTTCCCAAAGCTCATACAGTTGGAGCTACACGGGTACTTAACAATTGGCTCCACCTACACAACTATACAGTCGTCGACTCAACTATAGAACGATAATGATCAACGCTTACATTCCTTGTGTAACAACTAAACAAAGATATGCAACTCACCTCTGCTAGTAGATGCTTTTCTCTCATGCGGGATCAATGACCTCCTCCTCCTCCCACGCAAGCGGCTTCACCACGAAAATCTGGTGTCGTCATTTCACACACAAACACCAGGCGCAAGCCTCCTTCGCGCATGGGTGCATGAACGTCGTCCAACAATCGGCATTCTTTCACTCACCACTTACTTATTTCACCGCCCTTCATTTCATTTTTTTTTTTATCGACTTACTTTTCTTCTCCTTCTTCTTTTTATTATAAATCTTCACAAATATAGATTGAAACATCAGAAACCATGCATGCAAATTAAAAAGCGGCATACTTAGAGTTACGATCATTCAAGTCCTAGGACTTTGAAGAAGAAATATATATATATTGACGGGACGTTCCTAAAAATATAGACGATAAGTTCATGTAACACTTCACATATATAGTTTACAGAATGTCAAATGCGTGCCTTAAACTCTCAGCACATTTACAACAACATGCATGCATGAATATTTTTCAAAAAATTCACAAAATGCACAACTTTCATTAAGCCTGCAAAGCCATAAACACGTTCCACATATATATATATCATCCCATAAAACCCTACGAAGATTACACATGCAAGGAAAGCTTTCTGCCTTCGTATCATTCTCACTTTCCAAGAAGCGATGGAGGTGCAATACTTGCCATATATAGAGGACCAGCGCGTACACACGTCTACATTAAATCCGATGGTAGTAGCATCCACCACGGCCATATATGTCGTTACCCTTTTAGTCATCGATAAGAGAGCCAACACCTTTAAAGGATAGGAGGGAAGGAACCAAGAGGAGGCAAAGAGAGAGTGTGCAGTACTGGAAGGGTGAGAGGAGGCGAGAGCAGTGAGTGAGAAAAGGGTTTGATTGTTGAGAAGAGGGTGAGATTGAGTGAATGGGGAGAGAAGAGTGATGGAGCGAGGAGGAAAATTTGTTTGGGGAGAGGGGACTTTTGCTTAGTGCAATTTAAATATGGAAAGGTATTTTTGGGAAATTTTTTTTGAAGTAATCCATTTTCATAATTTTTACTTAATTACGTTGTCTATTCTTGCATATTGTATTCTGGAATGCAATGTTGTCTATCCCAATTACTTTTTAGGTTAATTATTAAGGTGTTTTGATAAGATATAAAGGTAATTTTTGGACCAATGTAATGACCTTAAATCTTCCTTATTCATGTAAATACATGTACAATAGGATTTATATTCTGAATAAACATTCTAACTTTCAAATGATGGTACGTTGCAGCCCCATCAAAGAGATGAATTTTCTAAAATAAACTAATACGTTTCATCAAAGAATATTTTTTGGCAATGTTTATCGATATTTCTATTTTCAAATGGGAATTAAAGAGAAGGATGAAATTGCATGAAACATGCATTTTTGTATGAAGTTTCATGAAATATGCGTCTTTTATATGAAGTTACATGAAATGCACCTTTTTTTATATGAAATTATATAATATATGCAGTTTTATATGAAGTTACATGAAATAAGTATTTTTTTTATATGAAATATGCATACTTTTTTACAAAGAATTATTTTATATGGAATCACATGAAATATTTCTATCTCCATGAACTTACATGATCCATTTCTAGCTATATGGACTCAAATGATCATTTATTCCTCTGTGGTCTTATTACATGCCCTATTTCTACATGAACTTCATGATGTATATTCCAATCTGAGGTTACATGGCAAAAGACTGCAAATGTGAAACTATGCATGTAGGGCCACGTGAACTTGGGATGCAATTACGACTACACGAAATTACATGAACATGGTTTCAATCCCATCAAACATGAACATGAGATTATGACAAAGCCACAACAGTTACCTCTTTGGCTGTGTGTGCCTGCGTGTACGTGTGTGTGTGCGTGCGTGCGTGCGTGCGTTCGTGTGATGTCAGCACTTTTTTAATTTTTTTTATTGTTCTGTATATTATTATCAAGCTAACTCTCAAAGTGGTGGGGTGTCCTCTTCAGACAAACTACTCATTGTTATAGGTTGGTCTCTTCCTGGTAGCCGCAAATATGTTGTTGTTCTAACTTTTTGAAATGTTTCTCTTCAATGTCGTCACATTTACATGTTCCACTAAACACTAATATTGCCCATAGTGGGCTGGGGGTTTCATCAAGTAGTTGTATGCATCTTGTTTCCTAAGGCTAATGTTTCTTATAAGCTTGCATCGTCTATTCATACTCCACATTGTTATTATATGCCCTAGTTGCATCCTTATTTTTTAATTTAATCTTTATGCATTTAATATTTTCTTTTGAACATTAAACATATATTAATATATAATAATCATAGTGAATCAAAGTAATAATTGCATCAAATCATGTCAAAATAAAAGTACGTTCATTACATAGATTCTTCAAAATAATTCAAAAAATACAACTTAGATTGTTATCGTATAATGACAAAAATTGTCAGTTCTAGTATAACACACCATATTTCATTCTTGATCCAATTCCGAGTGGTTCACTTCTAAAATTCTCAACAATACTCAAGGCATGAGATGATGCACTCCAACATGAAAAGTTTAAATTAGAATATGTGAGAATTCCTTGATGAATGACTAAAATGGGATTCAATGCGGAACTCCCACTGTGACAGACGGCACATATCATAAACTAGGCTTTTTTTTTTTCAGTTCGTGTTAAACACCCAATTCACTCATGATCAGCTTTCATCTGAGATTGATGTTTAAGTGCATGCAACCTGTTAAGAAACTTTAACAAGCGTGCCAGTATCAATGCAGTTGTATCACCACAGTCCCTGACCATGCCAGCCACGTAACTTGCAGATTTCGATGGATGGATCACCTTATTATGCGTCTAGTATTCGTCTTTTTGACTGACTCAATAAGCCTGTACATCCAACGATCTAGCATTCCTGTTGGCACCAATAGAACACCGTGAATTTCTGCTTTATGGCAGAGATGAATTCTATAATGAAAACCTTGTATTAGGGGGCGAAGGAACCTGTTAGAGCAAATGTGCCACCAAGAACTGCACACAGTCGTGTGATGAAGTGAAGGAAACTACGGCGCTCCTCTTTAATGGTCACCGTGATGGGCGAAAGATCGTACAAAAAATAAACAGCTGTATCACAGTGAAAATAACTAATGAACATCCAGAAAATAGGAAAATAAATGAGAATATCTTTTATTAAAAACCTCACCTGGCCAAGTTCTATCAGACTTCTTCATGGGAACGAAATATTCCGTCACAGAAAATTGATTTGTTGGTAAAACATCTTTTGTAAGATACCTATATTCAGTTGGAACAATCTGCAACACAAAGTCTAAATCATGTAAACAATACCAAAAATGCAAAACTTAATTTGCCAAAGTAGACATTCCGTTATAGAATCAGACTAAAAACTAAATTCTGTTTCTAACAATGAGAACTTTAGAGCAGTTGTGCATGAGTAAAGAAAAGTTAGTCAACCATTCGATTTCCACTGCCACGGGTAAGATTTTCACACCACATTCCACCTTTGTCTTTCTTTAAAGATGACCTGATAGCCAACCATGACGTATGAGTTTTTTGGAGGTTTGGAACGTTTGAACTTTTATCATCTCAATTTGTGTTCAGCATGAGTGAAGAATGTAACGTTGCCGTCTGATTTCTCTTTTTTATCATCTCAATCTTTTATAATTGATGAGATCATACGTCATTGCTCAGTGCAACGTTGCCATCTTGATCTCTTTTTTCACTTTCTACCCAATACAGATACAAATCTTGGCCAAGGATTGCTGAACGAATAAGTACTCTTTGTTTTCAAATTACAGTCACTTTTTTTTCTTTCTTCCCTTGCTATCAGATATGGTAACCAAATATGGCTGGACTGCACCCACAGTTGTATTTATAATATGTTATGGGTACAGATACATATCTGTATGTATCCCTACGTGTTTCTTCCTTATATTGTTTGAATAGTAAATTAATGACCAATAGCATATTGGTATTTCTTCAAAGAAATATCATATTTGTATATCTTTCTAAGGAAATACTGATAACAAAATAACTATAATAAATGTCTCTTTCTCTCTGTATATATTTAGTCGTACTTGTATCCATTTTATGTATTGGTATCATTTTAAGTGATACCCATACTTGTATCTACGTTACAAATTTGAAAATTTAACATATCCAAACTTATACCTGTGTCAATACTTCAATCCGTACCCCCTAGTAGGGCGTCATAGTCAATAAGGATTGGCTCTTCTAAGAATGAAATATCTCACACGATATTTCCAGGGCACTAATAATTCCATCATTTACATTTTTCAGTAAGAGAATTTTTCCTTCTTATCCAGGTGCATGACTTCTCCCTAGGCATATAAATGATTGTTCATTGTAACCCTCTTGGAATAGACAGGATCGCTTTAGAGATTCAATACATCATTATTGGGAAGGAGATTCTATCATGTCTTTTTTTGTCAATGTAATTTTTTCTTCCTCACCACACAAGTATATATAATTGTTATGTCTTTTATTTAGTTTGCCTACTCCTTTTGGAAGCCTATTCCTGTTCAAGGCAAAGCAATCGTCCTTTGTTTGCATCCAGGGGTAAGCCCACCCTTCCATCACTCTCACTCTAGCAGGTAGAACCTTCCTTGTCATAGCAAAAGGCATTTCAATACACCAATAGTTATGACACATACTACACAATATTCCTTTCATTTAAATAATGATCATAATTAAGACTTTGAAAATTTCTCCAAGACTCCACCCCATAGTTGTTATATTACAAAACGTGCCATGGTGGTGAAATTCCCACAGGTAATGAAAAGCTTAAAAAAGAACCATATTTCTTTAAAATTCAACTAGTGTTTGCTATTCCTAGTATTTCAACTTACAACTCAATGTCAAACAATATGAACAAAATATGTGGCTTGTCTTGTCAACAAGCACCAATTGATCTAAAACAAAGAGCCTGCTCTATTTCAAAACAATTTGGACTAACAGTGAATAAAGTGTCTATACTCTGATAAAAATTCTCAAAGGGCAACAAATTCTGTGATTGAAAATACAAATCTACTGCAAATGCTGGTGTTAGTCGTAAGAGAGTGGAAGACCAACAAGACACTGTAAGAATCACATAAAAATTTGCCTATTCAAGCTGTTCAATCATTGTGATGCTATAAGTGTAATATGGCATGGAGCACATTATGATATGGTCAAAGAAATTAGACAATATCGTGCTCTATGGTTGACAGTATATTTATGCAAATGTTTTTGCATTGATATGTTTGTTATTTCTATTGATATGTTTTTGTTATTTCTATGTAGAAGCAAATGGATTTACCTTGATGTAGTATTTGAATGTGCCACTTGTACCCTGCAAGATCCTTGTAGTTGCATCTAGTGGATTATGAATCCCTGGGTATTTGGGGCCGAATGATAAGTCATGAATTATATGGCTTGAATTCACATTAGTTGCTTCACCAAAAATCTGTTGATAAAATATTTCAAGACACATTTTCTTTAGCTTTGGATCAAGGAAGGTAGGTAACAGAAATGTGGCAAATCACACAAAAATGCATCAAATGATACAACAGTGAAGCTAACCGTGCTTTCTGTGTCAAAAAAAACTGATAATGGATAAAAAATGAAAGGTTCTAAAAGCAGACCTCTTGTGCCACAAAAACATTTAATCCATGAACTGAAATGTGGAAGTTTCCAGCAACCCTCTGAACATCTAAAAATCCATAAACCTGTGATAAGAAGTACTTGGATTTTACTGCTGAGATTGCATATTCTGCAGTTTCAAAACATTTAATGATCATCTGACATAAAAACTATTGCATACCTGACATCCTTCACCATTTGCTATCGCATTTTTAACCCTCTTTATCATTTTTACTGCAGCTGAATCAAAAGCATGTTTGTGACTTATTTCTAGAGAACTGTCAGCATGTTTTGTATCATTACCTGTGAAGAGAAAAGAAAGGATTATTGCTCACTAATGTGAACAGATTACATATAAACACATAGTTCTTAATCAGATAGTTAAATGGATATCCATTTAATCGTCCAATATGACTCCACACTAAATATATTTCTTCACAATTCCTCTCAAGCTAGTAAGTATATGTTTATCATACCTAATTTGTTGCAAAGTAACTCAAACATACACTGACCCAACCCCTTGATGAAGATATCTAACAAGCTACTCAGAATAGAGTATAAGGAATACAGATCACTTCTTTCACCATCAAATCTTGAACATAATAACATTGATTTCAATGTATTTTGTGTGCTTATAAAATGTTTCGTTCTTTGCAATATGTATAGTTGTCTAATTATCACAATACATAAACATTTAGTCCTGAACTATTATCCCAAACTCGCTAAAGAGAGGATCACAAGCTCTCTAAGGTTCTCCTTTGAGGTCAATGGTGACACCAACCTTATCGAAGGGGGACTCCCCCTTTCTCCCCATGAATCAGTGGCTCTAGACAACGATGGAGGCCCCTATGAACCCTCCTATGGCATTGATGGTGAATGGTGCAGACCCTCTCCAGTTTCATGTGCAGTTCCACAATCCAAAAGAGATAGGGCAGTCATCAATTGCATCTAATGGCCAACGTACCTCCTTTGCAGAGTCTTCAAAGGACTCCTTAACTCCACAAGTATTCCCGGATATCCCTATTAGAGCCCCTACTATTGAGAACAAGTAGGTCCTCATGTTCTCCTTTTGAATGACATCTCCTAGATTGTTCAATATTCATATGGAGATGAAGTAGTTGTTACGTTTCTAGGATGAGTTTTTTTGCAATCACCATAGACTCTAGACATTCTTATTTGATTCAAAAATAGGAAAGACTTCATTAGGGCATATATCAAGGATTTTTGGATGATGAAAGGCAAGTGAATGTTGATCTCTATATGGCACCATCTTTCTCTACGAGATTAGAGTCTCCTTGGGCTCCAGTTTCAATCATCTATCAAAGCTTAAATCTCACCTCCAAGCTCTTAGAGCTATCAAATCAATTGCAGGCATGCTTGGATGATACCTGTGCATCCATTAAGATGTGCAAAGGTTCACTCAGCTTAGGCTAACTACTGTTTGTGTGGAAATAAATCTCTCCAAGTCATTGCTAAGGTACATTAATATAAAGAATGAGACTGAACTAATCAAGAAACTAGTGGAGTACAGTCCTAGGGAGCCGAACTTTTGTTCACTCTACTTCAAGAGTGGACACCTGAAAGACAATTGCAAATGAAGAAAGGAGCAGAATCCCTAAGCCGGCAAGAACACTTTTAGAGGGGAGGTGGTAGTTCAACCCCAAACAGGTAGCAAACATTGATGAATGGACACAGGTTAAACGAAAGAGAAAACAGTAGAAAAAGGATAACTAGCCTCAAGTACTCAATGAACACCCAACCCTAACTGACAGAGAAGTTACAGAGGAGGCTGCAATTGGGAATCTTGGTAGTCAGAATGGGGTGGGAAGTCTAGCTGAAAATGTTATGCTCATAGCTAGCCAAGACCTACCTTGTGAGCTTAAGGGGCATCATTCCTCCAAGCAATCAACCTCTCCAAAGGTGAAATGGGAAGATGTTGTGAAGGAGAAATCAGAAGAGGAGCTAGGGCTCGGAGTTGACAAGGAACCTATGGATGGAGGGGTGGCTGAGGGGCAAGCGGAGCTAGTTGTGACAGTCACTACTCATCACACCAAAGGGGGTAGGCCTTAGTCCAACCAAAGTACAGAACTTATGTTAAGCAAAAGTTCTACCCCTTCAAATGATCCAAGGCAATCAAAATAAGGCCGCACAGGTTGTTGAGGTCCTAGAGTCATTTATCTCTCCTAGTGGTGGTCAAGATTTTGCTCACTACATTCACATTCCTAACTAGCGGCAACTCTATGTCAGACTAGATCTGGCTTTTTTGGTTTGATAGGATTGCAGTCCAAAAAATAAAGGATTCAGAGCAGATGGCAAGCTATTAGATTATCCATCCAAATAGAGTTAGATTTGTTTTCTCTATTATATATGCTTCTTGCAATATTGGCACTAGGTGATTCTTGTGGGCAAACATCCACCGAATCAGCAACTCATATCCAAATGTCTTGTGCATGATTGATGGAGATTTCAATGTTGTCAGGAAAAGAGCGGAGATTTTTCGCAATGGTAGCTTGAACCAAGGAGTTGTAAGGGATTTTAATGAAATGATCTATGACCCTTAGGTTAGTTAAACCACCTTTCACAAGAGATTCCTTATCGTGGTGCAACAATCAACAATGGAGGGTTTAACAATACAGGAGGCTAGATAAGGTGCTTCTTAACAATCTGAATATAGGCCCTTGGAAATCTATTGTTGACTACAAACCTCAGGTGCTATCTAACCATTCCCCAATGGTGGTTTCGATTGATTCTGAGCAGTGGTCTAGTTTTCCCACCTTCTGTTTCTAAAGAATGTGAACTCTTCATGAAGATTTCAAGGGGGTTGTTGCCAATACTTGAAGAAATGATTGAATGGCACACTAAAAGGGGGGGTGAATAGTATCTTAATAAAATTTATTTTACTTTTAAATTTTTTGAAAACTGTTGACACTAATGAATCTTAATTAATTGATTTTGTAATTATAGAATGCAATGCAAAAAGTAAATGACACAAATGATTTATAGTAATTCCCTAAACTGGATAGCCCACTCCTTAATGCCACAATCTTGAGAATTCCACTAAGCACTTTTAAGGCTAAGCACAAACCTAAAACAAGTTACTTTTATAGGTTAAACAATAACCTTATAGATGTTTTTATAGGTTAAGCAAAAACCTCATACGAAACTCCAACTTTGTGTACTCAATACCTTAATCTTGAGCAAGTGAAGAATCACACTTCACTCTCTTCACTAAAACCCCGACCTTGTGAAGGTATACTCACAATACCCTTGTGAGTTAGGATTTTGAAGTAAACGAGAATACAGTTTAAAACCAAAAGTCATTGACTGAAAATGAATGACACACAACACCAGATTAACTCCTATGAAGAGTTGACATATGAAGCTCTGAGGAGAATTCTTGATTGATCTGCAGCTTTTGATCTTCTGGACTTTGTTGCAGACGAATCTTTAGAATGTTTGCAGAATTGCTGAGCAGCCAATTTCTCATTTTAAGTGTTGAAAAATTCTGTGTCTACTTTTTCAGTTTTCTGCAAAATTCCTTTTATTCTTCCTTCGAGATTTTCATAGAAGGAAGGAATTCTGAAATGATTAGATACCTTATGCAATAATTCATTCCTAGCAACAATCAATCATAATTAATTTGAGATTTGCAATCAAAAGATATCTTGCCAAAATAGTTAGTCAATTAATAACAGTTGTAGATTCTGTAGAAATCAAATCTTTAAAGCATCTTAGAAAATCGGAGACTTAGAAAGATAACTTGCCGAAACTCAAAATGATTTTAGATAAATAGAACTAACATTCTAAAAGATCACTTAAGTCATGTATTAAGATTGAAACACATGTTCTTTTGAAACAGCAGCATAAAATATTAAAAATAAATTATCTGATAGAGAAAACATGTTTCAGATACTTATAAAATATAACTCTCCGAATCTTAAGTCATTTCAGATAGTTACACAGGTAACCTTCCAAAAAGTTACTTAAGTCAGAAATAATAAAAATTAACTATCCGAAGCTGAAGGGATTTCATTTGTAAACTAGATCATATTCATATGAATATGACCTAGTCTATGAATAAAAAAGATAAAATCTGTGATGCATGTGAATTGAGAAAACAGAAGAAGAATTCTTTTAAATTGGGTAAGCAAATTATATCTAAAAGAATTTTAGAATTAATTCACATAGATTTATTTGACCTTACTAGAACAGAAAGTTTAGGTGGAAAGAGATATGTATTTGTTCTAGTTAATGATTTTTCAAAATATACATAGATAATGTTTCTAAAACATAAGAGTGAAGTTTTTGAGGAGTTTAAGATCTTTCTGAATCTAGTTCAAAATGAAAAGTAATTAAAAGTTCAGAAAATTAAGAGTGATCATAGAAGAGAATTTGAAAATGAAAATATGAAAAAGTTTTATCAAGATCTAGGAATAGAACATAGATTTGCCTTTCCTAGAGCTCCTTCTCAGAATGGTGTTGTAGAGAGAAAGAATAGATCTTTTCAAGAAATGGTTCGAACTATGCTTAATGAAAACAAGATTGCTTATTATTTTTGAGCTGAGGTAGTTAGTACTACATGTTATATTTTAAATAGAGTAACCCTAAGAAGAGAATTGAATAAGACTCCTTTTAAACTATGAATGAGTAGAATTCCTAAAGTTCATTATTTTAAAGCTTTTAGATCAAAATGTTTTATTCTAAATACAAAAGAGAATAAAGATAAATTTGAAGTAAAATCTGAAGAAGGTATATTTTTGGGATATTCTTCGAGAAGTAAAGCTTATAGAGTTTATAACAAAATTTCTTTGGTTGTTGAAGAATCTATGTATGTAAATTTTGACGAAGAGCCAAGTAATAATTCAAAAGAAATTATTGATACTTCTGATTATGAATGTGATGAATTAAATATTGAAGAATCAAGTACCATAGGTCAAGAAGAAATGATAACCTTATGACTCATAAATTTTTGCCTAAACACCCTAAGGAGTTTATTATTGATGATATTTTTAAAAGTGTACAAACAAGATCTAGGATTAATGTATCCAGGTGTTATACTTTTCTATCTAAAATAGAACCTAAAAACATTGATGAGGCATTAAATGATGAATTTTGGATTAGTGTCATGTAGGAAAAACTCAATCAGTTTAGAAGAAATGAAGTTTGGGACTTAGTTCCTAAACCTCAAGATCATTCAATTATTGGTATTAAATGGATATTTAAGAATAAATCTGATGAATCAAGGCATGTAATTAGAAATAAGGCTAGACCAGTAACCCAAAGGTATAACCAACAAGAGGAAATAGATTTTGGAGAAACTTTTGCTCCTATAGTTAAATTAGAATCAATTAAAATTTTTCTATCTTTTACTGCTCATATGAATTTTAAATTATATCAAATGGATGTTAAAAATGTATTTTTAAATGGTTTCATTAAAGAAGAAGTTTTTGTTAGGCAACCCTTTAATTTTTTTGATGCAGATTTTCCTAAGCATGTTTTCAAACTGAAGAAGGCCTTGTATGGTTTGAAACAAGCTTCAAAAGCTTGGTATGATAGGCTGAAATCTTTTCTGTTAGATAATGATTTTTCTATTGGTAAGGTTGATAATACCTTATTCTTTAAGAAAAATCATCTAGGTTTGTTAGTTATTCAGATTTATGTAGATGATATCATTTTTAGAGCAACTAATGAGGATTTAAGTAATAAGTTTGTAGATCAGATGAAGAATCAATTTGAGATGAGTCTAATGGGTGAGTTGACATTCTTTTTGGGATTGCAGAATAAACAAGTAGAAAAGGAAATTTTTGTATATCAAGAAAAATATACAAAGCAACTTTTAGAAAAATTTGGAATGAGTAACTGCAAGTCCTCAGGCACTCTTATGAGTTCATCAATTAAATTGGATAAAGATGAATCTGGACCAGCTATTGATATTACAAAATATAGAGGAATAATAAGTTCTCTTCTTTATTTAACAGCTTCTAACTCTGATACCACTCAAACTGATCGAATGGCACACTAGAGGGGGGGTGAATAGTGTCTTAATAAAATTTATTTTGTTTTTAAATTTTTCGAAAGCTGTTGACACTAATGAATCCTAATTAATTGATTTTGTAATTATAGAATGCAGTGCAGAAATTAAATGACACAAATGATTTATAATGGTTCCCCAAACTAAGTAGTCCACTCCTCAAGGCCACAACCTTGAGAATTCCATTAAGTGTTTTTAAGGCTAAGCACAAACCTAAAACAAGTTATTTTTACAGGTTAAACAACAATCTTACAGATGTTTTTATAGGCTAAACAAAAACCTCACACAAAGCTCTAACTTTGTGTACTCAATATCTCAATCTTAAGCAAGTGAAGAATCATACTTCACTCTCTTCACCAAGGCCCCGACCTTGTGAAGGTATACTCACAACACCTTTGTGAGTTAGGACTTTAAAGCAAACGAGAATACAGTTTAAAACTAGAAGTTACTAACTCAAAATGAAAATGACACACAACACCAGATCAACTCCTATGAAGAGTTAACATATGAAGCTCTAAGGAGAATTCTTGATTGATCTGCAATTTTTGATCTTTTGGACTTTGTTGCAGACGAATCTTCAGAATATTTGCAGAATTGCTGAGCAATCAATTTCTCCTTTTGAATGTTGAAAAATTCTGTCTACTTTTTCAATTTTCTGCAAAATTCCTTTTGTTCTTACTTCGAGATTTTCATAGATGAAATGAATTCTAAAATGGTTAGATACCTTATGCAATAATTCATTTCCAACAATAATTAATCATAATTAATTTGAGATCTACAATCAAATGATATCTTACCAAAATAGTTAGTCAATTAATAATAGTTGCAGATTCTGTAGAAATCAAATCTTTAAAGGATTTTAGAAAATCGAAGACTTAGAAAGATAACTTGCCGAAACTCAAAATGATTTCGAATAGATAGAACTAACATTCTGAAAGGCCACTTAAGTCATATATTAAGATTGAAACACATGTACTTCTGAAACAACAGCATAAAATATTAAAAATAAATTATCCGATAGAGAAAACATGTTTTGGATACTTATAAAAGATAACTCTCTAAACCTTAAGTCATTTCGGATAGTTACATAGGTAACCTTCCGAAAAGTCACTTAAGTCAGAAATAATAAAAATTAACTATCCGAAACTTAAAACCAATTTCAGATACTTACTGAAGGTAACTCTCCAATTCTTAAAAGTTTTCGGATAGTTACATCATAACCTTCTGAAAAGTCACTTAAGTCAAGCGATGATAGAATGACACGTGTCCTTCAGAAGAAAGTAACCGAAAATACATTAAATCAGAGAAACAGCTAACTATTCGGAATGAAAACCCTTAACTATCCGAAATTGAAGGGATTTCAGATACTTAGCATAAAAAATATATATCCAGACATAAAAAGACTTAACTCACCGAAGATAAATACTTTTCGAATAGTTACTGATATAATTGTCTAAAAAACCAAGAGAGAAGTTTAACCATCCAATTTGTCTTATTTTGTTTGGTGACTTATATATTAACTTTCCGATCAATTCACTATAAAAATAACAACCTGTCGAAATCTAATTTAAAAGGTTCTAAGTACATAGTAGTTAGACAATTTTCATTTTAATAAAAAGATTGCTAGAATATTGTAGAAATAATTAAACCACACATTTTTTATCATCAAAATTAAATGATAAAAAAATAATTGAACTAACACTTGAGATAGTTTGAAAGATCCTTGGTAAATAAGTAGATTGAACAAGAAACTTTTTCATTTGAAGTCACATCTAAAGAGGTGCAATAAATCAGTCTTTGGGAATGTGGATCAAGAAAGGGAGAACCTCTTCTAAGAAATTGATTGAACAAAAAATATCCTTCTAGTTGGATGGGAGGAGGAAATTTTTGTTAGACTAGATCAACTGAAGACAAATTGGATCAGGCAAAACCAATAGAAAAAGATCTTCTTCACTCAAAGAACTTGTATCAAGTGACTGACAAAGGGGTACAGGAACTCCACCTATTTCCATAAAGTGATCAATCACATGAAGTATGGGAACAAGGTTGGAGCTTGATGACTAATCTTGGATATAAATCTGTAGAGGTGAAAAGTAAAGGGAAAGATTTTTTTTAAGAGGCTATTCAATTCTCAAGGTTCTAATCAAGTGGATTATTTGCTTTGATGTAATGGATGATGATGCTTTTTTTCTTATTCCTGAGGTTGAGGGAATTAAAGAAGTCATTTTCTCTATTGATTAGGATCATGCACCAAGACTAGATGGATTCACAATGGGGTTCTTTAGATTTTGCTAGGATGTAGTCCAAATTGTCCAATGCTTCTAGGGTAGTAGGTTGGATGATTCTTAGAAGGCTACCTTCATTTCTTTAATTCCTAGAGTGGAGAATCTGATGGACTTTAAAGACTTAAGACTCATAACTCTATGTAACGTTAGATACAAAATTATTACAAAAATTCTGACAAGAAGGTTTGCAAAGTTCATATAGAAGATGATCTCACCTTTTCAAGTGGTCATTGTAGAGGATGGAGCATTTTTAACAATGTGTCTTTGGCTTTGGAAATGGCACGACACATTGAAAATAGGCATAAAAAGGGTAATATCATTCTAAATTTAGACATGGAAAAACATATGATAGACTGGAATGGTCAACTATTTTTCAAGTCCTTACCAAGTTTAGCTTGTCAAAGGGTAGCTTGAGGCTTATTAAAAGGATGTATTGAAGACATTAGCTTCTTGGTGTCAATCAATGAGAGTTCTACGAATTTTTTCAAAGCTTCAAGAGGTCTATGCCAAGGAGACTCTCTCTCACCCTACTTATTAATCATTAGAGAGAAGATGCTTAATAAAGTATTTCAAAATTTAGTACTCAATAATCAGATTACTCCATACAATTTTAGGCAGGGTTGACGTTAGTTTCACATCTTCTATATGTAGACGATGTAATCCTATTTCTTAATGGCAGGAAGAAAGGAGTGGAGTTAATGAATCTCCTTCAAGACTACTAGAGTTTCATAGGGTAAGAAGTGAATTCCAACAAAAGCTTCTTTGTGGCACCCAAGAATATGTCTAACCAAAGAGTTGATTTAATCAAGAATATTACCAATTTCAACGAAGGGGATTTTCCTTTTTGATACTTAATATGCCCAATTTTTAAAAGAAGAGCAAAGATCATGTACTTTAAAGAACTGGTGCAAAAGATCTAGAACAAACTGACAAGGTGGAAGAGCAAATTGTTATCTTCAAGAGTTAAGAACACACTTGTGAAGCATGTCCTTTCCAATGTACTTACCCACATAATGAGCGTCTTTGGCATTCTGGATAGCTTTATTCCATATTTGTCATTAAGAATTCATGCAACCAAAGAGCCTTACCCAACTTACCTTTAGCTCTTTTTCGAGTTTAACTTACCCAACTTCTTTTCTTGTCAAGTGAATCCTCTCAACTTCTCTTCTTCCCTCTCTTCGATCAAACCGTACCCATAACCGATCAGACTAAACCGCCTATCTATCAGACATCTTCCTGATTTTCTCTTATTATCAAGTGAATCCTCCCAACTTCCATCTTTAGCTCTTTTCAAATATAGTTTACCCTACTTCTCTTCTTGTTGGGTGAATCCTCCCAACTTCTCTTTTCCTCTCTCTTCGATCAGATCGTATCTATAATCGATGAGACCGAACTACCTATCTATCGAGACTCTTCTTGACTTTCTCTTCTTGTCAGGTGAATCCTCTTGACTTCCATCCTTAGTCTTTTTTGGGTCTAGCTTACTTGACCCCTCCTCTTTTATCAAGTGAATCCTCCCAACTTCTCTTCTTCCTTCTCTTCAGTCAAACTATGCCCATAACTAGTCAAACCAAACTACTTATCTTTCAAGTCTCTTCCTAACTTTCTCTTCTTGTCAAGTAAATCCTCTCAACTTTCATCCTTGACTCCTCGAATATACTCACCAGATTGCCTTCTTTGTTAGATAAATCTTTCTGACTTTCCTCACTACTCCACTCCTCTTATCTTTTCGGTTAGGCCATACTAAAGGTCAATCAAACCAAGCCCCTACATCAAGAAGTCATCACTCAACTTTTCTCCCTTGTCAAATAGATTCTCCAACATATGGTCTTAACTTCAACAACTCTAGCTCTAATGTGACTTTCCTATTTGTCGGATAGGTACGCCCAACAAACTTAACGAAATTTCCTACTCTAGACACTCGGACTTGCCTCACTAGACACACTCTTTAAAACAACATCATGTATTTTTCTAACTAAAGACAAAGAAGGTTCGAAGATGTATAGTAGATAGTAAATTGGCACCATAACCAAGAAATATTTTCTACAGGGATTCAAAAGCCATCTTATAAAGTTTGAAATACTAATTTTTCCCCTTTAAGCCTAAACCGAACCGAATATAACTTTTTGGTCATTTCCTTTACACCTCTATCATCGTTGTCACATTTATTAACGAACAAGTCAAAAGTACCGAAACATTCCCTCATGAAATCACCAATTTGTCAACTCTAGTATTGTGAAAAGCATGACACGCATGGTAGGAGCACCAGAGGGGAAACATGCCACCATGTCAACACAAAATACATCAACAACAAGAAGAAACAAAGGGAAAATGATGAAACCTAAAATAAGGGTGGGAAGAAAAGCACGCAAGATTTGTTCATCAGGGGATAATTCCACAACTTTTTGTGAGAAAAACTCGTAAGGTTATTGTTAACTTTACGATTTTTTCATTAAAGTTCACGTGAGGTTTTAAGTTCCTTACGTGTAGAAAATTATAAGGTAAATGAAGAGAGTAAAAAATGGAGGGACGAGTACTATCAAAGGGATCACACTTTGGGCTATCAACTAGCAACTTGTGATTAGCCAACCTTTCTCTCAAAGTGCACCATCAACTTTTGCATCCATAGAGCTCTTACATCTAGGAGAGGAAGTAACTGAACACTTAGGTAAGCCTCTCGAGCAACCAAACACCCTCACAACCATGTAGCTTAGGGTGGGGGATTCTCTTTCAACTTGAACAATTAAGAGAATCCCCTAGGTGGTTGCATGAATCCTCGCAACCAATGCCCACATCTATCATCATGTTAACCCTCCCAATAGTATTAATCTTTGTTGTTTAGCCTTAATTTTTCCACTTCAAATCTATATGAATCTTTGCAAGTTCATGGTATCATTTAGTGTCTTGAACTACATGAATCCTTATAGATTTAGCCCTATGCAACAACCTATGCAACTTGCATGAATCCCTACAATCCACATTTATTTTCTTTCTAAGAGCTTTTGCATGAATCCTTACAAACTCTCTTACATCTTATCATAATTACTCAGCCTCTATGCCACTACATGAATCCTTGTAGTTGGCTCCGTTCATCTTACCTTGTATCATTTGCATCGTCATTGTGTTGAACGTTACAACTAGATTGAAACCCTAACCTGAGAGGTTGACGTTCGACCAAGCAAGGTGGGTGTCTAACACATTCCTATTGAGTTTCTATACACGTGAAAGCAACACTCTACTCTACCAGTTGCATACACACAAAAAGAACACAAGAGAACAAAATAAAATATAGAATTTACGTGGTTCGACAATTGTTTACATCAATGGGCGGCAATGATCTTTTGTTGCTTTTTCAACTCTTTATAACCTAGTTTGACGATACACACACTCACAATGTATCATTGCTTACATTGCAAGGTTATAACATACCATTTTATACACGCACATTAAAGCACAAGGACATTACAGTAATAGCATCAGACAACAACACAACACATTCAACTACCCAAACACGTCGATCAATTGAACTTCTAGCCTTTCAAGCTGTTGGAGTGTCATCTTGCACCTTCGATCACTTGAGGCAATAACTCCATCCTTCTCACATATTTATCCTTTAAGCATCCGAGTTTCACGATATGCAACTTGTCATCTTCTCACATGAGAAATTTGCTCTCCACAAGACCAAAACTCGAATGGTTAACTATATGAGTTCCTACCTTAACCTACCCACTTTTTTGTAGTGTTAAGCGACTACAACTAAACTTCGACAATAACTTATCAATGCCTTCAAATACTTAAACTCACAACTATCCAAACTTTGTAACCTTTCCAGCATTGGCTCATTGATCTTCGTTATGAGATTTCTTGAGTTATCTTGTGTCTTTTAACCGGACACTAACTTCATAACTCATTGTATTGTCCAGTTAACTCATTGACTACACCTACAATCTTCTACAACAATCAATCTATTATCCTTTCTTGTAAAGTCCCAACTTTCAACAATCATTACATACTTAGTTTGGTCTTGTTACATTGCATCTGGATCATGATCTCACTCTCCTTAATAAGGTAGTCTCCATGCAACCTCAACACTTCTTACCTTGTACCTCAAATACTTACCATTGAATCTCTATGTAGACCAATGACCTATCCCTTATAGGAAGAACGACTCTATCGATTTTCCTGATTTTCTCCTCAACAAACTAATTGGTGACTCTATTTTCCTCCCAATCTTTCTCTTGTTGTCTCCCTCCTCTTTCTCTTTCACTTTCCCTTCTTTATTCCCTCTCCCTTCCTTTTCCCCTGTCTTCCCCCTTCTTCTCCTCTCTTCCCCCTTTCCTTCTTCCTTCCCCCCAAAATTGTCAACCTTCCTCTATGGTGTCTTTACACATGTTACAATAATCACATCTTATCTCTTCTTTAACTTGGTATTAGAACCTAATCACACAACTTAAGGTTTTTATGTCTTGTTAGCTCCACCTTGTTTCTTGGCTAGTGACAATCATCAATTACCACTTTGTGATCAATGGTTGCCTCTAATCTCTCTTATCTCTCCATCAACATCTCTCACTTGATGTGAATGGACCTTGGTCTCTATCACGTGTGATGGTTAGTGTTGATCCACCAACGTCAACCACCATATGGTCATCCTTTGCAACTTCTCTATTGATGTTGATTTAGGACTTTGAAATTCTTCTTTCCTTATGTGTCGTCGGTTGGAATCACACCATTGAGCATGTCTATTCCCCTCTCCACTGGAATCACATTATAGAAGGGTTGCACTACTAGAGTCAAACCGTGGGTAGGTACTTGCCTATACATTTACGATTGGAGTTTTTTTCCAGATACCATGGAACGTGTAACTACGTCTATACCTAAAGTGTTCTATTGCTTCATCTTCTGGAAACCATGGAAGTGATCTATTCATCAAGAGTTTTCTTAGTATATCTAAGAAGTTAAACACACCTAATTACTTACTTTGGGTTTAAAGTTTCGAGAAGATTGTTGTTGCTCACTATTAGGAGCATCATCTTGCTCCCCTCCACCCAATACTAAAGATATTAAATACAATGATTGGTATGTTGATGATATTGTCATCAACTCATGATGTTGACTAGTATGAAGTCTCACATTACTCATAAGGTTTCAATGATGAAAACTACAAAAGAAATATAAGATAGTTTACACCAAACTTATGGTCATGACAAAAATATTTTTAAGATTTTTCAAATTTATGAAGACTTGTTTCAAATCAAGCAAGAGAACAAAACACATCAAGAGCACTATAACTTGTTTAGAGGACTAATAAATGAGTTGAATATTTATCAAGCTTTGACTTTTGATACTGCTAGTTTTCAACACTATCGAGAGGAACTTGCAATTACCATTTACCTTGCTAATATCAATTTCAATGTTACTTCTTATATTCATAAACATGTTTTAGGAACTAAATTGATGCCTAATTTAGCTAGGGCTTTTGCAAAGGTGATGTGTGTCTCCACCTTAGCATCTTCGATATTGAGTGTAGCAATTACAAATCAATCTACCTTGGTTGCTTCTAGTGGTCGTAGTTGTAGAGATGGTGGAGGAGAGCATAATGATCGCCAACACCCAAAATGTCAATGATGTGGAAAATTTGGATACAGATCAGAAAAATGTTGAGACAAATTTTCACATCTAAAACCTTCCCAACAAATTAATATTAATCTAGAGACTTCTAATGTAACATCTAGATTTACTATCACCATCTCTCAAGCAAATTATAAGTGTTTCCTTCAACTACAAGGGTAAAATTCTACTACTATGAGTACTCAAGCACCCTCTTCTTTTCCAAGTATAAGTGCTGCTTTGATTACATCTAGTGATAATCCTTGGATAATAAACTCTAAAGCCTCCTCATATATTTCAAGTACTTTCACCTTGTTTGACCATTTATCCATCATCCATGACAAAACCTTTGTAACTATAGTCAATGATCATTCATGTTTTGTATCTGATAAGGGGAAGGTTCAAATCTCCTTTCAAATAAGACTAAACGATGTCCTTTACATTCCTAAATTTTCCTTTTATTTATTATCCATCAGTGTCTTTACTGTTCAATTACAATACTCAACTACCTTGTTCCCTTTTCATGTTACCTTTTAGAACTTAAAGATAAAGCAAAGGATTAGTTTAGGATTAGTTTAGGACATAGACCATAATCTTTTGAGCATACTTATTGATTCATAATTATGTACCTCATGATTTAATTGCATATATGTCAAGCACAAACTCTTTACTTTTGTGGCATTATCATCTTGGTCATCCATCGTAAGAAAAGCTTCGTTAAGCCATTCTTTGGGTTTCTATCTCTCATTTTAATTGTAAGTCTTGTTAACTTAGAAAGCACTCCTGCAACCTTCAAGCAATTGAGTCTTGTGTCATCAACTTACATGTTTGATTTTGCTCACTACAATATCTAGTGTCACAAATATTATGTTATATTTGTCGATAACTATTCTCGTGTGACATGGGTTTATTTGTTAAAAGATCGTTATAGTGTTCTTAATATTTTCAAAAAATTTCTTACTAAAATAAAAAATTAATTTTCTATTTATACAAAAATCTTATACACTAATAATGCATTTGAATTTATGCAAACAGATTTTTAGACTATTTGTTCATTTCCTGGTGTTATCCATCAAAACATTTATCCTCATATGTCACAACAAAATGATGTTGCAAAATGCAAACATCATCATATCTTTGATGTTACTTGTACTCTTATGTTGTAGATGTATGTTCTCAAATTTCTGTGATTTGATGTCATTCTTACTATTGTTTACTTAATCAATAGCAAGTCATCTACATCCTTAGGAGAAGCAATTCTCTTTCATCATCTTTATCTTAAAAGAGAATTGTTTCCTATTGCTCCTAAAGTATTTGAATATGTTGCTTTTGTTCAAGATATTTCTCCTAATCTTGATAAATTATTGTCTCGTACTATTAAATATGTTTTTATTGAATACTCTCGTACCTAAAAAAGGTATTATCTTTATTATCCTCCAACTCACAAATATTTTGCTTCTATAGATGTCACATTTTTTGAATCAAAGTCCTATTTTTGTAGTAGAGAGAGATCCTCTTCTCTCACCTTAGAGGATCAAGCTCTTCTACCCTTCTTCCATCCAATTGAGGTTCTTTATGATCAAAGTCCTCATGCCACAACTTTTGAAGATACTTCTATGCAAGATATTGTAAATCAACAACCATTACAAGTAATCATCGTCAACTACAAGCTCCTATTGCTACTCCTAAGTCATCCTCTGTTCCTGATAGTGAGTCTGACTTTTCATCCACTTCTGTCTACCCACCATCTCAAGATGGCCTTTCTATTGCATTAAGGAAGGACACTTGATTTTGTACCTAACATCCCTTATCTGATGTTGTCTCCTATGCCCACCTTGATCTTGCCTTTCGCCATTTTACCTTAGCCATCTCCACAAAATCATTACCTTTAAGTTATCAAGATGCAATTCAAACTTAATATTGGAAGGCTACTATGGATGAGGAAATGAATGTTCTCCTTTCTCATGGCACTTAGAATCTTGTTCCCCATCTTGTAGGGATGAATGTAATATCTTGCAAATGGGTTTAGACTATCAAGCATAAATTGAATGGTAGTGTTGCTCGATATAAAGCTTGCTTAGTAGCTCATGATTTCTCTTAAAAATATAAAGTAGATTACTTTGAGACTTTCTCTCTTGTTATTCATTTTGACTTCATTTGAGTATTACTTTCTATAACCATTAATCAATCTTGACCTTTAGTCCAGTTTGATGTTAAAAACATTTTTCTACATGGAGATCTAGATAAGATAATTTACATGGAGCAACCTCTAAATTATATTACTCAAGAGGAGACATGACAAATTTGTTTACTTCACAAGGTTATTTATGATTTTAAACAGAGTCCTAAAACATGGTTTGAGAAGCTTTGTATGATTATGTGGAGTGGAAGTTTTGACAACTACCAAGTTGATTACTCTATTTTTATCAAGAAAACTTCAAAGGAAATTGTCCTACTTGCAGTTTATATGGATGATATGTTGTTGACAGATGATAACATGCAAGGCATTGAAGAGACCAAGTATTTTCTAAACAAACACTTCGTCATAAAAGATATGGAAAAATCAAGATATTTTCTAGGTATTAAACTTGCATATTCCAAAGGACAGTTGTCTTTATCTCAAAGAAAATATACTTTAGATTTATTGAAGAAAATTGGACTTCAAAGGTGTCAACCCAAGCGTACCCTCGTAGAATAGAATCACTCCTTTTATGATGAAGATTCTCCTTTGTTTGGAAATCTAGGTAAATATAGGCAACTGATTAGAAAACTTATCTACTTGACAATTACACGACCTAACATTGTCTTTGTTACAAATTTGCTTAGTCAATTTATGCATGCACCAAGAGAGTTACATTAACAAGATGTTGTTCATGTATTACCATATATTAAGAAAGCTCTAGAAAAAGAGCTCCTTTATAAGAAACATAAACACTTAAGAGTTGAAAGATACTTTGATGTTGGATATGCACGAGAAGGTTAATAGAAAATCTACCTCTAGATACTTAACATATCTTGGTGAAAATCTTGTTACGTGGCATAATAAGAAACAAAATGTTGTCTCTAAGGTCAATGTTAAAACTAAATATAAGAGTATGTTCAAACCATGTCTGAGATGATTTAGTTGAAAGCCTTGTTAAAAGAGCTTGAAGTTGATCTTTACGAGCCTATGTCAATGCATTATGACAATCAAGTTGTCATTTACATTGCAAACAACCCTACTTTTCATTAATGAACCAAGTACATTGAAATTGACTACCACTTTATCAAAAATAATGTATTGAGAAGGATTATATCAATGCATTTTACTTAGTCTAAGGATCAATTGGCCGATATTCTTATTAAAGAATTAGGGATCAAAACTTTTGAAAATTTGAGTAACAAATTAAACTTATTTGATATATGTAGTTCAACTTGAAGAAGAGTGTTGATGTCAATGTTGTTGTTATGTTCTTTCCCTTGGATCCATTTAAAGTCTAAATGGATATCCATTTAGAGTCTAAATGGATATCCATTTATGTCGTTGGGTATATATATATATATACCTTCTTATAATCTTGTTTACCTTAATCTAATGATAAGCACCTCTTATCTTTTCTCCTTTAACCAAAATGATTAAGGAAGTTCAAGAAATACCTTAGCATATGCTATTTGCTTATGATATAATTTTAATTAACAAAAGTAAGGTAAAAGTTAGTTCTAAATTAGGTCAACCCAAAAATGAAAAAAAATTACCAGCATTTATAGACATATAGAAAGGCCATTGTAAGAGTTTCCCCACCTCTCACCCTTAGCAATTTTTTACAAAAAGCCCTACCCACTTGAGCCCCTCACCTACAAAGTCTTGCCCACACCTTGTTTGAAAATTTTCACCAGAAGTGTCTTTGAACACATTGTGCCCTCACTTGCTACCTTTGCACTACCCTCCCTTGTGCACATCATAGGCTGTTGCCATAGAAGCATCGATCCACTCTCAAAGGACCACTATCTCCCGTACATGTCACCTACTATCACCACAAAAGCACCAATCACCTAATGCCTAATCACCCACTTGGCACACCACTATCTCCAACTCTCGACCTAACGTATGGTTGCCCAACAAGCCTACAGCAAACCACCAATGGAATCATCACCACCCAAGACATCAAAGATGAAGAAGAAAGGGGCAACACAAAGAAAAAAATAAATAAAAAGAAAAGAAAAGGAAACAGGAAAATAAGAAAAGAAAAAGAAAAAATAATATAAAGGTGAAGTGAAAATAAAAAAAGAGTGAAAATGAAAAGGAAAAATGAAAAAATAAAGTGATTATAGGAAAGGAAAATCAAGGGAAAAATAATGTCATTGCAACTAAAAAATAAAATGATTGTGTAATAATGATGTAAATGATGATTATACAAGATAAATAATTATATACAATTAAGCAAATTTGATGCAGGCTAGATGATTATGCATGCAAGTAACATCTCTCTCTCTAAAACTAGAATTTCAATTTTCACCATTTTCCATCAAGTGTACAAACACTATAAAGCATTTTATAAAATTACTATTCACCTAACTGTATTTTATGGTTCAAAATATTAAGCTATAAAGCATGACTATATGCAAAAAATTAGTGTAGAGATACAAATGCTTAGATGAATAATCAATAATATCATAAAAGATAAGTTAAAAACAATTTTATTAGGAATAGAGTAAAAGTTACATCAATTAAGGATAAAATAAAAGAAAATCAACCTAGGTGACTTGGTTATAATATCCTTAAAAGGCCAGAAGATACACTAGCTAAAAGAAGAAAATTAATTAGTGTAGAAGAAATTTTAAAAAATAGAGAAAAGATTTAAATTTATATAATTTAATTGAAGATTTGACTATAAATAAAAATATTTGAAAGAAAAAGATTCATGTGGTTCACCTTACAAAGTGGAATTGTGATATAGGCTACTGTTGTTGTCATAGATCTCATGAACATCCATTATTAATCCTATAATTGCTAAACTTACACTGCATATTTTCCTTTTTAGTTCTACTTGATCTGAAAACCATGGACTCAAGGTATCACACCTTAAATTAGATCAAATAAAATATTTACCAATGCAAAAACATGCAAGGTGATAAGGACGTTCTTAATTCTCCAATTGTTCTATGACAATATTGAGCATTCATTTTATATTAGGTAACATACCCTGGTAAAAGATATTCCAGTTCTAGCAATTAAAAAGGCAAACACCATGTCTTAATACCACTATATGAGATTGGCTGCATGAATTCATTCCTTGTTGCTGCCACCATTCTTTTGACAAGTGTTGTATCCTTGTTGCTGCCACCATTCTTTTGACAAGTGTTGTATCCTTGTTGCCACACACTTTGTTAAAATATGCACACATAAAATCTTTCAATTATTCTTGTCTATGCATTAGGCCTTCCTTTGCGTGTGTTAACTCCATCACATTGATTGATTCTCCATGTTTATATATTACATAAAGGGTCTCTTTCAAAATATCCAAGCTCTCTAGACATTTATCTCAGTCTATCATCAAACAATACCACTAGACTACCTGAGTGTCACTAAAAAAGTTTTTATTTCTTCTATCTTAAAATTTTACTAGTTTACTACCACCAACACATACCTCAATAGTTCAACTTCAAACCTGCTTTTGAATTTATATTTTTGACTAATATACCACTAAAGGCTCAAAGAATATAAGATATTCCATGCAACTTCCCCACTTTTGGAAATGTATGTAATTCACTTAAAATTCCAGATGCACTTCACGTTTAATCTTTTCTGCTTAATTCTCTGTAAGTAGCAAACTTACAAGGAAATTAAATAATAGACTCAAACAGATATCGGAGACAGATTAACTAGGTTTTGATGGAAATCAGTAGGCACTACCAGTTCCATGATCATGACCCATGTGCTCCTTTTCAACAAGATCTGTCAGGTATTCATTGCCAATTATGTGGCCCTCTTTATTTAAGCGAAGCTGAAGGAAAACACCGAAATGCACAAAATAAGAAGGAATGTTATAAAATCTTGGAAACACATAATATTGCTTCTAAAATGAAAATAATAAAATCACTTATAGATGGATGATAGTAAATGCCTAAATGATAAATCTAACAAGCAAATTTGTTCACAATCTAGGGGAAAAACATGGCTTCATTACTCTTATGGATAATAATATGGCTAAGAAGTGAGGTATAATTCAAGAGGAATGGAGTACACTGTATACTATGAAAATATGATCAGAAAAGATAACTAAAAGAAGGGAGCAATGCCACCCAAGCAGCTAACAGAAACTCAAGTTCCTTTGTTGTTGGTGTAAGACCAAATAGTACCAAGCAAAGGCTTGTCACAAACAGTTCAAGAATGCATTTAATACCAACCATTCTTTAGGTGTAAACTATTCTGTATGACAACAAAAGAATTATCTTGCACAAGAAGTAGCACCAGATGTGGCAATCTTACCTTCCACATGTTTGTGTCCAAGTCCACCTCATGCTTCCCTGATAAATCAATTGCATCCACACTCAAGACTACAAAAAATACACATTATAACGTCATGAAATCTTCCTTAATATAGAAATCACCCAGTAAACAGTGGGCATTAAGAGGATGGCCTCATCAAAAGAACAAGATTAACCTTCACATGGCAATGCTGGAAAGGTTATATTTATGTGAATTGGTAGGGTTTGTCCCCGTTTTAAATCCACCTCCATCTGTTATAGTTGAAGAGCAAAAAGAGAAACAGATAAAACATTAGAAAAATGATGTTCTATCCAAATAGAAGAATTACAAACACAGAAATGTAGATTATGTTCTATCAATTCATTCTCTCTTCAAGCTCCCGATGAGGGTTATTCAGGTAATTGAGGTTAGACATAGAAGTGGCTCCAGAAAGGTTGCAGAGAAATAGAGGCTCGTCTTATTAACTGGTCAACAGTATGCAGACCTCTTTCACATAGTGGTTTAGGAGATTTCAATGCTGCCTTATCATGTAAAAGGTTGTGGAGGTGGAAAAGAAATGATAAGGGTACTTGTATTATGTTCTTCAAAGTATGGGACAGCCAATGCTCAATGAGGACCACTTCAAAAGAAACCGAAGGATTCTCACTTCTGAAGGAGCTTATTACTAAACCAGAAGTTTAAGAACAAAAATTGTTGTTACCAGATCTGCTCAGGAAATTGATCTTTACTTTGACAGGATCAGTGGCTAAATGAAGGTGTGCTGGCAGAAATCTTTCCTTCTATATTTGAGCTATCCAAGAAGCCATGGGTGGTAGTAGTTGAGGTCTTCAATAGGGGGGCAACTGGAATTTACATCTGAGAAGTAATCTGAAAGATGAAGAGATTTCAACAATGTCTAATCTTTTACAAAATTTGGCAAGGTCTTTGCAGTTACAGGATGGGGATGTTCTTGCTTGGAAGACATTGTCTAGCTCAATCTTCACAGTCAAAGCCTGCTACAAACAGATGCAAGAGGAATCCAACAACTGGCCTTTCGAGCACATGGAAGACATGTTACCAATAGCTTCGGGATAAAATGGGCTGCAATGCTATTCAAGACTGTGTACACTTTGTAGTAGTCAACTAGAGGAGGTTGATCATTTGTTCTATGGGTGCGACATTGCCTCAAAGTTATGGTTTCATATCATGACCAAGGTAGGAATTGTGGGACTTATCTTCCAGTTCAAGGTGTGGTTGCTTCAGATGATCCCTAAGAGGATTAGAGGGAAATTGTTGCATGACCAGCAAAGGATTTTGCAAGCTATTCACGCTGTGTGCTTGAGCATTTGGGTACCTAGGAATGGGAAGGTTTAATGGAGTAAGCATTAATTATGAGAACATTTTTCACACATTGGGGTTCCTTCATGGTTGGGAGGAGCTGTTATAATGTGGGTGGGGTTTTCTTCCCATTAACTTTTTTGACTTTGTGTTAATCTATTTGTAACTCTAGTTATTCTTATTTAATAAGATATAACTTTACACTTTCTCAAAAAAAAAATCTGTACATGTGTTATATCAAGGCATCACCTTATACATGAAGTGAGTTAAACACAGGCTAATATATCTCATTGGAGAAGTTGAGTTGGTAACTCACTTGTAATCTTCCAATTTTCTACTTCTTTTGGTTTAGATCTTTCTTATTAAACTAAAGATTTTTCCTTCCATTTGAATTCTTGAGAAATCTCACTACCTTCTAGTTTTGTGTTTCAACCTTCCCAAAGTTGGACAACCTTTCCTTGTGAAATCAAAGATATAGGGCACAATGTGAAGTTGGCCACTACATTCTCTTGCTCAAATTTATTAAGGAATCCAAAGTAACTAAACAAGGCCACTACTTGTGTTTCAAGGCCTATTTATCTATGTTTATTAATATCAAAAAATTAAACACATAATACAGTAATAAATAATATTATGCATCAATATAGCAACTCTAACCTTAAGAAAGCATCGATTAGCAATCTATTAGATAAACACAATATTTAAAAACTACAACTTAGAAATTATCTAGTAAAATCCTAAACCAAGATGTCCAAATTATTCTGAAGGGATTTTTTGGTTTGAAAATCTCTTGAAGCACCTAGTGGATCCTTGTTACTTGAATCCATAATTGGATCCAACAAGGATGAGGTTAAACAAAGAATAGCTCTGGACATTAGAAAGTGCAAAGCCATATCAACATCTGGGTGTCCAGGCAATTGCCTTGATAACTACACTCTTGCTCTTTTAGTTTTGTAAAATCTGATCTAAATCATACTTAACATTGAGAATTTGAAATATACAAATCATAAGATAGCATCAAAACATAAAGTATAAAAATATTAATGTGTACATTTCAAAAATATTCATGTTTAAATATTTAAATAATTATCCATGTGTCAGTAACATCCCATTAAAAATATACAAGTATGATCTAAATTATAAGATCCTTCACTTTGAGCGTTTCTATACAAAAATATTAACGTAGATTTTCATTAATATCATATCCAACAATTAATAATAAAACCCAAACCAACTAATACTTGAGAACCTGAAGTTCTAAATTGGTTTAATGAAAAACCAAAAAATTGATGATGGTACAAACCTTATGCACTGTATAGATTGTAAGATAATACTGCAATTCGTGAATGAACAGAGTGACCATAATAACTAAACCAATTATTGAAACTGCAGAAGAAACACAGAGAAGTAGATTTTAGTTAACACATGAAATTATTTAAGCACGACTGTGAACAATAAAAGAGTCTACAAAACAGTCTAAAAGAGTCTATGGAAGCATACCAACTGCTCCGGTTTTGGTCTTCTGCAATAAATGCTCCTCTGCCCGGGGGAATGCATCGAAGGTCTTCAACGCTTGGAACTTCATATTTATTTCAAATTTATATTGAAAGGAACAAACTTTTTCAATCACCTAAGCACAGAGACAAAAATAAGAAGAGCAGACATGAACATTGCAATGTTTGCTCAAAACAATGAAAAATCAGCACAATAAATATTGGAATAATGGGTGTAGAAAGATGATTTTTGAACTTTAAAACTGTAGAAATGCAAGATGGAGAGTCCAATCAAAAGAGGAACAAAAGCACCCAAGTGTCCAGCTGAGGAAAGTTGATGGCTAAGGAGTCAAATAAATTAAGAATTGGTGCTACCCTAAACCATGTCATTATATGCAATCATCAATAGATATATCCACTGTAAACTCATTAGAAGTTATAGCATACAGAAGTACAAGAAATTTAAAATAAAACATCATAGGAATAAGCTATCAATGGAAAATTCATAACATAAGATCTAGAGCTCCAAAAATAATGAATAAGCTATCAATAGAAAAGTCAGGAGGAATACTCACTAGGAAAATTATGTAAATCTGGATTAACTCTGTGAATTGGTAGCAGAAAAACTTGAAAGGAACAGGCATAAATTATTTCTAACTACAACCACAATCATCTTCTAACTTTAAAAATTCATAACTTTCATGTCACAATAGCAAATTCCACAAAATTGCTATCAATAGAAAGCTGCTGAAGTGTATTTTCAAGTAAAAATATGCATCGGCGATATTACAGACATGCTTAATTGCAGATATTAGAAATCCATACATCTTAAAACTTTTCTGCACACAAAAATCTGCCACAAAAAACTCTAATTAAATTGCAGAAGTCTTGCACCACTTAAACCAAATCTCATCTACCGTAGAAAACACTTAAAACCCACATTAAAACAAAGTCAAGTTATTGCCTAATTAAATCAAAACTTACACAGCAATAGATTAAAACTAAAATGGTTAAACGGTAAATAGAAAGAAAGAAAACTACATTAAAACTTACTGAAATTCTTCTACTTACACAACCCCAAATCACTACTCCTAAACATTAAATTCTACACCTAATTTAATGCAAAACTATTAGGAAAAACTGATTAAAACTCAAATATAACAACTAAATAAAATTTGGATTTATGAACAGAAACGAGAATATGAAAACTGAAATGACCTGTACTTGAATCTGCACTTAAACCCAATTGTGTAAATGGATACCATGACTCAATCTAATCCTAATGACATGCAAAACACTAACTAATCTACTGAAATCCCAATTCTAAACCCCAAAATCAAAAGAGTAAAAGTCTAACACAGAAAACTGTACTAAAATTACTGAAAACTTAAAATCTGCATAAAACACTCTTAAAAACTCACAAACTCTTCCAAATATCAAAAACCCTACTGACTACAGATTATAAACCAACTAAACCTACTGAAACACTACTGAAATCCACTGTTTTAAGAGTTATTCACATGCAGGAATCAAAAATATTCTAGAAAATGAAATCTGCATCAAAACAGTGATTAAATCTGTTCTAAGATCCATGAAAATACATTCAAACATGCAGATCTATAAAAATTAATCCAAGACGCATTCAAACAACACTAGAATCATGTAAATATTAATCTATTCCATACTGTAAATGAAGATCTATTACAAACAGCATTGAGACATATAATAACAATACAGAAATCAAAATATCAATGATAGTTTTCACTGTTTTTGACTCTAATACATATAAAAGACAATAAGATATAAAGATAACATGGGACTTTCACCACTCTTTCTTTGCTATCTTAATGGAAAGTCCTTGGACATGTCAGTTATGATGTGATCACACCACCATCATGTTCTTAGAAGTTTCCTTCAACTTAAATCCACATGAAGGGATGTACTCCACTACCGTACAAGCCATTTTCAAGCATTCTCCAAGCTTCTTCTCACTTCTCTAGAAGTGGGTTGCCATCAACCCACCTAAAAATGCTCTTGGGTAGCCACCAATATGTAGGAGAGGAGTGAAGTGGTGTGGTAGCTTAATTGTAGGAGGTGGACATGAGAATAGATGGTCAAAGAGGGAGAGAACTATTAATGGTTGGTGCAACTCTAACCCTAATGGCCTTTTAAACTTTTCATTCCAAATTTACCCTTGATATGGAAGCTTTTAATCACATGATTCTTACAATTTTTCTTGTATTTGATTTCTTCATTTTGATTCTTCATGTAATCTACTTCATCCATATGCATCTCATATTGAATGGAGATGATCAAGTTATTAGCATTTCGTGGATTTTTCTTTTTTTTTTTGTCTTTTTCCATTTTTGTCCTTGAAAGTGATTAAACCTGAAAATCCTATAAAATTGCATAAAAATACTTTCTGTAAAGCACTATAATACATTAAATGCATATAAAAATATAGACTTTTTAAAGTTAAACAAATTCCCTCGTACTTACATTTTAGTAGTCTCTCAACAAGGTATAAATGAAACAAGTAAAAACAAAAAGAACATATAAATCTGATATACAAAAAGAAAACACTACACAAAACAAAATAAGAGAAAACAAAAAAAATGGCATTACCATTATTATTACTTATACTCTTTCAATATATTAGAAAATTTTCAATGTACCTTTAGTTTCAATTATTCAATTTCATCTCAAATTGAGACTCTTTCTTCCTCTAGACATGAAAATTGAAGTCTTATTATTCACCTTAACTTTTCAACTTTAAATTTGCTTGCACCTAGTGTAAGTGAAACAAGTTTCACACTAAAACTTTCAAATCCATCCCCAACACCTATTTTATTCATTTAGAATAACTTTCCCCAACATTATTACCCTGAGTAGACATTGCCCTTTTTTTCTTCTTTTTTATTTATTTTTTTCCCTTTTCTATTTATTATTTTTTTCACATATATTTTTTTCTTTCTTTTTTTCTTTTTCTTTCTTTTCCAAGTTTTTTCCTAGTAAGCTTTCATCCTCCAACCACCTTTTTACACAATGAAAACTTGATAAGACCTCACACCAGATTACTCAATGATTATTAGACTACAGTTATTCTAAATCTATTGAGACAATCCTAAGTGTAACATCTTGGGGGGGTTTGTGCACTCGGAATCTGACAGAATTGAAAATTTTTTCCGTCAGATTCCGAGTCATGAGGTGTTTGTGCATTTTGGAATTCAAATTCCTTGGGAATTTGAATTCCAATCATGTGTAAAGGTTGGGAAAATGAATTCTCAACCTAAAAGGTCAGAATTCATTTTCCAAAAGATCGCTCAACGCTCACCCTTGCCTGTTGAAGTATATATTGTTAATATTTTTTAATTAATTAATTATTTTAATATTATTTTTATTAAAAATAAAATATTAATTATTTTTTTATTATTAATATTATTTAATTTATAATATTAAAATCATAAATATTATTTAATTTTATTATTATTATTATTTTATTTATTATATTATTTAATATATAATATCAAAATTTTAAAAACTATATAATTTTCCTAACTTTATGTGGCTAACACAAACGAAGTCTTAAAAGTCATTTATAGCTAATAGAATGTTCAGAATTATATTTTTTTATAATCAAAGTATTTCAATAATTATTTATTATTTACTTTCATTTATTCACTTCATAATAATTATATTTTTTAAAAAGTTATTTATTATTACATTACGAGGAATATAGAATTTATAATTAACCTTTTATTGTTTTAAACATGTATTATAACTAAAAAGTTATCAATTTTTGTAATTTTTGATTTATTTTATATAATGATATACTTAATTAATTGATAAATGATATATAAACATTTAATTTAATAATATGTTCATTTATTAATGTAAGTAATTCATTTCTTGATTAATTACATTTTCACTAATTACTTTAATTCATTACTTAACTTTATTAAAAATCAATTATGTTCAATTCCATTCAATTCTGTCATGTGTACAAACACTTAAATTTCAATTTCTGTCAAATTCCTAAACGTGCACAAACACCTAGATTTTGAATTCTTTCCATCAAATTCTGTAGAATTCAAATTCCGTTAGAATTCAAATTCTGCGGAATTCAAATTCTAGGTGCACAAACAGGCCCCTTAAGTGAATTGTCCAAACTCTAATCTAAATTTTTTAAGTTTCTTTTATTATTCTTAAACAAAAATCATGTGTACGGTAATGTAGGTATAAATAAAATCTAGAGAAGATTGGATGAGGTTATTTTTCAAATTTACCTTTCCATCTTAGGTTTAGGGAAACTCTCTCCTAACAATTTTCCTTTCAAACTTTTTCTAGAAGTCATCTTCTACCTCTTAACTATTAAAGTCATATTTGGCAACAATAATAACAATGAAAAAATAACTTAAAACATAAAACACTCAAAAGAAAAATCACACATGATAACTAAAAAAATCTACAAAGAGTCACAAAATAAAAATCCAGCAAATTCAGCCCACCCCTCTATACCTAAAGTCTATATTGTCCCCAATGTAGTAAAAGAAATATTAATGTATAAATAAATTAAAGTAAGAGGTATAAGTATGCATCTATCTTTGTTGAAATAAAAGAAAATTAATATCATGGCATACTTACAAAATTGTATAGTTCTTGAAATTACACAAGGAGGGTTGATTTTGCTGCTCTTTCATACCTATTATTTACTATAAATAAACTTTGAATAAAAAAATTGTAAGCACAAATAAAGGATGTATAGATTTTTATGAAATAAAATGCATGAAAAGTTACTTAGCATATGGAGAGAAAATAAAATACATACTATAATAAATGAAACAATTAAACATCATCATTATTATTATTATTTAAAATTGTATCAATACTTCAAGACTAACTTATTTACTTTATTTCAAAAAAATAACTCTAACACATAATATCAAAGTTAGCCAAAATAATGTAAACTATAGGATCATTCTGCAAAGCACCATGTATCATTTGAGATTGCACATTTAAGCAAAGAATTCATGAAGTAGCTTCCAATTTCTAGTAGTGTGTATGATCAATGCACTTACACCATTAATGTTATAATATTGTGTGAAGTCTTTTTTATATTTCTTTTCCATAGTTATTATATACTTCTCTACAATAGCCTCTAAAATATCTTCTCTCTCAATCGTAGATTAACTTAATGACTATTTTGTTATTTTCACTAATGTCTATTTGTATTTTCTAATGTCTTATGTTTTTCTTAACCTTACCTTAATTCATTGTGCTCGTTTGACTATGAGTACATATCAACTTGTGACTTACAACCACACTAGTTATTAATTCTATTAAGATAGAAGAATTCAGAGATTCTAATCTAAATAAACATGAAATAAATAAAAGATAACAAATATTTTGAATTAAGAAAAGAATAAAGATTTCTATCTACCAATTACTACAACTATTTATTTATAATAATAATAATATTATTATTATTTTATTTTTATCATTGTGTGAAACCTAAGTTCCTACATATTTGGTGACTCACAAGTAAATCAAGTGAATTCTTAAAACAGACATCATCAAACTATTTTTTTTTTTTTTTTTTACTTTGTTTATGAGATCCAAACCTAATTGCTAGGAGTAGATGATCCTTTATGTTTCTCTATAGGTACTTGCCCATAAAGATTTGGTATGGGCTGACTAGATAATATACCTACATTTTTACTAATCATAGAGGTAGTCCATTAAGCAAATTGGTTCTCCAATCTTGTTAATAGTTTAGTCAACATATGTTTTACTATTGGATTTCATGAGTATATCAATTCCTTTTTGAATAACAACTATTCTTCCTTCCAATTCTTCCAATTTATTAAAATCAATGGTAGATGAATAGTTCTCTAATCTTAGGGTATCCAATAAATTACGGTACAGATTTCCTTGTAAATGAAATGAACTTATAATATAAGAAGATGCACTCATCTCTTATGAGGATTACTCAAGACCTTATTGTTGTTGCTCATGCTAAAAAAAATTAGAATAATTTTTCTAATCCCAATTATAAGTAGAATTGTTTCTAACATTGGAAAAAATAGCATTAACTTCTTTGATATTGTATACTAATGAACACTCATCTACAGCATATCATATACCATTCTAACTTACACATCAAGGCACAAAGAAAGATTCAAGCAACCAACTTTAACCTTATGACTCTTCAATATTTCTCATCATAATACTAAATTTAGTCTCAATCGCAATAAAAAGTTCTACTAAATGCATTCCACAAGACATTACATTCATTTACTTCTAAATTTAAAAATCTTTGGTGACATGTAGATTTAAATGAAGTTTTTGTAAAAATGTTTATACTCTCATAAATGATCTAACACTATTTGAATTTATCAATTTCGTGGTGAGAATATTGAACCAATAAATCTCAAAATCATTTAAAAAATCTTTAAAATGACTTACTAAACTTTTATTTACACAAGATTTTTTTATTTTTCTTCTTGATTGTCATATGCATGGGATAGTATTTTTCAAAAATACTAAAAAAATTGGCTTCAAGTAGTGATAAAGTTGGATTGTAAGTTATACAACCACCTCTTTATTTGATCCTTTGGAGTAAAGAGAATCTACCTCAACTTAACAGCATCAAAGGATATATAGGAAACTTTCATTATATTATAAACTTCATTAAAATCTTTTAAAAGCTAATAAGCATTTTCTCTATCTAGCCTATGAAATTAAGGAAGTTGTCCTACATAAATTTAGAAACTATATGTCCCAATATATACCAACATCAAATCCCATTTTCACTATGAAGTGGCATTTCTCTTAGTTATTGTTAGGACAGTTTCTAAAAAAAAGTTAAAGACATTAGGAAAAAGTTGATAAATAGAGAGGATAAATAAAATGGATAAATAGTGTCTTAATCAAATTATATAAGACAACTCTCTTAATTCCATAGGCTAGATAAAAAAGACACTTATTAATTTTTGAAGGAATTCAATAAAGTTTGTAATATGATAAAAGTTTCACATATGTCCTCTAATGTTATTAAGTTAAGATATATTTTATTTACTATAAAGGAATTAACAAAAAGGTGATTGTACAGCCTACAACCAACTTTATCACTACTTAAAATCAATTTTGTTCAGTATTTTTAAAAAAGTATTATCTCATACATATGATAATCAAGAAGAAAAATGAGATCATTTTATGCAAACAAAAGTCTGAAAAGTCATTTTGGAGATTTTTTTAACCATTTGAGATTTATTGGTTCATATTCTTACCACAAAATTAACAAATCCAACTAATAGCAAATCATTTATGAAAATATAGACATCCTTATAAAAATGGTACTTGAATCTACATGCTACTAGGGATTTTTAAACTTAAAAGTAGACGAAGCATGAAAATTTTTGGAAGATCTAACAAACAGAACTATCCAATGGAAAAATTTAATCAACCCAAGTCAAAAGAGGAATGTAATGTCTTGTGGAATACACTAAATAGAACATTTTACTGCTATTGAGGCCAAACATGGCATTATAATGAGAAAGATTTAGGATTTACAAAGTAAAAGTCAACAACTTGAATCTTTCTCTATACTTTAATGTGTAAGTTGTAATAGTGTAAGGCATATTGTAAAGAAATATCCATCAATATATAATGTTGAAAAAGTTAATATTGTCTTCTCTAACATCACAAACAACTCGTACAATCTTATTAATAATCCAAGTTGAAGAAATTATCCTAATTTTTCTTGACCTAAGTAATAACAATAAGGTTTGGGGTAATCCCAACAGAAGAGGAGTGTCACCTTCTTACACTACAAGTTCATGTCATTTATAAGAAAATTTATAGCATAATTTATTGGATGTCCTAAAACTAAAGCATCATTCATTACCTAATCAAGCCATACCAAATCCTTGTAGGCAAGCACCTAAAGAGGAATATAGACGAGGACCATTTTCCCCTAGCATTTATAGTGAAGCTTGAATCTCATAAAAAAAAATTTTAAATAATAAAAAGAAAATTAAAAAATAATATAATTTAATGGTATTTGTTCTAAGAAACCACTTAAACTTGCTTGTAAGCCATTAGAAGTATAAATGTCTAGGTTGCATACAAGTACAAAAACAAAACAATAATAATAATATTATTATTATTATAAATAAATAACTGTAATAACCAATAAATAGAAATCTTTATTTTTGTATTAATTCAGAGTATTTGTTATCTTGTATTTATTTTCATATTTATTTAAATTAGAATTTTTAAATTCTTCTATCTCAATGGAGCTGATAGCTAGTGTGGTCACAGATCATAGGTTAACATGAACTAATAGTTAAACAAGTATAATGAATCAAGGTTAATGCCAAGAAGAACATAAATACTAAAAAATACAAACACGCATTGGTGAAAATAACAAAACAATCATCAAGTCAACCTGTGGCAAAGAAAGAAGATATCTTAAAGGTCACTATGAAGTCTAATAATAATTATGGAAAATAAATATGGAAAAAACTTCAAGTGATATTACGACATTAATAGTATAGGTGCCACAATCATGTGCACCACTAGGAAATGGAAACCACCTCATGAATTCTTTGCTTAAATGTGCAATCTTAAATGATATGTGGAGTTTTGCAGAATAATCTCATAGTTTACATTATTTTGGCTAACTTTGATATTATGTGTTAGAGTTAATTTCTTTAAAATAAAGCAAATAAGCTAGTCTATAAGTACTAGTACAATCTTAAATAATAATAATAATAATAATAATAATTAATTATTTCATTTATTATAGTATGTGTTTTATTTTCTCTCCATATGTTGAGTAACTTTTCATGCATTTTATTCTATAAGAATCTATATATCCTTATTTGTGCTTACAACTTCTCCATTCCAAGTTTATATATAGTAAATAACAAATATGGGAGAGCAGCAACACCAACCCTCCTTGCATAATTTCAAGAACTATACAACTTTGTAGGTACACCATGATGTTCTTTTTCTTTCGTTCAACAAATATAGGTGCACATTTATACCTCTTATTCTAATTTATCTATGCATTAATATTTCTTTCACTACATTGGGGACAATATAAAGTTTAAGTACGGGGTGAGTTGAAATTGTTGGATTTCTTTTTTCATGACTGTTTGTAGATTTTTTTTGGTTATCCTGTGTGATTTTTCTTTTAAGTGTTTCAAGTCATTTTTCCACTGTTATTACTATTGTCATATATGACTTCAATAGTTAGGAGATAGAAGATGACTTCTAAAGAAGATTTGAAAAGGAAAACGATAAAAGGGATTTTCCCCGAACTTAAGATGTGAAGGTAAATTTGAAAAATAACTGAATACAATCTTCTTTACACCTACATTACTATACACATGATTCTTGTTCAAGGGTGATAAAAGAAATGCAAAACACTTATATTAGAATTTGGACAATTTACTTAAGGTGCTACACCTAGAATTGTACCAAATAAATTTAAGATAGTCATAGTCCAATAATCATTGAGTAATCAAGTGTGGAGTCTCAACAAGCTTTTGTTACTTACGTAAAAAAGTAGTTGAGGGATGAAAGTTTTTAGAAAAAAACTTAGGAAAGAAAGAAAAAGTAATTAAAAAGGAAAAATGTATGTGAAAAATAAATTATTATTGTTAATAATAAAGGAAAAAATAAGGGTAATGTCTACTCAAAGTAGTAATTTTAGGAAGGATTGTTCCAAATGAATAAAATAGGTGTTAGGGGTAAACTTAAAAACTTTAGTCTAAAATGTATTTCACTTACATTAAGTGCAATGGAACTTAGAGTTGAGAAGTTGAGGTGAACAATAAGACTTGAATTCTCATACCTAAGAAAGGAGAGAGTCCCAACTTGAGGTGCAACTGAATAATTAAAACTAGAAGTACATTGAAAACTTTCTCACATATTGAAAGAGTATGGGTAACAATAATAGTAATATCATTTTTCTATTCTCTTTTGTTTCACTTTGTGTAGTGTTCTCTCTTAGTGTACTAGATTTATACATTCCTTCTATTTTTACCTATTTTATTTACATTTTGTCAAGGAACTAACAAAGTATAAGTACAAGGGAATTTTTTTAACTTTAAAAAGTCTATATTTTTATATACATTTTAATGTGCTATAGTACTTCACGAAAGGCATTTTTATGTAATTTTATAAGATTTTTAGGTTTAATGGCTTTCAAGAGCAAAAATGGAAAATAGGCAAAAAAGAAAAGAAAAATGTGTAAAATGTTAACTTGGTCACCTCTATCAAAACGAGATACATATGGATGAAGTAGATTGCATAAAGAATCCAAATGAAGGAATCAAATACAAGAAAAATTGCAAAAATCATGGGATTAAAGGTTTCCATGTCAAGGGCAAATTTGGAATGAAAAGTTTAAAATGCCATTAGGGTTAGGGTTGCACTACAAGGGTCTTTAAAAATCCTTGTAACCATCATTAACAACTCTCTCCCTCTCTAATCATCCATACTAATGTTCACCTCCTACAACCAAGTTGTCACACCTCCACCCCACTCCACTCCTGCAAATTGGTGGCTATCTTAGAGTATTTTTAGGTGGGTCGACAGTAACCCACATCTAGAGGGGCGAGAAGAAGCTTGGGAAATGTTTAAAAGTGGCTCGCATAATAGTAGGTGGAGTGCTCCTCTTCAAGTGAATTCAAGCTAAAGCAAGCTTCCAAGGGCACAGTGGTGATATGATTGCATCATAACCAACGTTTCCAAAGACTTTTCACCAAGACAATGAGAAGAGAGTGGTGAAAACTCCACATTATCTTTATATCTTATCATTTTTTATATGTATTAGGGTTTTAATATCAAAAACAATGAAAACTATCATTAATATTTTAATTTTTGTAGTGTTATTTTATATCTCAATGCTGTTTGTAATAGATCTTCATTTACAGTATGGAATAGATTAATATTTACATGACTCTAGTGTCATTTGAATGTGTCTTAAATTAATCTTTATAGATCTGCATACTTGAATGTATTTTTGCAGATATTAGAACAGATTTAATCACTGTTTTGAAGCAGATTTCATTTTCTAGAATATTTTTGATTCCTGCATGTGAATAACTCTTAAAACAGTGGATTTCAATAGTGTTTCAGTTGGTTTATAATCTGTAGTCAGTAGGGTTTTTGATATTTAGAAGAGTTTGTGTGAGTTTTTAAGAGTGTTTTATGCAGATTTTAAGTTTTCAGTAATTTAGTACAGTTTTCTGTGTTAGACTTTTACTCTTTTGATTTAGGATTTAGAATTGGGATTTCAGTAGATTAGTTAATGTGTTGCATGTCATTAGGATTAGATTGAGTCATGGTATCCATTTACGCAATTGGGTTTAAGAGCAGATTCAAGTACAGGTCATTTCAGTTTTCATATTCTCGTTTCTGTTCATAAATCCAAATTTTATTTAGTTGTTAGATTTGAGTTTTAATCGGTTTTTCCTAATAGTTTTGCATTAAATTAGGTTTAGAATTTAATGTCTAGGAGTATTTAGTGATTTGGGGTTGTGTGAGTAGAAGAATTTCAGTAACTTTTAATGTAGTTTTCTTTCTTTCTATTTACTGTTTAACCATTTTAGTTTTAATCTATTGCTGTGTGAGTTTTGATAGGCAATAACTTAACTTTTTTTAATGTGGGTTTTAAGTGTTTTCTACGGTAGATGAGATTTGGTTTAAGTGGTGCAAGATTTCTGCAATTTACTTAGAGTTTTTCGTGGCAGATTTTTGTGTGCAGAAAAGTTTTAAGGTGTATGGATTTCTAATTTCTGCAACTAAGCAAAATGTGTCTGTAATATCACCAATTCATATTTTTTCCTGAAAGTACACTTCACACGCTTTCTATTGATAGCAATTTTGGAATTTGGCATTGTGCACTTGTTGTTTTATAAATTTTATAATTATTATGTTAGATAAAATATTTAGATATAGTACAAACTATGAATGAAAATTACTTATATTTCCAAGTTCTATTACAACATAAAATATATCATATAATAGCATAGAGGGCATTACAATCATTTTACAAAAAATGCTAATCAAAGGAGCTATACAAACTAAACACCAAAACTGATGGGTGAAACACACTACACAAAAAAACACAATTTATCCAAAAATGTTACAAAAAAACTCCAAACCAAGTGCATCCTTAGAATAAATGGGTATATTTGATAAGGAAAATGATAAAGGCTGCTTCCATTTTATCATTTATTCAGTCATTTTTCCCAAATTTAAAAATTTCCCTAAAGTTTTCTTACAACAAGTACATATAATTTAGACTTAAGAAAGGTTCAGAGACATTTCGTTGATCATTCTACTCAAAACCCATTGCACTTAAATTTGTAGGGAAATGTAAGCCAGAGCAATGGGAAACAGCACCGAAAATCACAAATAGCGAAGGCTAAATAGTTTCATTCCCTTCAGTCCAATCAACAGCAACAGTAACCTCCCTACAAAAATAACGGCTACTGTTTCCCGAATCTGGCAACCTTAGGAACCCCAGTTAAAGCAAACAACACATAAACAAACCATCAACCGCAATCTCCTCCCTGAGTTCCTACCTCCAAATAGACAAAGACCGTTACTAAACAAGAACAGATCACTGAACGACAGATTCATCTTAAATAAAAAACAGCGAAACAAAATCGTATGAAAATAATAATAATAATCATCTTAACAAATACCATATTGCGTCACCTCCACAATTCTAAACAAATCCCGCGGATTCAATGATGTAAAAGTGAAGGACATTTCACCTGCAGTGGGAGAAGGATCGGCGCGGCATCAACGAGCACGGACAATGGCAACGGCAACGAGAAAAGGGAGGGCTTCACGGCCGCTTGGGAAGAAGGAGAAGAACGCGATGGAGAGGAAGACAGGTAGCAGGATGGGCGAGGAGGGTGGTCCGTCTTGGGAATCTAATTTCCCTGGTAGTCCTGGGAGAAATTTCACTTTTAAATATAAGATTTGCATTATTTCGATTTAGAAAAAAGTAAGCTAAGTCCAAAAATAATCTAAATTTAAGTATTTGTGTACTTAAAATAATAAAAATATATATATATATAAATTATCATAAAATATATTAATAACATATATTTTTAATATAAAAATTATTTATGTCTTTAAAAGTTGATATTACGAAAGTATGTAAAATAATAAAAAAGTGTAAAATATATTTTATGTTGTAATAATTATTATAAATGACTCTATTTTATATTATCTATAATAAATTTTATTATTTTTTATCTTATAGATAAATGTTAAAAATATTTAATTTTAATATTTTTATTTTGTGAATAAATATATATATTTTATACACAAACACATATATTTTAAATTTTATCATTTTTTGTTCTATTATATATATAAATATATTAATTTTCTACTAACTTTTTGCTACTTTTGTTATTTTCTTTTTCATCATTTTTTTATAATATTCTATTATTTTCTTTTCACTATTTTTCAATACACAAACACTCATTTAATTATTTTTAAATAAAATACACGTAGTTCTTCGTAAATCGAATGCATTTGTCAACCCAACTCCAAGATACCCTTTGGGGAAAAAAATAATACAACACACAAGGAACTCTTTCATCTTCAAGCAATGATTTTTAACAATAATTGATTATTAATATTAGAATAAAAAAAATTGCCAACCATGGTCTTAACTACCTCCTCCTCTTCCTTTAATAGGCATTATAAGCCTTCCCGACGAGAGTGGTAGGTAACGCACAAACAAAGTTTTCCAAAAGCTGCTTCTTCCACCAGGTCTCCAAAATCCACCTCATCTTCGTCTCAGTCATTTATGTTAGAAATTTCTTATCTAGAAATCAATAGCAACGACGGAAAGTTATCAACGACGGAAAGTTATATTACAATACGACGAATATTATAACTTTTTTTCATGATATTTAGATATAAATTCATTTGAAAAATTTCAATTCATTAATCATTCCTACGTAGCATACATAATACTTTCCTCTAATATAAAAATAAAATTCCAGTAGGGGCCATAAAGAGAGGTTGACTTCAAGTAAAAAAGTATTGTTTATCATATATGGTAAATTTGTCTTTTCAGTATTATAAATTTCAATATATGGTACTCTTCTATTTTCTCCAAAATCTATATTGTGTGTTTTGCATATGCAGAAAAGCATCCTAACACAAAATGAAACATGATTATATATTATTTAGAATCTAGTTGAAAGACAATCCTACCTTTTTTCTCTCTATTGGCTAATGATAAAATTATTCATATTCTTTTCACTAATATACAATATGTACATAATAGTATAAGTAGTGCAATTGAATTATAGTATAAGTAGTACGTAATAAAAACATTAATTACCAAATTTTTAAATCAAATGCTCATTATAGAATGAACTTAAACAATATTAGTTCTGATTATATTTCTAATAATTCTATATGTATTTGTGACACTTTGGCCGACAAAGTGTGTAGTGTAGATTCAATATACAATCTTGCACCCTCTTATAAGTCTTAACGGGTTAAAAAGTGTAGATAAAAAGAGTCTTAGAGTCGTTAACCTAGTTTATTAAGGAAAGACTAGAAAACCTAAGAAATGCATGTAAAAATAACTTGTGTCTTAAGGATAAGGTTGATCGACCTAATCAAAGAATTTAGATAAGTTTTATGGATATGCGTAAGGAAGATAATAAACTAATAGATGCTAAATAATGCATGTATATATTAAAGTGTCAAAATAAAAATAGATGAGCAGTTAAGCCCAATATTAAATTAGCCTTTGGGTTCAAAATAAAATAAGATCTAGGAGCATATTAGAGAGTTGTGTAGCATCCCTTACTTTATCACAGAAAATGAGGATGAACCTTAAATAGACCTAAATTCTCTAGCTTAACTTAGAGTGAAACCCATATAATCCAAACTTAACAAAAATACATAATATGATACATGACATGTGAATGCATGAGCTTAACATAATTTAGAACATGAAACCTCAATGCAACATGGGGCATAATATTTTATTGATGCATGGATTAATTGATTACAATGTTCCCTTGAATTAAGCTAAGGATGCAAACCATATGATACATGTCTTATCATTCCTAAACTTGCCCTTGATTTAAATTAAGATGACAAGATGGAAGCTAATGATGATGTATGTACTTACTCTATCTAGGCCACCCCTTAATTTAAATTAAGGTAGATGGATGCAATCTTAAAGTGATGCATAGGCATGGATTACGCATGAAACTTAGAAAAATCATAACTAAATTCATGTATAATAAAATAACATAAAACAAGAGTGATTTTATAACCATTAGACCATATTTGGTAAAGAGAATATGAAATAAACTGATTATAGTAATCATTTAAGCAAACAATCAATCATATATTGCAAGTAATTTTTATAATCATGGAATGTGTATGGTGAATTTTAAGTTCTAAATTTATAACCGTAAATGTGCGGTGTCCAATGAAACATGTGGACAAGTATGAGTTGTATCTATAGAGAGTTAGGAACTGTAATGAGATTTTAGCTACTAACTTAAAGTTTAATTTATTTTAAGAGTTATGTTAATAGATTAATAAGTTGTTAAATTATTAGAAGAGATTTCAGAAATTCTAAGGGTGATGCGTTTGAACGTTGTTGTATTAGAAAATGAACAACTCATGCACTACAACTTCGAAAATTATGCTTAAAAACTTGTTAGAAAGCTTATACAATGCACTAGTTAGGAAAATTATTCAAACCCAAATATAAAATTGGTGTGGACAATGAGAAGGCCAAAAACAATGAAATACCAAACAATTCTAGACCGTAAAATTATCCATATTCTCTATTTCAATAAGTTCTAACTTCTAATCTGCAAAATCAGTAAATAACAAATAAATATTCTATGGAAACGTCTAAAAGTTTACTAAATGGAACAAATAATCTCAAAATAAGTACTAAAGTAGCCCGTACTGCAATGATGCAAATAGAAGGTAGAACACAATCTATCTTCAACTCCAACTTCCAAAATTTTTAACTTCCTCTAAAATTTATGGAAAATCACATGAAAACCACTTATGTAAAGTTCTTCAAGTTGCCAACTTAGGAAAATTATCAAATAAGAAATTCCTTACACGAATTACATCAAAAATTAATTAGATCTTGAAAGATAATATGCAGACAACATAAAATCCGAAATAACACCTCCAACTTGGAAAATCCAAATGTCCTTGGTTTCTTAATGAAATCGGTGGCAAAAGAAAGCTTACAGGATATCCTTTCTAACAAGTATAAGCACGTAATTAACAAATCCTTGAATTGAGTGTAGTTTCTAATTGAGAGTCACAGATTTAGACAAAATAAGGGACTACACGAATGTACAAGTAAAACCTCCTTGAAGTAAATCCAAATGACCTTAGAAAATTCTAAAATCAATCATGTATCTCTAGATTTATGTTAGCAATTAGATCAATAGATATAAAGGGTAGTTATTTTCTTAAAACCAAAAGAAAATTATAAACTCACTAAACCAAACAATAAACAGCTAACCAAAATTAATATCATTCGACTATTGGGTGCAAACTGCATTTTATTATTTTAGATACAAGTCTCAATAACAACAAAGTTACAATTGTAATTAATGATTATATCTATTGCAAATGATTGGATAAATTCTTGAAAGCAAATGAAAATAAGATAAAATTTACTAACAGTACTATTATGACAAAAATGGGAAATGGAAGTGAAGTACAACCATTCCACTCAAGTTTTATAGACCTTAACTACACCTTGGTGACGCCAATGGCCCTTCAAATAGTCTTCAATAGGCAACTCATGACAATTGGAGAAGAAACTCGCCCAACAATAACCTTTGTTCAACCTTTCGAAGCTTTATCCTTCACTCAAGAGTTGTCTACCAATTTGCACTTTGATACTTTTCCTCCAACCACATTCTTCCTGCTAAATATTGATTTCCAACCACTTGGCACATGAGGAATGATTATGGGTTGCTAGACCACGCTCATGAGAATGAAAGTGGTATGTTTGGTTGTTGTAGGATGGTGAAAAATGCGAGAGAGAGATCTTTTGTAGCCTTAAAATTCTCTTTTATCTTCCTTTCTCAAGTTGTCCATCAACATAGATCTTTCAACAAGATGATTTGCTGCTAATTTGGTAGGAATTTGAAGTTCCAGTAATAAAACGAAAGGGCTGATATGAAAGCTTGATTGGTATGTATGATTGATGGTAAAGATTTGAATTTCATGCACTTATCTCCAATGAACTTGCACATTTGACTGGTTTTCTTCTTCTTTTTCTTCTAACTAACGACCCATGTGTCTTCGACAATTTATATTCTTAAAATTTGCTCAACAATCACATTAATAATAGTATACATATATTTATCAAATACAAAAATAGAATTCATATAGAATAATAGTCCACATAGAATAAAGACATGTTGGAAAATCATAATCTAATCTTAAGATAAAAATCTAATTTCCTGATAAGTTATTCATCCCTCAATTTACGAGAAAAATCACATTTACTAAGTTTTTATAATTTATCCCAAAGCCATTTCTATTTCATCTTTTAATTATTCAACTCATATTATTAATAAAAATGATCAATTTATGCACTTATTATGGTTATCTTATAAAAATCCAAATTAATATGAAAACTAACTAAATCCAAGTAATTAACCATAGTTGAGTTGCATTTATCAAGAAAATATTCATTAAAATATACACACTTTTATACCAAACAAAATGCTACCATTGAGTTATCAGATGCCCTATAAAAATGCACAATGGAAAGTCATAGCAAAATTTGTACTTGTCAAAAAATTGTGAAATTACTTTTGAATTGAAACATTTCAAGTCTATAATCCAAGTAAAAAATTAGGATAGTTGAAGATGCAAACAATGGGAAGAATTAAGTAGCGCAATGCAAAACTATTGCAATATCTAATAAAGAGCTTAATTGATGTTATTTACAATTTGTGAACCGCCCAATAGTTAGTTGAATTCCTCAATAAATAGCAGTATTTAACTGGAAAGATAGGCTCGTGGAGTTAACTTAAGTCCATGAGATCAGTCCATTGAGTTAGCCATAACTTAACGAACTAAGTCTGTTGTGCTAACTGTAACTCAATGGAGTGCTTACTGAACACATATAAACTCCAATATAAAAATCGGAATAGTACACAATTCTTACTTAATCTCTTTGAGATCGACCTATACTTGCACATAAATACAATATACACTATGCACTTGCAGTTAAAATACAAATTGGAATTAATATCTAATTTGTGTGAAAGGTTGTTTGTTTACTTCTAGAAGTAATTATTGATATAAACATAAAGACAAATTAAACAAGTTTAAAAATAGAATTAACTTAACAACCCCAAACAGTCGGCATATAAATCTACTTATGAGGTGTGGCATGCATTAGAAGTTTCATATGAATGTACTTCTCAAGTTAAAGAGACTAAGATTAACATGTTAATTCATAAGTATAAACTCTTTAAGATGCATGAAGACGAAAGTATTTCTAAGATGTTTTCTAGATTCCTAGATATAATAAACTTTTTAAAGTGCTTAGGAAGGAATTTTGAACAGAAGGATTTGGTGAGAAAAATTCTCAAATCCCTAAGTTCTAAATGGTCTCAGAAAGTAACATCTATTGAGGAATCATGAGATTTAAATGTTTATACTATAAATGAACTTATAGGAAATTTAACTACTTATGAAGTTCAATTAAATGATTCACTAAGTCACAACAAATTAAAACTGAAGAAAGAAATAGTCTTCGAAATTAATTCAGATTCTGAAATATCTACTGATTCTGACGAGGATTTGATTTTGCTGACTAGGAAATTTAAGAAATCATGGAAAGCTAGGAAACAACAAAGGAACAGAAATGACAAACCTTCAATGTCAAAGTCACTAAATGAAAAGAATTCTTCATCCATAAAGTATGTATGTTACAACTGCAAGAAACTTGGACATCTTTCTCTTGATTGTCCTATAAGGAAAAATGAAAAGCGAAGTAGGACAAATAAGAAGAAGATGGCTTAAAAATCTCAGAAAAAGTTTTACAAGAAAAATGCTTTGAAGGTCACTTGGGATGATATGTCAGAAGAGTCTGAATCTAAGGAATTATCATCAAAATCTTCACATTCAAAAGAAGAACAAGAGTTAGAAGATGTTGCTCATGTGTGCTTCATGGCAGATGAGTTTGAGGTAATATCTGATCCTGAAAGTCATTCAAATTTTAACTTTGATGAATTATTATGTGCTTATCATGCATTATTACAAAAACTTAAAGTTTGTAAACTAGAAAATAAGAATATTAGAAACTCTTTATCCATTTTGGAAGAAGAAAATTGTTTCTTGTCTAGTACTTTAGAGAAGTTTAAATGTGATAATGAAAATCATGCTAGAGATTTGCATAAATTTAGATTTGATGAATGTGTCTTGCATGAACAAATACAGAATACAAATGTTGAAAAATTAAAGATAGAATCTGAGAATGAAATGTTGAGAAACAACATAAATGATATTGAGTTAGAGATTGATAGATTAAAAATGAGAGAGTTAGATTTAAATTCCACCATTGAGAAATGGAATTTAAGTCAAATTAAGTTAGACAAACTAACTAGTATCTCTACGGTGTCATATAAATATGGCTTAGGATTTGATTATCCTGAATATCCTGAATCTCAAGCTAACAAAAGATTTATTAGTTGTAGTTCAAGTAAATCTAAGACTAAAATTCCTTTTATCATGAAACAAGGTAATAAATATGTAGAAGTAGGTACTTCAAGGGATGAATCATGCAGCAATAATATAAACCAATGTGATTTATTTAAATGTACTTCTAACATGACTATCAATGTTTCTAAAAATCTTGTTTCTTGTTATAGAAATTCAGTCACTAATGTTTCAAAAATGTCAAACAATTGTAGTAAACTGAAAATTCAAAAACCTGAGCATGAAATTCAAAATATTAGTATTAGACCAATTACTATTTCTACATGTTCTTTATCTGAAAATTCATGTACAGAAAAAGATCTTGTATGTACTGAAAATTTAAATATAAGTACAAAATCTTGATATGAACTTACTGAAATATATGAGCATGACCAAAATAAATTAACAACTGATAAAAATCGGTTTGGTCTTGGTTATACTACATCTGAAAACAAAAAGAATGTTTATAAGAGCAATAATTTTATAAATGAGTATGAAGCTAATGATAAATCAATAGTACTTACAACTAATAAGAATGTAAATGATAATGTTAAACTATTTTTAAACAAAAAGAAGAAATATGTGTTTAATGAATTTGGTCCTCAACAACATTAGGTACCAAGGAACAGTTCTTCTTAATTTGTTTTGCATGAGGAAACAACATCAAAATGGATCTTGGATAGTGGAGCATCAAGTCACATGATCGGACATAAAAGTATATTGAAAAATTTTACAAATACCAAGAAAGAAAATGTTACATTTGGAAATAAAAGCAAAGATAAAATCATAGGTATGGGCAATGTTCAAATAACTCCTACTTGTGTTATTTCGAATGTACTATATGTAAAAAACATAGGATTTAATTTGCTAAGTGTTATAAAACTAATTGATAATGGATATTATGTACTATTTGAAGATGATGTATGCAAAATCATTGATAAAAGTATAGATGAACTTAAGTTTATTGCTAAAAGAAAAGGTTCTGTATGTATTTTATCTTTACCTTCTAGTGTAGTTGATTTAAATTCATGTTTGCTAGCTAAAACTAGTTATGCATATCTGTAGCATAGAAGGATCAGACATATAAATATGAAACTACTGCATAAATTATCTAGAAAACATTTAGTGAGAGGTTTACGAAAAATTAAATACTTAAAGGACTTTATGTGTGATGCATGTGAGTTAAGTAAACTTCACAAAAACTCTTTTAAATTCAAAACTAATATATCAAGTAAGAGAGTCTTAGAACTTATACATATGGATCTATTTGGAACAACAAGAATCATGAGTCTTGGTGGTAAACGGTATGTATTTGTTTTAGTAGATGACTTCTCTAGATACACTTGGGTATATTTTCTAGCATCTAAGACAAAAGTTTTTGAAAAGTTTAAAATATTCTGCAATCTTGTTCAAAATGAACAAAGTGTCTCTGTTCAAAAACTTAGGAGTGATCATGGTATTGAATTTGAAAATGATCAAATGGATAATTACTGTATAGATCATGGCATTGATCACAAATATTCTTTTCCAAGAGCACCTTCTAAAAATGGTGTTGTTGAGAGAAAGAATAGATCACTTTAGGAAATGGCCAGAACTATGTTAAATGAACATAATTTATCTCAAAATCTTTGGGCTGAAGTAGTGAATACAACTTATTATATTATTAACAAAAGTCACTTAAGACCTCTTGTTAATAAAACTTCGCTTGAAATTATGTTTGATAGGCTTCCAAAAATTTCCTATATGAAATCATTTGGCTGCAAGTGTTTTATTCTTAACACTAAAGATAAAAGGGATAAATTTCAAGCCAAAGCAGATGAAGGAATTTTTGTAGGGTACTCTACTAGAAGTAAAGCCTATAGAGTCTATAATAAGACTTCTAGAACCATTGAAGAAACCCTCTATGTAAGCTTCAATGAAAATTCTTTTAGAGAATCTCAATCTAAAGTTGATAACGATGATATGATCAATTTCCCAAAAGAATTAGAGATCAATAGAGAGATTGAAGATTTATCTGAGAAAATTAAAAATATGAACTTAAATGATCAAGCTAATGATCAAAGTGAAGTAACTTTAGATGTTGGTGAGAATATTGAGGAGAATCATAGAAATTGGTGTTATTCTTCATCACATCTCATCACTCAAGTCATTGGTAATATTAATGAGGGAGTTAAAACTAGAGCTTTAGTAAATTTAAATAGTATGTGTATGTTTGTTTCTATGGTGGAACCAAAGAATATAGAAGAGGCATTATCTAATGAAAATTGGATAGTGGCAATGCAAGAAGAACTAAATCAATTCATTAGGAATGATGTTTAGGAATTAGTTTCTCCACTTGAAAATCAGTCCATAATAGGTACAAAGTGGATCTTTAGAAACAAAACTAATGAGATTGGTCAAGTTATAAGAAACAAAGCTAGATTAGTTGCACAAGGGTATAAACAGGAAGGACTTGATTATGATGAAACATTTGCTCCTATGGCTAGGTTAGAAAGTATTAGAATATTATTAGCCTATGCTTGTTATATAGATTTTAAACTATATCAAATGGATGTTAAAAGTGCATTTCTAAACGGGTTAATTATTGAAGAAGTTTATGTAAAACAACCACCTGGATTTGAAGATATTAAAAATCCTGACTATGTGTATAAATTGAAGAAAGCCTTATATGGTTTGAAGCAAGCACCTAGATTGTGGTATGAAAGGTTATCTACTTTTTTAATACAACAAGGATATATCATGGAAAAAGTAGATCATACTCTATTTATCAAGAGAGATGATAAAGATCATATTGTTGTTCAAATATATGTGGATGATATAATCTTTGGAGCAACTTCTGATAAACTGATAAAAATATTTTCTGAAGAGATGACTAGTCAGTTTGAAATGAGTATGATAGGAGAACTTTCATATTTTCTAGGACTTCAAATTAAGCAAATGGATAAAGGTATATTTTTTAAATCAGGAAAAATATGTAGATGAAATGCTTAAGAAATTTAATTTTAGTGATACAAGGATTCGAGGAACTCCTATGAGTACTTCTTTAAAGTTAGATATTGATGACATAGGAAAATCAATAGATCAAAGAAAATACAGAAGCATGATTGATTCTTTACTTTATTTGACAGCTAGTAAACCTGATATTATGTTTGTTGTGTGTGCTTGTGCAAGATTTCAATCTAATTCTAAAGAATCACACTCAATTGCTATTAAAAGAATATTTAGATATATACAAGGAACTAAAAATTTTGGACTGTATTATTCTAAGGATAGTTTAATAGATTATATAGGATATACTGATGTTGATAATGCGGGATCTAAGTCTGATAGAAAGAGTACTAGTGGCACATGTCAATTATTGGGAAATAATTTGGTATCATGGTTTAGTAAAAAGCAAAATTGTATAGTACTTTCAACTACTGAAGCTGAATATGTTGCTGCTGCATTATGCTGTACTCAGATTCTGTGGATAAGGCAAACTTTAGAGGACTTTGGATTATCTTATGATACAACTGAGATTTATTGTGATAGTAGTTCTACAATAAATCTTTCCAAAAATCCTGTATTACATTCTAGAGCAAAGCATATAGAGGTTAAACATCATTTTCTAAGAGAGAACGTAATTAAAGGAAAAATTAAATTAGGATTTGTGTCTAGTAAAAATCAATTAGCTGATATATTTACAAAACCTCTAGATGAAAATACATTCTACAACATAAGATTAAATTTAGGTATTTGTAGGCTATGTGATTTGTAAAATGCTTAAACTCCACAAAAAGATAAATTTTGTTGATAATGTTATTTACCTCATAGATATTATATACTTATTATAAATATTTGAGTAATATCTAAACTACTACATAAGATACTATGTATTTATTGTAAAATTATAGTAGTATCTTATTGATTTTACGTATTTTGTCAATTTTAATGGTTTTCAAAATTTTAAGTGGATGTGTCAATGAAAAACATTAAATTCTTCTGAAATCCTGAAATTTTGATTAAATGATTTTCATTGGATCAATGAAAGTGCATATGATCAAGAATGATTTTGACTTGATTGATTAAACTTGTAAAATAATTTATATGTAAATCAACTTAAACTACTAATCAAAAGTATGAGTTTAATGAAATTGATTTATATTTTCAATAAAATCATAGACGTAAAAATTGTATGAGATTTATGTTTTATTACATCTGTATTAATGGAATACATATATACTGTGCTTAAAATGAAAAGTTCTTACAAAGTGAAAATCTTTAAGAGTTTATTGATTAGTTTGCTCACGAGCCTTTTGTACTTGAGCAGATAGGTATGTAAGGATTGTTGTTCTCAAAAAGAACTCTTTAAATCTGGCAACCTAAGGTCCTGATCAAACCTGAGATTGTTGATTGAAAGCTCATTACACAGGTACATTAGAAAGCTCTTGTATGATTCAAGCTTTTCAAACTAACTTTTAAAGAAAATTATTAATATTTATTGTTTTGAAAAGATAAAAGTTGTTTCATTAACTACAGATATCTTTAAATCAAATATAGTTTCTACCAATATGACTATTGATTTATTGAATTAACATTAGTACTTTTGAAAATGTTTATTTGAGATACATTCTTTTATTCTCCTTGATTTAATCATATTAAGTTTAAAGTTATGTTTTGATTCATATACTGTTGGAGTTGATTCTTGAAATCATTTTTGATGAATTCAGGATGACAGAAATCTTCTGAAAAGAAAATTTAAAAGTATAGTTATAATTAACATCTATTTTTATGCAAGTATATTTTGTATGTTATTGAATATATTTAAAGTATATTTGTAGGAGGAATAACAATGTCCAAAACAGATTAATATAATTCAGAATATAAATCTTAGTTAATCTGATTTTAGTCCTCTTAAGATCTTGATGAAACAATTTAAAAGACAAACAAACTATTTTTAGATTCATAAAAAGAATTTTAGAATAGTTTACAATGCTCTCAAGATGATGTTTTATATATGTTAATTATAGCTTGTGTGTTATCTTCGAAAGGTTTTAGTTAAAAGCATCCGAAACTTGTGTTTGGTAAAGTGTACTAATTAAACATTATGTTATGTAAGGTAATGTTTGTGTTTTCCCAACACTACACTAGAATATCTGATTAGATCTCCAATAACGTACCAGAAAAACTTGGATTTGTTACTTCTTCTTCTTTTTAGTTAATTTATCTTTATGCCTATTCTTTCTTTTAGAAGTAAACAAACAACCTTTAATACAATTTAGATATTAATTCCAATTTGTACTTTAACTACAAGTGCACAGTGTCTATTGTATCAATGTGCAAGTACAGGTCGATCCCATAGGGAATTGCTGAAGAATTTGAGAATTGTTCATTTGTTAACAATCAAATTTATATATTCAATAAGCTCTTCGTTGAATTACAGTTAACTCAACGGATAAAGTTCGTTGAGTTGTGGCTAACTCAACGGACTAACCTCGTGGACTTAAGTTAACTCCACGAGCTTGTCTTTTCTTTTTAATACTGCTATATACAAAGCAATTCAGCCAACCATTGGGCAATTCCACAGATTGTAAATAACATTAATTAAGCTCTTTAATGTTAGTTAACATTAGATTTATCATTAAGCAATACTAACATTCAGAAAATTCAAACAGTAACCATTAAAATCTTTAAGTCTTTTGAATGAACCAATTTCAGTAAACTATAAAACTAAAACAACATAAAACAATCACAACACTGACAAAGATAACATTAATCATGATACAATAAAAACAATACAACACTCAAATACAACATACAAACATAGATAAATTGTTTTTGGTATTTTTGTTTTAATATGAACATGAAAATGGGCGAAAGGTGAAATGTAAAGTAATCTCACTCGATAGTAAATACTTCCGACACTACTTGCAACGCGGTTACAAACTGAAAATTAAACCACTTACAATTCTATCTCCTCTCCCTATAGAATCGCGAGTTCAGAGTTGCAAGATAATCTTCTCTTCAGCATATAGGCATCAACCCGAAGCCAAGGCTAAAAGCTTTACGATATCCTGAAATATGAGTCGGCGCTTGGTGAAAATGGCTTCCCTTCTTACGACGCGATCACTCCTCATAATGGTTGTTAGGCACTGTGTTTGGCTCGGAATCGACCCGACATCAAGAAAGTATTCTCACAGACCTCCGATGGTTGGTGATTATGGTGGTGGTAACGATGGTTGGTGTGATACTTCAGAGAATCGCCGATACTGTCTGTAGAAAGCTCGGTGCTCCTCCTTTGTGTACACTGGCCGTCTATCGATCACACTTTTCTTCTCTTTCTTCTTTTCTTTTATATTTCTTCAGTAGTAATTGCTTCTGCTTGAATGGTCGATTGAATTTCCTTCATTCATATCAACAGCGATGATTTCTTCTCCCTGCGCAATACATGCAATCGTGGTTTTTCTTAAAACTATCTACTTTCTACAACCGCTACAGTGACATATTAGAAAATAAATAGTCCGTGGAGTTATAGATAACTCAATGGACTTTCTTCGTTGATTTAACTATAAAGCACATGCATAAATTTAACTATCCGATGCTTAGATGCATTTCGGATACTTATAGACTTAACTATCCGATGCTTAGATGCATTTCGGATAGTTAGAGATAACTCACTGATATATAACTTAAGTAAATCTACCAGATCTCGACACGTGTCAGTAATAGTTTAATAATAAAAGAAACATTTCAAAGAGTTACAGGTCTAACTATCCAATGCTTATATGCATTTCGGATAGTTACAGCTAACTCACCGAAAATCCACTTAAGTCACTTTACCAGAACATGACACGTGTCCACAGCTATTTTATAAATAAAAAGAGATTTCGGAGGGTTACACATATAACTATCCGATGCCCAGCTGCAATTTCGAATAGTTATAGATAACTCACCGAAAGTTCACTTAAGTCATGCATTATGGTTTCGACACGTGTACTTTAGGAAATAATAAAATATTCTTTCAAAACATAAATATTCGGCAATTTAAACATAACTATACAACATGTTCGATCTATTAAACATAACTGTCAGAAATATCAGAAAATTCGGATACTTAAAAATTTCACAGCCTGTAACTTACTAACAGTTCAGAAATGTACTAAATTAACATTAATTCCCCAAAATTAAGTAGATTCTTCAATTAAAGCATATAATAGTGCAATTATAACATAATGACTTAATTCTCATATGATAAGCTAAATATTATGCAATTAACCATCATTTAACCGTTAATAATATACACTTTTTCATTCTAAACACTTCCCCCATACCTAAATTTTGCTAGTCCCTTAGCAAACCAAGATCTAATTAATTGGTCTTTCAAAAAGTGCTAGAACTAATTCTTCTTCTTTCTTTTTTTCTTTTGTTCATCATAAAAATATATTCTGTCTGTTTCAGTAATCAACCTGCTAATATACTTAGAATATATGTCAATTACATACAAAGTATATCATCATCACATAGGTGTTAATTATATTATCGTTTGTTCTTCTTTTCATCATCTGCCATCTTGAAATTTCAACAACATACGAATCAAACTACAATCCAATTCTATATGATTAAGATAAGTAGAATAAAGAATTGTATCTCCATTAAACAACTTCAAAAGTCAATTCTAGATTCATATTACAACAATTCTAGATAACATAAAATATACTCGATTCATAAGATATCTGTATTTCACAAAACACTTGTATCTTTTCAGAATAGTATATATATATATTCGTACAAGAGCTTGAATCATACAAGAGCTTTCTAATGTATCCATGTAACGAGCTTTCAGTCAACAATCCCAGATCTGATCAGGATCTTAGGTTGCCAGATTTCAAGAGTCCTTTTTTAGGTCAACAATTCTTACATACCTATATGCTCAAGTAGAAAAGGCTCGTGATCAAACAAGTCAATAAACTCTCAAAATTTTCTCTTTTTTTTTTCAATCAAAATACACACAAAACAAAGCATTAATCACATACTGTCTATGTACGTATTTCATTAATACAGATGAAGTAAAATATCAATCTCATATAGTCTTGTTTCTATCATTTACTGAAAATATGAATCCATAACAATAAGCTCATACTTTTTCTGTAGTTTAATAAGATCTACACATAAATCATTCTACAAGTTCAATCAGTCAAATTAAATGTATCTTTAATCATATGTGTTTCATTTAATCTAGAATTCACATCTCAGCTCCTTCAAGACTTCAAATAATTTACTGATTTTTCATTAAGCATTCTGATTTCATTTTAAAATCGTGAAAATGTTAAAGTCATGAAATTCAGAAAAAAAAGAAGATACTATATCTAGATTTGCATAAATAGTAAATTCTATAGCATCTTATATAACTTTCTAAATATAGCATTCAAGCAGTTACAGTTTATATAAATTTTACAATCTCAATTATCGGATAGTTACAGCAAGTTCATAAAAATTTTCAATTTCCACAACTTTGCAGTACCATTTTAATTTCTTTAATTAACAAACTTACATGGCTGTTACTTTAATTATTTCCCCCCATACCTACATTTTGCATTGTCCTCAATGTAAAAGATTTGACAATAAGTACAGTAATTGTAGCAGGCATGAATACAGTTTTGTTTGATTTAAAATTCAGGGTAAGTAATTGGTTACATACCTTGTTCCATTTGTATCTCATTCTACATATTCCAATTTTTTATTCTGAAAAACTTTTCATTCACAGATAAAAGTAAAATATAAAACAAAATAACACTTAACAGATATTAATAAATCAGTGTCTTGTGTGGAACCCAAGCTCCTATGCCTCTCGTGGCTCACAAGCAAGCTAGTTGGTTCCCAGAACAGATACCAACAAACTGGATTGATATTTTGTTTTTTTTTTTTATACATAAACGTAGAATACACACAACATTAAACACACAAAATTATAGCTTAAGAACATGATTGAAAAGTAGGAACAAATGGAATAAATGTATCAGTCCAAGCAAACTTTTTAGACATAATTCTTCTTGCTATTAATTCTGTTTTCATGTAGTTCTTGCTCCTTCTTAATTTGTAAACGTGTAGTATATTATAAATTCTAAATACAAGTATATTACCATTAATGATATGAAATGCAGAAGGGGATCCTTTTTGGTTCGAGGGTAATGTAGCAGTTTCTATTTCTACATCTATTTCAATATACTCCTCTTCCCACTTCCATTCATTTATGTCTTCCATAATCCATATTTGAAATTTCATCAGTTCATCCCACCATCTTATCAGACATAAAGTAGGATCATCTTCTTCATTATACCACATTCCTATTTGAATTTTATTAAATTCTGTAGATGGTGGTTTAGCTATATCACTCGGTATAGGTAAAATTTCTATATATTCATCATAACTGTCTATGCTCACTATGTATAAATCAGATCCAAATGCAATTGAAATATCTGTGACAAGCTATATATATCCATCAAGTATGACATGTGTTTGGTTAATTAATGATTTCTGTCCTACATATATCATAATATTTTCATGCCAAGATTTATTCAAAAAATTATACACTTAAGCGTAAATCTTCACCCCAATTTCCTGTAGGTCTCTAATAATATAATTTTTCAGGAATTGCAGAATTTTTAGTAGAAAATATTAAAGCTGACCCATAATTTACAGTTGGTACTTCAAATCTATTAGGTATTCCTATATTCCATTCTTCTCCTGTTATAGGATTTCTTATCAAAATATTAGGTAATAATAAACTTGCATACCTTGGTCTTGTCTTGTATATGATTAATCCTTCATCTATGCCCATAATATGATTTATTCCTTCTAATGCATTGGGTGGAATTCCAGTAGTTTCTTCCATAGGTAGATATTCATGGTTAATTGAACTACGATTAAATGACCTCTATATGAATCCATCTCTAATCTTAGTCATTTTTGCAGCTTGTAGTCCTTGAAAATATTTTTCTTCAATACAGTTTTTAATTTCCTTTGATACACAACACAGCCTGCATAGATCTTTGGCTGACAAGTTACTCAGTACTTCCCTTAGTGCATCTAATGGTAATTGCATCAATTCCATTTGTTGATTCTGTATAACATAAACAAAAATTTAGTAAAGACAAAAATTAACATAACTACTGCACACCCTCGTGGAGTTAAGGAATAACTCAATGGACTAAGTTCGTTGAGTTAAGGACTAACTCTACGATACTATTAACTAAAAATAAAAACATATATACATATAGATAGTTGCTTCAGATATGCTGCTTCATTCAGCTATCCTCCTAGAAGAGGTATTAATTTCATTGACCGTTCTATTGACAGGATTAGGTATAACTTGTATTGGCAATCCTCTAGTAGGTCTACCTTCCATTGGTTCCTTTTGTCTAAGTGATATATTTCTATTCTGATTTTGAATTGCAGCACTTCCAAATACAAAATCTAGACGATTGTTTAATTGTTAGATTATCTTTTCTAATTTCTCTATTCTAGATCATTGTTCTAGTAATGCTTCATCACTTATATTCTTCTCATTCATATTTTCTCCTCCCTAGAAATTGTTGTTTCTCCAAGATAAATTCGGGTGATTTCTCCAATTAGGATTATAAGAATTTCCCAAGTTATCTCTCTGGTTTCTAGCATAAATAATATCTAAATCATTTATGTTTGCATTCTTTTCCGTTAACTTTTGATTTAATGATAACTCTTCTATTTTCTTTGTTAATTCATTTAATTTCACCTCAAGCATAGTATTTGAATCTATTTCATGCATTCCTCTTGGCAATATTTTTTTATCTACAATAGCTTCAACCGAATTTTCCCACTATGCAGTTATTTTTGTAAAGTTTTCTAAATATGCCCATGTTTCTTCACTACATAACTTTAAAAATCCATTTTGACAAGTAGATTCTAATAAAGATTTCATTGAAACATCTATGCCTTCATAAATTATACCTATTAATTGTGCTTTACTTATTGCATGATGTGGACATTGAGTCAATAAATCTTTAAATCTTTCAAAAAATTTCCAGAATGATTCACCCTATTTTTGGCTATACATTAATATTTCTTTTTTCTTTTTAATTGTTTGATGTGTTGGATAATATTTTTCTAGAAAAACAGATCAAAATTCAGTCCATGTAGAAATTGAATCAGGCGACAGAGTATATAACCATCTCTTAGCTATGTCTTTTAAAGAAAAAGGGATATATCTAAGTTTAATAGCATCTATACTCATGTTTGGCATTTTCATCATTTGACAAACTTCATTAAATTTTCTAAGGAAATAATAGGCATCCTCTCTTTCTAATCCATGAAAATGTGGCAATTGACTAATATAATTAGATTTCAGTTCAAACCTATCTCCCTCAAAGTTTGGCAATTGAATACATGAAGGTTCATCAACTAATTCCAGATATAGAATCTCTCCTAATGATTTTTCTACTGGAGCAGTCATCTTTACGTTCTCTTTTAAAGAAAGGTTAGCTACACCCCAAATAATTTCGTTAAAGTTCAGTTCAGAAAATTTTTCAGTACTCCTCTACAATGAAAATTCCTAGGTAGGTGTTCTTACTAATCGTTTAGTGCTTAGAGAACGGGTCCATGTGCTCATAAATAAATAGCAGAAGATTAATTACTTACCAGTCTAAAGCTTTCCATTCAGTAAATATTTATTATCGGATGAAGTTGAATCAGCTGCTTCTCATTCCAGTTCCTCCAAAGCATTCTCCTTTCTTTTAAAAGTGTTGGTAACTTGTAAATAACATTTTGTTTTATATATATACTGCACATTCATAAAGTAAATAAATCTCGTTGCAAGAACGTGTCTTGCAACGTGTATCGTGGTTCCTGTTTTTATGGGTGCATGTACCACTATTAATTTCAAATTTTGGTAACTACTAAGCCGATGAAGTTTCGTTCCTAGTTAAAAGAATAACTGTTCTGCTTAATCCATGAACTAACCTCGTTGAGTTATAGATAACTCAACGGAACACAGTCGGTTACTGTTACTAAATCCACGGACTAACTTCGTTGAGTTACAGATAACTCAACGGAATGACCTTATATTATATTACTGACCTCATGGAGTTACGGTTAACTCAACGGACTTACTTTGTTGAGTTAACACTTAGCAACTTCTAAGTTTTACTCTGGTAAGTATCTCTCTATTTTTTTTCTTTTTTTTATTCTGCTAACTGAAATAAAGTTAAATCTATGTCATTAATGTATCATTTTGATTAAAATTCGTTTAAATCTGAACATTATATAAAAATTTAACTTGCAGGTCATTTTATGTTATGCAGAATTTACATTTTACCTTGCAACATGTAGAAATTTTTAAGTTGTTATCCTGTCATTCAGCAAATTGTAAATCTATTACATATTCATTCATAAAGTTCCACAAATTACATAATATTCAATAAATTCCTTTCATTTCACATCCAAAACATGTATGAAAATTGCATATGAAAAATTATATTCATTAATATGAATCAATTACATTACAAGTACATCATACAATTTCATACAATTTTACACAAGTAGACGAATAATACAATTTAATCTCTATTCCTAAGTTCATCTACTTCCTTCTAGAGTTTTTCTAATTGAAGTTCTAATTGACTAATTCTTTCTACAACTCCTGTAATGCCTCTAGAAGGTATAACTATCTCCGCAGTTACAAAATTTCTGTATTCTTTCAATGAAATGGTTCTTGATCTGATCCTTTTTGATGTCCATTTAGTGAAATCGATATAGTCCACCATCAGCAATGGAATCAAATCTCCATAAAACAATTTTTTCTTTACTGCTTTCAGCTTGGAGATAAAAACTGTAGACCAATTTATTTGAACCCTGTTCACAATTGCATATGTGGCCCATTTGACAAATTGACTTAATTCTATGTCATGGCTCTATCATTGATAGACATTTTTAATCAAAATGTTAGCTACCATGTGTGCTTTACCACTTAAATGTTTCAATCTGTTTAATAAAGGCACACTAGGATTAATAGCTAAACAATCTTTGATTTCCTATTCAGTCCACTCGACGACAGTTGTATCTTCCAAAATTTTTATTCCTTCATTCTTCAATCCAAGAATGTTGTGGAGAAGCTCTAGTGTTATCTGTACATCAGCTTCCTCCAAGTTTGAAATTAATTCTCCTTCTCTATCTCTTAAATTTACATAAAAATAGGGCACTAAATTCTCATATACTGCGTGCCCTCTCTCTTGAGAAATGAATTGCAGTAGACCTTGGAATTCAAATAGATCTTTGATTTCTTGCATTCCATCTTAATTTACTGGTCTACTGTAAATACTATCATAACCCCTTATTTCTTGGTATTTGGTATAAGCTTCCTAACTACAAAAATGTACTTCATTCAAAATTATTGTTTCAGTCGGGTTAGGAAGGTGACTTTGTTGTTCTAGAGGGGTTTGTACTTGCTCTTCCTCTAACATAGGCTGCATTTGAACATTTTCTACAGATTCCTGAATTTCTGTTTCTATTTGTGGTGGTGAGTCGATAGAACTCTCCACTCTATCTTGAATTCTTTTCATATATTGCTGAAGAGTTTCTTGCTTTTCAATGGAATCTATGAAATTATTTTTGTCCAAATGACTTCTTTCATTCTCTTCATTTTCTACTCTTTCTTCTTCCTCCTGACTACCAATCTATTCTATTACTATTCTTTCTGATTCTGTAACAGATTGGGATGGAGTCACGGGCAATTCAGTTTCTACCCTAATTTCTGTTTCTTCTTGTACAGGCTGCAGACTAATTTCAACCTGATTTTCTTCTTTTCTTTGCTCCTACTACTGCAGCTCCTGCTCCTCCTCAGAATCGGATAGCAGGTTAATAAAAAGTTGCTTCACAGGCCTTGTTGACAATGGTATCTCAGATTTAATTTCTCCATATGGAGGCACTTTTTCTTTTCCTTTCTTTTTTCTAATTAGTTGTGCCTGTTCTTCCTCTTCATCTTCTGAAATTAAATTTACAAAAGTAGGCTCTGTAAGCCTTCGAGCCATAGGTACTAGCTCTTCCTGTTTAACTTTTTCTATAATTACTGGTCTCGAAGGACCAGCTTCATCTCCTTTTGCAATAGGTTTGGTAGTAGTTGCTGCCTGATGCTGCTCAACCTTTATTTTGTATTGGGCCCTCATCTTTTCTTCGACCCTTCTTCTCCTAATGGCATCATATAAAATATGTGCCTTAGCTGTAGCTATTTCTTAAGTATCACCTTGGTCTCTTGCTGTTTTGACCAAGCTAGTAAATTTTTTCTTTTCTTCTTCAATTCTCGGTCGAACAAATGCTAATCATGGCAACGGTTCTGTTGGCTGAACTAGAGGTCTTGACTGCTATTCCTTAGGAATAGGTCTTTCAACAGTCGATTCTTCCTATTCTCTTGCTCGTTGTTGCTCCCATATTGCCCAGCTTCCTCGACCAGCAATGCATTTCTTAAACCACAATCTGGCTTTACGTTGAATTAGCTCTAGGGCTATTTCATTGTTTGGTCGGATTTTTCTTTCTTGGCTAACTGCAATTTCAATTGCCACTCTAATTCGTGTCTCCATTATCTGTGGTATTTGTATTTCTAACTCAACTAAACTTTCCTCAAGTTAAAGAGTTCTGATTCTACCTTTTGTAGCTCTTTCTCTCTTGTTGTAATTCAGATCTTTTGCCGCGTATGCCATTCTTCAGATTCCTTCAGAAACTGTGCGGTGTCCACTTCATCTTCCCAGAATTTAGGCATCATTTTCCTCATAGTGGAGTTACCCAACATCATGGAATCGCTCTAATTTCTACTGTTCTAGATTCTAAATGATTTGCCGGATAATGCCCCCAAAACCCTAGGTTTTAGTTTAAATAAGCCCTAAGTTTAGGCGGGTAATCGGGTCATTTCCCGAACGACTATTACTATTTTATCTGCGGTCTTAGCTACAGTACTCCGTTGAGTTATAGTTAACTCAACAGAATAAACTCGTTGACTAACTCAAGACTCAACGGAGTAAGCTCGTTGAGTTAAGCGTACTCAATGGACTCCCCGTACAAACATATATAATAATAAAAATACTACAGATAATAGTTTTTCTATTTTTTTTTTTTTTTTGGTTGAACCGATACTATGTTTTGGTCAGACTTAAATATTTTTTTTCGGTTGAATCGGTACTATGTTTCGGTAAAACCAACATTTTTTTTGGAAATTAATATACATATTTTTTATGTTTCGGTCGTACCGATGGATCTGGTCGATTGAACCACAACGATTTTTATATTATATATATATATATATATTATAAAAACATAAAAATTAACTTCTTACTAAGTAAAGCTTGAGTAGTCCTCTACTCTGACTTCTTCTATAATTCCAAAGGAGTTTTTTGGTGTTTTCAGAATAGGTTTAAGTCTTTGTCCATTTACTTTAAATATATTCTGATTTTTAGGATTTTCAATTTCAATAGCTTGATAAGGATAAATATTTCGAACTATGTAAGGTCTTCCCCATCTAGATCTTAATTTTCCTGGATGGTTATGAAGTCTAGCCATATAAAGCTATACTTCTTGTCCTATTTCAAAGTTTTTTGGAATAATTTTTCTATCATGTTAGAATTTAATTTTCTCTTTTTATCTTACAGCTTTCGAATAAGCTTCATTTCTAAATTCTTCTAATTCAATTAGTTGCATTTTTCTATTTTTAGCAGCTTGATTTAAATTAGTATTCAGAGTTTTTAATGCCCAATAAGCTTTATGTTCTATTTCAGCAAGTAAATGACAACTTTTTCCATATACTAGCCTAAAAGGTGATATATCCAAGCTCGTTTTATAAGCAATTCTATAAGCCCAAAGTGCATCTATCAATCTATTTGCCCAATCTGTTCTAGTAGGATTTACTACTTTTTCTAAGATTAATTTAATTTATTTGTTTGCACTTTCTACTTGTCCACTTGTTTGTGGATGATATGATGTTGCAATTTTGTAGTTTACTCCATATTTCTTCATTAAGGCTTTAAAACTTCTATTACAGAAATGAGTTCCTCTATCACTGATAATAGCTTTAGGTATTCCAAATCTGGCAAATATATTTGTTCTTATAAATTGTATTACCACTTTGTTATCATTAGTTTTTGTAGGAATAACTTCTATCCATTTAGATACATAATCCACTCCCAACAATATGTAATTAAATTGATTAAACATAGGAAATGGACCCATAAAATCTATTCCCCACACATCAAGGATTTCAACCTCAACAATAGCATTAAGAGGCATCATATTCCTCTTTGATATTCTTCCTATTTGTTGACATCTTAAACAACTTAAGCAATATTTATGAGTATCTTTGAATAGTGTTGGCCAATAAAACTCACATTGCCGAATTTTTGCAGCAGTTTTCCCTGAACCAAAATGCCCTCCACAAGCTTAGTCATGACAGAAAGACAATATGCTCGGATATTCAGCTTCTAGAACACACTTCCTTAAAACCAGATCAGGACATTTCTTAAATAAGTATGGGTCTTCCCAATAGTAATATTTTACTCTTGAGAAAAATAATTTCTTATCCTGTTTATTCCAATCCTTAGGTGTTAAACTAGTAACTAAGTAATTAACTATGTCTGCATACCAAGGTATTGTGTTGATGGTCATTAATTGTTCATCAGGAAAATTATCTTTAATTTCAATATTTGATTTTTCTATTTGTAATCTTGATAAATGATCTGCTACTACATTCTCACAACCTTTTTTATCTTTAATTTCTAGATCAAATTCTTGTAATAATAATATCCATCGGATCAATCTAGGTTTAATCTCTTTTATCTTTATTAGATGTTTTAGAGCTGAATGATCCGTGTATACTATTACTTTAGCTCCAATCAGATATGATCTAAACTTTTCTAAGGCAAACACAACAGCTAATAATTCTTTTTTAGTAGTTGTGTAATTAACTTGAGCATCATTTAAGGTTTTACTTGCATAATGAATCACTCTAGGAGATTTTTCTATTTTCTATCCTAACACTGCTCCTACTGCAAAATCAGAAGCATCGCACATTAATTCAAATGGATGGTTCCAATCAAGTGCTTGAATTATAGGAGTTAAAATTAAGCTAGTCTTAAGTCTGAAAAATGCTTCCTTACAATTTTTATCAAAGTTAAATGGGACATCTTTTAATAGATTAGTTAAAGGTCTAGCTATTTTGCTAAAGTCTTTAATAAATCTTCGATAAAAACCAGCATGTCCTAGAAATGATCTAATATCTTTTACTAATTTAGGTTCTAGTAGATTAGAAGTTACTTTTATTTTAGCTTTATCTACTTCCAACCCTTTCTTAGAAACAACATGCCCTAAGACTATTCCTTGTTTAACATAATCCGAATGGCATTCTCTTAAAAGCATAAGTTCCATTAGGACATGTGAACGTTGTTTTCTCTTGATCCTTTAATGCTACTAGAATTTGATTATAACCTGAATACCCGTTTAGGAAATAAAAATATTCTTACCCTGCTAATCTTTCCAACATTTGATCTATAAAAGATAAGGGAAAATGATCTTTCCTAGTCACAACATTCAGCTTTCTATAGTTTATACATACTCTCCAGCCTGATTGAATTCTAATAGATATCAAGTCTTGACTTTCATTCCTAATAACCGTTAATCCTGATTTCTTGGGAACTACATGGATTGGGCTAACCCACGAGCTATCAGAAATCGGATAAATTATGTCATTATCTAACCATTTCACTATTTCCTTCTTGACTACTTCTTTAAAGTTTGGATTTAATCTCCTCTTAGGAATTCTAATAGGTTTAGCATTTTCTTCTAAATATATGTGGTGACAGCATAAAGTTGAACTTAACCCTTTTATATCAGTCATAGTCCATCCTATTGCTTCTTTATAACTTTTTACTACACCTTTTAATTTAGCTATTTGATACTCTTTTAAATCTGAAGCAATAATGATTGGACAAGTTCGTTTATCTTCCAGAAATATATAGGTTAATTCAGGAGGTAAATGTTTTAATTCTAAATGCTGCCCATCAAAAGCTAGAGCTCCTAATTGAACATCATCATTTTCTAAATTAATTTCTTCCAGATCTCCTTCTATATTTATGCTTTCACTTTCCTCTAAAGTTTCAGAATTGATTTGCCTATTTAATTCTTCTTGAATCACATCATCTAACATATCTCCTTCATCCTCTAAAAAGTCTATGGTATGTAAGGACATTTCTAATTCCTCAAACCTTTCTGGTTTGAAAATATTTAATTGAGTATCCTCATTACCATATGCTAACTTCATTACTCCAGTTTTACAATTTATAACAGCCCCTGATGTTGCTAAAAATGGCATTCCCAAAATTAAAGATGTATCACTATTTTTATGCTTAATTTGTTGGGAATCCAAAATTACAATATCAATAGGATATATAAAATTCTTGATTTTAATTAAAACATCCTCTATTTTTCCTCTAGGGTATCTTATACTTCTATCAGCTAATTGAATAATCGTACTAGTAGGAGTTAAGCCTTCTAATCCTAAGGATGAAAATATATCACTTGGCATAACATTTATACCTACACCTAAGTCTATTAAGGTTCTTTCTAAAATGGTGTTTCCTATGGTGCATGATATAACAGGGATTCTAGGATTAGATAACTTTTTAGGAATTTGTGGTAGAAATAGGGAACTACTTTGCTCAGCTAAAAAGATATTTCTAAGAACTTTTCGCTCTCTTTTCTTAGTACACCAATCCTTCAAAAATTTAGCACAAGGTGGCATTTTCTACAATAGATCTAACAAAGAAATGTTAACTTGTACTTTTTCAAAAATTTCTCTGATTTTTTCTTGTTTTTCAGGTATTGTTTGTTATAATCTTTTAGGATAGGGTGCTAAAGATTTTGATTTCAAAGATTCTTTTTCTTTCAGTTGATTTATTTGATCCTTTTTAGCTTCATTAGCAAATTCAGATTGTTCTTCAGTGATTTCTAGATTTTTAGCTATTACATTTTCATTATTATTTTGATTTTTACTCTTATCCACCTTCATATCATTTTCATTTTGAGTTATTGGTGGTATATCAGTTCTAGATCTTAATGTTACATATACATCTTTCAGATTTTCATTACTCTTATGATGTTTTTGTATATCATTTTCGTAATTATGATCTTCAATTGTTTTTAGTTTTAAAGTGCATTCTTTAAATTCTCTTGCATTAATATTTTCTTTTGGCTGTGTATTTTACAAATTATGCAGGTTTATAACATTATAATTTTCATTATCCTGTTGCATAACTTGTATTTTCATTGTATATTCGTCTAATGCTTTTAGTTTTCTTTCCAAATCATCTAATTTCATTGCATTCAATTTTTGACCAATTTTCATTATGGTCTTTTCAGTTTCGTAAATTATATACTTTTTAGGTTTTGAATATGCTTCCTTATAATTTAATTGGTTGACTTCTTATTGCTGACACATAAAGTATTTCAGTTTGTCAAGGTTTTGCTCTATACTACGCTCTAGTTTGTCATACCTATCCCAAACTTTCGTGTTTCTCAACATATTACACATTCTATACTGACCATTAGTTGGGTAAACTATAGGATTCTCATACTCGGCTCTATTATATTGAGGATAATTCATTTGTTGTTCATGGGATCTAACCATCTGTAAACATGTCAGTTTCAAACATTCAGAAATGTCATGTCCTTCAGAATTACAGAATTCACATATGCTAATTACAGGTTTCAGAAATCTTTGAGCATAAGCATATGCCATATTCTCAATTACAGAAGAAAACACACAACTCTCTGGCTATTAAAATGAAACAGCTCTAACAGTTGCTTATATCAATTCAATTCCCCAGCAACGGCGCCATAAAACTTGTTTGTGTTTTCCCAACACTACACCAGAATATCTGATTAGATCTCCAATAACGTATCAGAAAAACTTGGATTTGTTACTTCTTCTTTTTTTTAGTTAATTTATCTTTATGCCTATTCTTTCTTTTAGAAATAAACAAACAACCTTTAATACAATTTAGATATTAATTCCAATTTGTACTTTAACTACAAGTGCACAGTGTCTATTATATCAATGTGCAAGTACAGGTCGATCCCACAAGGAATTGCCGAAGAATTTGAGAGCTGTTCGTTTGTTAACAATCAAATTTATATATTCAATAAGCTCTTCGTTGAATTACAGTTAACTCAACGGATAATGTTCGTTGAGTTATGGTTAACTCAACGGACTAATCTCGTGGACTTAAGTTAACTCCACGAGCCTGTCTTTTCTTTTTAATATTGCTATTTACAAAGGAATTCAGCCAACCATTGGGCAATTCCATAGATTGTAAATAACATCAATTAAGCTCTTTAATGTTAGTTAACATTGGATTTATCATTAAGCAATACTAACATTCAGAAAATTCAAACAGTAACCATTAAAATTTTTAAGTATTTTGAACGAACCAATTTCAGTAAACTATAAAACTAAAACAACATAAAACAATCACAACACTGACAAAGATAACATTAATCACGATACAACACAAATAATACAACACTCAAATACAACATACAAACATAGATAAATTGTTTTTGGTATTTTTGTTTTAATATGAACATGGAAATGGGCGAAAGATAAAATGTAAAGTAATCTCACTCGACAGTAAATACTTTCGACACTACTTGCAACGCGATTACAGACTGAAAATTAAACCACTTACAATTCTGTCTCCTCTCCCTATAGAATCACGAGTTCAAAGTTGCAAGATAATCTTCTCTTCAGTATACAAGCATCAACCTGAAGCCAAGGCTAAAAGCTTTACGATCTCCTGAAATATGAGTCGGCACTTGGTGAAAATGGCTTCCCTTCCTGCGACGTGATCACTCCTCAGAGTGGTTGTCAGGCACTGTGTTTGGCTCGGAATCGACCCGACATCAAGAAAGTATTCTCACAGACCTCCGATGGTTGGTGATTATGGTGGTGGTAACGATGGTTGGTGTGATACTTCAGAGAATCGTCGATACTGTCTGTAGAAAGTTTGGTGCTCCTCTGTATACACTAGCCGTCCATCGATCACACATTTCTTCTTTTTCTTCTTTTCTTTTATATTTCTTCAGTAGTAACTGCTTCTGCTTGTATAGTCGGTTGGATTTCCTTTATTCATATTAACGGCGATGATTTCTTCTCCCTACGCAATACATGCAATCGTGGTTTTTCTTCAAACTGTCCTGTTTCTGAAACCGCTACAGTGGCATATTAGAAAATAAATAGTCTGTGGAGTTACTGATAACTCAACGGACTTTCTTCGTTGATTTAACTATAAAACATGTGCATAAATTTAACTCTCCGATGCTCAAATGCATTTCGGATACTTATAAACTTAACTATCAGATGCTTAGATGCATTTCAGATAGTTAGAGATAACTCACCGATATATAACTTAAGTAAATCTACCAGATCTCGACACGTGTCAGTAGTAGTTTAATAATAAAAGAAACATTTTGGAGAGTTACAGGTCTAACTATCCAATGCTCAGATGCATTTCAGATAGTTACAGCTAACTCACTGAAAATCCACTTAAGTCACTTTACTAGAACATGACACGTGTCCACAGTTATTTTATAAATAAAAAAAGATTTCGGAGGGTTACACATATAACTGTCCGATGCCCAGCTGCAATTTCGGATATTTATAGATAACTCACCGAAAGTTCACTTAAGTCATGCATTATGGTTTCGACACGTGTACTTTAGGAAATAATAAAATATTCTTTCAAAACATAACTGTTCGGCAATTTAAACATAACTATCCGACATGTTCGGTTTGTTAAACATAACTGTTCGAAATATCAGAAAATACGGATACTTAAGAATTTCACAGCCTGCAACTTACCGATAGTTCAGAAATGTACTAAATTAACATTAATTCCCTAAAATTAAGCAGATTCTTCAATTAAAGCATATAACAGTGCAATTATAACATAATGGCTTAATTCTCATATGATAAGCTAAATATTATGTAATTAACCATCATTTAACCGTTAATAATATGCACTTTTTCATTCTAAACAAGTAACATGCAAAACTTCCTCTAGACAACATTTTACTCATTAGGTTAGTTAACTCAACGAGTTATGGTTAAATATTTTGGGTACCTTGATTGAATAAACTGTATTCAATATTCATTTAAAATCCAAACCCGACTATTATACTAATTGAGTTAGTCGACTAAAACCCTATTTAGACACTTATTACACGAGAACTTAGGTTATTCGTAAACTTTGTGTCTGAAAATCTTTCCTACTTATTCCTATTACAACCTACGACGATGGTCTCCAAGTTCTTCAAAGGGTGTGGTAGAGGAAAAGGAAAAGGTAGAGGAAATGGAAAAGGAAAAGAAATAGATGAAGATGAAGTTCCACGAGCTTGGTTTAAGAAAATAATTCAAGTTGATAAAAGGTTAGCAAAAATATATAGTGAATATTTCTTTCCTGAAGGAATACTGAATGAAGTTAGACTAGAACTTCATAACACTAATGAAAGTATAAAATACATGGGTATAAGAAGTAAATTTGACAAAGAATATAGAATGAAGTGTGGCGAAATTGCATTTTTAGAATAGTATGCACAATATATGGAAAAATGCGTAGGTTCATCAAATAGAATTCCTCAAACCTCTATCAGTGGTACATGACTACAACCATTTGAGGAAGAACATGACTTTGCAATACCTACACCATTATTTTCAAAGGAAAAACAAACAAATATGGTTGTTGATCAAAGGAAAGTTGAAGGTCTTCGGAAGGCAATAGCAATAGAAAGTGCCTTAGAAGAATTGAACTAGAAAACTTTTATGGAACAATTTCAGAAGAAAATAGCAATACTTGATGAAGAGAAGCTGACTTGTTATAGAAGAAGAAAAGTCAAGAAAATTATGTCTAAGGAAACAAAGTTTGCTGGAAAAGAAAAATCAGATGAGCATTTCTTTCCAAAGGACAATGTATGTCTAGACATTGTACCTTACAATGCATCTGACAATCTCATCAGTTCCGAACACATTGAAACTAATGATGATAATAAGACTTTATTCTCTCTTTCTATAAAACTTGAAAAGAAATCAAAGACAAATATTAGTTCAAGTTTTTCTATTGGTTCTAGCCCTAATGATAAGGAAATTGAACAATAAGAGCATCAGGCAATTGATATTGAACAAGTTATTGCAGATGTACTTGAAAATGTTAAGGTAGTAACTAATTTAGAGGCTGGATTGTCTGGAGTAGCAGATATTGAAAAAGATAAGACTTTAGAAGAGCTAAATGCTAATCAGCCTATTTCAAAATCTATAGAACCAGAGTTTGAGAATTCACAGCATGTATCAATGAAGATATTTGTTGAACAAAATGAATAATTATAGACAGAGACATCGGCTGTAGAATTTGTAGAAAAATTGAACTTTGAACATTCTATAGAGACTGAACAGATGAATGTTGAGCATATTGAAGATGTTCCTTACATTGTTGAAGTTGGAGAATCAATTAAGAACAACATGACATTCATTTTGAAGAAGAGGTTCCTGAAGATGAATTAAATTCTGAATCAAAGCTTCAGGTATCACCTTCTTTGTATAGAGTATTACAAATTCAAGGTAATTCAATTTATTTTCGATCTGAGGAAGCATTGTAGAAATACAATAATTTGATTACTTGTCAGATTCTGCATGCTCGACCAATAAAGTTTAGAAATATGTTGGAAATAAAAGATTTATTTGAGTTCCAAGGCTTAATGCAATTCTTGCCAGTTGGAACAAAATGGAAGCAATACAAAAAGCTTATTGTAGCTTTTTATAGCAATCTAGTCAAGAATGACAATATATTGACAACTCAAATAAATCAACAAGAGTTCATATTGTCTCCTGAATTAATTTTTGAAGTTTTAGGATTGAAGAATGAAGGTGTTGTTGTTACAAATAAATTTGACATGATCAGACAGTTGGAATGGGACATTCACTCGCTATCAAAGATTCCAGATGTATATAGTGAAATGAGGTTAATGGAAAATCTGAATGCAGAGGCAAGGTTTATTGCAAATATCCTGCATGCCAATTTATTTCAGAGAGTCGGACACAATATGGAAGTTAGCAGAAGTTGTTTATATGCAACTTATGGTCTGCTAAACAGAATTCAAATCAATTGGTTTGATGTTTTCATTTCTCAACTATAGCATATGAGTTCAAAGTTATTTTTTGGTGATGCTACATGTAGACTTCTTGCAAATCAATTAAATTTATTTGACTGGTCCTCTGAAACTAAAGGCATGAAAGCTTTTAGTGTAAAAGATTTGCAAAGATTTCAGGCCATGCATCAACCTCAACCTCATCAATAACAACAACAACCAGAATGTACAGAACAGATACAATCACCTATATAGCTGAGTTATTTAGTTTGAGCAGAACAGCAACCCCACCTACCTCCTTCCCTAGAAGATGTTCTTAACAAAATTAGAAATTATATTAGGCATCTAACAGATAAAATATGTAATGCTATAAGTGATATACTTAAGAGGGATAGATAAATGTTTGTTTGCTTGTTCTTGAATACAAAATGTAATGTTTGTATTTATTGTTTGATTATTTGAACAATACATTTTTCTGTAAATGGTTCAATTCTTATTTATGTTTACAGAAAGTTTAGCTGTAAATATATCTCTCGATTTATATACTGTGTAATCATCTTTTTGATTAATGACAAAAAGGGGGAGAGATGTTATAAATTCAAAAGAAGAAGATGATTATGATTTTAATTGCATATATTATAAAGGGAGATGATATTTAAGTGGTTATTGTAATCTAAAAGATAATTATATGGTTATTAAAATCTGAAAGATACTTATGTAATTATTGACATCTAAAAGTTTTATTTCTGAGAGGTGAATTTTACACAAATAATAGAAATAAGCTTATATGAACTTAAGCCAACAAACTTGATTGTTGAGTTAAAAAAATTAACCCAACGAAGTTGCTTTGTTGAGTTAAATATATTTCATAATTAATTTAATATGATTTTGTTATCAAAAAGGGGGAGATTATTGAGTATTTTGTTTTGATGATGTGTGCTGAATGAAAGTAATCATATTTGCTCAATTACTATTGCTTGTGAAAGGAAATTAAGAATATCAATTAATACAGAAAAAGTTTACTGATATAAATACTTGTCTATATTGGATCTGAAATTATACTAAGTTAAATAACAAGTCGTTTCGTTGCATTAATTTCTCATTTAACTAAACGTTAAGTTAACGTGTGTTTTAAGTGAAAAGCATGATATGTTTTAAAGTTATATTTTTTGTATCATGAACATTACACATTTAGACAACTCGTTAAGTTAGAGTTTTATTCGTATAGAGGTCACGTGAGAACTCATTAAGTTAGAGGCTTAAAGGTTAAAATAGGTCACGTGAAAACTTGTTAAGTTAACGAGTAAAAGAAGAGACGAACTCGTTAAGTTAGTGTTGTACATGTGGTGAAATTAAAGGTTAAGAATGTTATATTGTATCACGTGAGTTGCACATATTTAACTCGTTAAGTTAATATAACTGCACGCGTTGAATTGCTATATTGAACACTAAGACAACGCGTTAGGTTAGTGTTATAAAACTTAAGTTGTTATTATTGCATGTGGTAAAATTCTTATTATAAAAATATTTTTTTTACGAGTTTGTTGAGTTATCTGTAACTGTTTAGGTTTTTGGGTGGCACTAGAGAACTTATTTAATTCCCTAGCAACGACGCTAGAAAACTTGTTTGGGTCTAGTTAACTTCTGTTTTTATGCTTATATCAATAATTACCTTTAGAAGTAAACTAACAACCTTTCACACGAATTAGCTATTAATTCCAATTTGTGTTTTAATTGCAAGTGCACAGTGTATATTGTATTTGTGTGCAAGTACAGGTCGATCCCACAAGGAAGAGTTAGAATAAAAATTGTGTACTATTTCGATTTTTATATTGGAATTTATGTGTTCAGTAAAACACTCCGTTGAATTATAGTTAACACAACAGACCTAGTTCATGGAGTTATGGCTAACTCAACGAACTCACCTTGTGGACTTAAGTTAACTCCACAAGTCTAACAATACTGTTAATTACAAAGGAATTCGGCCAACCATTGGGCGATTCCACATATTGTAAATAACATCAATTAAGCTCTTTGATGCTAGCTAAGATTAGATTTATCATTAAGCAACGCTAACATTCAGATATTTCAAATAGTAACCATTGAAATCTTTAAGTATCTGGAATAAATCAATTTCAGTAAACTGTAAAACTATTATCTATTTTCTGAATTAATCAAATATAAAACATTCACAATACGAACAATGATAACATTAATCACAATACAATACAACACTTACATACAAACTGTAAACACAAATAAATAGTTGTTTTTGGTGTTTTTGTTTTTAATGTATTCTTGAAGATGAATGAAAGGTGAAATGTAAAAATCTTTATCGATAGCAAAAACTTCCGTCACTACATGCGACGTGATTACACTACTGAAAATTTAATCACTTACAATCATGTCTCCTCTTCTAATAGAATCATGAGTCCAAAATTGCAAGATGATCTCTAGTTGGATTTTTAGGCGGCACTAGAGAACTTATTTAGTTCCCCGGTAACGACGCCAGAAAACTTGGTTGCCTTGTTAACTTCTATTTGTAACTTAGTTAATTTATCTTTATGCTTATCATTAATTCCTTTTTAGAAGTCAACAAACCATCTTTCACACAAATTAGATATTAATTCCAATTTGTATTTTAACTACAAGTGCACAGTGTATATTGTATTTGTGTGCAAGTACAGGTCAATCCCATAGAGAATTGAGGAAGAATTGTGTACTATTCTGTTTTTAATAATGAAATTTATATCTTTAGTAAGCACTTCGTTGAGTTATAGCTAACTCAACGAACTAACCTCGTGAAATTGAAGTAACTCAACAAAGTTATCTATTCAGATTAATACTACTATTTACAAAGGAATTCGGTCAACCATTGAGCGGTTCCACAAATTGTAAATAACATCAATTAAGCTCTTTAATGCTAGTTAATATTAAATTTATCATTCGACAACACTAACATTCAGATATTTCAAACAGTAACCATTAAAATCTTTAAGTATTAAGAACAATTCGATTTCAGTAAACTGTAAAACTATTTTCTATTTTTTTTTTAAATTTTAAACAAACATGAAACATTCTAAACATTGACAATGATAACAATAATCACGATACAAAACAAACAATACAACACTCCAATACTAACTATAAACACAGATAAATTGTTTTTGGTATTTTTATTTTTATATGATCATGAAAATGGGCGAAATGTGAAATGTAAAGGTAATCTTTATTGACAGTGAAAGCTTCCATCACTACATGCAATGTGATTACACCATTGAAAATTTAACCATTTACAATTCTGTCTCCTCTCCCTATAGAATCGTGAGTCCAGAATTGCAAGTTGATCTCCTCTTCAGCATACTGGCATCAACCCGAAACCAAGGCTAGAAGCTTTACGATCTTTTGAGATATGAGTCGGTACTTGGTGAAAATGGATTCCCTTCCCGCGACGCGATCACTCCTCATAGTGGTTGTCAGGCATCGTGTTTGGCTCGGAATCGACCCGACATCAGGAAATTATCCTCACAGACCTTCGATGGTTGGTGATTATGGTGGTGGTGGTGATGGTAGTGTAGAACTTCAGGGAACTTTCGTCGTTGCCTGTAGTTAGCACGGTCCTCCTTCTCTGCACACACATCGGCCACACCTGTATATTCTTTTCTCCTTGTCCTTTATATTTCTTAGTAGTAACTACTTCTGCTTCGATGATCGGTTGGATTTCCTTCATTCATATCAATGATGGCGATTTTTTCTTCCTTCCACGAGCGATTTCCTACGTGATACATGCAATCATGGTTTTCCTTCAAATGTCCTATTTCTGTAATCGCTACAGTGGCATATTAGAAAATAAATGGTCTGTGGAGTTACAGATAACTCAACAGACTTACTTCATTGATTTAACTATAAAACACGTGCAATAAAGAAATAAGCCGCTAACATAACGTGTTACCTTAGTGTGTATTCATGTAACTCAATGCATACAATTATGCTAATTTAACTAGTTAAACATGTGCATCTCACGTGATATACTAAAGCATTTAAATTCAATACGTGCATAATTCTATCTTAACAAGTTCAAATATTTCAGACACTTATGAACCTACTATTCGATGCTTAGATGCATTCCGGATAGTTACAGATAACATTCCGAAAATCCACTTAAGTCATGCATTGTAGTTTCAACACGTGTAATCCAGGAAATAATAAAATATTCTTTAAGCATTTAAAACATAACTGTCCAGTACATTAAACATAACTCTCTGAAATAATAGAAAATTCAGATACTTAAGAATTTCATAGCCTGCAATTTACCGACAGTTCAGAAATGTACTAAATTAACATTAATTCCCTGGAATTATGCAGATTCTTTTATTAAAGCATCTAATAGTGCAATTATAACATAATAGCTTAATTCTCGCATGATAAGCTAAATATTATGCAATTAACCATCATTTAACCGTTAATATTATGCACTTTTTCATTCTAAACAATCTCCTCCTCAGCATATTGGCATCAACCTGAAACCAAGGCTAGAAGCTTTACGATCTCTTGAGATATGAACTGGTGCTTGGTGAAAATGGTTTCCCTTCCTACGACGTGATCACTCCTCATAGTGGTTGTCAGACACTGTATTTGGCTCGCAATCGACCCGACATCAAGCAAGTATCATCACAGACCTCCGATGGTTGATGATGGTGATGGTGGTGGTGTTAGTGTGGAGCTTCAGGGAACTTCCAACGTTGCTTGCAGTTAGTGCGGTTCACCAACACACATTGCACATACTTTTTTCTACGTCTTATATATTTCTTACAGTAGTAATTGCTCCCGACTAATTGATTGGTTAGATTTCCTTCCCTCATATCAATGATGGTGATTTCTTCTTCCTTCCACGAGTGAATTCCTGTGTGATATGTGTAATCATGGTCTTTCTCCGAATGTCTTGTTTCTACAACTGCTACAGTGGCATATTAGAAAATATATGGTCCACAGAGTTACAGATAACTCAACGGACTTACTTCATTGATTTAACTATAAAACACGTGCAATAAAGAAATAAGTTGCTAACATAACACGTTACCTTAGTGTGTATTCATGTAACTCAACGCATACAATTATGCTAACTTAACGAGTTAAAGATGTGCATCTCACGTGATATACTAAAGCATTTAAATTCAACACGTGCGTAATTCTAACTTAACAAGTTCAGATATTTCAGACACTTACAAATCTAACTATCCGATGCCTAGATGCATTTCGAATAGTTAACAGATAACTTACCGAAAATCCACTTAAGTCAATGTATTTAGGTTTCAACACGTGTAATTCAGGAAATAATAAAATATTCTTTAAAACATAACTGCCCAGTACATTCAATATAACTCTCCGAAATAATAGAAAATTTGGATACTTAAGAATTGAAAAACCTGCAACTTACCGATAGTTCAGAAATGTACTTAATTAACATTAATTCCCTGAAATGATGTAGATTCTTTCATTAAAGCATATAATAGTGCAATTATAACATAATAGCTTAATTTTCATATGATAAGCTAAATATTATGCAATTAATCGTTAATATTATGCACAGTTTTCATTCTAAACAGTAACACAATGGAGTTGGTTCGTTGAGTTATCGTAACACTACGAAGCTGGTTCGTTGAGTTAGCATAACACCACAGACTTAGTTTAGTGAGTTAGCTATAGTATTTGTCACATGAGTTGGCACATGAAGAGCTCGTTATGTTAGAAACATTAAGTTATATATCTACTTGTTTTACTTGTTTAGTTAACATTAAAGTAACGACTTCTTATTACACTTGATGAAAAATTTTAGACAAGAAAGGCAAGGTCTAGATAGAGAAGTTCGATGGAATGGGCTTTGGATTTTAGAGGATGTAGATGGAAGACCTTCTGTACTAGAAGGATTTGCAATATATGATAGAAGACCTTCTGTACTAGAAGTCTTTGTTAAATGGGCCACATATGCAATTGTGAACAAGATTCAAGTTAATTGGTCTTTAGTTTTTATTTCTAAGTTGAGAGCAACATAGAAAAAATTATTTTATGGAGATTTGATTCTAGTGCTGATAGTGAATAGTATTGACTTCACGAAATGGACATCTAAGAGGATAAGATCTAGAGCCATTTTAATGAAAGAATATAGAAGTTATGCTACTATGGAGATGTCTGTACCTTCTTGAGGCATTATAAGAATTGTTGAGCGTATAAATCAATTAGAACAGCAATTAGAAAAACTTCAGAAGGAAGTAGATGAACTTAGGAAGAAAGATTAAATTGTATTGTTCATCTACTTGTAAACAAAATATATATATATATCTGATTGTATGTAAATGTAAACTATTTATATAAATGAATGTTTGAATTTTAGATGTTTCTGAATTTGTGTTTGTGAATGAATGATTTAATCGAGAACTGTATTGAATTGAATATTATATAGCTGTTCAAAGATTTACAAGACTATTTAAAAGTTTTACAATTTTATGAATGACATGGTTAAATGCACGATGATTGGATAAAGTCTGAATATATTTGCAAACTGAAAAGTAAAATGTAAATTCTACATAACAGGAAATGAACTGTAAGTTAAACATGCATATAATATTCAAATTTAAAGGAGTTAAATTAGAACACTACATTAATGAAATATATTTAACTTTATTTAAGTGATAATATGTAGAGAAAAAATATATATAGAAGTTAATACGAGGAGTAAGTTTTAGAAAAATTTGCTAAGTGTTAACTCAATGAAGTAAGTCTATTGAGTTAACCTTAACTCTACGAGATCAATAATAAAATATAAAGTCACTCCGTTGAGTTATCTGTAACTCAACGAAGTTAGTCTGTGGAGTTTGCAAATAGGCGAAGCTAGTTTGTTAAGTTAGCTGTAACACATCGAGATTAGTTTGTTGAGTTAGAAACAGTAACTAAGGTTAGTTCATGGATTAAGCTGAACGGTTATTCCTTTAGCCACAAATGAAACTTCGTGGGGTTAGCGGTTACTGGAATTTGAAATTAGAAGTGGAACACGTATCCATAAAAATAGGAACCATACTACACGTTACAAGACATGTTCTTGCAACAAGATTCATTTGCCTTATGGACGTGCATTATAAATATAGAATAGAATATTATTTACTAGTTACCAGCACTTAAGGGGAGAAAAGAAAATTTGTTGGGGAATTGGAAGGTGAAGCAGTTGATTCAACTTTATCCGCCAACAACTATTTACTGAAAATAATGCTTCAAACTGGTATGTAATTAATCTTCTACCATTTTACTTTATGTAAAGAGTTTATGAGCACATGGAATCATTCTCCTAATACTAAACGATTAGTAAGAATACCTACATAGGATTATTCAACACATAGGTGTACTGAAATATTTTCTGAATTGGACTTTAACAAAATCCTTAGGGGTGTTGCTAACCTTTCTTTAAAAGAGGACGAAGATATGATTGCTCTAGTAGAAAAACCATTAGGGGAAATTCTGTATCTTGAACTAGTTGATGAACATTCATGTATTCGATTGCCAAACTTTGAGGGAGATAGTTTTGAACTGAAATCTAATTATATTAGTCAATTGCCACACTTTCATGGATTAGAAAGAGAAGATGCCTATTATTTCCTTAAAGAATTTAACGAAGTTTGTCAAATGATGAAAATGTCGAACATGAGTATTGATGCTATTAAACTTAGATATATCCCTTTTACTTTAAAAGACATAGATAAGAGATGGTTATATACTCTATCGCTTGATTCAATTTATGCATGCACTGAATTTTACTTTGTTTTTCTGGAAAAATATTATCCAACACATCAAACGATTAAAAAGACAAAGGAAATATTAATGTGTAGCCAAAGACAGGGAAAATCATTCTGAAAATATTTTGAATGATTTAAAGATTTACTAACTCAATGTCCACATCATGCAATGAGTAAAGCACAATTAATAAGTATAATTTATGAAGGCATAGATGTTTCAACTAAATCTTTATTAGAATCTACTTATCAAAATGGATTTTTAAAACTGTATAGTGAAGAAGCATGGGCATACTTATAGATAAAAGAATATTGTTAAGGGGAATGCATGAAATAGATTTGAGCACTATGCTTGAAGTTAAATTAACTGAGTTAACAAAGAAAATAGAAAAGTTATCATTAAATCAAAAACTAGCAGAAAAGAATGCAAACATTAATGACTTAGATATTATTTATGCTAGAAACTAGAAAGATAACTTTGGAAATTCTTATAACCCTAATTGAAGAAATCATCCAAACCTATCTTGGAGAAATAACAATTTCTAGGGAGGAGAAAATATAAATGACAAAAATATAAGTTATGAAGCATTAATTTAATAAAGATCTAGAATAGAGAAGTTAGAAAAGATAATTCAACAATTAAATAATCGTCTAGATCATGTATTTGGAAATGCTGCCATTCAAAATCAAAATATGAATAGAAATATACCCCCTAGATAGAAGGAATCAATAGGAAGTTAGACTTACTAGAGGATTGCCAATACAAGCAGTACCTAACCTTGTCAATAGAACTGTTAATAAAATTAATACCTCCTATGGGAGGGAAACTGAATGAAGCAGTATGACTGAAGTAACTATATATAATATAACATTCATAAACTTTAATTTCACCACGTGCATAATACTAACTTAACAAGTTCGTCTCTTCGTTTTAACCTTTTGCTCACTAACTCAACGAGTTCTCATGTGACCTATTTTAACCTTTAAGCCTATAACTCAACGAGTTCTCACGTGACCTCTTTACAAATAACGCACTAACTCTACGAGTTGTCTTAACGTGCATTGTACATGATACAGAAAATATAACTTTAAAACATATCATACTTAGTAATAAAAACGCACGTTAACTTAACGTTTAGTTAAATGAAAAGTTAGTATAACTTAACGACTAGTTATTTAACATAGCTAATTTCAGATCCATTACAAACAAATATTTATATCAGTAAACTTTTTCTGTATTAATTGATGTTCTTAATTTACTTTCACAAACAATAGTAATTGAGTAAATATGATTACATTCGTTTAACACACATCATCAAAATAAAATACTCAACATCAGTAATATCTATTTGAAAGAAATCAAAATTTGAAGTGGGTATGCAAGTGTATGATTGTAGATTCGTAACTCTATTTTCTATTTATGTTTTCAAATGTTTGAATGGTGATTTGAGCTCTAAAATGTTTAAGGAAAAATTTAAAACTTCTTTGATATGTGTGGCTATGCTTCTACTTTGATTTTCTGAAATTTCATAATATTTAGAGTTGATTTCATAAGGTTTTCAAAGTTGAAAAGCTCAAGGTGCAAAATTTCATTTTCCCTAGTTCCCTTGTAGAAATGAAGCCAATAGGTCCTTGTCGTTGAACCCATCCACTTCCAAAGCAAACTACAAACTTCTTGGATTTGGGAATCCCATCAAATATGGCTACCATATCCTCCCTAAGCTCTGACTCCAACCAAAAGGGAACCTACATTGAAGAGAGATCAAAACATGTTTGATATTGACATAGTGAAAAGTCAAATCAGAAACTTGTTTGATTTATTTTTTTATGCTTATATTAATAAATTTTTAGAAGTAAACAAACAACTTTTCACACAAATTAGATATTAAGTCCAATTTGTATTTTTAATTGCAAGTGCATAGTGTATATTGTATTTGTGTGCAAGTACAGGTCAATCCCACAAAGATTGAGTAAAAATTGTGTACTATTTTAATTTTTATGCCAGAGTTTGTATATATTTAATTAAACACTTCGTTGAGTTACAGTTAACTCAACAAACTTAGTTCGTGGAGTTATAGTTAACTCAACGGACTAACCTCATGGACTTAAGTTAACTTCACGAGCCTACCTTTCTAGTTAAATATTGCTATTCACAAAGGACTTTGGCCATCCATTGGACGATTCCACAAAATGTAAATAACATCAATTAAGCTTTTTAATGTTAGTTAATCTAAGATTTGTCATTAAGCAATACTAACATTCAGATATTTCAAATAGTAACCATTAAGATTTTTAAGTATCTTGGACGAATCAATTTCAGTAACCAATAAACTATTTTCTATTTTTTGAATCAAACAAACATAAAACATTCACAATACTGATAATGATAACATTAATCACGACACAAAATAAACAATACAATACTTTAATACTAAATGTAAAGACAAATATCTAGTTATTTTTGTTTTGATATGTTCCTGAAGATGAGCGAAAGGTGAAATGTAAAATCTCTATCGACAGTAAAAACTTTCGTCACTACATGCGATGCGATTACACCACTAAAAACTTAATCACTTACAATCTTGCCTCCTCTCCTTATAGAATTGCGAACCAAGACTTGTAAGTTGATCTCTTTTTCAGTATATTGGCATCAACTTGAAACTAAGGCTAGAAGCTTTACGATCTCCTGAGATATGAGTCACTCCTCATAGTGGTTGTTAGTCACTAGGTTTGGCTCGAAATCGATCCGACATTTGAAAAGTATCATCATAGACATTCGATGGTTGGTGATTTTGGTGGTGTTGTGGAGCTTCAGGGAACTTCTAACGCTTCCTACAGTTAGTGCGGTTCTCCACCCACACACACTTCTTCGTCTTTCTCCTCTTCTTTTATATTTCTTTCAATAATAATTACTTCTACTTAAATGATCGGTTGGATTTCCTTCATTCATGTCAACGATGATGATTTTTTCTTCATTCCATGAGTTAATTCTTGCATGATACGTGTAATCGTGGTTTTCCTTCGTATTTCTTATTTCTGTAACTACTATAGTGGCATGTTAAAAAATAAGTGGTCCATGGAGTTAGTATAACTCAGTGGACTTACTTCGTTGACTTAATTATAAAACACGTGCAATAAAGAAATAGCTTATAAGCTTATAACACTAACACAATGTGTTACCTTAGTGTATATTTAAGTAACTCAATGTGTATAGTTATGTTAACTTAACGAGTTATACATGTGTAGCTTACGTGACATAGTAAAACATTTAAATTCAGCATGTGTATAATTCTAACTTAATGAGTTTAGATGTTTTGGATACTTACAAACCTTAACTATCCAATGCTTAGACATATTTCGGATAGTTAGCAGATAACTTATCAAAAATCCACTTAAGTCATGAATTAAGGTTACAACACCTGTACTCTAAGAAATAATAAAATATTCTATAAGCATTTAAAACATAATTATCCGGTATATGAAATATAACTCTCCAAAATAACAGACAATTTGGATACTTAGGAATTAAAAAGCTTGTAACTCATCGATAGTTCAGAAATATATTTAATTAACACTAATTTTATGAAATTATGTAGATTATTTCATTAAGATATAAAATAATACAATTATAACATAATAGCTTAATTCTTATATGATAAACTAAATATTATGTAATTAACTATTATTTAATCATTAATATTATGTATTTTTTTATTCCAAATAGTGATCCATTTCCATTTAAAAAAGAGATAAAAATACAAGCACTTACAGTATGCCAAAAATACAAGCACTTATAGTATCATTACAACACTTTGCAAATAAAGAATATTGAAAATTTTTATAAGGGTTCTCTAGATTGGAAGTCTACGTAGATAATGTGGAGAACTAATGAACAAACATTATCTTTCTAATCTTAAAAGGATATATCAAGTACATAACATTTACATTTATTTATAATAAGACTTACGTAACTTACACACCCATACACTAAAGCATGCAATCATTTATACACAACTAGTCACTTACATTCAATACTAACCACTCATGAAGAGACGTGCCTACTTACACATTCAACTAAGTCACATGATCTATGTGAACACCTTAAAATGAAAGCACATTATTGATGTTGGAAGAAGGAGATGTGAAGGAACCAATATAGAAAATAGAAGCATAAAACAGAAGAGAAAAATGAAATAGAAAAGCATAAAAAAAAACACCATTAAAATTATCAAATAAGGTGATTAAAATAAGGGTATTCTGATTTCTGTGCGACTGATGTCAAAATCTCTGTTTGGCAACACAACGAAAGGTGAGAAAATTTAAGGAGAAATTCTTTGACATCTACTTATAAATGATATACATTATTGGCATGGTTGTCATTTAAGTTGATCAGGCTTTCTCTTTTTTAATGGGGAAAGCAAAGCCTCCTTAATAGAAACCTAGTGGTTAATTTTGTTGGAATAATTATAGTCATCTCAAGGTGTTCCACTATTATCTCAGCAAATGAGTTTAAAATGAGTGTATTTCAACATCCAATTTCCACGATAGCAAGTTAGTAGTTATTTCAAGAAAAAATAGGGGGATAATTAATAAACTCAAGTTTCCAGCAAAAAAAGGATAATTTCATGATATTTAAATTAACCCAATATTTTCTCATGCAAGTTATTATTTATTCATAATGATTGTCATTACATGGCATATGACATAAGCATGCAGTTAATAGAATGAGCGTAAAAATTCACATGCAAACCCAAGTAAATTGTAATTTAACAAAGCTAACTTATTTACTAGTTCGAAGTAAAATGTTATTCAAACCACATATATTTTGTTCCCAACAAAATATGACTTTGCTTTTAAAATCAAAGAACTTTAGTAGCTTAAGCAAGAAATGGTGTTAAAAAAATTACAAAAGTTAGATTACAAGTTGATTTCGTAGGCATTAAATGAATGACTATAAGAGATTGCTTGAAAAGAAATTAAGTTATAAGTACTGAGATAACTGACAAATTGCTAAAAAGTAATTATATAAAGCAAGTTGCAAATGAAAATTTATTTTCACTTGACATGTCAACTAAAATCACAAATACTATTGCAAATTAATCATGCCATTCACATGCATGCTTGTGGTTGCAAATTAATTCACAATGGAGAAGAATTGAAAAGAGGAAGGTTGAGGATAATTAGTATCGTGCAAACCCAACGTAATCAGGCAAAAGAAGTCGATAGGTGGAGGGGTGATGAAGCGAGATTGAAGGCTTCTAGCAACAGGATAGTGGTGACTTTGGGCGATAGCAATGACCTTCGGGTGACAACAGTGGCTTCAGGTGACTCGATGGCAACAATGGATGTTCTTCGGCTTTGCAGGTTGAGGTGGGGGCGTTAGGCTTGGAATGGAGAGCTAGGGGACAATGACGACCTTCAAGTGAACAGTGGCTTTGGGCAATAGGAGCGGCTTTAGGCAACAAGAGTAGGGGGAGGTCGATTTCTAAAGGTTCAATCAAGGGCTTGTGAGTCAGGGAAGCAGGTGACAAGTTTCGTGAGAGGGAAAAAAATTTCAGACGAGGGGTGGTCAGAAAGGAATCAATGGTAAAATTTCAAGGTTTTATACGTCGGTAAAATTAGACTTTCCTTTCCATCAAGTTTTATGCACACAAACGATATTCTGACAGAATTCAACGATTTTCCTTTTTGTCAGTTGAATTCCATCAAGTACTAACCCCCCTTAGTAATTCTAGGAAAAGAAAAGTGAGGAAATTTTTTGAAGTATTTGTGTAGACCTAGAATCTTGGGAAAGTTAAAATTTTTTTCATCATATAAATATCTATACTTTCCCCACATTTGAAGCCACCTCCTTCAAAATCTTGGAATCTTGTCACCCTCATTTCACTTAAATGCCCTCATCACTCGAACACCCTCGTCTCACTTGAATGCATCTTACTACCTCTCTTGAATGCATCTCGCGACCTCTTCCAAATGCAAATCATCATCATCTTGCCTAAATGCATCTCCAATACTCAACGTCGTTTGCTTCGACCTTCACGAACACAAAGCATAGATCTCTACAAGCTTTCATTGTTTCACATTCCCCATGTTTTAGAGACCTCCATGATCTTCGAGCCCTCCTTCTACTTTCATAGACGTTTATTAATAGAGACTCCTCCTTCCACTTGCATAGACCTCTAACATTCTCTCTACTTACGTTGATGTTATCACAATCGAACTTCCCTACTACAAAAATCGATGCTTCTGTGATCTTCCTTGATTATGATCAACCACATTCAAACATCTCGACTATGACCTTCTCTCTAATCCTCTTTCGAGAAAAGTCTTCTTGTCGTGACAAAAGTTCGTCAACTATCTGGTATTTGATTTTGTTAGTTAGTCGATTGTAGTTTATCTTAAAATACATATTTTCCATGTTTTGGAATCAAATATGGATATAACGAGCAAATGTCAAAAGTTGATCTTGAAATGCATATGTCTGCCTTGTTTGTATAGTTGGATGAGCACCCTCTTGAATTTTTTTCTTAATCAAACCATTTAGTGTGCATTTAACTTTATTTACATAGTATATGATAACTTAGTTTTTGACTAAGTAACTACCTTAGATTCTACTAGGTAACTTAAGGGGCAGTTAGTACACATCGGAAAGTTCAGACGTAAAGGAAATGGAAAGTTCAGAAGGAAATTAAATAGAATGTCTGGAATGTCAGAATTTCCATAGGGGTTTAGTGCACCTATCGGAAAGTTCATAAAGTTAGAATTCCTATGGGGTTTTAGTGCACGCTAGAATGTTTAGAAATTGAAAAAGTAATGAAATAAATTCTAAAACACTACTTAAAATTGTGTAATTGATACATTAATTTGTAATTTTATATTTACACCTAAAAATAATATTAATGAATTGAAAATAATATTAATTTATTTGATGTTCAAATATAATTATGTACATTAAATGTTTTTAATTGTACATTAGGAAATATAGAATAATAATCATCAAAATGCAAAAGGTCCCTAAAAGATAAGCATACTTTTACCATTAAAAATCTACATCTTCATTTTTCTTTGTAAATTTAATAATAATAATATTATTATTATTGATTCTTAAATATATATGTCTAATATTATTCTCTCTTTTTCTTAAATTTTTTATATAATTATAATTATTTTATTTTATGTGTATTTATATTTTTTTTTTAAAATAATATAAAGATGTTATATCATTATTAATCCATTGTTTACCATTATTATTTTAATATATATGTATGTATATTTACTTAACTTGGCAAAACCGAGAATGTCTTTGTTGAGTAGAAGAACAAAATATTTATTGATATATTATTATTATTTACATATTTACTTATTGGAAAGCGGTTGAACCGTAAACATATTGGTTCAACCGATAGATTATAAACTATTAATATTTATTAATATTGGAAATGGTTGAATCGATGATCTTTCAATTCAACCGATAATTTATGTTATATATATATATTAATCGGTTGAGCAGAGGGCTCAATATATTTGTATTTTTTTATGATATTTTTGAATTGGTTGAACCGATCATGTTCGATTCAACTGATACTTTATATATATATATAAATATATATATATGTATATATATTATTTGAATTGGTTGAACCAATCATGTTTCGGTTCAACCGATTATATATATATATATATAAATATATATATATGTATATGTATTTTTTGAATTAGTTGAACCGATAATGTATCGGTTCAACCGATTATATATATCTATCTATCTATCTATCTATCTATATATATATATATCTTTATGTATTTTTTGAATTGGTTCAATCGATACTTTATATATATATAAATATATATATATATGTATATATATATTTTGAATTGGTTGAACCAATTACATATATATATATTAATGACTTGAAAAAGTATACATGCTCAAATTATTACAACATAAATTTAAAAAGTAGTCTAAAAGTACAAAGCATTCAAAGTATTACAACATCAATCTACACAATAGTCCAAAGATACAAAGCATTCTAATTATTACAACATCAATATAATAAATAATCCAAAGGTCTAATATAAATGGACTTAAATAGTCCTTCCATCCCACATTGCCATCATCATATCCTCACGCATCTTATCAGCTAATTCTTTTCGTTGTTCTTGACTCGTTCCAACCTGTGAATGTCCATCCATATGCACTTCTCCTGTTGGTTGTATATCATCAGTAATATTTAATTCTTCTAACTCATCTTGTAAATCTTCAAGTAAATCTTCTTTATCAGCCAATCAAATGAAATTGTGAAGTAAAAAACATGCGATCACAATCTTCACTTGTGTTTCATATGGATATGGCATCTAACCTCGTAATATTGAAAAATAATGTTTCACAACTCCAAATGTATGCTCAATGACTATTTTTAGTTGTGAATGCCTGTAGTTAAAGTTTTCTACAGCATTACTAGCAAGTCTATCATTAACATAATCAGATAAATAATAGTGTGCACCTTAAAATGGGCAAATATACTTTGGTCGATTGGGATATCCAACATCTACCAAGTAAAACTTACTTATATAAGAATAGAAATTAGTATGATAATGTGCATATTACTTGAAAATATACTAATTGCATTTACCTAGAGGAACTTTGAAACCATTAGGTCTACTAATTGCATCTTGAAGGATACGAACATCAACTACTGATCCTTTCCAACCAACTAAAATATATGTAAATCTCATATCAAAATTACATGCTGCCATCACATTTTGAGACAATTCACCTTTCCTATTTCTAAATCTAACTGTTTCTTGTCCAAAAATAGTTGCTTTGATATAAGTACCATCAATAGCTCCAATGCAATCCTGTACACATTAAACATCATTTAATCTTATTCCTTAAATAAGATAAAAACTACAAGGACATTACAAAAGTGAATACATACCTTAAAATATGGATAAACATTTACATCATCTACAATTCGATTTGGTGTTGAAGATGAAGGTCTTGTTATAAGCACATGATGTAGATGTATTATAGCATTTAATACTTCATTAAAGTATTTGCTAACACTCCAACTTGAATGACTAAATCGCACAACTATTACTCCATACCTTTGATTTTGCCCTACTGTGACAAGGAACATGGCAAATTTCTCTTTTACACTAATGTTGTTGGTATCAGCAATAACTCCTTCATTTCTCATTAAAGAACAAAAACTTTTAAACACACTTTGACTCATTCTGTAAATCTTCCAACAATTGTAAGCTTGATGAGGTTGACAAGGATCTAGTAATCTCTTAATGTAATCTGCACCTTCTTTACTATATATACGACTTGTGTTATTATATAGTAATGGTGACGTACTTGCCATTTTTGCTAAAATTGTCCATGACATAAATAGACGTAGTTGTCTTCTTCTAGCCACTTCTTCTTCATCTAGTAGGAATGAAATTGTATTATCAACTGTAGTAGTAAGCATGTCACTAAGATTCATCCTCACCTACAAGATAACAAGAATATTACGAATTTACCATTTCACATTTCAATATATAAAAGACATTTCACATTTTTAAGAAAATAAAAGACATTCAATGTTTCAACTAATAAAAAGCATTTTACATTTCATAATGATAAGTCATTTCACATTTCAATAAATAATATCCATTTTACATTTCATCCATATATGACTGTTCGCGTTTTCCCAGCACTACACTAGAAAAACATGGATTTGTTACTTTTATTTTTACTTAGTTAATTTATCTTTATGCCTATTCTTTCTTTTAGAAGTAAACAAACAACCTTTAATACAATTTAGATATTAATTCCAATTTGTACTTTAACTGCAAGTACATAGTGTCTATTGTATCAGTGTGCAAGTACAGGTCGATCCCATAGGGAATTGCTGACGAATTTAAGAAATGTTTGATTGTGAGCAATTCAAATTTATATTCAATAAGCACTCCGTTGAGTTACAGTTAACTCAACGGAGTATCCTCGTGGACTTAAGTTAACTCTACGAGCCTATCTCTTCTTTATAATACTACTAATTACAGAGGAATTCGGCCAACCATTGGGCAATTCCACAAATTGTAAATAACATCAATTAAGCTTTTTAATGCTAGTTAACATTGGATTTATCATTAGGCAATACTAACATTCAGATGATTCAAACGGTAACCAATAAAATCTTTAAGTTGTTTTGTACGAACCAATTTCAGTAAACTGTAAAATTAAAACTAACATAAAACAATCATAAAACTGATACAGATAACATTAATCACGATACAACACCAACAATACAACACTCAAATACAACATACAAACGAAGATAAATTGTTTTTGGTATTTTTGTTTTTTATGTGATGGGTGAAAGGTGAGATGTAAAGTAATTTCACTTGACAGTAAATACTTCCGACACTACTTGCAACGCGATTACACCACTGAAAATTGAACCACTTACAATTATGTCTCCTCTCCCTATAGAATCGCAAGTCCAGAATTGCAAGATGATCTCCTCTTCAGCATACAAGCATCAACCCGAAGCCAAGGCTAAAAGCTTTACGATCTCCTGAAATATGAGTCGGCGCTTGGTGAAAATGTCTTCCCTTCCCGTGACGCAATCACTCCTCACAATGGTTGTCAAGCACTGTGTTTGGCTCGGAATCGACCCGATATCAGGCAAGTATCCTCATAGACCTCCGATGATTGGTGATTATGGTGGTGATACGATGGTTGGTGTGATACTTCGGAGAATCGCTGATACTGTCTACAGAAAGCTCGGTGCTCCTCTGTATACACTGGCCGTCCATCGATCACATTCTCTTCTTTTTTTCTTCTTTTCTTTTATATTTCTTCAGTAGTAACTACTTCTGCTTGAATGATCGGTTGGATTTCCTTCCTTCAGATCAACGGCGATGCTTCCTTCTCCCTACGCGATTGAATTCCTGCGTGATACGTGCAAACGTGGTTTTTCCTTCCAACTGTCTCTTCCTGCAACCGCTACAGTGGCATATTAGAAAATATATAGTCCGTGGAGTTATAGATAACTCAACGGACTTCCTTCGTTGATTTAACTATAAAACACGTGCAAAAATAACAACTTAAGTTTATAACGCTAACCTAACGCGTTACCTTAGTGTATATTCATGTAACTCAACGCGTACAGTTATGCTAACTTAACGAGTTTAAACATAAAATAACATTTTGGAGAGTTACAGGTATAACTATCCGATGCTCATATGCATTTTCGGATACTTAAGAATTTCACAGCCTGCAATTTTACCGACAGTTCATAAATGTAATAAATTAACATTAATTCCCCAAAATTAAGCAGATTCTTCAATTAAAGCATATAACAATGTAATTATAACATAATGGCTTAATTCTGATATGATAAGCTAAATATTATGCAATTAACCATCATTTAACTGTTAATAATATGCACTTTTTCATTCTAAACACTTCCCCCATACCTAAATTTTGCTAGTCCCTTAGCAAACTAAGATCTAATTAATTGGTCTTTCAAAAAGTGCTAGAATTAATTCTCCCCCTTTTGTTTGTTTTCTTCTGTTTAGCATAAACATATATTCTGTATGTTTCAGTAATCAACCTACAAAGATATTTAGAATATATGTAAATTACATACAAAGTATATCATCTTCATATAGGTGTTAATTATATTATCGTTTGTTCTTCTTTTCATCATCTATAATCTTGAATTTTCCAATAAGTTTTTCTAGAAGAAATTTCAACAACATACAAATTAAAGTACAATCCAATTCAATTTGATTAAGACAAGTAGAATAAAGAATTGTATTTCCATTAAACAACTTCAAAAGTCAATTCCAGATTCATATTTCAGCAATTCTAGATAACAGAAAATATACTCGATTCATAAGATATCTGTATTTCACAAAACACTTGTATCTTTTAAGCATTAAATATTCTGATTTCATTTTAAAATCGTGAAACTGTTAAACTCATGAAATTCAGAAAAATCATAAGATACTATATCTAGATTTACATAAATAATAAATTCTATAGCATCTTCTATAGCCTTCTAAATATAACATTCAAGCAATTTATAAAAATTTTACAGTCTCAATTATCAGATAGTTACAGCAAGTTCATAAAAATTTTCAATTTCCTCAAAACTTTGCAGTACCATTTTAATTCCTTTAATTAACAAACTTACATGGCTGTTACTTTAATTACCTCCCCCCCATACCTACATTTTGCATTATCCTCAATGTAAAAGATTTGACAATAAGTACAGTAATTGTAGCAGGCATGAATAAAGTTTTGTTTGATTTAACATTCAGGATAAGTAATTGGTTATGTACATTGTTCCATTTGTATCTCTTTCTGCATATTCCGATTTTTGATTCTGAAAAACTTTTCATTCCCAGATAAACATAGAATATAAAACAAAATAACATTTAACAAGTATTAATAAATCAATGTCTTGTGTGGAACACAGGCTTCTATGCCTTTGGTGGCTCACAAGCAAGCTAGTTGGTTTCCCAGAACAGATACCAACAAATTGGATTAATATTTTGTTTTGTTTGTTTTTTTTTATAAAATGAACATGAAAAACTTCAAAATTCTTTTTCTTTTTTCTAAAAATAAATGCAGAATACACAACATTAAACACATAAAATCACAGGTTAAGAACATGATTGAAAAGTAGAAACAAATGGAATAAATGTATCAGTCCAAGCAAACTTTTTAGGCATAGTTCTTCTTGCTATTAATTCTATTTTAATGCAATTCTTGGTCCTTTTTAATTTGTAAACATGTAATATATTATAAATTCCAAATACGAGTGTATTACCATTAATGATATGTAATGCAGAAAGGGATCCTTTTTAGTTCTAGGGTAATGTAGCAGTTTCTATTTCTACATCTATTTCAATATATTCCTCTTTCCACTTCCATTCATTCATGTCTTCCATAATCCATATTTGAAATTTTATCAGTTCATCCCACCATCTTATTAGACATAAAGTAGGATCATCTTCTTCATTATACCACATTCCTATTTGAATTTTATTAAATTTTTCAGATGGTGGTTTAGCTATTTCACTCGGTATAGGTAAAATTTCTGTATAATCATCATAACTGTTTATGCTCACTTTGCATAAATCTCTGTGACTAAATAAATATAACCATCAAGTATGACACGTGTTTGGTTAATTAATGATTTCTATCCTAGATATATTATAATGTTTTCACTCCAAGATCTCTTCAGAAAATTATACACACTTAAGCATAAATCTTCACCCCAATTTCCTGTAGGTCTCCAATAATATAATTTTTAGGAATTGCAGAATTTTTATCAGAAAATATTAAAGCTGACCCACAATTTTTAGTTGGTGCTTCAAATATATTAGGTATTCCTATATTACATTCTTCACCTGTTTTAGGATTTCTTATCAAAATCTCAAGTAATGATAAACTTGCATACCTTGGTCTCGTCTTGTATATGATTAATCCTTCATCTATCCCCATAATATGACTCATTCCTTCTAATGCATTAGTTGGAATTTCAATAGTTTCTTTCATATCCAGATATTCATGGGTATTTGAACTACGATTAAATGACCTCCATATGAATCCATCTCTAATCTTAGTCATTTTTGCAGCTTGTAGTCCCTGAAAATATTCTTCTTCAATATAGTCTTTAATTTCCTTTGATACACAACACATCCTACACAGATCTTTAGCTGACAAGTTACTTAGTATTTCCCTTTGTGCATCCAACGGTAATTGCATTAATTCCATTTGTCGATCTTGGAAAATAAAAACAAAAATTTAGCAAAGACAAAAATTAACATAACTACTGCACACCCTCGTGGAGTTAAGGCATAACTCAACAGACTAAGTTCGTTGAGTTAAAAATTAACTCTACGATACTATTAACTTAAAATAAAAATAAAAACATATATACATACAGATAGTTGCTTCAGATATGCTGCTTCATTCAGCTGCCCTCCTAAAAGAGGTATCAATTTCATTAACCGTTCTATTGACAGGATTAGGTATAGCTTGTATTGGCAATCCTCCAGTAGGTCTAACTTCCATTGGTTCCTTCTGTCTAAGTGGTATATTTCTATTCTGATTTTGATTTACAGCATTTCCAAATATAAATTCTAGACGATTGTTTACTTGTTGGATTATCTTGTCTAATTTCTCTATTCTAGCTCCTTATTCAATTAATACTTCATAACTTATGTTCTTCTCATTTATATTTTCTCCTCCTTGGAAATTGTTGTTTCTCTAAGATAAATTCGGGTGATTTCTCCAATTAGGATTATAAGAATTTCCCAAGTTATCTCTCTGGTTTCTAGCATAAATAATATCTAAGTCATTTATGTTTGTATTCTTTTCTGCTAGCTTTTGATTTAATGATAACTCTTCTATTTTCTTTGTTAATTCATTTAATTTCACCTCAAGCATAGTATTGGAATCTATTTCATGCATTCCTCTTGGCAATAATCTTTTATCTGCAATAACTTCAGCCGAATTTTCCCACTATGCAGTTCTTTTTGCAAAATTTTCTAAATATACCCATGCTTCTTCACTACATAATTTTAAAAATCCATTTTGACAAGTAGATTCTAATAAAGATTTCGTTGAAACATCTATGCCTTCATAAATTATGCCTATTAATTGTGCTTTACTCATTGCATGATGTGGACATTGAGTCAGTAAATCTTTAAATCTTTCAAAATATTTCCAAAATGATTCACCCTGTTTTTGGCTACACATTAATATTTCTTTCTTCTTTTTAATCGTTTGATGTGTTGGATAGTATTTTTCCAGAAAAACAGAGCAAAATTCAGTCCATGTAGAAATTGAATCAGGCGATAGAGTATATAACCATCTCTTAGCTGTATCTTTTAAAGCAAAAGGGATATATCTAAGTTTAATAGCATCTATACTTATGTTCGACATTCTCATCATTTGACAAACTTCGTTAAATTCTCTAAGGAAATAATAGGCATCCTCTCTTTCTAATCCATGAAAATGTGGCAATTGACTAATATAATTAGATTTCAGTTCAAACCTATCTCCCTCAAAGTTTGGCAATCGAATACATGAAAGTTCATCAATTAATTCAGGATATAGAATCTCTCCTAATGGTTTTTCTACTGGAGCAGTCATCTCTACATTCTCTTTTAAAGAAAGGTTAGCTACACCCCAAAGAATTTCGTTAAAGTTTAGTTCAGAAAATTTTTCAGTACTTCTCTGCAATGAAAATTCCTGGATAGGTGTTCTTACTAATCGTTTAGTGCTTAGAGAACGAGTCCATGTGCTCATAAATAAATAACAGAAGATTAATTACATACCAGTCTGAAGCTTTCCATTCTATAAATATTTGTTGTTGAATGAAGGTTGAATCAGCTGCTTCTCCTTCCAGTTCCTCCAATGCTTTCTTCTTTTTCTTAAAAGTGCTGGTAACTCGTAAATAACATTCTATTTCATATATATACTACGCGTCCATAAAGTGAATAAATCTCGTTGCAAGAACGTGTATTACAACGTGCATTGTGGTTCCTGTTTTAATGGGTACGTGTACCACTACTAATTTCAAATTTTGGTAACCGCTAAATCGACGAAGTTTCGTTTGTGGTTAAAAGAATAACCGTTCTGCTTAATCCACGAACTAACCTCGTTGAGTTACAGATTACTCAACAGAACACAATTGGTTATTGTTGCTAACTCCACGGACTAACTTCGTTGAGTTACAGATAACTCAACGGAGTGACCTTATATTATATTACTGACCTCGTGGAGTTACGATTAACTCAACGGACTTACTTCATTGAGTTAACACTTAGCAACAACTAAGTTTTACTCTCGTAAGTTCCTATCTATTTTTTTATTATTTTTCTTATTTTTCTTTGTCTTTCTGCTAACTGTAATAAAGTTAAATCTTTGTCATTAATGCCTCATTTTGATTAAAATGCATTTAAATCTGAATATTATATAAAAATTTAAATTGCAGGTCATTTTATGTTATGCAGAATTTACATTTTACCTTATAACATGTAGAAATTTTTAAGTAGTTATCCTGTCATTCAGCAAATTGTAAATCTGTTACATATTCATTCATAAAGTTTCACAATAACATAATATTCAATAATTTCCATTCATTTTACATTCAAAATACGTATGAAAATTGCATCTGAAAAATTTACATTCATTAATATGAATCAATTACAATACAAGTACATCATACAATTTCATACAATTTTACATAAGTAGACAAACAATACAATTTAATCTCTATGCCTAAGTTCATCTACTTCCTTCTAGAGTTTTTCTAATTGCTGCTCTAATTGATTAATCCTCTCTACACCTCCTGTAATTCCTCTAGAAGGTACTGCTAGTTCTGCAACTACAAAATTTCTGTATTCTTTCATTGAAATGGTTCTTGATCTAATCCTTTTTGATGTCCATCTAGTGAAATCGACACAGTCCACCATCAGTAGTGGAATCAAATCTCTATAAAATAATTTCTTCTTCACTGTTTTCAACTTGGAGACAAAAACTACAGACCAATTTATTTGGATTTTATTTACAACTGCATACGTGGCCCATTTGACAAATTGACTTAATTCTATGTCATGGCCCTATCGTTGATAGACATTCTTAATTAGAATGTTAGCTACCATGTGTGTTTTACCATTTAAATGCTTCAATCTGTTTAATAATGGCACACTAGGATTGATAGCTAAACAATCCTTAATTTGCTGCTCAGTCCATTCAACTACAGTTGTATCCTCCAAAATTTTTGTTCCTTCATTCTTTAAACCAAATATGTTGTGGAGAAGCTCTAGTGTTATCTGTACATCAGCTTCCTCCACATTTGAAATTAATTCTCCTTCTCTTTCTCTTAAATTTGCATAAAAACAGGGTACTAAATTCTCATATACTACATGCCCTCTATCTTGAGATATAAATTGCAGTAGACCTTAGAATTCAAATAGATCTTTGATTTCTTGCATTCCATCCCAATTTACTGGTCTACTGTAAATAATATCGTAACCCCTTATTTCTTGGTATTTGATATAAGCTTCCTTACTACAAAAATGTACTTCATTCAAAATTGTTGTTTCAGTCGAGTCAGGAAGGTGACTTTGTTGCTCTAGAGGGGTTTGCTCTTGCTCTTCCTCTAGCATAGGCTGCATTTGGACATTCTCTTCAGATTCCTGAATTTTTGCTTTTGCTTTTGTCTATGGTGGTGAGCCGGCAGAACTCTCCACTCTGTCTTGAATTCTTTCCATAATTTGCTGAAGAGTTTCTTGCTTTTCAATGGAATCTGTAAAATTATTTTTGTCCAAATGGCTTCTTTCAACCTCTTCATTTTCTACTCTTTCTTCTTCCTCCTGACTACCAATCCGTTCTGTTACTATTCTTTCTGATTCTGTAACAGATTGGGATGGAGTCATAGGCAATTCAGTTTCTGCCCTAATTTCTGTTTCTTCTTGTATAGGCTGTAGACTAATTTCAGCCTGATTTTCTTCTTTTCTTTGCTCCTCTTGCTCCTCCTCAGATTCAGATAGCAGGTTGATAAAAATCTGCTCCACAGGCCCTGTAAAAATTGGTACTTCAGATTTAATTTCCTCATATTCAGGCACTTTTTTTTTCCTTTCTTTTTTCTAATTAGTTGTGCCTGTTCTTACTCTTCATCTTCTGAAATTAAATCTATAAAAATAGGCTCTGCAGGCCTTCGAGCCACAAGTATTGGCTCTTCCTGTTTAACTTTAATTGCTAGTCTCGAAGGACCAGCTTCAGCTTCTTTTGCAGTAGATTTGGCAGCAGTTCTGGCAGTAACTGCGTGATGCTGTTCCACCTTGATTTTATATTGGGCTTTCAACTTTTCTGCAACCCTCTTTTTGTATAGTGCATCAAACACCAGGTGTGCTTTAGCCACTGCCAAATCTTCTGATTCTCCTTGGTTCTTCCCAACTTGAACCAGTTCTGCAAATTCTCTTATTTCTTCTTTAGTCGAAGGCCCCATCATTTTTGCTCATGCCAATGGCCTAAATGGTGGAACTGAAGGTCTAGACTATTGCTCCTCAAGAACAGGTCTTTTAGTAGTTGGTTCCTCCCGTTCTTCAGTTGTCTCTTCCTCTGCTTTCCTTTCTTGCTCCCAGATCACCCGTTTAGCTTGTCTACAGATTCGTCTTTTGAACCAGAGTTGGGACTTACGCTGGATTAATTCTAGGGCAACTTCGTTACTTGGCCTTATTTGTCTTTCTTTACTTACTGCAATTTCAGTTGCCACTCTGATTCATGTTTCCATCATTTGAGGTATTCGTATCTCCATATCTACTAAATCTCTTCTCAACTTGAAAAGTTCTGATTCTACCTTCTGTAGCTCTTTCTCTCTTGTCGTATTTCTGATCTTCTTCCGCGTGTGCCACTCTTCTGATTCCTTCAAAAATTCTGATGTATCAATAACATCTTCCCAAAATTCAGGCATCATCGTGGAGTTACACAACAGCACGTAATCGCTCTGATTTCTACTGTTCTAGATTCTAAATGATTTGTCAGATAATGCCCCCAAAACCCTAGGTTTTAGTTTAAATAAACATTAAGTTTAGGCGGGTAATCGGGTCATTTCCCGAACCAACTATTACTATTTTATCCGCGATCTTAGCTACAGTACTCCGTTGTGTTACAGGTAACTCAATGGAATAAGCTCGTTGACTAACTCAAGACTCAACAGAGTAAGCTCGTTGAGTTAAGCGTAACTCAACGGACTTCCCGTACAAGCAAATATAATAATAAAAATATTACAGAGAATAGTTTTTGTTTTTTTATAGGTTTAACCGATACTATGCTTCGGTAAAACCAATATATTTTTTTAATTTTCCGGCCATACCGATGGATCCAGTCGGTTAAACCGCAACTATTTTTATGTTTTATATATATTTTTAATGTTTTATATATATATATATATATATAAACATAAAAACTGATTTCTTATTAAGTAAAACTCGAGTAGTCCTCTACTCTAATTTCTTCTATAATTCCAAAGGAGCTTTTTGGTGTTTTCAGAATAAGTTTAAGTCTTTGTCCATTTACTTTAAATATATTCTGATTTTTAGGATTTTCAATTTCAATAGCTCCATAAGGATAAACATTTCAAACTATGTAAGGTCCTGCCCACCTAGATCTTAATTTTCCTGGATGGTTATGGAGTCTAGCCATATAAAGATATACTTCTTATCTTATTTCAAAGTTTTTAGGAATAATTTTTCTATCATGCTAGAATTTAATTTTCTCTTTTTCTCTTACAGTCTTTGAATAAGCTTCATTTCTAAATTCTTCTAATTCAATTAGTTGCATTTTCTTATTTTCAGCAGCTTGATTTAAATTAGTGTTCAGAGTTTTTAATGCCCAATAAGCTTTATGTTCTATTTCAGCAGGTAAATGACAACTTTTTCCATATACTAGCCTAAAAGGTGACATACCTAAGCTCCTTTTATAAGCAGTTCTATAAGCCCAAAGTACATCAATCAATCAATTAGCCCAATCTGTTCTAGTAGGATTTACTACTTTTTCCAAGATTAATTTAATTTGTTTGTTTGCACTTTCTACTTGTCCACTTGTTTGCGGATGATATGATGTTGCAATTTTGTGGTTTACTCCATATTTCTTCATTAAGGCTTCAAAACTTCTATTACAGAAATGAGTTCCTCTATCACTGATAATAACTTTAGTTATTCCAAATCTGGCAAATATATTTGTTCTTATAAATTGTATTACCACTTTGTTATCGTTAGTTTTTGTAGGAATAGCTTCTATCCATTTAAATACATAATCCACCCCCAACAATATGTAATTAAATTGATTAGATATAGGAAATGGACCCATAAAATCTATTCCCCACACATCAAAGATTTCAACCTCAACAATAAGATTAAGAGGCATCATATTCCTCTTTGATATTCTTCCTATTTGTTGACATCTTAAACAATGTAAGTAATATTTATGAGCATCTTTGAATAGTGTTGGCCAATAAAACCCACATTGCAGAATTTTTGCAGCAGTTTTCCCTGAACCAAAATGTCCTCCACAAGCTTGGTCATGATAGAAAGACAATATACTCAAATATTCAGTTTCTGGAACACACCTCCTTAAAACCAGATCAGGACATTTCTTAAATAAGTAAGGGTCTTCCCAATAGTAATATTTTACTCTTGAGAAAAACAATTTCTTATCTTGTCTATTCCAATCCTTAGGTGTTAAACCAGTAACTAAGTAATTAACTATGTCTGCATACCAAGGCATTGTTTTGATGGTCATTAATTGTTCATCAGGAAAATTATCCTTAATTTCAATATTTGATTTTTCTATTTGTAATCTTGATAAATGATCTGCTACTACATTCTCACAACCTTTTTTATCTTTAATTTCTAAATCGAATTCTTGCAATAATAATATCCATCGAATCAATCTAGGTTTAGTTTCTTTTTTCTTTATTAGATGTTTTAGAGCTAAATGATCTGTGTATACTTTTACTTTAGCTCCAATCAAATATGATCTAAACTTTTCTAAAGCAAACACAACAGCTAATAATTCTTTTTTAGTAGTTGTGTAATTAACTTGAGCATCATTTAAGGTTTTGCTTGCATAATGAATCACTCTAGGAGATTTTTCTATGTTCTGTCCTAACACTGCTCCTACAGCAAAATCAGAAGCATCGCACATTAATTCGAATGGATGGTTCTAATTAGGTGCTTGAATTATAGGAGTTGAAATTAAACTAGTCTTAAGTCTCAAAAATGCTTCCTTGCAATTTTTATCAAAGTTAAATGAAACATTTTTAATAGATTAGTTAAAGGTCTAGCTATCTTGCTAAAGTCTTTAATAAATCTTTTATAAAAACCAGCATGTCCTAGAAATGATCTAATATCTTTTACTGATTTAGGTTCTGGTAGATTAGAAATTACTTCTATTTTAGCTTTATCTACTTCCAACCCTTTTTTAGAAACAACATGCCTTAAGACTATTCCTTGTTTAACCATGAAGTGACATTTTTCCCAATTTAAAACCAGATTTTTTTCCACACAGCGTTTTAATATTTGGTCTAAATTGCTTAAACACACTTCATATGAGTTGCCATATACAGTAAAATCATCCATAAATATTTCTAAAAATTCATCAGTCATTCCAGTAAATATGCCCTGCACACACCTTTGAAAGGTAGCTAATGCATTGCATAATCCGAATGGCATTCTTTTAAAAGCATAAGTTCCATTAGGACAGGTGAAAGTTGTTTTCTCTTGATCCTCTAATGCTACTGGAATTTGATTATACCCTGAATACCCGTTTAGGAAACAAAAATATTCTTGCCCTACTAATCTTTCCAGCATTTGATCTATAAAAGGTAAGGGAAAATGATCTTTCCTAGTCACAACATTCAGCTTTCTATAGTTTATACATACTCTCCAGCCTGATTGAATTCTAGTAGGTATCAAGTCTTGACTTTCATTCCTAATAACTGTTAATCCTGATTTCTTAGGAACTACATGGATTGGACTAATCCACGAGTTATTAGAAATCGGATATATTATATCATTATCTAACCATTTAACTATTTCCTTCCTGACTACTTCCTTAAGGTTTGGATTTAATCTACTCTCAGGAATTCTAACAGGTTTAGCATTCTCTTTTAAATATATGTGGTGACAGCATAAAGTTGAACTTAACCATTTTATATCAGTCATAGTCCATCCTGTTGCTTCTTTATAACTTTTTATTACCTCTTTTAATTTAGCTATTTGATCCTCTTTTAAATCTGAAGCAATAATGATTGGATAGGTCCGTTTATCTTCCAAAAATATATAGGTTAATTTAGGAGGTAAAAGTTTTAATTCTAAATGCTGCCCATCAGAAGCTAGAGCTCTTAATTGTACATTATCAATTTTTAAATTAATTTCTTCCTGATCTCCTTCTATATTTATGCTTTCACTTTCTTCTAAAGTTTCAGAATTGATTTGCCTATTTAATTCTTCTTGAATCACATCTTCTAACATATCTACTTCATCCTCTAAAAAGTCTATGGTATGTAAGGACATTTCTAACTCCTCAAACCTTTCTGGTTTGAAAATATTTAATTGAGTATCCTCATTACCATATGCTAACTTCATTACTCCAGTTTTACAATTTATAACAGCCCCTGATGTTGCTAAAAATGGCCTTCCCAAAATTAAAGATGTATCACTATTTTTATGCTTAATTTGTTGGGAATCCAAAATTACAATATCAATAGGATATATAAAATTCTTGATTTTAATTAAGACATCCTCTATTTTTCCTCTAGGGTATCTTATACTTCTATCAGCTAATTGAATAACCGTACTAGTAGGAGTTAAGCCTTCTAATCCTAAGGATGCAAATATATCACTTGGCATAACATTTATACCTGCACCTAAGTCTATTAAGGTTCTTTCTAGAATGATATTTCCTATGGTGCATGATATAACAGGGATTCCAAGATCAGATAACTTTTTAGGAATTTTTGGTAGAAATAGGTAACTACTTTGCTCAGCTAAAAAGACCTTTCTAAGAACTTTTCGCTCTCTTTTCTTAGTACACCAATCCTTTAGAAAGTTAGCACAATGTGGCATATTCTGCAATAGATCTAACAAAGGAATGCTAACTTATACTTTTTCAAAAATTTCTCTTATTTTTTCTTGTTTTTCAGGAATTGTTTGTTGTAATCTTTCAGGATAGGGTGCTAAAGATTTTGATTTCAAAGACTCTTTTTCTTTTAGTTTCTTTGTTTGATCATTTTTAACTTCAATTGCAGATTCAGATTGTTCTTCAGTGATTTCTAGATTTTCAGCTATTACATTTTCATTATCATTTTGATTTTTACTCTTGTCCACCTTCATATCATTTTCATTTTGAGTTCTTGGTGGTATATCAGTTCCAGATCTTAATGTTACACATACATCTTCCAGATTTTCATTACCTTCATGATGTTTTTGTATATCATTTTCGTGATTATGATCTTCAATTGTTTTTAGTTTTAAAGTGCATTCTTTAAATTCTCTTACATTTGTGTTTTCTGTTTGTTGTATATTTTGCAAGTTGTGCAGTTTTATAACATTATAATTTTCATTGTCCTGTTGCAAAACTTGTATTTTCACTGCATTTTTGTCTAATGCTTTTAATTTTGTTTCCAGATCATCTAATTTCATTACATTCAATTTTTGATCAATTTTCTTTATGACTTTTTCAGTTTCGTAAATTATATCATGTTTAGGTTCTGAATATGCCTCCTTATAGTTTAGTTTGTTGACTTCTTGTTGTTGACACACAAAGTATTCCAGTTTGTCTAGATTTTGCTCTATACTATGCTTCAGTCTGTCATAGCTATCCTAAACTTCAGTGTCTCTCATCATATTACACATTCTATACTGACCATCAGTTGGGTAAACTATAGGATTCTCATACTCGGCTCTATTATATTGAGGATAATTCATTTGTTGTTCATGAGATCTATCAATCTGTAAATGTCTCAATTTCAAACAATCAGAAATGTCGTGTACTTCAGAATTGCAGAATTCACATATGCTAATTAAAGGTTTCAGAAATCTTTGAGCATAAGCATATGCCATATTCTCAATTACAGAAGAAAACACACAACTCTAACTATTAAAATGAAACAGCTCTAATAGTTGCTTATATCTATTCAATTCAATTCAGTTCAGTTCAGTTCAGTTCAGTTCAATTCAATTTAGTTCAATTCAATTTAATTCAATTCAATTCCCCGACAACGGCGCCATAAAACTTGTTCGCGTTTTCCCAGCACTACACTAGAAAAACTTGGATTTGTTACTTCTATTTTTACTTAGTTAATTTATCTTTATGCCTACTTTTTCTTTTAGAAGTAAACAAACAACCTTTAATACAATTTAGATATTAATTCCAATTTGTACTTTAACTACAAGTGCATAGTGTCTATTGTATCAGTGTGCAAGTACAGGTTGATCTCACAGGGAATTGCTGACGAATTTAAGAAATGTTTGATTGTGAGCAATTCAAATTTATATTCAATAAGCACTCCGTTGAATTAACTATTGAGTTACAGTTAACTCAACGGACTAAGTTCGTTGAGTTATGGATAACTCAGCGGACTATCCTCGTGGACTTAAGTTAACTCCACGAGCTTGTCTCTTCTTTATAATACTGCTAATTATAGAGGAATTCGGCCAACCATTGGGCAATTCCACAGATTGTAAATAACATCAATTAAGCTTTTTAATACTAGTTAACATTGGATTTATCATTATGCAATACTAACATTCAGATGATTCAAATAGTAACCATTAAAATCTTTAAGTTATTTTGTACGAACCAATTTCAATAAATTGTAAAATTAAAACTAACATAAAACAATCATAAAACTGATATAGATAACATTAATCACAATACAACACTAACAATACAACACTCAAATACAACATACAAACGAAGATAAATTATTTTTGGTATTTTTGTTTTTATGTGATGGGAAAGGTGAGATGTAAAGTAATTTCACTTGACAGTAAATACTTCCGACACTACTTGCAATACGATTACACCACTGAAAATTGAACCACTTATAATTCTGTCTCCTCTCCCTATAGAATCGCAAGTCCAGAATTGCAAGATGATCTCCTCTTCAGCATATAGGCATCAACCCGAAGCCAAGGCTAAAAGCTTTATGATCTCCTGAAATATGAGTCGACGCTTGATGAAAATGTCTTCCCTTCCTGCGACGCGATCACTCCTCATAGTAGTTGTCAAGCACTATGTTTGGCTCGGAATCGACCCGACATCAGGCAAGTATCCTCACAGACCTTCGATGATTGGTGATTATGGTGGTGATACGATGGTTGGTGTGATACTTCGGAGAATCGCCGATACTGTTTGCAAAAAGCTTGGTGCTCCTCCTCTATATACACTGGCCGTCCATCGATCACACTCTCTTCTTTTTTTCTTCTTTTCTTTTATATTTCTTCAGTAGTAACTACTTCTACTTGAATGATCGGTTGGATTTCCTTCCTTCAGATCAACGACGATGCTTCCTTCTCCCTACGCGATTGAATTCCTGCGTGATACGTGCAAACATGGTTTTTCCTTCCAACTGTTTGTTCCTGCAACCACTATAGTGGCATATTAGAAAATATATAGTCCGTGGAGTTACAGATAACTCAACGGACTTCCTTCGTTGATTTAACTATAAAACACGTGCAAAAATAACAACTTAAGTTTATAACGCTAACCTGACGCGTTACCTTAATGTATATTCATGTAACTCAATGCGTACAGTTATGCTAACTTAACGAGTTATAACTTAAGTAAATCTACCAGCTCTCAACATGTGTCAACAGCAGTTTAAACATAAAATAACATTTTGGAGAGTTACAAGTATAACTATCCAATGCTCAGATGCATTTTCGGATACTTAAGAATTTCACAGCCTGCAATTTTACCGACAGTTCATAAATGTACTAAATTAACATTAATTCCCCAAAATTAAGCAGATTCTTCAATTAAAGCATATAAGAGTGCAATTATAACATAATGGCTTAATTCTCATATGATAAGCTAAATGTTATGCAATTAACCATCATTTAACCGTTAATAATATGCACTTTTTCATTCTAAACAATGACATTCCACAAAAATATTTCATCCATAAAAGATTACATTCACGAAAACACTTCATAAACACAAGAAGTTCAAGATTGGAAAGAAAGTGAATTCATGCACAAAAGAAACATTTCATCCATTGTAACCATATGCTCACTTCCTAAACCTCAAGCATTCATAAAGCATTTCTGCTGGTAAACTTAAGAACATTTTATAGAATTCTGGCTTTTGGAATAACTCCATAGCTTCATATTGTTCTTCTCTAGAAAGACCTTCAATCTGAAGTAACGCTGCAACAACATGATCTAAATAGTTTTCAGTCTTTTCTTTAATATCAACCAACCTTTCTTGTACATCAACTAATTTTTTTTGTGTATCAACCAACTCTTTAAATTGTTCATTCCGTGTAGCTTAACTTTGTTGATCTATTTCACACATATGCATAATGACTTTTGATGCATCTTTAAATGAATCTACTATGATTTGATGGGACACTGCATGAGGTCTTGCTCATCTCTTCCTCTTCTAAATTGCCACCCTTGAACTTCCTCCTGATGAAGGAGGTAAATCAGAATCCATGTCCATTGTTTCCTGAGTGGTATTGAAAGTGTTCATTTCCACATCCTGTGTGTTTGGTACAAACTCTACCTCATCACCTTATTTAGCCATATTCCTAGTGGCCATACTACCTTCAAATATTTGTTGCAATTGCTCAAATATCAAGCATGGTTTGCCTTTGTAGCTTTAACACTCTAGATGTGCCTATAAAAAGAAAATTGTAGTCAAAATGAAAAAAGATAAAGATTATAATATTTTATAAGTCATAAGTGATTAAAAACGAACCTTAACGAACTCCTTCCAAATCTCATCATCAATGTCAGTGTAACCTTGGATGAAATTCCAACCCTATCCACTCTAGTTGGAAATTTTGGAGTAATTCCAATACATTAGTCGCCAAGTTTTTAAGCGACTTTCTACATTATTCCTTGTGATACATGTGTTTCTTCTAGTATTGTATTTTTCAATTACTTCATCCCAAGTGCTACCTTTGATTTTTCCATCATGAGTTTTCTTATTTCCTTCATTCAATACTTCTGCTAAAATATTTAAGAAATATGCATCTACTTCAACATTCCAACTAATGTAACTTCTACCTCCACCTGTCCTTCCCCCATCAGGAGTACTCATTTTCTACACAAGCACAGTTTCAACAACTACAATAGAACATATGAAATAACAATAATAATAAAAATATTCATATGCATTTGCAAATACCATTACATTCACATTTGCATCTTAATCATATAAGAGAATTGCAAAAGTAAAAACAAAGTAAAACAATTAATCATTGGACATGCTACACAAGTCATGTAAAATGAAATTTGTGGGAGTTCTACACAAAAGATTGGTCAAATCTTCTATGTGATGTTTGACAAAGGTTTAATTGATTCTTATAACTAATGTACATCTATTGAACAAAGTGACATTTGAAACTCATAACATGAAGGAAGAAAATAGTATTATAAACTATTTATAATGGAAACAAATGTTTGACTAGATTTTTTTTTTCCCATGACCTTAGACATGTGGGGTTTTATCATCTCCATGTGATTTGGATATTTGAGATAGTTAGGGTGTATGTACCATACTCTTTTTGAACTTAAGAGCCTATTTTCCTCCATTCCTTTTGTACGAGACACTTATCAAACATCTAGGCATCTTACTGTATTCTTAGATTTTTACTATCTTATGGCTTATTAGTTTATTAGCTTCGTGCATTAGTAAAGCATGCAATAAAAGTGGGGAAAAAAATATTGATCCTACTGTCTTAACCCTTACGCACAATGGAGGAGTATTTCTTTTAATTATTATTAATTAATTGTGCATTAAAATTTTAATATAATATTAAAAGTATTTCATGTATAATCATCATTTGTAAATACTTATCGACTTGTAAATAAAGTGAATATTAAAAAAGTCACGCTGTATGCTGCTGTATAGAAGAACTATTTCACTATTGTTATTATGTAGAATGGAGTCCCATAGATGATATATGAATTGAGTTTATCAACTACTTTCTGGTTGTGATTTCCTAGTATACAAGAGCAATAATAGTGAAATTGAAGAAATTACCTTTTATATATCTCTATATCAGATGCTATTATAGTGCAAAAAACAACAGCACTTATTGAAAGTGAATAAAGATTTACATAGCAAAGTATCTGTAGGCCAAAACATGGCATACCTATTGGCAGTGGGCAACGGCAGGCGACAACAGCTTCGAGTGACAGCGGCAGCTTCAGGCGACAGTGGCGGCTTCAAGTGATAGCGGTGGCTTCAGGCGACAGCGACGACTACAGGCGAGGGTGGTTTTGATGTGAGGAGGTTCTAGTGGTGCTACGAGTAGGAGGTTTCCGTGAGGGTGAGCAGCAAGTGTGACAGCGAGTGTGAGTACAATGACGACTGCGAGGGTGAGTGCGAGCGGTGAGCGCGACGACGAGCACGAGTGCGACGGCAAGTGCGAGCGCAAGGGAAGGCGAGTGCGAGCGCGAGAGGGCGAAAATCACGTGTGCGAGGGTGAGAAAACTTTCGACGGAAATAGAAAATGAAGCTTTTATATGGACGTAAATGTGTGGAATTCCTTTTCGTAAATTGGCATGCACACTAACGATTTACAAAAGAAAAGTTCAAAGTTTCTTTTCCTTTCCATGAATTCCGGTGTGCACTAACCTCCCCTTAGTTTGTTGCAATTATTTAGAGACAATTGTTTTATATATAACATTAGTTTTTTCTAACATCTAAAAAATAATTTCTATAGCAAATAGAAAACATCATAGAACAAGAGCATTTAACCAAATGCATTGAATATTGTAGATATAGCCTTGTATTGCAAAGACATGTCTAATGGCCATTTAATTTTTATAAACTTTCTTATTATAGGTAGATCTTAAGTGATTGAGTTAGGACAATAAAGATAGCAATGTTTGTAATTATCTTTGGTTCGTGCATTGAAGAATACAAAAAATACTATCATTACCATAAAAACATGTAAAATAGTAACTTGTATCTTTGTTGATGATATATTATTTTTAGATTTGACTACAACTAGAGAAATGTGTTAAGAAGAACTTTGAGATTTATCAAAAAAGAACCATGCTTGTGATTGTTTCAAGTGAATAACATAGATTTACTATGCTTTTATGGATGATTATTATTTCCTTTGTGAAACTTGTTAAACTTTATTGAACTTATCATTTTTATATATATAGAATTTGTTAACAATTATAAAACTTATCATTTATAGGCTATGCAATGATGATTATGGATTAAAAGAAAAAAAAGGAAGAAGGTAGTAAATATCTGTGTGGAATGATGTTTTTGATTACCATCTCCTAACACATCACTATGCTCTAGATTTTTAGCTAAATAGACATCTCCAATCACATTCTTTCACTAGATTCCTTTTTGGGTTATCTCTCAATTAGGGTTTAAATGTTTTATGAAGTTCTTTGTAAGAATTTGTGATTAATTTACATTAGTGATATATATTTGACTTTTTTCGATGAAATTGTCTTAGTTTACAAAATTTTTTACTATGCCATAAGTTAGATTAGATGTAGTATATATTGAATGTTAGTTTTTAATATTAAAATGTAATAATTTGTGATATGTCATGTTTAACTAGATTATGGATAATATTATATGTTAAAAATTTTATTTCAATCAGTATTATTTATGACATTATTAATAAATAAATAAGTTCACTTAATAATAAAAATAAATAGAATTAATAATTTTTCTTAAAATATAATTATTATAAAGTAAAGAAATAAAGTAAATAACAAATAATTATTAAAATACTTTGATTAAAAAATATATTTTAATATTGAATATTCTATTAAGCACAAATATTTTGAGAATCTAACTTTTCGTTACATACATAAATATTTTAAATTTTTTAAAATTCTAGACTTTTTATTTTTAAATTTTCTGACATACATAACTTGTAAGATAGAAAAAGAAAATGCCAAAAGTTAATAAATTTATGGTGAGAAAAGTCTAACCATCAATAGGGTTACATTAGAAAAAAAGAATAAGAAGAAGAAGAAGTTAAGCTACCACAGGTAGAAGTTAAACAAACGCTTATTGCAATTTTAAACTTTAAAATATCACAGACACAATAAACGTTGAATAAAAGACGTAGAAGCGATCAAAGAATAGAACTTGGTTTGGTTGGAATTATCATGAATATAAAAAATAATGCTAGTTAATTAGATTTTGAGTTTTTTTGTTCAGTTTAAAATAAAGTTAAGACTTAATTACAGAAAATGCCCTACCGTCAACTTATTATTTTATCCTCGATAGCAATTGTAAAATATACACAGCTGGCTCGTGTTTTATCGTGGTTGTCATCGATAAAAAATAACGACGTTGATTTTATAAGTCTTATCAAAAGCTCTGACGAGGCAAAACTCTCACGATGATTTTCGGGTTAATTGTTTTAATTCGCGTCAATAACTCATTTTTCAAGCTCTCTGGGCCTGGCATTTGATATTTTAAAAGAAAATAATTTTTAATATTTATTGATATCCTCGCCAGGGAAACGATCTACATCGTAACATGCGTCTTCCGGGAAAAATCAAATTGAAAGATGGTTTGATGTCAACAGGGAAATAAATAGTTTCTTTCCTTTTTCTTGTGGTGCTTGCTTTTTCTTTAGACTTTTTCGGTTTTACAATAATTTAATTTGCTTTAACTTACTTTTTGTTGTAATGCATTGGATCGATTTACTTTAACTTTGAAAAAAGAAGAAGGTTTTATCAAAATTTATGCAAAAATGAAAAATATAATAATACTTTTTTTTAAAATATTAAGATAAAAATTTTAATCGTAAAAGATTTTCATCATGTACACCCTTAAATGTAATAATAATTATTAGAAAGAAGAGTGGTGCTGAGAAGACCCGGGTCTAATCCTTCAGCGTCTTGTCCATATTCCTCTGCAACCACGGCTGTCATGGCCTCCATGATGGAGATGGATGTGGGTGTCGGCCTCGAGCTTTGTTTTAAGGCTGCAAGTGTTCCACGGGAGCGCGGCACCAATCCACAGTTCCCACTTCTTCCCCCCAAATCCCAATGCCATCTCTGCTTCTTTCTTTCTATTGTCCTGTATAAGGAGAGGAGCAGAGAGAGGGAGAGAGAGAGAGAGAGCACAATGCATGGCTGAGAGTTGAGACCGACGGCAGCAGCGACGGTGGGGAGGGGTTGTGGAGGATGGAGAAGGGTTCCAGCTCCCTGGGTGCCACGGAGAGTTCTGGGGCCAACGGGTCAGACGAGTCTTCTTCGCCCAACGGACTCAAGTTTGGGAAGAAGATCTATTTCGAGGATGTGGGTTCTGCCAAGCCTCCGGCGCCGGCGAAGAAAGGGAGGGCCGGTTGGCAGGGAGGAGGGGGACAGCAGCAGCAGCAGCAGCAGCAGCAGCAGCCTAGGTGTCAAGTGGAAGGGTGCAAGGTGGATCTGACCGGTGCTAAGGCTTACTACTGCAGGCACAAGGTGTGCGGGATGCACTCTAAATCATCCAAGGTAGTCGTCAATGGGATCGAGCAGAGGTTCTGTCAGCAGTGCAGCAGGTGATCCTCGTGCACATGCACATATTATATATATATATATAAATATATTGGTGGTCGTTGTTCTTGGCTTTGTTTTCTCTATTCTGGTTTCCTTGTTTATTTCTCCTCCTCCTTGGATCTTCGTCAAGAAATGCTTATGTTTCATCCTTATGTACGATTTGACTTGCTTTTAGAATGCTTCTTCTTCTGGAGATTGTATCGTCTCATGCCATTTCGGTGTTCTCTTTCGTGGGTCGTTCTTAGCATCATCAGAAGAGGGTTTGACCTTGTGTATGCCTTGTTTTGACTCACTTGTTCCCCTTTTTTCTTTGTTGTCGTTGCTGTTTTTCCATGTTTCTCATCATCTTTGCTGTTTATTGATATTTCTAGTTGCGGAATCGTTAATTTCCTTTATTGGAAGCTCATACTTGTAGCAGCATACTAATGTTTTGTTGATCTGCTACCGCCATAGTTCTTCTGCTTTGGCGAAGATTGCTTCTGCATGGAGTGCGTATTTTTCATTGATGGCATGGTTGTTTTCTAGACTGTTGAAGGCTTGGCACGCAACTCATTCTCCCAACTTTTAATGGACTCTACATGTGCTAGATGTTACACCAACGAATCTGAAAATTAATTAGGACAAGGGAATAAGGGAGGCGTGCCTGTTCTTGATAGGTGTACTTACTGTATTCATCAAGGTGACAGCAATCTATGATTCAGTGGGTCGTTTTCCCTGCTAGTCAAAATTTCAGCCTAGTTATGGGATTAGAAGTAATAGCTCCTATCACCATTATTCCATTCACTATAATTCGTCAGAGATAGATCTTGGCAACTGGAATGTAGCAAGTGCATGGGAGGTCACTCAGCAATTCCTTGAAATAGTAAAACCTTTTTTCTCAGTCACTGAATTGCATTTTGATAGGTGGGCTTTGACATGTGGGTCATCGTGTGGACTTGTTTCTTAACGCCTGACTTTGGAAAATTTTTCCAACGCTTGCATAAATTTTGTGGTTCTCTTCATACGGAAAATACCATTTAGGTCTTGTAGCTCACGCCTGAGAATGTTCTTTTTTCTGTCGGAGATTCATGTCCCAGTGGATCGTTTTCCCTGTAAGTTAAGACTTCAGCTTCAGAGATAGATGCTAGCATTGGAGGTCAATCAGCAATTCCCCATCCTCACAGTTTCTCAGTCACTGAATTGCCTTGACAGGAGGATATGATTCTTAACGTCTGACTTTAGAAAAATTCTTTCCAATGCTGCTTGTATAAATTTCGTGGTCCTCGTCACACAGCTCTCTTGTAGCTCATGCCTGAGATCTTCTTTTGTACGTTGGAGATGTTCTAATTTCATTCACAATTACTTTGATCTTGTGCAGGTTCCATCAGTTGCATGAATTTGACCAGGGAAAGCGTAGCTGCCGTAGGCGCCTAGCTGGACATAATGAACGCCGGAGAAAGCCACCGCCCGGGCCTCTGTCAGCACGCTATGGGGATCTGTCGTCACCATTCCACGGTTACATCTGTTTCCAGCGGTAGCTTGCTTTCTGCTCATGGCTGACTCACCTTATTTTTGTTCCTATTGTCTTCTCACCCAGATGATGGTCGTAGGCTTGGAGGCTTCCTTGTGGACTTCACCTATCCTAGGCAGCTTGGTCTTACCGGCGTTGACTGGCCTGATCACCATCCTCTCACGTACCACCCATGGCATGGGGCACTTGCCTCTTCCAGCAGAGTTCCGACGGAACTGGCCAATCCATATGAGCGAAGATCAGTGGGTGGATCGTTCCTTGCCAATCATGACGTACACTCAAGCGGATGCATCGGAGACTCGGACTCCAGCTGTGCTCTCTCTCTTCTGTCAAACAAGCCATGGACTGCCACCGCCGCCGCCGCCGCCGCCAGCAGCCGAGCACCAGTGATATCAGCACACACTTATGAAGTTGCCCTTGCATCTCACTCGACTGGTTCAACAAGCTTCACGAGCAGTCCATGCAATTTCAAGGAACCTGGTACTAGCGGAGGCATGCACGGGATAACACCGGAGATGGGTCTTGGTCCGGCAGGTGAACCAAGCAGCAACAGGCAGTTCTCCGGAGAGCTTGAACTAGCTTTCCAGGGGAGCAGGGAATATGGTTCTTCCAGCAGCCGCTTCCATCGGTCTCTTTAGTTCTTTCTTGCAGGTCTTATTATTAATCGAGGTTGCGTTGTCTGGCCGTTCAACGCTCTGAACCCTGGACAAGCCCCTGAATTCCTGACGTTTTTTATGGCAGCATTTGTTTTTGAAATCATAGTAACGAAAGTGGTAGCATCTCGATCGCTAGGCGATCATCCTTTCGTGCTGCTGATGTGCAAAATCATGTATACCAGATGATGCATGAAACATGTCAACAATGTTTGGTGACTATCCTTTTGTATGGTTCTGCTGAACCAGAAGGAAATTAGTTCATGCTTGGTAAAAAAAATTAACCATTACGTGATGCAGAGGTTTGACTTAAATCTGGAATGCTTTATTTCAAAAGGTTGCTGCATCTACTTAAGAGGTCCATGTGATGAGTTATTTATTACAAGAAGTTATTGAAGATGTAGAATGCAATAATCTTATGCACACAACTGTATACTTGTTAGAATAATATTATTATTTTGATCTTCTACAAAGCCGGAAAAGGTTAACCTTCCGGAGATTTTACAAGAGCCATGCTTGCGATGATGGAGATGGAGTGGAGTAGACCTCTCAAGAGCTTGTAATTTGCAGCCAGGAAATGGGCACACAAACACAACTTTAAATCGGAATCCTATCAGGATGAGCTGCTGATTCATGTTGCAGTTTTCTCTCTTTCCCTCCCTCTTGATCACCGCAGCTGTTGTGTTGCTCGAACTGGATGGATGGGCTGCACTCATAAAAATGAGCTATTTTATTGTAAAGAAAGAAATCTTTAGCTAGAATTCAAGTAAAAATATTATCATTATCAATCACATCAAATAACAGGCAGCCATGACCACCATGCAGGGGAGCTACTAGTGGTCGTCTTCTGTAAGTCCTGGGCAGTTTGCTTCCAGAGATTCCGCTGTTTCATACTGAAACAAGAGAAACAAAAAATTCTAAGTCAAGCAACAAAAAAGTTAGCAATACCTTTTGCTAAAAAGAACCAACTAAATCTATATTTCCCAACACTACATAATTTGAAATTTCAAAATAGCATGTGATTCCCATTGACAAAGCATTTGAGAATGCAAACTGCAGTTTGACCAATATGAGACCGGGTCGATTACCGCTTGGGCATCCGAGGTTATAAAGTACAGGAAAAGGCACATTTTCCAACAAACCTGGCATCCACAATAAAGGCAATATCGATGCTCTTCCCTTAGCTTCATTAATATCTCCTGCAGATCCTGCATAAAAAAGGGGACCAACGTAAGGTCAGTGGACATGTTTCAAAGTGTCCTCGTTAATAGACCAATAAGAGCAGATTAGAACAAATTTTTGTTCTTTTTACCAATTTACTGGTCATTTCATTTTAAACAAGTATACTTATACAAGACTGCTGCGTTTAGCATGGCAGGAGAAAAAGTGCCCGGCTAGGATGGTTTCCCTCTAAACATTTTTCCAGCATTTTTTTGAGATATCCTGATCTTGCTGCCGTTCTCCAGGAGCTGTGGGGAGCAACTTAATTCTTGAGGCTATTAATAGATCCTTTATTTATCTGATTCTAAAGAAGGATGGGGCAAAGGATGTGAATGACTTCAGGTCATCTAGCTTAATGAATACAACTTTAAAGATCATTATGAAGGTCCTCACGAACACAATGCTCCAGGTAATTGGCAGGTTCATTCACCCATTGCAATGCAGGAGATGATCATGGATTAAAGGATTGGTCCAAAAAGGGATCTGCTTCTGAAGATTTATCTCAAGAAGGTATTTGACGCTTTAGATTGGCATTTCCTTCTTCATGTCTTAAGCTGCATAAATTTCTGGCAGTTTAGATTGATTGGGTGAAAAAATTCTCACTTTCTCCTAAGGTGTGCTTTCGTTTAATGGTCAATCAGTCCTTTTTTTTCCACTTTGGGTGAAGGGTTAGGCATAGAGATCCTCTTTCCCTTTTGATTTTCAAATCTTGGGCGCCAGCATGTTGACTTTCATGTGCCAACAAGCAACGGAGAATCGTTAGATGCATGGATGGCAGCTCGGAAGTAACAGTGTTCAGGTGACAGTTCTTCAATGTGCACTATGCAGATGATACATTTCTTTTCCAAGGCCTTGCCTGATCAGCTGGAGAATCTGAATTTCATTCCAAGAGTTTTTGTGTTGATTTCAGGGCTACATGTGAATTTCAATAAGAACTTGATGATGGACATTAACATGGAGCAGTGGGACATATTAGTGCTGGTCTACTCAAAAAGATCCCCTCTGATCAAAAATTATTTCCAGTGAATATGGCAGGATGGACAGGGGTGGTAACTCTTCAGGGCAGGCTACTCACACTTTTGGAAGGCTTGTTTGGATACCAAAGATTTCAGATCACTCCACTCTTCCTTTGTTATTGGTAATGGGGAAACAACTTTCTTTTGGCAGGACAAGTGACTTCATGAGACTAGAAATCGTGGTACAAGGTTAGTGATGATTTTTGCAGGCAGGAGCTGGAAGGTGGTTGGAACCTCAACCTCATGTGGAACTTAAAAGATGATGAAATCATTGAGGCTTCTGACCTGCTTGGTATTCTTCCTAATATAAGCAGACTTTGTAGCAAGCCAGACCAGATGATTTAGGCTGCAGATTCAACAAGATGTTTCTCAGTGCAAAGCTATTACAAGATGCTTCTTCAACAGCATAAGGCTACCAGATTGTTGGGCTTTAGCAAGATTTGCGTAGAATGCTAAATCCCCTTTAAGGATCAGGTGCTTTGTGCGGCTGTTACTTCACAGCTGGCTGGCCACAAATGCATTTAGAGCATGCCAGAATGTTGGGACTTCTCCAGGGTGCTCACTCTATGGGATGGGCTGTTAGAGTAATAATGGCTATATGTGTGTAGTGGCTTTAGTCACAGATTGTTATTATTGTATTTATCTTTTTCTTATAGTTTTTATATATGGTGCTCTCATTTTTGTTAATAAAATATATTCCATTTCTACCTATTTCTTTGTTTTAACATGGTATCAAAGTGTAAATTTTAAGAATCAACAGTGTGAAGAGGAAGGAAACTTTAGTCATTGCTGGCCACCCTCCTACCCATCCCCAAAATCCTAGTCACCATCCTCCTTCCAAACCCTAGCCCACCAATAACCACCACACTAGCCATTGATATCCTCTCCACCACTACACCTTTCTACCCTACTATAGCAACAGCCATCGTCAGGCCCCTAAAGGGGCCACAACCACCATCACCATCCCCCCAGGAAGGAAAGCTTTGTGGATTGAAGCATAAGATTCTTCTGCTCTTCCACATCATATACTAGTCCTCCTATCGCCATTAAAATGTTGTGGTCTTTGATGATTCTAGGATGTGGATGGAGGAAGTGGTCTTCTTGACTAAAACTCTTTCCTCTTTCTAGGTGGCTTCCTTCAATCTGTAGTTTTCTAGTTTTCCTTTCGTTTTGCCTTTATTCCCACAATAAAGCCTTTGGAATCTTGGATGTATCTTATTTGAAATTCACCCTCTTCCTTTTTAAAAACACATATTCATGTGTCATTGTTGAGGATGAGCATCTACATAACAATATGATTATTATGAAATAAAAGTCAGATTCATATCCTAAGTAATCTCTTAGGACTAGCTAGAATTGGATCCACAAAACCTATATTGATAGAAGCTTAGTGCATCGAATATACCTTTTTATACTCAATGAGTCATTGCTCTTGAATCTATTATAATCTCATAGGTCTGTTTTCAACTGAATATACTTTGAGGCAGTGAGAATCCCTTCTTTTTGTAATATACATCCTTTTGAAGGGGTGATCAACTACACAACTTCACTAATATGATTTCACACCAGGCACTATCTACGGAAATTACAATTATTTTCCCTAGAAGAATAATAATAAACATCATTATTTTAAAAAAGGAATATATCACTGTGTAATGGACCTCTCTTATCAACAGGAAAATTCATACTGGCAACTAGTTGAAGTGCCTATAGTGCAGCAGGTATGTGCACAAATGGAAACGTAAATAATGAAGCATATACTAGTCATGTATCCAATGAAACTTATATTGATCGGATAAACAAGTAACTAATATATGGATAAAACCAATGTACTTTAACAAGCAGAAGTGAATTCATCAAAGTTTCAATATTTTCTTCCAAAACATACCTCTTCTTTAATGTGTTCCTCCTCCTCTTCCTCTTTCTCCTTCTCCTCCTCTTCCTTCTTCTCTTCCACAACAATCTCCCTATTCTCCAGCTGCGCCAGAGCCGCCTCTGCCTTCCTGTAATCCCATTCCACACTCTTGCTCCTCCACTGCATCTTCTGCCTCACGCCAAACTCCATCATTAAATCCGCCTCCCTCCTCCTTTTCCCCTCCTCCAGATGCCTCCTCCTCTCCTCCATCTCCCTCTTCTTTCTTTCCCTCTTCTCCACCTCGGACTCCTTCCCAATGCCCGCCCTCGACCGTCTGATTTCCAGCCCCAGCGGCTCAGCTAGCCCAGTGCCCTCTCTCCCAAGCGCCGACCCGGGGTTGTACCCCATCATCTTGAGCATCTTGAACCCCACGTTAGACTGAGGAATCTGCATCTTCGTTCCTGCCACGGTCAGGTCGTCCTCCCTCTTCTGCTTTGTTTCACGGTCGATTCGCCGCTGCTCCTGCCACGAGAAGGACTTAGGCCTTTTGGGTCTTGGTGCCGGTTCTTCTTTCTTCTTGGAAGAATAGGAGGAGGAGGAGGAGGAGGAGGAGGAGGAGGAGGAGGGAAGGAGTTGGTCGGGTGGGAGAAAGAGAGACAGATCTCCCATGTAGTCTTCTTCCTCTGCTCCCGCCATTGCTGACGAAGGAAGGTGCCCTGTTTTTCTTCTGCACGATGTGGTCTATGTCATGTGGGCGCTTCCAAGGTTATAAACGGGTCGGGTTTGTATCCGGATGTTAGTGATGTAATCGGAGCCGTCAGATTGATTTTAACGGGTGAGAGGTTTCGAAGTTTTCCCTCCCAACTTCATCATACGTAAGAGTTCATCTGTGTACGTAGAAAATTTTAGAAATATAAAAAGTAAAAAGTTTAAAATAATCGAAAATAGAAAGTTTAGAATCTCATGAAAAATTGAAGTACGTAACAAAAAGTTAAAATTTTTAGATCTATTTATGGCTAACAATTATTTTTATTTTTAATCAAAATATTTCAATAAAATTATTAATTATTTACTTTAATTTATTCACTTTATAATAATTTTATTTTCAAAATAGTTATTTATTCCATTTAGACTAGAAATACAGGAGGAATGCAATGCATCATGATCCAAGGTTGCATGCTTTCATGCTATATAAGGTAGTGCACTTCTCTCCTGATCTGCTCTCTGTCATTGAAGGACCACCAAAATAAAAGATAAAAGAGAGGTGAGTACCGATTAGTTTATAAAACATTTTTATAAAAATGGTTACCATTGAAAGAGAAAATACAAGGGCATGCCATGCATAAAGCCACCAGTACCGATCCAATTTATCTTTTTCAGACTAGGTTCCTTTAAAATGTTTGAAGAGCATAGAAGATGCTATACTTATATCATACGTAAGTAGCACCTCATCGTCTTCATCCCACTGCTCGTCTCCCTCCTACAGATCGCGAGACGAGGAAGATGCTTCTCTCTCTCTCTCTCTCTCTCTCTCTTTCTTTTACAATCAGACAAAATTAGAGATACAACAGAGTAACAAGAAAATATGAGTATTTGTTCTAATGCAATGCTGAATACCATTTTGAAATTGAATCATATATTTTTAACAAAGACTCAGCTCAATTACTTTGATCAAGATTGAAAATGTCTCTAATGTATTTCCATACTTCAAGGTAATTTTATTATTATTAACTAACTAACTAACTAACTTATTATTGCAATTCATTACTATGAGACAGTTCTTACAATTTTATTATTGTTTTTTTTTTATATTATAAAATTATATTGGTATTATTGACCATACATGTGTTAAAGTAATAATTACTAAAGATGAAATTACAAAGTTTAACGATAGAAAAGATAAGTTATCATAAGAGATGTATTAGGAATTTGTAATTTTGATGTAAAGTTCATTTATATTCTTAGTAGATGAGAAAAATCAATGGTTGATGTACGAATTTTCTAAGATGCAATAACATGATTTAATAGCTTTGTTGTTTTACTGGGCATGCTTCCTACATTTGCAAAACATGGATTAATATTTATTTTTACTTAGATGATGAAATGTATCTTAATCTGTACGTAGGAAAATTTTACTTATTGAGTGTTAAATTTTCAAATTGATCAAATCTATTAGATTTATTTAATGATTACAATGTTAATTGACTTTCTATCAATGTAGTAGAAAATTTTAATTACAGATATTTACAATTGAAGATAGATAATCATTAAGCACTCATTTAGAATAATAAAATATCATTTTACAATATTACAATATTACAAGGTTACGTACTATTTCCTTTTAAAACTCAAACAAAAATTATATTAATTTATTTTTTATTTCACAATTTCATTTATAGAACAAATAAAATAAAATTATTTAAAGATCTTCAAGATGAATTATGAAAAATTAAAGTTACTAACAAATCACAAGTTTCCCAAGAGGAGGAGAATCATAAACTTTTATATACAAGTTAAATATCATTATTAGTTGATCTAAATTCTATTACTTTCGCGTACATACAAATTTTATTACTTTCCTGCTAATGTACAAATACACATATTTCAATTTTTGTCAAATTTTAAGAATTTGTATTTTGACAAATTACAAAAATCTAATTTTATCATATTCATTTTTGATTAATTCTAAGTATACAAACAGACTAAGAATGCATTTGTTTTATCCAACTCCTAGCTCCAACCTCTATACTAGGAGTTAGAAGTAGTTGGATTGAAAAAAAAAATACATCTGCTCTTACAGCTAGAGCTGGAGCAGTGTGACAGCTTCTAAACTCTTAGATAAGATATTTTTAAAAATCAACTAAAGCAGGTTTTTTCCTGTGCTTCGTTTGAAGATCAGCTTTTTCTCATTTATTTATTATTATTATTATTTATTGTATCATTATTAACAATATTATCTATTTTAATATTATTATACAATATTATCTATTTTTAATATATAGTTTATTATTTTATATAATTTATAATATTACCCTATTAATGAAAACAAGTTATAACATACCAAATATTCATTACAATACTTATTTACATTAAAAAATGACTAAAAGGCAAATTTAAAAATTTACATACACAATTATTTTAACAAACAAACACCATTATTAGATTTCTACTTTTATCTGTCAGAGTTGTTAAGAATCAGAAACAATTACAGTGTCGCTTTTGACTAGAGTTAAGCTAGAGCTAAAATAAACATAGCTTACCAAAACATCTTGACATTGAGGAAATGTGAAGATATTCTACAGTATTGAGCGTTAGAATTCACCAAAAAAAAGCACAACCAAAGAATCACGGAATTCACAACTACAGTAACAAGTTCTCTCTGAGATACCACTTTTTTTCTGGTGAAAATAATTAAATATAACGTAAAGAAAAAAGAGAGTATTTTTTACTGAAACTGCATAACCCGCTCAAAACGATATAGACTAGGATAAGTTACCTGAATCCTAATTGTACAAAACATCTTATGTTTACAACCTTAAGCTCGCTTGTATGGGGCCTTCTCTAAGCCTTGTTGACACGAATCTTTTGCCCTTCAAAGTACTGAAAAGACAAATTATAGGAACCGTTAACATGTAAGACATACGAATATAGCAATAACAGAAATACTGTTGTAGAAAATGAATGCCATATTAAGCAATATTAGGTATACTAAAAACTCACACAAATAGCCATTAGTTCATACACGTTTCTGAGCACGTAATAGACATATAAACTATTCAAGAAAATCATATGACAAAGGCATTGCCAAAGAAATTTCAAATCAGTATTTTTCACCATACAAGCACCGACATTCTGCTTCAATATGGACACGTCACTAAAGGCAGTGTTCTTCCTAGTTTGATGGAAAGAATAGTTCGATTGCAAACATTTCTTGGCATTAAGAAAGAATTGCCAAGAAATGCAACTTCCCAGGGGACCACAGAACCATAAAAACAAGACCGTTGACAATATTTTTGATCATATCAATAATAATAATAATAACACTACTCAAAGAAAAACCAAAACAAAGGCAAAATGCTTATTGAAACCTGGAAAAGTAATTCAAAAAAGAGAAGCTATAAATGGTTTGGAGGATGAAAACAAGAGATGGCAAGAATTTTTGTTTTATTTATATTACTTCATAATTTAATTCTACCTTTTCCAGATTGCACTTTTGCCCAAGTTATAAATTTATCCATTTTACCTAATTAGCTTTACAATTCACTATTGTAAATTTGTTCATATTGCACTACCAATTTAAACTTTGCTTGTGGAAGTTCATCTCTTCATAGTTAGTTTCAAGCCTGGATATAGGAGGAGAGTTTGATCTCATACCCAGATAAAAGAAGAGGGTTAGCATTAGATAGACAATCAACTGTAAAAACTTATTAATCCTTTATAAATATGAATCATAAAGATAATTCATTATGTAGTAACCTTCCTAACAACATGTGTCAAAAATCAAGTGCAATGAAAAGAAAACGAGAATGAAGCAATTTACACATTAAATGTAACATTCTTAAGTTAGAAGTTCTACATTAACGTTCAGATGCAGATGAAAATAAGCAATAGTTACCATACTTACTGGACAAGTGTAGGTAAAGAAGTTAATTCAAAACAACAAAATTAAGCTAGCAACTTATAATATAGGAAACTTAACTAATAAAATTATGAAATTAATAGATATAATAATAAGGAAAATTAACATATAATGTTTGCAAGAAACTAAATGGGTGGGAGAAAAATTTAAATTGATTGAGGATAGTGGTTTTAAATTATGATATATAGGAAAAAATAAGCATAGGAATGAATATAGAATAATAGGTGATAAAAGTTTAAAGGATGAATTTGTTGAGGTAATGAAGATAGAAGATGGACTTATAATAATTAAATTTGTGAGATAGTTAATATAATTAGTGCACATGACCTACAAATAAGTTTAAGAGAAGCTATAAAACAAAAATTTTGAAAAAAAATTTGGATAATTTAATTTATGATTTACCTAATGACGAAAAGCACTTTATTAGAAGAGATTTAAATAGCCATTTTGGAAAGTAGAGGATATGGTATTTGGTTTTGGTAATAAAAATAAAAAGGAAATTCAATTTTAAAGTTTAATGTATCTAACAACCTTTTAGTAGTTAACATTTATTTTAGGAAAAGAGATGAACAGTTAATTATATTTAGAAGTAGTTCAAATGCTAATCAAATAAATTTTTTTACTTACTACAAAAATAGATTAAAGAATATGTAAAGATTGTAAGGTTATTCTAAAAGCAAACTTAACAACACAACATAGGTCATTTGTATTATATAGAAGAGAACGACTAAAGTACATAAGAATCTAAGAATTAAGTGGTGATGATATATAAGACTTGAAAAGAAAATGATATTTAAAGATAACTTATTAAAAGAAAGAATATAGGAACTAAATGAAGAGAAACTTTAAAGGGAAATAACTAGTATTAAAAAGATTACTAGGAAAATTTTAGGAGAGTCTTGTGGGGTAGCTCCATTAAGCAAAGAAAATTGGTAGCAAAATGAAGATGTACAAAAGATAATAAAATAAAAAAATGCTATAAAACCTTTGATAAATGCAAAAATGAGGAAAATTTAAAGAAACATAAGCTAACAAAAAGAAATGTTAGAGCTTTTCAATATAATTTTAAAGACAAAGAAGATGTCAAATGAATTGAAAAAGAGGTTTTTAATACCTATAATTAAGAATAAAGGAAACATATATAATTATCATGGTATTAAGTTAATGAATCATACTATGAAATTATGGGAAAAGATGATTGAACAAAAACTAAGGCATTAACTAAAATCACAAAAAATCAATTTAAGTTTATGTTAAGTTGGTCAACAATGAAAGTTATTCATTTACATAGACAACCAATGAAAAATTTTAGACCTAAAAAAAATAAGATCCATTTCATTTTCATTAATTTAGAAAAAACTTATGATAAAATACCTAAAAACCCATTATGATAGATTTTAGAAAGCAAAAAGGTATCCATAAGATATATTGATATTATAAAAGATATGTATAAAAGAGTAATTATTAGTATTAAAACTATAGAAGGAAAAACTAGGGAATTTCCAATAGACATAAGTTTATACCAAGGGTCCTCTTTAAGTTCATATCTATTTGTCTTGGTCATAATGAAATAATCAAGAAAATTCAAAAAGAAATACCTTGGTGTATGTTATTTACTAATGATAGTTTTGGATGACTAAAGTAAGGTAGGAATTAATTTTAAATTAAAATTATGGAGCGACTTTAAAGTCTAAAGGATTTAGAGTAGATCAAAAAAAGAAATAATACTTATAACCATGAGATATAGATTCAGTAAAAATAGAAATAATGATAAAGATATATACTTATAACCATGGGATTTAAAAAAGTAAGGCTTTTAAATACTTAGGATCTATAATAAGTAATAATGGTAACATTAAAGAAGATGTTGTTTATAAGATTAAAGTAGAATGAATGAAGTGTAGAAATATTTTTAAAGTATTATGTAATAAAAGAATACCTTTAAAAAAAATTTTAAAATTATATAAAACTATAATTCACCAAAACATACTTTATGCCCCAAAATATAGATTGTAAAGCATTACCATATGCAAAAAGTTAAGTGTTGCTCAAATGCATATGCTTAGATAGATGAATAATAATATTATAAAGGATAAGTTATTAAGAATAGAGTTGTAGTTGCACCAATGGAAAATAAGATAAGAAAATATCAGATTAAATGGTTGATCATATATCCTTAGCAGACCAAACAATGCGCCAATTATGAGAGAGGAATGTATTAGTGCAAAAAAAATTAAAAAAAATAGGAAAAAAACTTAAAATTACTTGACTAGGAATTGTAAGAAAAAATTTAAATTTATGTAATTTAATCAAAGATTAACCATAAATAGAAACACATGGAAAAAAAAAGATTAATGTGACTAACTCTTCAAGTGGGATTATGACCAAATTATTGTTGTTTACTTTACCAATTTACTTATGTTAATATTTATATATATATTTAGTTATCTATACTCTTACCATGAAATACAATTTGTAGTTATCCAATCTCATTATTACCTTATATCCTTTTCTTCTACCAATTTTTCCTATACTAGTTATAAAAATTATACTTTTATATAAAATTTGCCAAGTGATAAGATTTTCATTACTACTTGTGCTTAGCATAGGCTGATTTGCTAGTTCCTTTAAAAAAAGTAACCTATCATTGACAATTCAAGCTATGGATAAAATCTTTTGATAAATTATCAATTGGGATTCATCGTTTTTCAAAGTGGTTAAGAAAGAACTTCATTCTTTGAAACCTAGAGGTATCATGAAGATGTTCCAATTACATACCCATACCAATCCATCAATGAATTTTTAATTTCTATTAGAAGTAATCTTACCTTGTTGTTAATAGATGAGATTGCAGATTCAACATCTTCTTCAGAAGAGAATGTAACAAATCCAAAACCACTAGATTTTGAGGTCCCTGGAACCCGAGATACTTTGGCACCGAGGACATTCCCATTTTCAGAGAATAGATCCATAAGCATATCAGTGGTCACTGTTTTTGAAAGGTTGCCTACATACACTTTATATGGGCTATCAATAAATTTTGATTCCTCAGATTGAAGAAGAGATAAATCTGCAATTAACAAAGGCTTCTCGGTCACATTTACTTTGATCTTACGTCCTCCAACTTCCTAAAACCACAACCACATATGTATTAATAAAAAGAGCACAAATAGAAAAATAAGAAAAACAAACTTTCTATCATTTTCAAATACAAAAAATTCAGGCTATGTACACATGGTGGTGAGAACAGGAGCTAGCAGGATAGAAGGATAACATGTTGAAAATGCAAACTTGTTACTTACTGTCTCATTCAGTTTCTCAATAGCTGCATTTGCATCTTCTACAGTTTTCATGGTGACAAAGCCAAACCTTCGACTCCTTCCAGAATATTTGTCATACATAACCTAAACATTAGCAAACACTGTACACAGCTTGCAACATGATACAGATAAAATATAATGCCGTCAAAATATTCTACACGTTTTCTATTTTTTGGGACTTTTGCTATGATGAGTGAGAGATAAAGAGGAAAAAAGAAGACACTTTTGTTCCCACTCCTTACCAATCAAGGATGTCAGTACTCAGTGGCATGCTAACGTCATTTAAACAGTTTAAAGAAAAAGTAATTACATTATTAAGGAGACATACCACTAAAAATACGGTAGTAAATAAGCACATGATCAGAGAGGTTACTCTGATTGACCCTGAAAACCTTGAAAAGGAAGACGGTAGTGCTGGAAATTTCATGAGACAAGAAACTGAAAGGTCAACCAAACGCTACCATGGTCAGATGCGCAACAAAATTAAGCTCGGTTCACCAAATTGTCCAAACCCGAAAATCTACCACATTTTAATCTTTTTGGTCTTTTGGCAGCATAAACAAAAGCTGAATTGATGAATCCTCAGCCAATCATGAAAATTCAGCCTAATCTGCTCGTAGAACCCATACTGCTTATGTATAATTTCAGTCCATTTGTGCCACTAAGATTTCTAATTCATACCTCCAAAACCACAACCAAACGCAAACAAAAACAATAAAAGTGGACTCCCAAAATAAAATCACATGCAACAAAAATGAACTTCCCCCAAAACGCCAGCACTCCCAGTTGCAAACGGAACAAGATGCAAGCAAACGCCATCCACCCATCCTATAGCATCCAACCACGTTACCTCTGCTTTGTCCACAGACCCATGCTCCCCGAAGATAGCTGCGAGCTCCTCGTTCTTCACAGTCCTAGGCATGTTCCCGACGTAGAGCCTCCTGGCCGCCTCCGAACCTGGTTCGGCCGACACCGCAGCCTTTGCCTGCGCCATCCCCACTCTCCTCCTAGAATGCGCCGGTCCAACAATCGCATGTAACCTTGGGACGGAATCCAGCGGTCGCCGAGACCATGGCTTCTGGAGGAGAACGGGGGACGCGAGGGAGCGAGAAAAGGAAGCAGACATTTCTAGGTTTGCCCGAGATCTCTGCCCTGCGGTTTCGTGTTCGTAGCGGAGAGGATTGGGTTTTTATGACGTACCAGTAGCGAACATCCTTCTGGCCTATTGGGATATGTCATGGCACGGGAAATTCATATCGAAAGATCGGTTTCGTCAGAAGATAAATCTATCGTATTTTTACGGTGGAAGCGAATTAATTATTAAAAAAGAAAATTGAATAACATTGACGTATATTTGTACAGTTGAAAATGTAGAGAAAAGTTACAAAAATTTATTTTTTTAGGATATAAGTATATAATTTTTCCTTGCTTATCTCGACCAAAACCCTCGAGCGTCTCGTCGTCGTTAAACCCTCGCGCATCCGTGCATTCAAGAACTTCCACCATCGCTGCCAAACACTTGCAAATCCCTGTTCCTACGTGGTAGTCCCCCATCACCGCGCCGTCACCACAAAACAGTTGTGCGTCTATCGGACAACTTCCCCCATGGCAAGGGTATCTTCCCATCGCTTGCGTGGCTGTCCATTGAAGAACTTCCCCTCCCCTGTTGCTCGCGCATCCAGTAAACCCTCGTCGCTTTCCATCATTCACAGGCAGAGTAGAATATGACAGATTTCTTCATTTGTTTTGGATTTTTCCGTTGATCCTCTATTTTCGTCCTCACGTGTCTCCTATCTTCCGCCTGTCTCTTCTATGAATCCACAAGTGTTGACCGCTTATTTCGTCGAATCGACGAGCATAGAGGAGCGTTGATGTAATGGACGGCAAGATCGTGGAGTTCTAGTGGTGATGAGGTAGTGCGATCAGCGATCGTCTGTGTTGTAGTCGAGTGAGCGACATTGGGCTCTCCATTTTTCTTGTCATCGGGTTGAAGGTCGCTTTTGTGCGAGAGGAGGGAGAGAAATCAGATGATCGTGGTCAATTGAGGAGTTAAGCGAGCTCGATGATCTTGGGTTCGACGGAAGATTCGTGAAGAAGAAAAAGAAAAAAGAGAAGGAAAAAGGAATAAAAAAAAAAAGAGAAAGGTGAAAAAAAGGGGATAAAGGAACACAAGAAATAATATTAGATTTTTACAATTTTTTTTTGTAAGTCTTTCTTCTTCTTAATCTAAAACTTTAGTTTTATTTGAAATTTATATATGATTTTAATAATTATGATGATTTATGTAAGTATATTCATAAATATTTATCATTAATGTTATGTATTTTAGAATAATACATGATTAAGGATATAGTGATAAATATTTCAAATTCATAAGTTTAAACATATTAATGTTATTGTATATTGTTTGAGAAAATTTGTTTAATTTGTTTTTATGTTTATATTAATATTTTTTTAAAAAGTAAATAAATAATTTTTTACATAAATTAGTTATTAAGTTTAATTTATATTTTAACTATAAGTATATAATATCTATTGTATTTGTATGTAATTACAAGTTAATCTTATAGAGATTGAAATAAACATTATTGTATTATTTTTTATTTTTTTATAGTCAAGGGTTTGTGTGTTAAATTAAATATTTCGTTGATTTACTATTAACTTAACGAACTTTGTCGTGAAGTTATAGTTAACTCAATGAACTATTATCGTAGATTTAAGTTAATTCTATAAGCTTATCTAATAACTTTAAATTAAATATTATTATTTACGGAATAACTTAATAGAATATAAATAATATTAATTAAGTTTTTTAATATTAATTTACTTAATATTTATCATTAATCAATATTAACATTTAGATATTTTAAATAATAATCATTAAGATTTTTGATATTCTATACAAATTAAATTTCAATAATTAATAAAATTATTTTTTATTTTCTAAATCAACTAAATATAAAATATTTATAATATTGATAATAATAACATTAATCACAATATAAAACAAATAATACAACACATAAATATTATATAAATTCTAAGACATTCCCTTCAGGTTTCGATGGAAGCCCTCGCCTTCTCGGGTCTCAGGTGCTAGGAACATTCTCTTCGGGATTCGAGGGAAGCCCTCTCCTGTCGGTGATCGGGTAATTGGTACATTCCCTTTCGGGGTTTAGATCATTCTCTCTCTCAAGAGCCCTAAAGCCTTGCTTTTTTGAATACGGGCTTTGGGCTCAAGGAGTGAGTAAAGATCATAGAGAAGCCCTCGAGGACTCGGGTACTAGATACATTTCCGAGACTCATTGAGAAATGGAATTTAAGTCAAACTAAGTTAGATAGACTAACTAGTACCCCTGCGGTGTCATATAAATTTGACTTAAGATTTGATTATCTTGAATATCCTGAATCTCAAGCTAATAAAAGATTTATTAGTTGCAATTCAAGTAAATCTAATACTAAAATTCTTTTTATTATGAAACAAGATAATAAATATGTAGAAGTAGACAATTCAATGGATGAATCATGTTATAATAATATAAAACAATGTGATTTATCTAAATGTACTTCTAACATGACTATAAATGTTTCTAAAAATCTTGTTTCTTGTTTTGGAAATTCAATCACTAATGTTTCAAAAATGTCAAACAATCGTAGTAAATTGAAAATTCAGAAATCTGACCATGAAATTCAAAACTCTGGTGTTAGACCAATTACTCATTCTATATGTTCCTTATCTGAAACTTCTTGTGCAGAAAAAGATTTTGTATGTATTGAAATTCAAATACAAGTATAAAATCTTGGTACGAACTTACTGAAATGTATGAGCATGACCAAAATAAATTAACATCTGATAGAAACTAGTTTGGTCTTAGTTATACTATATCTGAAAATAAAAAGAATGATTATAAGAGCAATAATGTTAGAAGTAAGTATGATGCTAACGATAAATCATTAGTACTTACAACTAATAAAAATGTAAATGATAATGTTAAACTGTTTTTAAACAAAAAGAAGAAATATGTATTTAGGGGGGGTCAGTGCCTGACGGAATTCAGCTGACGGAAAGGAAAATTATTGAATTCCGTCAGAATGCTGTTAGTGTGCATTACACTTGACGGAAAGGAAAGTCGGATTTTACCGTTGTATAAAATCCAAAAATTTCCTTTACCATCAGAAATTTTCTCCTCCCTCTGGACGCGAAACCCTCGACCCTCGCTTCAATATTACGTGTGGGGTTGTGAAACATCGATTTTCAATATTACATGGTCAAATGCCATATCCATATGAAACACAAGTAAAGATTGTCATCGTATGTTTTTTGCTTCATAATTTTATTTGTAAGACTGATAAGGAAGATTTACTTGAGGACTTGCTAGATGAGTTGGAAGAGTTAAATATTATTGATGACATACAACCAATGGGAGAGATACATATAAAAATCAATGCCCAAGTTCGAATGACTCAAGAACAAAGAAAAGAAATGGCAGATAAGATGCGAGAAGATATGATGATGACAATGTGGGATGGAAGAACTAGATGATATTATTTCGTATTGTAATATTTCAATTAAGATGTATTTGTATTTTTCGAATATTAGTTGTAATAAACTTTTGTCAGAATTTCCATCAGAATTTTCCGTCCTGCACTAAACCCCTCTCAGAATTTTCCTTTTCTTTTCCGTTACAAATTTTCCATTTCCTTTCCGTCAGAATTTTCCTTTTCCTTTCCGTCAGAATTTTCCGTCATGCACTAACACGCCCTTAATGAACTTGGTCCTCAACAACATTGGATACCAAGAAACAGTTCTTCTTAATTTGTATTGTAGGAGGAAACAACATTAAAATGGATCTTGGATAGTAGAGCATCAAGTCACATGACTGGACAGAAAAGTTTACTGAAAAATTTTACAAATACCAAGAAAGGAAATGTTACATTTGGAAACAAAAGTAATGATAAAATCATAGGTATGGGCAATGTTCAAATAACTTCTACTTATGTTATTTCGAATGTACTATATGTAGAAAACCTAGGATTTAATTTGTTGAGTATTATAAAACTAACTGATAATGGATATTATGTATTATTTGAAGATGATGTATGTAAAATTATTGATAAAAGTACAAATGAACTTAAGTTTATTGCTAAAAGAAAAGGTTCTGTATGTATTTTATCTTTACCTTCTAGTGTAGTTAATTTAAATTCATGTTTGCTAGCTAAAACTAGTGATGTATATCTGTGGTATAGAAGGATCGGGCATATAAATATGAAATTATTGCATAAATTATAGAAAATATTTAGTGAGAGGTTTACCAAAGATTAAATACTCAAAGACTTTTTGTATGATGCATGTGAGTTAGGTAAACTTCATAAAAACTCTTTTAAATCCAAAACTGATATATCAAGCAAGAGAGTCTTAGAACTTATACATATGGATCTATTTGAACCAACAAGAATCATGAGTCTTGGTGGTAAATGGTATGTATAGAATGTGTAATATGTTGAGAGACACGGAAGTTTGGGATAGGTATGACAGACTGGAGTGTAGTTTAGAGTAAAACATAGATAAACTGGAACAATATATGTGGCAGCAACAAGAAGTCAACTAATTAAACTATAGAGAAGTATATTCAGAACTTAATATTGATATCATTTATGAAATTGAGAAAACCGTAATGAAAATTGACCAAAAATTGAATGTAATGAGATTATATGATTTGGAAAGAAAATTAAAAGTATTGGATGAATTTACAATGAAATTACAAATTATGCAATAGGAAATCACAAATGAAAACTTTCATATCACAAATCTACATAATTTGCAAGACATACAGACAAAAGAAAATACCAATGCAATAGAATTTAAAGAATGTAATTTAAAACTAAAAACAGTTGAAGATCATAATCACGAAAATGATATACAAGAACATCAATAAAGTAACGAAAATCTGAAAGATGTATGTATAACATTAAGATCTGGAATTGATATACCATCAAGACTTCAAAACGAAAATAATATGAAGGTGGATAAGAACAAAAATCAAAATGATAATAAAAATGTAATATCTGAAAATATAGACATCAATGAAGAAAAATCTAAATCTGAAAATGAGACTAAAAGTGATCAAACAAATCAAATGAAAGAAAAATAATCTTTTAAATCACAATCATTAGCACCCTATCCTGAAAGATTACAACAAATATTTCTTGAAAAATAAGAAAAAATTAGAGAAATTTCTGAAAAAGTACAAGTTAGCATTCCGTTGTTAGATTTATTGCAGAAAATGCCACCTTGTGCTAAATTTCTTAAGGATTGGTGTACTAAGAAAAGAGAGCGAAAAGTTTTAAGGAAAGTCTTTTTAGCTGAGCAAAGTAGTTCCCTATTTCTGTCACAAATTCCTAAAAAGTTATCTGATCCTAGAATTCCTGTTATATCATGCACCATAGGAAATACCATTCTAGAAAGAACCTTAATAAACCTAGGTGCAGGTATAAATGTTATGCCAAATGATATATTTGCATCCTTAGGATTAGAAGGCTTAACTGCTACTAAGATTGTTATTCAATTAGCTAACAGAAGTATAAGATACCCTAGAGGAAAAATAGAGGATGTCTTAATTAAAATCAAAAATTTCATATATCCTATTGATATTATAATTTTAGATTCCCAACAAATTAAGCATAAAAACAGTGATACATCTTTAATTTTGGGAAGACCATTCTTAGCAACATCAGAGGCTGTTATAAATTGTAAAACTGGAGTAATGAAGTTAGCATATGGTAATGAGGATACTCAATTAAACATTTTCAAACCAGAAAAGTTTGAGGAGTTATAAATGTCGTTACATACTATAGACTTTTTAGAGGATAAAGGAGATATGCTAGATGATGTGATTCAACAAGAATTAAATAGGCAACTCAATTCTGAGATTTTAGAAGAAAGTGAAAGCATAAATGTAAAAGGAGATCAGGAAGAGATTAATATAGAAAATGATGACGTTCAAGTAGGAGCTCTAACTTCTAATAGGCAACAGTTAGAATTAAAACCTTTACCTCTTGAATTAACCTATATATTTCTAGAAGAAAAATGAACATGTCTAATCGTTATTGCTTCAGATTTAAAAGAGGATCAAATTGCTAAATTAAAAGATGTAGTAAAAACTTATAAAGAAGTAATAGGATGGACTATGACAGATATAAAAGGGTTAAGTGTAACTTTATGCTGTCACCACATATATTTAGAAGAGAATGCTAAACCAGTTAGAATTCCTAAGAGGAGATTAAATTCAAACATTAAAGAAGTAGTCAGGAAGGAAATAGTGAAATGGTTAGACAATGACATAATTTATCCGATTTCTGATAGCCCATGGGTTAGTCCAGTCTATGTAGTTCCCAAGAAATCAGGATTAACATTTATTAGGAATGAAAGTCAAAACTTAATACCTACTAGAATTCAATCAGGCTGGAGAGTGTGTATAGATTATAGAAAGCTAAATGTTGTGACTAGGAAAGATTATTTTCCCTTACCTTTTATAGATCAAATGCTAGAGAGATTAGTAGGGCAAGAATATTTTTGTTTTCTAGACGAGTATTCAGGATATAACCAAGTTCTAGTAGCATTAGAGGATCAAGAGAAAACAACTTTCACCTGTCCTAATGGAACTTATGCTTTTAAGAGAATGCCATTCGGATTATGTAATGCACCAGCTACCTTTCAAAGGTGTATGTGTTTGGTTACCTAGCATGACACCAGAAAACTTGTTTGGATCTCTAGCAACGCACTAGAAAAACTTGGATTTGCTAACTTCTGTTTTTACTTAGTTAATTTATCTTTATGCCTATTCTTTTTTTTTATATAGAAGTAAACAAACAACCTTTAATACAAGTTAGATATTAATTTCAATTTGTATTTTAACTACAAGTGCACAGTGTCTATTGTATTGGTGTGTAAGTACAAGTCGATCCCATAGAGAATTGCTTAAGAATTGAAAACTGTTCTGTTTGTTAGCAATCAAATTTATATCTTCAATAAGCCCTCCATTGAGTTAAAGTTAACTCAACGAACAAAGTTCGTTGAGTTATGACTAACTCAACGGACTAACCTCGTGGACTTACGTTAACTCCACGAGCCTGTCTTTTCTTTTTAATACTGCTATTTACAGAGGAATTCAGCCAACCATTGGGCGGTTCCACAGATTGTAAATAACATCAATTAAGCTCTTTAATGTTAGTAAACACTGGATTTATCATTAAGTAATACTAACATTTAGATAATTCAAACAGTAACCATTAAAATCTTTAAGTCTTTTGAACGAACCAATATCAGTAAACTGTAAAACTAAAACAAACATTAAACAATCACAACACTGACAAAGATAACATTAATCACGATACAACACAAACAATATAACACTCAAATACAAAATACAAACACAGATAAATTGTTTTTGGTATTTTTGTTTTAATATGAACATGGAAATGGGTGAAAGGTGAAATGTAAAGTAATATCAATCGATAGTAAATACTTCTGTCACTACATACGACGCGATTACACCATTGAAAATTAAACCACTTACAATTCTGTCTCCTCTCCCTATAGAATCGCGAGTCTAGAATTGCAAGATGATCTCCTCTTCAGCATATAAGCATCAACCCGAAGCTAAGGCTAGAAGCTTTACAATCTCCTGAAATATGAGTCGGCGCTTGGTGAAAATGGTTTCCCTTCCCGCGATGCGATCACTCCTCACAGTGGTTGTCAAGCACTATGTTTGGCTCAGAATCGACCCGACATCAGGAAAGTATCCTCACAGACCTCCGATGGTTGGTGATTATGGTAGTGGTAATGATGGTTGGTGTGGTACTTCAGAGAATTGCTGATACTGTCTGTAGAAAGCTCGATGCTCCTCCTTTGTACACACTGGCCATACCCATCGATCACACACACTTTACTTCTTTTTCTTCTTTTCTTTTATATTTCTTTAGTGGTAACTGCTTCTGCTTGAATGGTCGGTTGGATTTCCTTCATTCATATTAACGACGATGATTTCTTCTCCCTTCGACGAGTGAATTCCTACGTGATACGTGCGATCGTGGTTTTTCCTTCCAACTATCCTGTTTCTGCAACTGCTACAGTGGCATATTAGAAAATAAATAGTCTGTGGAGTTATAGATAACTCAATGGACTTTCTTTGTTGATTTAACTATAAAACACGTGCATAACTTTAACTATCCGATGCTCAGGTGCATTTCGGATACTTACAAACTTAATTATTCGATGCTTAGATGCATTTCGGATACTTACAGATAACTCACCGATATATAATTTAAGTAAATCTACCAGATCTCGACACGTGTCAGCAGTAGTTTAATAATAAAAGAAACATTTCGGAGAGTTACAGGTCTAACTATCCGATGTTCAACTGCATTTCAGAGATAACTTACCGAAAATCCACTTAAGTCACTTTCCCAGAACATGACACTTGTCCACAGCTATTTTATAAATAAAAGGAGATTTCAGAGAGTTACACATATAACTAACCAATGCCCAACTGCAATTTCGAATAGTTATAGATAACTCACCAAAAGTTCACTTAAGTCATGTGTTATGGTTTCGACACGTGTACTTTAGGAAATAATAAACTATTCTTTTAAAATATAATTGTTCGGCAGTTTAAAACATAACTATCTGATACATGTCTGATATGTTAAACATAACTGTCTGAAATTTGTTCAGTATGTTAAACATAACTGTCCGAAATATCAGAAAATTCGGATACTTAAGAATTTCACAGCCTGCAACTTACCGACAGTTCAAAAATGTACTAAATTAACATTAATTTCCCCAAATTAAGTAGATTCTTTAATTAAAGCTTATAATAGTGCAATTATAACATAATGGCTTAATTCTCATATGATAAGCTAAATATTATGCAATTAACCATCATTTAACCGTTAATAGTATGCACTTTTTCATTCTAAACACTTCCCTCATACTTAAATTTTACTAGTCCCTTAGCAAACTAAGATCTAATTAATGGGTCCTTCTAAAAGTGCTAGAATTAATTCTTCCCCCCTTTTTTCTTCTGTTCAGCATAAGAACTAGTATTATTATATAGATATTCTGTATGTTTCAGTAATCAACCTGCAAATATACTTAGAATATATGCAAATTACATACAAAGTATATCATCATTACATTAGTATTAATTATCTTATCGTTTGTTCTTCTTTTCATCATCTACCATCCTGAATTTTCCAATAAGATTTCTAGAAGAAATTTCAACAACATACGAATCAAAGTACAATCCCATTCAATATGATTAAGACAAGTAGAATAAAGAATTGTATCTCCATTAAACAACTTCAAAAGTCAATTCTCGATTCATATTTCAGCAATTCTAGATAACATAAAATATACTCGATTCATAAGATATCTATATTTCACAAAACACTTGTATCTTTTCAGAACATTATATGTATTTATTTATTTATTTTTTATACTTTAAAAGTTAATTTGACAAGCTTAAATCATATAGGTGCTTTCTAATGTACCCATGTAACGAGCTTTTAGTCAATAATCCTAGATCTGATCAAGATCTTAGGTTGCCAGATTTCAAGAGTCCCTTTTTAGGTCAACAATCCTTACATACTTATCTACTCAAGTACAAAATGCTCGTGATCAAATAAGTCAATAAACTCTCAAAGTTTTTTTTTTTTTTTTCTTTCTTCTTTTCTTTTTTTTTTCTCTTTTTTTTTCTTTCTTCTTTTCTTTTTTTTTCTTTCAAAATACAAAAATAAAACAAAACATTAATCACATACTGTATATGTACGTATTTCATTAATACAGATGTAGTAATCACCAATCTCATATAGTCCTGCTTCTATTATTTACTGAAAATATGAATCCCTAACAATAAGCTCATACCTTTTCTATAGTTTAATAAGATCTATACATAAATCATTCTACAAGTTTAATCAGTTAAATTAAATGTATCTTTAATTATATGTGTTTCATTTAATCTAAAATTCACATCTCAGCTCCTTTAGATAAATTTTTTTATTTTATTAAGCATTCTGATTTCAATTTAAAATCGTGAAACTATTAAACTCATGAAATTCAGAAAAAAATATAAGATACTATATCTAGATTTGCATAAATAGTAAATTCTATAGCATCTTATATAGCCTTCTAAATATAACATTCAAGCAGTTACAATTTATAAAAAAAAATTTACAATTTCAATTATCAGATATTTACAGCAAGTTCATTAAAATTTTCACTTTCCACAAAATTTTGTAGTACCATTTTAATTCCTTTAATTAACAAACTTACATGGCTGTTACTTTAATTACCTCCCCCCCATACCTACATTTTGCATTGTCCTCAATGTAAAAGATTTGACAATAAATACAGTAATTGTAGTAGGCATGAATACAGTTTCGTTGATTTAGCACCTAACTCAACGAATGAGTTTAAATCTAAATTCAGGATAAGTAATCAGTTACATACCTTGTTTCGTTTATATCTCCTTCTGCATATTCCGATTTTTGATTTTGAAAAACTTTTCATTCACAGATAAAAGTAGAATATAAAACAAAATAACATTTAACAAATATTGATAAATTAGTGTCTTGTGTGGAACCCAGACTCCTATGCCTCTGGTGGCTCACAAGTAAGTCAATTGGTTTCCCAGAATAGATACCAACAAATTGGATTGATATTTTGTTTTTTTTCTTTCATAAAATAAAAATGAAAACTAAATTTTTATTTTTTATTTTTTTTTTCAAAAAATAAATGCAAAATACACACAACATTAAACACACAAAATCACACAGCTTAAGAACATGATTGAAAAGTAGAAATAAATGGAATAAACGTGTTAGTCCAAGTAAACTTTTTAGGCATAATTGCTATTAATTCTGTTTTAATGTAGTTCTTGTTCCTTCTTAATTTGTAAACGTATAATATATTATAAATTCCAAATACAAGTGTATTACCATTAATGATATGAAATGCAGAAAGGGATCCTTTTCGATTCCAGGATAATGTAGCAGTTTCTATTTCTACATCTATTTCAATATATTCCTCTTCCCACTTCCATTCATTTATGTCTTTTATAATCCATATTTGAAATTTCATCAATTCATCCCACCATCTTATTAGACATAAAGTAAGATCATCATATTCATTATACCACATTCCTATTTGAATTTTATCAAATTCTGCAGATGGTGGTTTAGCTATTTCTCTCGGTATAGGTAAAATTTCTATATATTCATCATAACAGTCTATGCTCACTATGTATAAATCAAATCCAAATGCTATTGATATATCTGTGACTAGATATACATATCCATCAAGTATGACATGCATGTTGTTAATTAACGATTTCTGTCCTAGATATATCATAATATTTTCAGTCCAAGATCTATTCAGAAAATTATACACACTTAAGCGTAAATCTTCACCCCAATTTCCTGTAGGTCTCCAATAATATAATTTTTCAGGAATTGTAGAATTTTTATCAGAAAATATTAAAGTCGACTCACAATTTATAGTTGGTACTTCATATTTATTAGGTATTCCTATATACCATTCTTCTCTTGTTATAGGATTTCTTATCAAAATATCTGGTAATAAACTTGCATACATTGGTCTCGTCTTGTATATGATTAATCCTTCATCCATCCCTATAATATGATTTATTCCTTCTAATATATTGGGTGGAATTCCAGTAGTTTCTTCCATAGGCAGATATTCATGGTTAATTGAACTACGACTAAATACCCTCCATATGAATCCATCTCTAATCTTAGTCATTTTTGCAGCTTGTAGTCCTTGAAAATATTTTTCTCCAATACAGTCTTTAATTTCCTTTGATACACAACATAGCCTGCATAGATCTTTAGCTGACAAGTTACTCAGTATTTCCCTTAGTGCATCCAACGGTAATTGCGTCAATTCCATTTGTCGATTCTGTATAACACAAACAAAAACTTAGCAGAAACAAACATTAACATAACTACTGCACACCCTCGTGGAATTAGGGCATAACTCAACAGATTAAGTTCGTTGAGTTAAGGACTAACTCTACGATACTATTAACTATAAATAAAAACATATATATACAGATAGTTGCTTTAGATATGCTGCTTCATTCAGCTACCCTCCCAGAAGAGGTATCAATTTCATTAACAATTCTATTGATAGGGTTAGGTATTGCTTGTATTGGCAATCCTCCAGTAGGTCTAACTTCCATTGATTCCTTCTGTCTAAGTGGTATATTTCTATTCTGATTTTGAATTGCAACATTCCAAATACAAAATCTAGACGATTGTTTAATTGTTGGATTATCTTTTCTAATTTCTCTATTCTAGATCCTTGTTCTAGTAATGCTTCATAATTTATATTCTTCTCATTTACATTTTCTCCTTAGAAATTGTTGTTTCTCCAAGATAAATTCAGGTGATTTCTCCAATTAGGATTATAAGAATTTCCAAAGTTATCTTTCTGGTTTCTAGCATAAATAATATCTAAATCATTTATGTTTGCATTCTTTTCTGCTAGTTTTTGATTTAATGATAACTCTTCTATTTTCTTTGTTAATTCAGTTAATTTCACTTCAAGCATAGTACTTGAATCTATTTCATGCATTCCTCTTGGCAATATTCTTTTATCTACAATAGCTTCAGCTGAGTTTTCCCACTGTGCAATTCTTTTTGCAAAGTTTTCTAAATATGCCCATGCTTCTTCACTACAAAGTTTTAGAAATCCATTTTGACAAGTAGATTCTAATAAAGATTTCGTTGAAACATCTATACCTTCATAAATTATACCTATTAATTGTGCTTTACTCATTGCATGATGCAGACATTGAGTTAGTAAATCTTTAAATCTTTCACCCTATTTCTAGAATGATTCACCCTATTTTTGGCTACACATTAATATTTCTTTTTTTTTAATCATTTGATGTGTTGGATAATATTTTTACAGAAAAATAGAGCAAAATTCAGTCCAAGTAGAAATTGAATCAGGCGACAGAGTATATAACCATCTCTTAGCTGTGTCTTTTAAAGAAAAAGGGATATATCTAAGTTTAATAGCATCTATACTCATGTTCGACATTTTCATCATTTGACAAACTTCATTAAATTCTCTAAGGAAATAGTAGGCATCCTCTCTTTCTAATCCATGAAAATGTGGCAATTGACTAATATAATTAGATTTCAGTTCAAACCTATCTCCCTTAAAGTTTGGCAATCGAATACATAAAGGTTCATCAACTAATTCAGGATACAGAATTTCTCCTAATGGTTTTTCTACTGGAGCAGCCATCTCTACGTTCTCTTTTAAAGAAAGGTTAGCTACACCCCAAAGAATTTCGTTAAAGTCTAGTTCAGAAAATGTTTCAGTACTCCTCTGCGATGAAAATTCCTAGGTAGGTGTTCTTACTAATCGTTTAGTGCTTAGAGAACGAGTCCATGTGCTCATAAATAAATAGCAGAAGATTAATTACATACTAGTTTGAAGCTTTCCATTCAGTAAATATTTGTTGACGGACGAAGTCGAATCAACTGCTTCTCCTTCTAGTTCCCCCAACACTTTCCTTCTTACTTTTAAAAGTGCTGGTAACTCGTAAATAACATTCTATTTTATATATATAATGCACATCTATAAAGTGAATAAATCTCGTTGCAAGAACGTGTCTTGCAACGTGCATCGTGGTTCCTGTTTTTATGGGTACATGTACCACTATTAATTTCAAATTTTGGTAATTGCTAAGTCGACAAAGTTTCGTTCGTGGTTAAAAGAATAACTGTTCTGCTTAATCCACGAACTAACCTCGTTGAGTTACAGATAACTCAACGGAACACTGTCGGTTACTGTTGCTAACTCCACAGACTAACTTCATTGAGTTACAGATAACCCAACAGAGTGACCTTATGTTAAATTACTAACCTCGTGGAGTTAAGCTTAACTCAACGAACTTACTTCGTTGAGTTAACACTTAGCAACTTCTAAGTTTACTCCTCGTAAGTACCTCTCTGCCTTTTTTTTTTTTTTCATTCTGCTAATTGAAATAAAGTTAAATCTATGTCATTAATGCATCATTCTACTCAAAATTCATTTAAATCTGAACATTATATAAATATTTAACTTGCAGATCATTTTATGTTATGCAGAATTTACATTTTACCTTGCAGCATGCAGAAATTTTCAAGCATCTATTATTTAATCCTATCATTCAGCAAATTGTACATCTTTTTAAACATTCATGCATAATGTTCCACAAATTATATAACATTCAATAAATTCCATTCATTTCACATTCAAAACACGTATGAAAAGTACATCTGAAAAATTTATATTCATTAATATGAATCGATTTATATTACAAGTACATCAGACAATTTTCATACAATTCTATATAAGTAGACGAACAATATAATTTAGTCTCTATTCCTAAGTTCATCTACTTCCTTCTAGAGTTTTTCTAATTGAAGTTCTAATTGATTAATTCTCTCTACAACTCCTGTTATTCCTCTAAAAGGTACAACTATCTCTGCAGCTACAAAATTTTCTTTCACTGAAATGGTTCTTGATCTGATCGAAGGCCCCATCATTGCTGCTCGTGCCAACGACTTAAATGGTGGAACTGAAGGTCCTGGCTGTTGTTCCTTAGGAACAGGTCTTTCAGTAGTTGGTTCCTCCTGTTCTCCTGCTTGTTGCTGCTGCCATATTTCCCAACTTCCACGACCAACAATGTGCCTTTTGAACCATAATCTGGCTTTGCGCTGGATTAGCTTTAGGGATACTTTATTGTTCGGCCTGATTTTTCTTTCTTTACTAATTGCAATTTCTGTTGCTACTCTGATTCGTGTCTTCATTATCTGGGGTATTTGTATACCACAATCTACTAACATTCTTCTTAATCTAAAAAGTTCAGATTCTATCTTCTGTAACTCTTTTTCTCTTGTTGTATTCCGAATCTTCTACCGCGTGTGCCATTCTTCTGATTCCTTTAGAAAATATGTTGTGTCAACTGCATCTTCCTAGAACTCAGGTGTCATATTCCTCATCGTGGAGTTACACAATAGCACAGAATCGCTCTGATCTCTACTATTCTAAATTCTAAATGGTTTGCCAGATAATGCCCCCAAAACCCGAGGTTTTAGTTTAAATAAGCCCTAAGTTTAGGTGGGTAATCGGGTCATTTCCCGAACCAATTATTGCTCTCTCATCCGCTGTCTTAGCTACAGTACTCCGTTGAGTTACAGTTAACTCAATGGAATAAGCTCGTTGACTAACTCAAAACTCAATGGAGTAAGCTCGTTGAGTTAAGCATAATTCAACGGACTTCCCATACAAACAAATATAATAATAAAAATACTTAAGATAATAGTTTTTCTATTTTTTTACAGGTTTAACCGATACTATATTTCGGTCAGACCTAATTTTTTTCCAATTGAACCGATACTATGTTTCGATAAAACCAACATTTTTTTACTAAAAATTAATATACATATTTTTATGTTCCGATCATACCGATGGATCCAATCGGTTGAACTGCAACAATTTTTATATTTTATAATATTTTTTTTTATTTTTTATATATACATAAAAACTAATTTCTTACTAAGTAAAGCTCGAGTAGTCCTCTACTCTGACTTCTTCTATAATTCCAAATGAGCTTTTTGGTGTTTTCAGAATAGGTCTAAGTCTTTGTCCATTTACTTTAAATATATTCTGATTTTTAGGATTTTCAATTTCAATAGCTCCCCATAAGGATAAATATTTCGAACTATGTAAGGTCCTGCCCATCTAGATCTTAATTTTCCTAGATGGTTATGGAGTCTAGCCATATAAAGATATACTTCTTGTCCTATTTCAAAGCTTTTTGAAATAATTTTTCTATCATGCCAGAATTTCATTTTCTCTTTTTCTCTTACAGTCTTCGAATAAGCTTCATTTCTAAATTCTTCTAATTCAATTAATTATATTTTTCTATTTTCAGCAGCTTGATTTAAATTAGTGTTCAGAGTTTTTAATGCCCAATAAACTTTATGTTCTATTTCAGCTGGTAAATGACAACTTTTTCCATATACTAGCCTAAAAGGTGACATACCTAAGCTTGTCTTATAAGCAATTCTATAAGCCCAAAGTGCATCTATCAATCTATTAGCCCAATCTGTTCTAGTAGGATTTACTACTTTTTCTAAGATTAACTTAATTTGTTTGTTTGCACTTTCTATTTGTCCACTTGTTTGCGGATGATATGATGTTGCAATTTTGTGGTTTATTCCATATTTCTTCATTAAGGCTTCAAAACTTCTATTACAGAAATGAGTTCCTCTATCACTGATAATAGCTTTAGGTATTCTAAATCTGGCAAATATATTGGTTCTTATAAATTGTATTACCACTTTGTTGTCATTAGTTTTTGTAGGAATAGCTTCTATCCATTTAGATACATAATCCACCCCCAACAATATGTAATTAAATTGATTAGACATAGGAAATGGACCCATAAAATCTATTCCCCACACATCAAAGATTTCAACCTCAACAATAGGATTAAGAGGCATCATATTCCTCTTTGATATTCTTCCTATTTGTTGACATCTTAAACAACTTAAGTAATATTTATGAGCATCTTTGAATAGTGTTGGCCAATAAAACCCACATTGCAGAATTTTTGCAGTAGTTTTCCCTGAACCAAAATGCCCTCCACAAGCTTGGTCATGACAGAAAGACAATATGCTTGGATATTCAGTTTCTGGAACACACCTCCTTAAAAGCAGATCAGGACATTTCTTAAATAAGTATGGGTCTTCCCAATAGTAATATTTTACTATTGAGAAAAATAATTTCTTATCTTGTCTATTCCAATCCTTAGGTGTTAGACCAGTAACTAAGTAATTAACTATGTTTGCATACCAAGGTATTGTTTTGATGGTCATTAATTGTTCATCAAGAAAATTATCCTTAATTTCAATATTTGATTTTTCTATTTGTAATCTTGATAAATGATCTGCTACTACATTCTCACAACCTTTTTTATCTTTAATTTCTAGATCAAATTCTTGTAATAATAATATCCACCGGATCAATCTAAGCTTAGTCTCTTTTTTCTTTATTAGATGTTTTAGAGCTGAATGATCCATGTATACTATTACTTTAGCTCCAATCAGATATGATCTAAACTTTTCTAAGGCAAACACAACAGCTAATAATTCCTTTTTAGTAGTTGTGTAATTAACTTGAGCATCATTTAAGGTTTTGCTTGCATAATGAATCACTCTAGGAGATTTTTCTATCTTCTGTCCCAACACTGCTCCTACAGCAAAATCAGATCCATTGCACATTAATTCAAATGGATGGCTCCAATCAGGTACTTGAATTATAGGAGTTGAAATTAAGCTAGTTTTAAGTTTGAAAAATGCTTCCTTGCAATTTTTATCAAAGTTAAATGAAACATCTTTTAATAGATTAGTTAAAGGTCTAGCTATCTTGCTAAAGTCTTTAATAAATCTTCTATAAAAACCAGCATGTCCTAGAAATGATCTAATATCTTTTACTGATTTAGGTTCTGGTAGATTAGAAATTACTTCTATTTTAGCTTTATCTACTTCCAACCCTTTCTTGGAAACAACATGCCCTAAGACTATTCCTTGTTTAACCATGAAGTGACATTTTTCCCAATTCAAAACCAGATTTTTTCACACAGCGTTTTAATATTAGGTCTAAATTTTTTAAACAGACTTCATGTGAGTTTTCATATATAGTAAAATCATCCATAAATATTTCTAAAAAATCTTCAGTCATTCCAGTAAATATGCCTTGCATACACCTTTGAAAGGTAGCTGGTGCATTGCATAATCCAAATGGCATTCTCTTAAAAGCATAAGTTCCATTAGGACAGGTGAAAGTTGTTTTCTCTTGATCCTCTAATGCTATTGGAATTTGATTATAACCTGAATACCTGTCTAGGAAACAAAAATATTCTTGCCCTGCTAATCTTTCCAACATTTGATCTATAAAAGGTAAGGGAAAATGATCTTTCCTAGTCACACCATTCAGCTTTCTATAGTCTATACATACTCTCCAGCCTGATTGAATTCTAATAGGTATCAAGTCTTGACTTTCATTCCTAATAACTGTTAATCTTGATTTCTTGGGAACTACATGGATTGGGCTAACCCATGAGCTATCAGAAATCGGATAAATTATGTCATTATCTAACCATTTCACTATTTCCTTTCTGACTACTTCTTTAAGGTTTGGATTTAATCTCCTCTCAAGAATTCTAACAGGTTTAACATTCTCTTCTAAATATATGTGGTGACAGCATAAAGTTGAACTTAACCCTTTTATATTAGTCATAGTCCATCCTATTGCTTCTTTATAACTTTTTACTACATCTTTTAATTTAGCTATTTGATCCTCTTTTAAATCTGAAGTAATAATGATTGGACAAGTTCGTTTCTCTTCTAGAAATATATAGGTTAATTTAGGAGGTAAATGTTTTAATTCTAAATGTTGCCCATCAGAAGCTAGAGCTCCTAATTGAACATCATCATTTTCTAAATTAATTTCTTCCTGATCTCCTTCTATATTTATGCTTTCACTTTCCTCTAAAGTTTTAGAATTGATTTGCCTATATAATTCCTCTTGAATCACATCATCTAACATATCTCCTTCAACCTCTAAAAAGTCTATGGTGTGTAAGGACATTTCTAACTCATCAAACCTTTTTGGTTTGAAAATATTTAATTAGTATCCTCATTACCATATGCTAACTTCATTACTCCAGTTTTACAATTTATAACAGCCCCTGATGTTGCTAAAAATGGCCTTCCCAAAATTAAAGATGTATCACTATTTTTTTGCTTAATTTGTTGGCAATCCAAGATTACAATATTAATAGGATATATAAAGTTTTTGATTTTAATTAAGACATCCTCTATTTTTCCTCTAGGGTATCTTATACTTCTATAAACTAATTGAATAACTGTACTAGTAGGAGTTAAGCCTTCTAATCCTAAGGATGCAAATATATCACTTGGCATAACATTTATACCTGCACCTAAGTCTATTAAGGTTCTTTCTTGAATGGTATTTCCTATGGTGCATGATATAACAGGGATTCCAGGATTAGATAACTTTTTAGGAATTTGTGGTAGAAATAGGGAACTACTTTGCTCAGCTAAAAAGATCTTTCTAAGAACTTTTCGCTCTCTTTTCTTAGTACACCAATCCTTCAGAAATTTAGCACATGGTGGCATTTTTTACAATGGATCTAACAAAGGAATGTTAACTTGTACTTTTTCAAAAATTTCTCTGATTATTTCTTATTTTTCAGGTATTATTTGTTGTAATCTTTCACGATAGGGTACTAAAGATTGTGATTTAAAAGATTCTTTTTCTTTCGTTTGATTTGTTTGATCATTTTTAGCTTCATTAGCAGATTCAGATTGTTCTTTAGTGATTTCTAGATTTTCAGCTATTACATTTTCATTATCATTTTGATTTTTACTCTTATCCACCTTCATATTATTTTCATTTTGAGTTCTTAGTGGTATATCAATTCCAGATCTTAATGTTACACATACATCTTCTAGATTTTTGTTACTCTCATGATGTTTTTGTATATCATTTTCGTGATTATGATCTTCAATTGTTTTTAGTTTTAAAGTGCATTCTTTAAATTCTCTTGTATTAATATTTTCTGTTTGCTGTATATTTTGCAAATTATGCAGGTCTATAACATTATAATTTTCATTGTCCTATTGCATAACTTGTATTTTCATTGTATATTTGTCCAATGCTTTTAGTTTTCTTTCCAGATCATCTAATCTCATTGCATTCAATTTTTGATCAATTTTCATTATGGTTTTTTCAATTTTGAAAACTATATCCTTTTTAGGTTCTGAATATGCTTCCTTATAGTTTAAATGTTTGACTTCTTATTGCTGACACATAAAGTATTCTAGTTTGTCTAGGTTTTGTTCTATACTACGCTTCAGCCTGTCATACCTATCCCAAACTTCAATGTCTCTCAACATATTACACATTCTATACTGACCATCAGTTGGGTAAACTATAGGATTCTCATACTTGGCTCTATTATACTGAGGATAATTCATTTGTTGTTCATGGGATCTAACCATCTGCAAACGTCTCAGTTTCAAATAGTCAGAAATGTCATGTCCTTCAGAATTGCAGAATTCACATATGCTAACTACAGGTTTCAGAAATTTTTGAGCATAAGCATATGCCATATTCTCAATCACAAAAGAAAACACACAACACTCTGGCTATTAAAACGAAACAGCTCTAACAGTTGCTTATATTAATTCAATTCCCCAACAACGGCGCCATAAAAACTGTTAGGATCGATAGACTCACTAGAGGGGAGATGAATGGTGAAGGAGTGTAGTTTTAAAATTCTTTTGATGTTGAATCGAATGATTCAACAGAAATGTAATGAACTGAAATGAATAGAAAGCAAATCAGCAAAGATAAGAAACACACAACAAATTTTTAGGTGGTTCACCAAATTGGCTAGTCCACCCCTAAGATTCACTTGGGCTTCACTAAGTGTTCCAACACTTACACACTTGCTTTCAGGTCAAAGCAAGAACCAACTACATAGAAGTTTTCTGGTAAAAACATCAGTAAACCGACCTCTAGAGTTTTCAGGTCGAAACTCAAACCAAAACTTTATGTAGCTTTCAAGTTGAAACTACGAACCAACAACTTTAATTCTTCAATCAGAGTTTTGTGCACAGAGCTTTTTCTGTAGTAGATCTTTTGAATATGCTTCACTATTTGCAGACTTGAGTGTAAATGGAATTTGGAGTATGTGCTCTCTATATCTCTATTGTCTGTATTTTGTATATATACCTGATATGTACAATGATCATATTTCTCTCTAACGGATGTATTCTACTGTACTTGATTAGCCTCAAGTCCCAATACGTCAAGTGACCGTTTAGAAAATCGTTTCAAGATATCTTACCGATTTTCCTATTCTTTCGAATAGTTAGCTATATAACTCTCTGAAGAAGTTCTGTAACTTACCGAAAGATCACTTAACCTTTTCTGCCAGGTAGGATTCCAGAATATTTAAATGTAAGTTGTTATTCAATCGGATACTTATAACTGTAACATATTGAATAGTTATATACTTGCCGATTGCATTAATTTAACACGTGCATAAAGAGCTGACTTAAGTTTCAAAAGGTTATCCCTATAACTCACCGAAATACTTCAGGATTTTGGATAGTTATTTTTCTAACTCTCCGAAAACTTATTTGCACTTCTTTCCGAATTCTACATGTGGGAAAATCAGTGACTTAAGTTTCGGATAGTTAAACTGTAACTCACCGAAACTCTCTTGAAATTTCAGATAGTTATCTTTCTAACTCTCCGAAAATTCATTTGAGCATCTGTCAGGAATTCTGCACGTGGGAAATTCAATAACTTAAGTTTCGGATAGTTAAACTGTAACTCACCGAAACTCTCTTGAAATTTCGGATAGTTATCTTTCTAACTCTCCGATTTTCCCTTTTAAGCTTTCAACTACCGGCTTCTCCATTTTGCACGTGCGTAATAAAGTAACTTAAGTTCCGAAAAGTTATGCCTGTAACTTACCGAAAAACTTGAATAGTTATCTAACTCTCTGAAAAGAAAACTCAGATAGTTATCTAACTCTCCGACAAGTCTTTTAAGCTTCCGTTCTGTATTTCTGCACGTGGTTTATTGAATGACTTAACTTTCGGATAGTTATACCTGTAACTCTCCGAAAAATCCTTTAAGCTTCCAGATAGTTAACTCCTTAACTATCCGATCATTCAATCCCCTTCAATGTTTGATTAAATAACTCTCTAAAGGCTTTGTAAAAATTCGGATAGTTATCCTTCTAACTGTCTGATAGTCTTGCTGCTATTTTACTCTTCAGATACATGAACCTGTAACTGTCTGATTTTCCTGTAAGTTTAAGACAGTATTATCTCGAAACTTCTCCATCTGTTCATCTGCATGGAATCTGTTCTTTTTGCCTTCTGATCTAAAGCTGCATTGACTTAACTGTGAAATACTATATATTACTTCACATAGGTTTTGCATTATCAAAATACTCAAGTTCTGACAATCTCCCCCTTTTTGATAATGACAAAAACCTTTACAATTATTTACATGTATTTCACTTCCTAGTGTATTTCTATACATTTAGTCACACAGAGAAACATAAAACATGAATTAAACAAAACTATACTGACGAGAAGGAATTCCTCCCCCTGACTATGAGCTTACTTCTCCCCCTATCTGTGTGCTGAGTTTTTCTTCTCCTTTTAATAATTCTCTTTCAATGCTTGCTTGAAATACTATAAGTGACCGAATTTCCAAATTCTTCTCTCCCTTTTTGTCATTATATAAAAAGGTGAGGACTACAAAACTGATTTTCTGTAAAACTGATATAGACTGTATCCTACACGAGAAGGTTAGTAGAAAAACAAGCTCCCATATGGTGAGCTTGAAGAAAAAATATTTAAAGATCTTGTAAAGAACATATTCCTAGATTTCGTCTAATATGATTAAAAGTTGATTCATTTAAAGGTTTGGTGAAAATATCTGCAAGTTGATTTTCTGTTGGCACAAACTTAAGTGAAATATTCCCTTTATCCACATGATCTCTTAGAAAATGATGTCTGATCTCGATATGCTTGGCTCTGAAATGAAGTACTGTATTCTTAGATAGACTGATTGCACAGCTGTTATCACAAAATATGATTGAATTCTGAAATTTCAGTTTGTAATCTGCTAGAGTTTGCTGCATCCAAAGGATTTGTGCACAACACAATCCAGCTGTAATATACTCGGCTTCAGTAGTAGATAATGCTATACAATTTTATTTCCTACTGAACCATGAGATTAAAGAACATCCAAGTAGTTGACAAGTACCACTAGTGCTTTTTCTATCAGATCTGCTGCCTGCATAATCTGCATCACTATAGCCTGTTAAAATCAAGCTACTATCAGCTGAGTAGAATAATCCGAAATCTTTTGTTCCTTGTAGATATCTGAAAATCCTTTTGACTGATTTCAAATGTGATTCCTTTGGTGATGCTTGAAATCTAGCACATAAGCATACACTGCACATAATATCTGGCCTGCTAGCTGAAAGGTATAACAGGGATCCAATCATACCTCTATATTGCCTTTGATCCACTACAACACTTGAATCATCCATTTCTATTTTAATGTTTGAACTCATTGGAGTATTTGCAGATTTGATGTTTTCATAGCCAAATTTTTTCAACATCTCTTTGCAGTATTTTTCTTGGTTGACAAATATACCATTATGCATTTGATGAATCTATAATCCCAAGAAAAACTTCAATTCTCCCATCATGCTCATTTCAAATTTATTTTTCATCAAATTCTGAAATTTATGACAAAGATCTTCTGAAGTGGCTCCAAATACTATATCATCAACATATATCTGAACAATCAACATGTGCACATCAAAAGTTTTGATAAACAAAGTGCTGTCCACTTTGCCTATAGAAAAATTGTTTTCAGTTAAAATTTTTTTCAATTTCTCATACCAAGCTCTAGGTGCCTGTTTCAAACCATATGGAGCCTTTCTCAGTTTGTAGACATGATCCGACTTGAGTTCATCTTCAAATCCAGGAGGTTGTTTAACAAACACTTCTTCCTGAATTTCTCCATTTAAGAAGGCACTTTTCACATCCATTTGAAACAATCTTATCTTCATACTACTTGCAAAAGCAAGCAACATTCTGATAGCTTCAATCCTGGTTACAAGAGCAAAAGTTTCTTCATAGTCAATACCTTCCTATTGATTGTAGCATTGAGCAACTAATCGAGCTTTATTCTTGAGAATGTTACATTCTTCATCTAATTTGTTCTTGAAAATCTATTTAGTTCCAATGATGGATTTTCCTGCAGGTTTTTCTATTAGTTCCCACACATTATTTTTCTGGAACTGATTTAATTCTTCCTACATAGTCATTGTCTAGTAGGTATCCTTACAAGCTTCTTCTATTGATTTTGGCTCTATTTCTGACACAAATGCACAAAAATTGCAGATATCTTGTGCTTTGCTTCTAGTTTGTACCCCTTTAGATATATTTCCAATAATTTGTTCCTCAGGATGATCATATCTAAATGTCCAACTATTATGATTCTAATATCTATGGTTGAGATTCTGGTCTAACACTTGTGAATTGGTATTCTGCTTGCTTTTATCATCTTCAAAGTATTCAGTTTCACTATCATCATTAATCTTCAGCTTTTTGAAATTCTAGAACAGATCTTCATCAAACTGAACATTTATACTTTCATCCACTCTTCTATCTTCAGCAAAATATACTCTGTAAGCTTTGCTTCTCGAGGAGTAACCAACAAGTATGGCAGGTTCAGACTTAGCATCAAACTTGTCTTTAGCATTTCTTGTATTTAAGACAAAACATTTGCATCCAAATGTCTTAAAATAGCCAACATTTGGAGTTTTATCGAACCAAATTTCAAAGGGTGTCTTATTCAATGTGGATCTAATGTGAGTTCTATTAGAAATGTGACAAGCTGTTCCTACAGCTTCTACCCAGAGAAATTTAGGTAGATCTGTGGCACTTAACATAGTTCTAGCCATTTCTTGTAATGTTCTATTTTTCCTTTCCACAACTCCATTTTGAGTAGGAGTTCTAGGACAAGAGAATTCATGCAAAATTCCAAATGAATTGCAGAGGTTTTCAAATTCATAGTTTTCAAATTCACCTCCATGATCACTTCTAATTTTCTTCACTGTTAGTTCCTTCTGAATCTGAACTCTTATGCAGAAATTCCTGAACTCATTGCAATTTTCATTTTTATGTGTCAAAAATATTACCCAAGTTAATCTAGAGAAATCATCAACAATAACAAAGGTATATTTTCGACCCCCTAGACTTGATACTTGAGAAGGACCAAACAAATCTAGATGTAGCAGTTCTAATGGCCTTTTGGTGGAAACAACACTTTTGCTGTGAAGAGCAGTTCTCTTCTACTTCGCTAGCATACACTCACTGCACACTCTATCCTTCTTAAAAGTGAGTTTAGGCAGACCCTTAACAAGATCGCCTATGGAAAGCTTTCTGATATTCTTCATACTGATGTGACCAAGTCTTCTATGCCACACCCAATTGTCTTCACCAGTTGCTACCAAATAGGAATTGCTTGCAGAATTTTCACATGGAAAGTTTAATGTATATATTGAGCAATTTCTAATACCAGTAAATTTTGTTTCATTTGTGGTAGGATCAATAATGTAGCAGTTTTTAGCATCAAAAGAAATAGTATAGCCTTTATCACATAATTGTCCTACACTTAACAAATTTTGTTTTAATCCATTTACATGCAAGACGTTCTCAATTATACCATTTTCAGATGTAATATTTCCTATTACAGTTATTTTACACTTTTCATTATTTCCAAATTTAACAGATCCTGAACTTAAGTTTTTAACTGAGTCAAGAAAACTTTTCTTACCTATCATGTGCTTTGAGTATCCACTGTCCACAATCCATTTAGTTGAACGTGCTTGAAACTCCTTGTCACCCAACAAATCAAATTGAAATTAAAGCTTTTGGTACCCAAATCTTCTTGGGTCCAGTGGAGTTAGTCCTTAAAACATTAAATCTATTGCCTCTTGGCAGCCACATATGACCTGATCTTCGTTTGATGGCAAACACAGTGGTGTCATCTCTATAAGATCGAATCACTCCACCACAATAAGGTATTTCCTATGGTGTAGCATACCCTAGGCCATATTTATTTCCATTTGATCGTTGAGATCCTATTATTTTATTTAATCCTTTTTGTCCTTGAGTAAATTTACATATAGTATTTTTCAAATCTGATATAGTAGTTGATAGATTTTTATTTTCATCTTTTAATTCACAATTGTCACAACTATACTTATCTAAATTTGATTTTAGATTCCTATTTTCAACTATAGTTGATTCTAATTCAGCAAATGAATTTTCTAAGCAATGATTTAATCTTTTAATCTCTACACTACACATATAAATTATCTACAGTAGATAAAAGACTATTTATGTCTAGATCATCATGCTCATTTTCTGAACTAGAGGAAGTAGAGCATACCTCTTGTGCTGCAAAACAAACATTTGCTGCAGCTTCTTCTTCAAAATCTGATGAATAGCTTGAAGAGCTACTGTCATCCCACGTAGCTTTGAGAGTCATCTTCTTTTTGTCTTTCAATCTCTTCTTCTTATCTCCTTGATCCTCTTCTGTCTAAAATGGACAGAACGTCTGTATGTGCCCTTGCCTTTTACATTTGAAACATGTAGGAACAGTTCTTTTAGAGTAGTTGGGCTTATTCTTTTTCTTCATGAATTTTCTGAAATTTCTTGCCAGCAACATGATCTCATCATCATCTGAGCTTAGAACTTCTTCTATAGATGGAAATGCTATTTCCTTTTTCTTTTCAGCTTTCTTTTCAACAGTTCCTTCTTGCTCTTTCCAGTCCTTCATCTGAGCTTCGTGGGCTAGAAGATTGCCCAACAATTTTTTAACTATATAGTTGTTAAGATCCTTGGAATCTTGAATAGATGTGGACTTCTGTTTCCACTCAATAGTTAAGCTCCTCAGGATCTTCTGTACCTGTTCACATGAAGAGAACTCCTTTCCCAAGCCTTTTAGACTGTTAGTGATTTCAGTAAATCTAGAAAACATTTAAGTTATGTTTTCATTATCATTCATTTTAAACAATTCAAGTTTTCTTAAAAGAATACTGATTTTTGTATCCTTAACCTGGCTTGTACCTTCATGAGTAACTTGAAGGATTTTCCACGCCTCATGAGCGGATTTACATGCAGATACTTTATTATATTGATCAACAGTTAGTGCACAATAAATGACATTTAACCCTCTAGCATCCAACTGGATGATTTTCTCATCCTCCTCAGACCAGTCCATAACATTACTGGTTGGAAGTGTAGTTCCAAGAACAACAATCTTCCAGAGTTTAACATCAGAACTCTTAAGGAAACACTCCATTCTATTCTTCCAATAGTTATAATTGGAGCCATCGAATAGAGGAGGTTTGTGGATGTTTTGTCCCTCAACAAATTGAGCCATAAATCTAGATGGTTAAATCTTATGAAGGATTAGCCTTGCTCTGATACCAACTGTTAGGATCGATAGACTCACTAGAGGGGGGGTGAATGGTAAACGAGTGTAGTTTTAAAATTCTTTTGATGTTGAATCGAATGATTCAATAGAAATGTAATGAACTAAAACGAATAGAAAGCAAATCAGCAAAGATAAGAAACACACAGCAAATTTTTAGGTGGTTCACCAAATTGGCTAGTTCACCCCCAAGATTCACTTGGGCTTCACTAAGTGTTCCAACACTTACACACTTACTTTCAGGTCAAAGTAAGAACTAACTACACAGAAGTTTTCAAGTAAAAACTTCAGTAAACCAACCTCTAGAGTTTTTAGGTCGAAACTCAAACCAACACTGTATGTAGCTTTCAGGTTGAAACTACGAACCAACAACTTTAATTCTTCAATCAGAGTTTTACGCACAGAGCTTTTTCTGCAGTAGATCTTTTGAATATGTTTCACTGTTTGCAGACTTGAGTGTAAATGGAATTTGGAGTATGTGCTCTCTGTATCTCCGTTGCTTGTATTTTGTATATATACCTGATATGTACAACGATCATATTTCTCTCCAACGGATGTATTCTACTGTACTTGATTAGCCTCAAGTCCCAATACAGCAAGTGACCGTTTAGAAAATTGTTTCAAGATATCTTACCGATTTTCCTATTCTTTCGGATAGTTAGCTATATAACTCTCCGAAGAAGTTCTGTAACTTACCGAAAGATCACTTAACCTTTTCTGCCAGGTAGGATTCCAGAATATTTAAATGTGAGTTGTCATTCAATCGGATACTTATAATTGTAACTTACTGAACAGTTATATACTTGTCGATTGCATTAATTTAACACGTGCATAAAGAGCTGACTTAAGTTTCAGAAGGTTATCCCTGTAACTCACCGAAATACTTCAGGATTTTGGATAGTTATTTTTCTAACTCTCCGAAAACTTATTTGCACTTCTTTCCGAATTCTACATGTGGGAAAATCAATGACCTAAGTTTCAGATATTTAAACTGTAACTCACCGAAACTCTCTTGAAATTTCGGATAGTTATCTTTCTAACTCTTCGAAAACCCATTTGAGCATCTGTTTGGAATTCTGCACGTGGGAAATTCAATGACTTAAGTTTCAGATAGTTAAACTGTAACTCACAAAAACTCTCTTGAAATTTCGGATAGTTATCTTTCTAACTCTCTAATTTTCCCTTTTAAGCTTTCAATTGTCGGCTTCTCCATTTTGCACGTGCGTAATAAAGTAACTTAAGTTCCTAAAAGTTATGCTTGTAAATTACCGAAAAACTTGAATAGTTATCTAACTCTCTAAAAAGAAAACTCAGATAGTTATCTAACTCTCCGACAAGTCTTTTAAGCTTCCGTTCTGTATTTCTGCACGTGGTTTATTGAATGACTTAACTTTCGGATAGTTATACTTGTAACTCTCTGAAAAATCCTTTAAGCTTCTTGATAGTTAACTCCTTAACTATCCGATCATTCAATCCCCTTCAACGTTTGATTAAATAACTCTCCGTAGGCTTTGTAAAAATTCGGATAGTTATCCTTCTAATTGTCCGATAGTCTTGCTGCTGTTTTACTCTTCGGATACATGAACCTGTAACTGTCTGATTTTCCTGTAAGTTTAAGACATTATTATCTGGAAACTTCTCCATCTGTTCATCTGCATGGAATCTGTTCTTTCTACCTTCTGATCTAAAGCTGCATTGACTTAACTGTGAAATACAATATATTACTTCACATAGGTTTTGCATTATCAAAATACTCAGGTTCTAACAGGGTAAACTATAGGATTCTCATACTCGGCTTTATTATACTAAGGATAATTCATTTGTTGTTCATGGGATCTAACCATCTGCAAACGTCTCAGTTTCAAACAGTTAGAAATGTCGTGCCATTCAGAATTATAGAATTCACATATGCTAACTACAGGTTTCAGAAATCTTTGAGCATAAGCATATGCCATATTCTCAATCATAAAAGAAAACACACGACACTCTAGCTATTAAAACGAAACAACTCTAACAGTTGCTTATATTAATTCAATTCCTCGACAACGGCGCCATAAAAATTGTTTGGTTACCCAGCACGACACTAGAAAACTTGTTTGGATCTCCAACAACGCACCAGAAAAACTTGGATTTGTTAACTTCTGCTTTTACTTAGTTAATTTATCTTTATGCCTATTCTTTTTTTTTTATATAGAAGTAAACAAACAACCTTTAATACAAGTTAGATATTAATTCCAATTTGAATTTTAACTACAAGTGCACAGTGTCTATAGTATTGGTGTGCAAGTACAAGTCGATCCCACAGAGAATTGCTTAAGAATTGAGAACTGTTTCTTTTGTTAACAATCAAATTTATATCTTCAATAAGCCCTCCATTGAGTTATGGCTAACTCAACGGACTAACCTCGTGGACTTACGTTAACTCCACCAGCCCGTCTTTTCCTTTTAATACTGCTATTTACAAAGGAATTCGGCCAACCATTGGGCGGTTCCATAGATTGTAAATAACATCAATTAAGCTCTTTAATGTTAGTAAACACTAGATTTATCATTAAGCAATACTAACATTCAGATAATTCAAACAGTAACCATTAAAATCTTTAAGTCTTTTGAATGAACTAATTTCAGTAAACTGTAAAACTAAAACAAACATTAAACAATCACAACACTAACAAAAATAACATTAATCACGATACAACACAAACAATACAACACTCAAATACAAAATACAAACACAGGCAAATTGTTTTTGGTATTTTTGTTTTAATATGAACATGGAAATGGGCGAAAGGTGAAATGTAAAGTAATCTTAATCGACAGTAAATACTTCTGTCATTACATACGACGCGATTACACCATTGAAAATTAAACCACTTACAATTCTGTCTCTTCTCCCTATAGAATCATGAGTCTAGAATTGCAAGATGATCTCCTCTTACAGATACTTACAGATAACTCACTGATATATAACTTAAGTAAATCTACCAGATCTCAACATGTGTTAGCAACAGTTTAATAATAAAAGAAACATTTCAGAGAGTTACAGGTCTAACTATCCGATGCTCAACTGCATTTCGGATAGTTAGAGATAACTTTCTGAAAATCCACTTAAGTCAATTTCCTAGAACATGATACGTGTCCACAGCTATTTTATAAATAAAAGGAGATTTTGGAGAGTTACACATATAACTAACCGATGCCCAACTGCAATTTCGGATAGTTATAGATAACTCACTGAAAGTTCACTTAAGTCATGCGTTATGGTTTCGACACATGTACTTCAGGAAATAATAAACTATTCTTTTAAAACATAATTTTTCGGCAGTTTAAAACATAACTATCCGATACATGTCCGGTATGTTAAACATAATTGTCCGAAAAATGTTCGGTATGCCAAACATAACTGTCCGAAATATCAAAAAATTCGGATACTTAAGAATTTCATAGCTTGTAACTTACCGACAGTTCAAAAATGTACTAAATTAACATTAATTCCCCCAAATTAAGTAGATTCTTTAATTAAAGCTTATAACAGTGCAATTATAAAATAATGGCTTAATTCTCATATGATAAGCTAAATATTATGTAATTAACCATCATTTAACTGTTAATAATATGTAATTTTTCATTCTAAACAGTATGTAGGGCATATTCATTAGAATGACTGAAGATTTTTTAGAAATATTTATGGATGATTTTACTATTTATGGAAATTCATATGAAGTATGTTTAAACAATTTAGACCAAGTATTAAAATAGTGCAATTATAAAATAATGGCTTAATTCTCATATGATAAGCTAAATATTATGCAATTAACCATCATTTAACTGTTAATAATATGCAATTTTTCATTCTAAACAGTATGTAGGGCATATTCATTAGAATGACTGAAGATTTTTTAGAAATATTTATGGATGATTTTACTATTTATGGAAATTCATATGAAGTATGTTTAAACAATTTAGACCAAGTATTAAAACGCTGTGTGGAAAAAAGTCTAGTTCTAAATTGGGAAAAATGTCACTTCATGGTTAAATAAGGAATAGTCTTGGGACATGTTTTAAAGAAATGGTTGGAAGTAGATAAAGCTAAAATAGAAGTAATTTCTAATCTACCAGAACCTAAATCATTAAAAGATATTAGATCATTTCTAGGACATGCTGGATTTTATAGAAGATTTATTAAAGACTTTAGCAAAAAAGCTAGACCGTTAACTAATCTATTAAAAGATGTTCCATTCAACTTTGATAAAAATTGCAAAGAAGCATTTTTCAAGCTTAAAACTAGCTTAATTTCAACTCCTATAATACAATCACCTGATTGGAGCCATCCATATGAATTAATGTGTGATGCATCTGATTTTGCTGTAGGAGCAGTGTTGGGACATAAGATAGAAAAATCTCCTAGAGTGATTCATTATGCAAGTAAAACCTTAAATGATGCTCAAGTTAATTACACAACTACTGAAAAAGAGTTGTTAGCTGTTGTGTTTGCCTTAGAAAAGTTTAGATCATATCTGATTAGAGCTAAAGTGATAGTATGCATGGATCATTCAGCTTTAAAACACCTAATAGCAAAGAAAGAGATTAAACCTAGATTGATCTGATGGATATTATTATTACAAGAATTTGATCTAGAAATTAAAGATAAAAAAGGTTGTGAGAATGTAGTGGCAGATCATTTATCAAAATTACAAATAGAAAAATCAAACATTGAAATTAAGGATAATTTTCTTGATGAACAATTAATGACCATTAACACAATGTCTTGGTATGCAGACATAGTTAATTACTTAGTTACTAGCTTAACACCTAAGGATTGGAATAAACAGGATAAGAAATTGTTCCTTTCAAGAGTAAAATATTACTATTGGGAAGACCTATACTTATTTAAGAAATGTCCTGATCTAGTTTTAAAGAGGTGTGTTCCAGAAACTGAATATTATAGCATATTGTCTTTCTGTCATGACCAAGCTTGTGGAGGGCATTTTGGTTCAGGGAAAACTACTGCAAATATTCTGCAATGTGGGTTTTATTGGCCAACACTATTTAAAGATGCTCATAAATATTACTTAAGTTGTTTAAGATGTCAACAAATAGGAAGAATATCAAAGAGGAATATGATGCCTCTTAATCCTATTGTTGAAGTTGAAATCTTTGATGTGTGGGGAATAGATTTTATGGGTCCATTTCCTATGTCTAATCAATTTAATTACATATTGTTGGGGGTGGATTATGTATCTAAATGGATAGAAGCTATTCCTACAAAAATTAATGACAACAAAGTGGTAATACAATTTATAAGAACCAATATATTTGCCAGATTTAGAATACCTAAAGCTATTATCAGTGATAGAGGAACTCATTTCTGTAATAGAAGTTTTGAAGTCTTAATGAAGAAATATGGAGTAAACCACAAAATTGCAACATCATATCATCCGCAAACAAGTGGACAAGTAGAAAGTGCAAACAAACAAATTAAGTTAATCTTAGAAAAAGTAGTAAATCCTACTAGAACAGATTGGGCTAATAGATTGATAGATGCACTTTGGGCTTATAGAATTGCTTATAAGACAAGCTTAGGTATGTCACCTTTTAGGCTAGTATATGGAAAAAGTTGTCATTTACCAGCTGAAATAGAACATAAAGTTTATTGGGCATTAAAAACTTTGAACACTAATTTAAATCAAGCTACTGAAAATAGGAAAATACAATTGATTGAATTAGAAGAATTTAGGAATGAAGCTTATTCGAAAACTATAAGAGAAAAAGAGAAAATGAAGTTCTAGTGTGACAGGAAAATTATTCCAAAAACCTTTGAAATAGGACAAAAAGTATATCTTTACATGACTAGAGTCCATAACCATCTAGGAAAATTAAGATCTAGGTGGGTAGGACCTTACATAGTTTGAAATATTTATTCCTATAGAGCTATTGAAATTGAAAATCCTAAAAATCAGAATATATTTAAAGTAAATCCTAAAAATCAGAATATATTTAAAGTAAATGGACAAAGACTTAGACCTATTTTGAAAATACCAAAAAGTCTTCTTGGAATTATAGAAGAAGTAAGAGTAGAGGACTACTCGAGCTTTACTTAGTAAAAAAAAAAAAAACTTATTTAAAACATAGTCACGATTCAACCGAAAGGAATTATCGATTTTACCGAAACATATTTTCAAAGAGGGGAGTGAATTATGTTTTTAACATTTTCGAATATAATTGAAATTTAAAACTCAAAAACAAGTTGAGACACTGTTTTCATAAAATCATTTTTATTCAAGGTTCCAATTACAATATATAATTCAATTCTCCTCAGAAATTGTAGATGCAATTATATATCGATATCATGTTTCATCTATACAATTTCATAACTACAAATAGAGAAAACTAATTTGCAGAATTTAAAATATTTCTCCCTGTTTGAGATCTTTTTTCTTCTTCTTCTCTTTCTTCTTCAACAATTCTTCAGTGACGAAGATCTTGTCTTTCTCTACTTCACCGAATTTGCTTTCTTCTGATATTTTAAATCTTCAGTGACATAAATTTGACCTTTTCTGCTTCACTGAATTTTCTTTCATCTGATACTTCAAATCTTTAGTGACATATATCTTACCTTTTTCTGCTTCACTGAATTTTCTTCCATCTGATACTTCAAATCTTCAGTGATATATATCTTACCTTTTTCTACTTCACTGAATTTTCTTCCACCTATGAGCTTTTCCCTGAAGAGGTGTTTTTGATCCCTGAAAAGATTTTTCTTTTGGTGTGTAGGGATAACTGATCAACGAGAACTCTATGCCTTTTATAATGTATCTTCATTCCATGCATATCCTCCATGTTTAATCACTACCAGTTTTCCACTTCTTCACGTCTTTTCTTTTTCCTTCATCGAAATACACACGTTCTGACCCACGTTTACATTTCAAATTTTCTTTAATCATTACTCCTAGATCTCTGAAAAATTTCCTGCAAAATAAACTTTCTCGTCCAAAATTTTTCATCAAGTATAATAAGAAGTCGTTACTTTAATGTTAACTAAACGAGTAACACAAGTAGATATATAACTTAACGTTTCTAACTTAACGAGTTCCTCATGTGCCAACTCACGTGACAAGTACTATAGCTAACTCAACGAACTAAGTCTGTAGTGTTACGCTAACTCAATGAACCATCTCCGTTGTGTTACAGATAACACAACGAACCAGTAATAAACAAATGTTTTTATAATGAGAATTTTACCACGTGCAAAATAACAACTTATGTTTATAATGCTAACCTAACGCGTTGTCTTAGTGTTCAATATAGCAACACAACATGTTTAGTTATGTTAACTTAATGAGTTAAACATGTGCACCTCACGTGATACAATATAGCATTCATAACTTATAATTTCACCACATATACAACACTAACTTAACGAGTTTGTCTCTTTTTTTACTCCCTAACTTAACAAGTTCTCACATGACCTATTTTAACCTTTAAGCCTCTTACTTAACGAGTTCTCACGTAACTTCTATACGAACAAAACTCTAACTTAACGAGTTGTCTTAACGTACACTGTTCATGATATAGAAAATATAACTTTAAAACATATCATGCTTTTGAATAAAAACACACGTTAACTTAACGTTTAGTTAAATGAGAAATTAATACAACGAAATGACTAATTATTAACTTAGTATAATTTCAGATCCAATACAAATAAGTATTTATATCAATAAGCTTTTTCTGTATTAATTGATGATTTTAATTTCTTTTCACAAGCAATAGTAATTGAGCAAATATGATTATTTTCATTCAGCACACATCATCAAAACAAAATACTCAACAATCTCCTCCTTTTTGATGATGACAAAACCATATTAAATCAATTATGAAATATATTTAACTCAACAAAGCACCTTTGTTGGGTTAACTTTTAATTCAATAGACAAGTTTGTTGACTTAAGTTCACTTAAGCTTATTTCTATTGTTTGTGTAAATTTCACCTCTCATAAATAAAACTTTCAGATGTCAATAATTACATAAGTATCATTTCTCCTCATTTCATTATATAATTTAATAACCATATAATTTTCTTTTAGATTACATTATCATCTGTAAGATTACAATAACCATATAAATATCATCTCCCTTTATAATATATGCAATTAAAATTATAATCATCTTCTTTTATAACATTTCTCCCCCTTTTTATCATTAATCAAAAAGATAATTACACAGAATATATATAGTAAGAGATATAGTTACAACAACGCTTTCTGTAAACAATAATAAGAAATGTAAACATTTATAGAAAAATGTATTGTTCAATGAATCATACAATGAATACAAACATTACATTTTGTATTCAGATACAAGCAAGTAGACAGTTATGTATTCTTCCTAAGTATATCACTTATAGCATTACATATTTTATCTCCTAGATGCCTAATATCATTTCTGATGTCGTTAAGCACATGATCTAGGTCAAGAGGTAGTTGGGTTTGCTGTTCTGATTGAACTGAATAACTTGGCTGTTGTGGTTGTATATGGTCTGTACAATTAGGTTGTTGTTGTTGTCGTTGAGGTTGATGCATGGCCTGGAATTTTTCCAAATCATTTACACTAAAAGCTCTCGTGCCTTTAGTTTTAGAGGGCCAGTCGAATAAATTCAATTGGCTTGCAAGGAGTCTACTTACAACATCACCATAAAATAACTTTGAACTCATATGCTGTAGTTGAGAAGTGAAAACAGCAAACCAATTGATTTGAATTCTATTTAGTAGACCATAAGTTGCATATAAACAACTTCTGCTAACTTCCATATTGTGTCCGACTCTCTGAAATAAATTGACATGCAATATATTTGCAATAAACCTTACCTCTGCATTTAGATTTTCCATGAGTCTCATTTCAGTATATACATCTAAAACTTTTGATAAAGACTGAATGTTCCATTCCAGTTGTCTAATCATGTCAAATCTGTTTATAACAACAACACCTTCATTCTTTAATCCCAAAACTTCAAAAATTAATTCAAAAGACAATATTAACTCCTGTTTATTTATTTGAGATTTTAGTATATTTTCATTCTTGACCAGATTGCTATAAAAAGCTGTAATAAGCTCTGTTTATTGCTTCCATTTCATTCCAACTGGCAAGAATTGAATGAGGCATTGATAATCAAATAGATCTCTTATTTTCATCAAATTTCTGAATTTTATTGGACGAGCATGTAGAATCTGACATGTAATCAAATTATTGTATTTCTGCACTGCTTCCTCAGATCAAAAATGAATTGAATTACCTTGAATTTGAAATATTGTACACAAAGAAGGTAACACCTGAAGCCGTGATTCACAGTTTAATTCATCTTTAGGAACTTTTTCAAAATGAATGTCATGTTGTTCCTCTATGAAAATATTTTCTTGAAGCTACGTATGTACACTTGATTCTTTAGCTTCAACAGTGTAAGGAACATCTTCATTATGCTCAACATTCATCTATTCAATCTCTATAGAATCATTAGAGTTCAATTTTTCCATAAATTCTACAGCCAGTGTATCTGTCTGTAATTGATCATTTTGTTCAATAGATATTTCCATTAATACATGTTGTGAATTCTTAAACTCTACTTCTGTAGATTTTGAAGAAGGCTAGTTGACGTTTAGCTCTTCTAGAGTCTTAACTTTTTCAATATCTGCTACTCCAGACAATTTAGCCTTTGAACTAGTTACTGCCTTAACATTGTCAATTATATCTGCAATAACTTGTTCAATGCCAGTTGCCTGATGTTCTGATTTTTCAATTTTTGCATCATCAGGACTTGAAATAATAGAAAAACTTGAGCTCATATTTAACTTGCATTTGTTCTCAAGTTTTCTAGCAAGGGAAAATAAAGTCTCATTATCTTCATTAGTTTCAGTATGCTTAGAACTGATGAGTTTATCAGATGCACTATAAGGTACAATGTCTAGACATACATTGTCCTTTGGAAATAAATGCTCATCTGATTGTCCTTTTCTAGTAGACTTTGTTTACTTAGACATAATTTTTCTGATTTTCCTTCTATAAAATTTTTGTTTCTCCTCTTCAAGTATTGTTATTTTCTTTTCAAATTGCTCCATAAAAGTTTTCTGCTTTAATTCTTCAAAAGCACTTTCTATTACTATAGCCTTTTGAAGACTGTCAACTTTTCTTTTATTTATAGCAATATTTGATTCTACTTGTTTTGAATACAAAGGAGTAGGGATAGCTGATTCATATTCTTCCTCAAATGCATGTAGTCATGTACCGTTTATAGGTATTTGAGGAATTCTAGTTGATGTACCTACACCTTTTTCCAAATATTTTGTATATTATTCTAAAAATGCAATTTCAGCACATTTCATTCTGTATTCTCTATCATATTTACTTTGAATACCCATGTATGTAATATTTGCATCAGTATTTTGAAGCGCTTGTCTAACTTCATCTAGTATACTTTGAGGAAAGAAGTATTCACTGTAAATTTGTGCTAACCTTTTGTCCACTCGAAGTTTTTTCTTGAACCAAGTGCATGGAACTTCATCAGTATCTATTTCTTTTCCTTTTGCATCTCCTTTGCTTTTGCCTTTTCCTCTGCCACGACTTTTGTAGAACTAGGAGACCATCGTCATAGGTTGTAATAGCAACAAGCGGGAAAGATTTTCAGACAAATGTTTACAAATAACCTAAGTGCCCGTGTAATAAGTGTTTAAATAGGGTTTTTTAGGCGAATAACTCAATGTGTATAAGTCAGGTTTGGATTTTAAATGAATATTGAATATAGTTTATTCAGTCAAGGTACCCGAAATATTCAAGTATAACTCATTGAGTTAACTAACCTAAGGAGTAAAATGCTATCTAGAGGTAGTTTTACACGTTACCTTATATAACATAACATTCAGTTAGTACACTTTACTAAAAATCAAGTTTTGGATGCTTCCTTCCGAAGACAACACACATGCTACACTTAACATTATCTTGAGAACATTGTAAACTTTTCTAACATTCTTTTCTTATGAATCTAAAATAGTTTGTTTGTCTTTTTAAATTGTTTCATCAAGATCTTAAGAGGACTTAAATTCAGATTAACTAAGATTTGTATTCTGAATTATATTAATCTGTTTTGGACATTGTTAATCCTCCCCCTACAAATATACTTCTTATATATTCAATAACATACAAAATATACTTGTATAACAATAGATGTTAAGTATAACTATACTTTTAAATTTTCTTTTTAGAAACTTCCGTTATCTTGATTTTATCAAAAATGATTTCCAGAATCAATTCCTACTGTATATGAATCAAAACACAACTTTGAACTCAATATGATTAATTCAAGGAGAATAAAAGAATGTATCTCAAATAAACGTTTTCAAAAGTACTAATATTAATTCAATAAATCAGTAGTCATATTGGTAGAAACTATATTCGATTCAAAGATATCTGTAATTAATGAAACAACTTTTTCTTTTCAAAACAGTAAATATTGATAATTTTCTTTAAAAGTTAGTTTAAAAAGCTTGAATCATACAAGAGCTTTTTAATGTACCCGTGTAATGAGCTTTCAGTCAACAATCCCAGATCTGATTAGGACCTTAGGTTGCCAGATTTAAAGAATCCTTTTTTAGGACAACAATCCTTACATACCAACCTGCTCAAGTATAAAAGGCTCGTGATCAAACTAATCAATAAACTCTCAAAGATTTTTACTTTGTAAGCACTTTTCATTTTAAGCACAGTATATATGTATTCCATTAATACAGATGTAATAAAACACAAATCTCATACAATTTTTACTTCTATGATTTTACTGAAAATATAAATCAGTTTCAATAAGCTTATACTTTTGATTAATAGTTTAAGATGATTTACATATAAATTATTCTACAAGTTTAATCAATCAAGTCAAATTTATGCATGATCATATGCACTTTCCTTGATTCAAATAAAACACTTAATCAAAATTTCAGAATTTCAGAAGTATTTAATGTTTTTCATTTACACTTCCACTTAAAATCGTGAAAACCATTAAAATTGATAAACTACTTAAAATCAATAAGATACTACTATGATTTTACAATAAATACATAGTATCTTAAGCAGCAGTTTAGATATTACTTAGATATTTATGATAAGTATATAATATCTATGAGGTGAACAACATCATCAATAATATTTATCTTTTTGTGGAGTCTAAGCATTTTACACATCACATAGCCTACAAATACCCAAATTTAATCTTATGTTGCAGAATGTATTTTCGTCTAGAGGTTTTGTAAATATATAAGCTAATTGATTTTTACTAGACACAAATCCTATTTTAATTTTTCCTTTAATTACGTTATCTCTTAGAAAATGATGTCTAACCTCTATATTCTTTGCCCTAAAATGTAATACAGGATTTTTGGAAAGATTTATTGCTGAACTACTATCACAATAAATCTCAGTTGTATCATAAGATAATTCAAAATCTTCTAAAATTTGCCTTATCCATAGAATCTGAGTGCAGCACAGTGCAGCAGCAACATATTCAGCTTCTATAGTAGAAAGTGCTACACAGTTTTGCTTTTTACTAAACCATGACACCAAATTATTTCCCAATAATTGACATGTGCCACTAGTACTCTTTCTATCAGATTTAGATCTTGTGTAATCAGCATTAGTATATCCTATAAGATCTATTAAACTACCCTTAGAATAATACAGTCTGAAATTTTTAGTTCCTTGTATATATCTAAATATTCTTTTAACAGCACTTGAGTGTGATTCTTTAGGATTAGATTGAAATCTAGCACAAGCACACACAGCAAACATAATATCAAGTCTACTAGCTGACAAATAAAGTAAAGAACCAATCATACTTCTGTATTTTCTTTGATCTATTGATTTTCCTATGTCATTAATATCTAACTTTAAAGAAGTACTCATAGGAGTTCCTCGAATCCTTGTATCGTTAAAATTCAATTTCTTAAGCATTTCATTTGCTTATTTTTCCTGATTTAAAAATATATCTTTATCAATTTACTTAATTTGAAGTCCTAGAAAATATGAAAGTTCTCCTATCATACTCATTTCAAACTGACTAGTCATCTCTTCAGAAAATATTTTTATCAGTTTATCAAAGGTTACTCCAAAGATTATATCATCCACATATATTTGAACAACAATCTGATCTTTACCATCTCTATTGATAAATAAAGTATGATCCACTTTTCCCATGATATAACCTTATTATATTAAAAAAGTAGATAATCTTTCATACCATGGTCTAGGTGCTTGCTTCAAACCATATAAGGTTTTCTTCAATTTATACACAAAGTCAAGATTTTTAATATCTTCAAATCCAGGTGGTTGTTTTACATAGACTTCTTCATTAATTACACCATTTAGAAATGCACTCCTTACATCCATTTGATATAATTTAAAATCCATATAACAAGCATAGGCCAATAATATTCTAATACTTTCTAACCTAGCCATAGGAGCAAATGTTTCATCATAATCTAGTCCTTCTTCCTATGTATACCCTTGTGCAACTAATCTAGCTTTGTTTCTTATAACTTGACCAGTTTCATTAGTTTTGTTTCTAAAGATCCACTTTGTACCTATTATGGACTGATTTTCTAGTGGAGAGACTAATTCCCAAATATCATTTCTGATGAAATGATTTAGTTCTTCTTGCATTGCCACTATCCAATTTTCATCAGATAATGTTTCTTCTATATTCTTTGGTTCTACCATATAAACAAACATACATATACTACTTAAATTTACTAAAGCTCTAGTTTTAACTCCCTCATTAATATTACCAATGACTTAAGTAATGGGATGTGATGAAGAATAACGCCAATTTCTCTGATTTTCCTCAATATTCTCATCAGCATTTGAAAGTCCATCACTTTCATCATTAGTTTAATCATCTAAGTTCATATTTTCGATTTTCTCAAATAAATCTTCAATCTCTCTATTGATCTCTAACTCTTTTGGGAAATTGATCAAATCATCATTATCAACTTTAGATTGAGATTCTCTAAAAGAATTTTCATTGAAGCTTACATGGAGGGTTTCTTCAATAGTTCTAGAAGTCTTGTTATATACTCTATAGACTTTACTTCTAGTAGAGTAACCTACAAAAATTCCTTCATCCGCTTTGGTTTGAAATTTATCCCTTTTATCCTTAGTATTAAGAATAAAACACTTGCAGCCAAATGATTTCATATAGGAAATTTTTAGAACCCTATTAAACATAATTTCAAAAGGAGTTTTATTAACACGAAGTCTTAAGTGACTTCTGTTAATAACATAACAAGCTATATTTACTACTTCAACTTAAAGATTTTAAGGTAACTTATATTCATTCAACATAGTTCTGGTCATTTCCTGAAGTAATCTATTCTTTCTCTCAACAACACCATTTTGAGATAGTGCTATTGGAAAAGAAAATATGTGATCAATGCCATGATCTATACAATAATTATTCATTTGGTCATTATCAAATTCAGTACCATGATCACTCCTAAGTTTTTGAACAGAGACATAGTTCATTTTGAACAAGATTGTAAAACATTTTAAACATTTCAAAAATTTCTGTCTTAGATGCTAGAAAATATATCCAAGTGTATCTAGAGAAGTCATCTACTAAAACAAATACATACCGTTTACCACTAAGACTCATGATTCTTGTTGGTCCAAATAGATCTATATGTATAAGTTCTAAGACTCTCTTGCTTGAAATATCAGTTTTGGATTTAAAAGAGTTTTTGTGAAGTTTACCTAACTCACATACATCACACATAAAGTCCTTTGAGTATCTAATCTTTGGTAAACCTCTCACTAAATGTTTTCTAGATAGTTTATGTAACAATTTCATATTTATATGCCCGATCCTTCTATGCCATAGATATGCATCACTAGTTTCAACTAGCAAACATGAATTTAAATCAACTGCACTAGAAAGTAAAGATAAAATATATACCGAACCTTTTCTTTTAGCAATAAACGTAAGTTCATCTGTATTTTTATCAATAATTTTGCATACATTATCTTCAAACACTACATAATATCCATTCTCAGTTAGTTTTATAACACTCAGCAAATTAAATCCTAGGTTTTCTACATATAGTACATTCGAAATAACACAAGTCAGATTTATTTGAACATTACCCATACCTATGATTTTATCCTTGCTTTTGTTTCCAAATGTTACACTTCCTTTTATGGTATTTGTAAAATTTTGTTGTAGACTTTTCTGTCTGGTCATGTGACTTGACGCTCCACTGTCCAAGATCCATTTTGATGTTGTTTCCTCCTGCAAAACAAATTAAGAAAAACTTTTTCTTGGTACCCAATGTTGTTGAGGACCAAGTTCATTAAACGCATATTTCTTCTTTTTGTTTAAAAATAGTTTAACATTATCATTTACATTCTTATTAGTTGTAAGTACTATAGACTTATCATTAGCATCATACTTACTTATAACATTATTGCTCTTATAATCATTCTTTTTGTTTTCAAATGTAGTATAACCAAGACCAACCTGATTTTTATCAGATGTTAATTTATTTTGGTCATGCTCATACATTTCAGTAAACTCATACCAAGATTTTGTACTTGTATTAACATTTTCAGTACATACAAAATCTTTTTTTGCACAAGAATTTTCAAATTTATCACATGTAGAATGAGTAATTAGTCTAACACCAGCGTTTTGAATTACATGCTTAGGTTTCTAAATTTTTAGTTTACTGCAATTGTCTAAAATTTTAGAAACATTAGAAACTGAATTTCTAGAACAAGAAACAAGATTTTTAGAAACATTAATAGTCATGTTAGAAGTACATTTAGACAAATCACATTGATTTATATTATTACTACATGATTCATCCCTTGAATTACCTAATTCTACATATTTATTACCTTGCTTCATGATAAAAGGAATTTTAGTCTTAGATTTACTTGAGTTGCAACTAATAAATCCTTTATTAGCTTGAGATTCAGGATAATCAAATCCTAAGCCAAATTTATATGACACCGTAAGGGTACTAGTTAGTTTGTCTAACTTAGTTTGACTTAAATTCTATTTCTCAATGGTAGAATTTAAATCTAACTCTCTCATTTTTAATTTATAAATCTCTAACTCGAGATCATTTATATTTTTTCTCAACATTTCATTTTTAGATTCTATCTTTAATTTTTCAGCATTTGTATTCTGTATTTGTTCATGCAAGACACATTCATTAAATCTAAATTTATGCAAATCTCTAGCATGATTTTCATTATCACATTTAAAATTTTTTAAAGTAGTAGACAGGAAACAATTTTATTCTTCCACAATAGACAAAGAGTTTCTGATATTCTTATTTTCCAGTTTACAAACTTTAAGTTTTTGTAATAATGCATGATAAGCACATAATAATTTATCAAAGTTAAAATCTGAATAACTTTCAGGATCAGATATTACCTCAGACTCATCGACCATGAAGCACACATGAGCAACGTCTGCTAACTCTAGTTCTCCTTTTGAATGTGAAGATTTTGATGATGATTCCTCAGATTCAAACTCTTCTGATGTGTCATCCTAAGTGACATTCAAAGCCTTTTTTTTGTAAAACTTTTTCTGAGTTTTCTAAGTCATCTTCTTCTGATTTGTCCTACTATGCTTTTCATTTTTCCTAATAGGACAGTCTAGAGAAAGATGTCCAAGTTTCTTACAATTGTAACATATATACTTTCTGGATGAAGAATTCTTGTCATTTAGTGATTTTGACGTTGAGGGTTTATCATTTTTGTTCTTTTGTTGTTTCCTAGCTTTCTATGCTTTCTTGAATTTCCTAGTCAGCAAGATTAAATCCTCGTCAGAATCAATAGATATATCAGAATTTGAATTAATTTCGAAGGCTATTTCTTTCTTCGTTTTTAGTTTGTTTTGACTCTATGATTCATTTAATTGAACTTCATAAGTAGTTAAGTTTCCTATAAGTTCATTCATGGTATAAACAATTAAATCCTGTGATTCCTTAGTTGATGTTACTTTCTGAGACCATTTAGAACTTAGGGATCTGAGAATTTTCCTCACTAAATCCTTTTGTTCAAAATTCTTTCCTAAGAATTTTAAAGAGTTTATGATATCAAGAAATCTAGAAAACATCTCAAAAATACTTTTGTCTTCATGCATCTTAAAGAGTTCATACTTATGAATTAACATGTTTATCTTAGTCTCTTTAACTTGAGAAGTACCTTCATGTGAAACTTTTAATGCATGCCACACCTCATAAACAGATTTATATGTCGACACTTTATTGAACTGTTCATAACTCAATGCACAAAATAAAATATTTAAACCCTTAGCATTCAGAGTTTCATTTTCTTTTTTAGTAATTGTCCAAGTATTATAACGGGTAGATAACAGAGTATATGGTTTAGAAATCACGAACCACAACTTATGATCTATACTTTGAAGAAAAACTGTCATCCTATATTTCCAATATTCAAAATGTATTCCATCAAATAAAGGAGGACGATTAAGATTTTGACCTTCATATAAAGAAAAATTACCATTTCCAGTAGCCATCTTATCTTAGATTTTTCAACCTATTTGATTTTAAACAATCTAAAATGATAAAACAATTTGAGCCTTATGTCAAGAGAGTTAAACGTATGCTTAGATATTAATTTATGTTTAAAAACAAGGAAGGTAGAATAAGTAATGATATTAAATAAGTTGGTATCGATTTTATATCAAATATTATTAACAAAGCTTTGATACCACTTGTAGGATCGTATGGCTACACAAGAGGGGGGGTGAATTATGTTTTTCAACATTTTTGAATATAATTGAAACTTTAAAACTCAAAAACAAGTCGAGACACTATTTTCATAAAATCATTTTTATTCAAGGTTTCAATTACAATATACAATTCAATTCTCCTCAGAAATTGTAGATGCAATTATATATCGATACTATGTTTCATCTATACAATTTCATAATTACAAACAGAGAAAACTAATTTGCAGAATTTAAAACATTTCTCCTTGTTTGAGATCTTTCTTCTTCTTCTTCTCTTTGTTCTTCAGCAATTCTTCAGTGACAAATGGACAGAACGGATAATAAAGGATTGTTTAGCTATCAATCTTGGTGTGCCATTATTAAATAGACTGAAACACTTTAATGGTAAAGCACACATGATAGCTAACATTTTGATTAAGAATGTCTACCAACGACAAGGCCATGATATAGAACTAAGTCAATTTGTCAAATGGGCCACATATGCAATTGTGAACAGAATTCAGATTAATTGGTCTGCAGTTTTTATCTCCAAGCTGAGAGCAGTAAAGAAGAAAAATTTTTATGGAAATTTGATTCCACTACTGATGGTGGACAATATTGATTTCATGAAATGGGCATCCTAAAGGATAAGATCAAGAACCATTTTAGTGAAAGAGTACAGAAATTTTGTTGCTGTAGAGATTGCTGAACCTTTTGGAGGAATTACAAGAGTTGTAGAAAGGATAAACCAATTAGAGCAACAATTAGAAAAACTTCAAAAGGAAGTAGATGAACTTAGGAAAAAAGATTAAATTGTATTGTTCATCTACTTGTACTAATAATTGTATAAAAAATATCTGTTTGATTGAAATGTAAAATATTCATATAAATGAATGTATATTTTTTAGATGTATTTTCATTCGTGTTTGAGAATGATGAAATGGATGAACTATATTGAATATTATATAATTATTTGAACAATATGCAAGACTGTTTAAAAGAGTTACAAATTTGCTGAGTGACATGGTTAAATGCATGATAATTGGTTAATGCCTGAAAATATTTGTATGCTGTAAAGTAAAATGTAAATTCTGCACAACAGGAAATGAATTGTAAGTTAAAAATACATATCATGATCAGATTTAAATGAGTTTTAATTAAAACACTACAATAATGACATGTATTTAACTTTATTTAAGTGAAAAAAATGCATGAGAGAAAAAAGAAGAAGAAGTTAATACGATAAGTAAGTTTTAGAAATTTGCTAAGTGTTAACTCAATGAAGTAAGTTCGTTGAGTTAACCTTAACTCCACGAGGTCAATAATATAATATAAGGCCACTCCGTTGAGTTATCTGTAACTCAATGAAGTTAGTCCGTGGAGTTAACAACAATAACCGAAGCTAGTCCATTGAGTTAATTGTAATTCAACGAGGTTAGTTCATGGATTAAGCTAAATGGTTATTCTTTTAGCCACGAACGAAGCTTCGTAGGTTTAGCGATTACTAAAAATTTGAAATTAGAAGTAGCACACGTACCCATAAAAATAAGAACCATACTGCACGTTACAAGACACGTTCTTGCTATGAGATTCATTTACTTTATGGACATGCATTATAAATATAGAACTGAATGTTATTTATGGGTTACCAACACTTTTGAAAGAAAAGAAATTCGTTGGGGAACTAGAAGGAGAAGCAGCTGATTCAACTTCATCTATCAACAACTATTTACTGAATATAAAGCTTCAAACTAGTATGTAATTAATCTTCTGCTATTTTACTTTATGTTAAGAGTTTATGATCACATGGATTCGTTCTCCTAGTACTAAACGATAAGTAGGAACACCTACACAGGATTATTCAACATAGAGGTGTACTGAAATATTTTCTGAATTGGACTTTAACGAAATCCTTAGGGGTGTAGCTAACATTTCTTTAAAAGAGAACAAAGATATGGCTACTCAAGTAGAAAAACCATTAGGGGAAATTTTGTATCCTGAATTAGTTAATGAGCCTTCATGTATCCAATTGCCAAACTTTGAGGGAGATAGGTTTAAATTGAAATCTTATTATATTAGTCAATTGCTACATTTTTATGGACTAGGTAGAGAAGATGCCTATTATTTCCTTAGAGAATTTAATGAAGTTTGTCAAATGATAAAAATGCCGAACGTGAGTATAGATGCTATTAAACTTAGATATATCCCTTTTGCTTTAAAAGACACAGCTAAGAGATGGTTATATACTCTGTCGATTGATTCAATTTCTACATGGACTGAATTTTGCTCTATTTTTCTAGAAAAATATTATCCAACACATCAAACGATTAAAAAGAAAAATGAAACATTAATGTGTAGCCAAAAATAGGGAGAATCATTCTGAAAATATTTTGAAAGATTTAAAGATTTACTGACTCAATATCCACATCATGCAATGAGTAAAGCACAATTAATAGGTATAATTTATGAAGGCATAGATGTTTCAACGAAATCTTTATTAGAATCTACTTGTCATAATGGATTTTTAAAACTATGTAGTGAAGAAGCATGGGCATATTTAGAAAACTTAGCAAAAAGAACTGCACAATGGGAAAACTCGGTTGAAGCTATTACAGATAAAAGAATATTGCCAAGGGGAATGCATGAAATAGATTCAAGCACTATGCTTGAAGTTAAATTAACCAAATTAACAAAGAAAATAGAAGAGTTATCATTAAGTCAAAAACTAGCAGAAAAGAATGCAAACATTAATGATTTAGATATTATTTATGCTAGGAACTAGAAAGATAACTTTGGAAATTCTTATAACCCTAAATGGAGAAATCACCTGAATTTATCCTAGAGAAACAACAATTTCCATGGAGGAGAAAATATAAATGATAAAAATATAAGTTATGAAGCATTAATTGAATAAGGATATAGAATATAGAAATTAGAAAAGATAATCTAACAATTAAACAATCGTCTAGATCTTGTATTTGGAAATGCTACAATTCAAAATCAAGATATAAATATACCCCCTAGACAGAAGGAATCAATGGAAGTTAGACCTATTGGAGGATTGCCAATGTAAGCAGTACCTAACCTTGCCAATAGAGCTGTTAATGAAATTGATACCTCCTTTGGGAGGGAAGTTGAATGAAGTAGTATAATTGAAGTAACTTTGTATAATATAGTAAGTAGAAAAATATAAAAAGAAAAAAATATGTAAGTTTAATTATAGTTAGTAATATCGTAGAGTTATTACTTAACTCAACGAACTTAGTCTGTTGAGTTATGACCTAACTCCACGAGGGTAAGTAGTTACGTTAATTTTGTCTCTATTAAAATTTTTTTATGTTATGTTATACAGAATCATAACAGATGGAATTGATGAAATTACCACTAGATGCGCTAAGGGAAGTACTGAGTAACCTATCAGCTAAAGATCTGTGCAGATTGTGTTGTGTATCAAAAGATATTAAAGACTATGTTAGAGAAAAATATTTTCATGGACTACAAGCTGCAAAAATGACTAAGATTAGAGATGGATTTTTATAGAAGTTATTTAATCGTAGTTCAATCATCTATGAATATCTGAATATGGAAGAAACTGCTGAAATTCCACCCAATACATTAGAAGGAATAGATCATATTATGGGGATGGATGAAGGATTAATTATATACAGAACCAAACCAAGGTATGCAATTCTGTTACTCGATATTTTGATTAGAAATCTTATCATTAGAGAAGAATGGAATATAGGAAGACCTAATAGATATGAAGTACCAACTGAAAATTGTGGGTTAGCTTTATCATTTTCTGATAAAAATTTGACCATTCCTGAAAAATTGTATTACTAGAGACCAACTGGAAATTGGGATGAGGATTTATGCTTAAGTGTGTATAATTTTCTAAATAGATCTTAGACTGAAAATACTATGATATATCTAGGACAGAAAGCATTAATTAACAACATACATGTCATACTTGATGGATATATATATCTAGTCACAGATATATCAGTTGCATTTAGATCTGATTTATATATAGTAAGCATAGACAGTTATGATGATTTTACAGAAATATTGCCTATATCGAGTGATATAGCTAAACCACCATCTGCAGAATATGATAAAATTCAATTAGGAATGTGGTATAATGAATATGATGATCCTACTTTATATCTGATAAGATGGTGGGATGAATTGATGAAATTTCAAATATGGATTATGAAAGACCTAAATGAATGGAAGTGGCAAGAGGAATATATTGAAATAGATGTAAAAATGGAAACAACTATATTATCTTGGAACAGAAAAGGATCCCTTTCTACATTTCATTTCATTAATGGAAATACACTTATATTTAGTAAGAAGAATCCTACACTTATACAAGTTTACAAGCTAAAAATGAAAACGAACTGCATTAAAATAGAATTAATAGCAAGAAGAATTATGCCTAAAAAGTTTGCTTGGACTGACATGTTTATTCCATTTGTTACTACTTTTCAATCATGTTCTTAAGTTGTGATTTTGTGCTTTTAATGTTGTGTGTATGCTGCAATTATTTTTAGAAAAAAAAAGAAAAAGAAAAATTTTAGTTTGAGTTTTATTTTATAAAAGAAAAGAAAAACAAAATATCAATCTAGTTTGTTGGTATCTATTTTGGGAAACCAACTAGCTTGCTTGTGAGACACCAAAGGCATAGGAGCCTGGGTTCCACACAAGACATTGATTTAACAATATCTGTTTTGTTGTTAAATGTTATTTTGTTATATATTCTGGTTTTATTTGTGAATGAAAAATTTTTCAGAATCAAAAATCGGAATATACTAAAGGAGATACAAAAGAACAATGTATGTAATTGATTACTTATCCTGAATTTAGATTTAAACTCAGTTCATGGAGTTATTCATTAACTCAACAAATTAAGTTTGTTGAGTTAGGTGCTAAGTCAACGAAACAATATTCCTGCCTGCTAACATTTACTGTATTTACTGTAAAATCTTTTACATTGAGGACAATGCAAAATGTAAGTATGGGGGAGAGGTAATTAAAGTATTAGCCATGCAATTTTGTTAATTAAAGGAATTAGAATGGTACTGCAAAGTTTTGTGGAAATGAAAATTTTTTATGAATTTACTATAACTATCTGATAATTGAGACTGTAAAATTTTTAACTGTAACTACTTGAATGTTATATAAGATGCTACAGAATTTTACTATTCATACAAATCTAGATATAGTATTTTATGTTTTTGCTGAATTTTATGAGTTTAACAGTTTCATGATTTTAAAAAGAAATTAGAATGCTTAACTGAAACTCAATAAATTATCTGAAATCCTGAAAGAGCTGAAACATTGATTTTTGGATTAAATGAAATGCATACGATCAAGGATACATTTAATTTGATTGATTAAACTTGTAGAATGATTTATGTGTAAATCTTATTAAATTACAGAAAAGGTATGAGCTTATTGATATGGATTCATATTTTTAGTAAATAATAGAAGTAGGACTATATGAGATTTGTGTTTTATTGCATTTGTATTAATGAAATGCGTACATGTACTCTATTGAATAGAAAAAAAGAAAAAAAAGAGAAAAACTTTGAGAGTTTATTGACTTGTTTGATCACGAGCCTTTTGTACTTGAGCAGCTAGGTATGTAAGGATTGTTGACCTGAAAAAGACTCTTTAAATCTGGCAACCTAAGATCCTGATCAAATCTGGGATTGTTGACTAAAAGCTTGATACATGGGTACACTAGAAAGCTCTTGTATGATTCAAACTTGTCAAATTAACTTTTAAAGTACAAATATGCATATACTGTTCTGAAAAGATACAAGTGTTTTATGAAATACAGATATCTTTTGAATCGAGTATATTTTCTGTTATCTAAAATTGCTGAAGTATGAATCTAGAATAGACTTTTGAAGTTGTTTATTTGAGAAACAATTCTTTATTCTACTTGTCTTAATCATATTGAATTGGATTGTGTTTTGATTTGTATGTAGTTGAAATTTATTCTGGAAATCATATTGGGAAATTCAGGATGACAAATGCTGAAAAGAAGAAAAAAATGATAATATAATTAACACCTATGTGATGCTAATATATTTTGTATGTAATTTACATATGTTTTAAATATATTTGCAGGTTGAAGAGGAGAAAACAAAGTTAAAACAGATTACTGAAAAATACAGAATATCTATATAGTAATCTAAATTATTATTCTGAAGAAGAACAAAAGGAAGAATTAATTCTAGTACTTTAGAAAGACCAACTAGTTAGATCTTAGTTTGCTAAGGGACTAGCAAAATTTAAGTATGGGGGAAGTGTTTAGAATGAAAAAGTGCATAATATTAACGGTTAAATGATGGTTAATTGCATAATATTTAACTTATCATATAAGAATTAAGCCATTATGTTATAATTGCACTATTATATGCTTTAATGAAAGAATCTGTATAATTGTAGGGAATTAATGTTAATTAAGTACATTTTTGAACTATCGGTAAGTTGTAGGTTTTTCAATTCTTAAGTATCTGAATTTTCTGTTATTTCGGAGAGTTATATTACATATATCGGAGAGTTATGTTTTTAACGATAGAAGAAAATTTTATTATTTCCTAGAGTACATGTGTTGAAACCATAATGCATGACTTAAGTGGATTTTCGTTAAGTTGTCTGTTAACTATCATAAATGCATCTGGGCATTGGATTGTTAGGTTCGTAAGTATCTGAAATATTTGAACTCGTTAAGTTAGAATTATGCACGTGTTGAAATTAAATGCTTTAGTATATCACGCGAGATACACTTATTTAACTCGTAAAGTTAGTATAATTGTATGCATTGAGTTACATGAATACACACTAAGGTAACACGTTATGTTAGCAGCTTATTTCTTTATTGCACGTGGTTTATAGTTAAAACAACGAAGTAAGTCCGTTGAGTTATCTATAACTCCACAAACAATTTATTTTCTAATATGCCACTATAGCGATTACAAAAAGAGGACCTTCGAAGGAAAACTACGATTGCACGTACCACGTAGGAATTCACTCATGGAAGGAAGAAGAAATCACCATCGTTGATAGGAACGAAGGAAATCCAATTGATCATTAAAGCAGGAGTAGTTACTACCGTAAGAAATATAAAAGATGAAGAAAAAGTGTGTGTAGAGGGAGTGGAGAACCGCGCTAACTGCAGGCAACGCCGGAAGTTCCCTGAAGCTCCACAACACCACCATAATCACCAACCATCGGAGGTCTGTGAGGATACTTTCTTGATGTTGGGTCGATTCCGAGCCAAATATGGTGCCTGACAAGCATTGTGAGGAGTGATCGCGTCACGGGAAGGGAAGCCATTTTCACCAAGCACCAACTCATATATCAGAAGATAGTAAAGCTTCTAGCCTTGGTTTCGAGTTGATGCCTGTATGCTGAAGAGGAGATCATCTTACAATTTTGAACTCGCGATTCTATAGGGAGAGGAGATAGGATTGTAAGTGATTAAGTTTTCAGTAGTGTAATCGTGTCTCATGTAGTGACGGAAGTATTTACTATCGATAGAGATTTTTACATTTCACCTTTCATTCATCTTCAGGAACATATCAAAACAAAAATACAAAAAACAACTTATCTATGTTTACATTTAGTATTAAAGTGTTGTATTGTTTGTTTTGTATCGTGATTAATGTTATCATTATCAGTATTGTGAATGTTTTATGTTTGTTTGATTCAGAAAATAGATAATAGTTTTACAGTTTACTAAAATTGATTCATTCCAAATACTTAAAGATTTTAATGGTTAGTATTTGAAATATCTAAATGTTAGTATTGCCTAATGATAAATCTAATATTAACAAACATTAAAGAGCTTAATTGATGTTATTTACAATCTGTGGAACCACCCAATGGTTGGCCGAATTCCTTTGTGAATAACAGTATTTAACTAGAAAGATAGGCTCATTGAGTTAACATAAGTTCACAAGGTTAGTCCGTTAAGTTAACCATAACTCCATGAACTAAGTTCATTGTGTTAACTATAACTCAACGGAGTACTTAACTGAACACATAAACTCCAATATAAAAATCGGAACAGTACACAATTCTTACTCAATCTTTGTGGGATCGACTTGTACTTGCACACAAATACAATATACACTGTGCACTTGCAGTTAAAATACAAATTGGAATTAATATCTAATTTGTGTGAAAGTTGTTAGATTACTTCTAAAAGTAATTATTGATTTAAGCCTAAAGACAAATTAAACCAGTTGCCTGATCTAACCTTTCACATCAAGACATAGAGCATAATGAAGAATCAAGCTTACATATGCAACTTCAAGAAAATAATTTCTCAAAGGAACAACATGACATTCATTTTGAAGAAGAGGTTCCTGAAGATGAATTAAATTCTAAATGAAGGCTTCAGGTATCACCTTCTTTGTATAGTGTATTACAAATTCAAGGCAATTCAATTTATTTTAGATCTGAGGAAGCATTGCAGAAATACAATAATCTGATTACATGTCAGATTCTACATGCTCGACCAATAAAGTTCAGAAATTTGATTGAAATAAGAGATCTATTTGAGTTTCAAGGCCTCATTCAATTCTTGCTAGTTGGAACAAAATGGAAACAATACAAAGATCTTATTGCAGCTTTTTATAGCAATCTGGTCAAGAATGATAATATACTGAAAACTCAAATAAATCAACAGGAGTTCATATTGTCTCTTGAATTAATTTTTGAAGTTTTGGGATTGAAGAATGAAGGTGTTGTAGCTAACAGATTTGACATGATTGGACAACTAGAATGGAACATTCACTTGCTATTAAAGATTCCAGATGTATATATTGAAATGAGATTAATGGAAAATCTGAATGCAGAGGCAAGGTTTATTGCAAATATATTGCATGACAATTTATTTCAGAGAGTCGGACACAATATGGAAGTCAGCAGAAGTTGTTTATATGCAACTTATGGTTTACTTAATAGAATTCAAATCAATTGGTTTGATGTTTTCATTTATCAACTACAGCATATGAGTTCAAAGTTATTTTTGGTGATGTTGTATGTAGACTTCTTGCAAACCAATTAAATTTATCCGACTAGCCCTCTGAAACTAAAGGCATGAGAGCTTTTAATGTACAAGATTTGCAAAAATTTCAAGCCATGCATCAACCTCAACGACAACAACAACAACCAACAGAATGTACAGAACAAATACAACCACAACAAGCAAGTTATTCAGTTCGAGTAGAACAACAACCCTAGCTACCTCCTGACGTAGATGATGTGCTTAACGACATAAGAAATGATATTAGGCATCTAGGAGATAAAATATGTAATGCTATAAGTGATATACTTAGGAGGGATAGATAAATGTCTTGTCATTTGTCTGTTTGCTTGTTTCTGAATACAAAATGTAATTTTTGTATTTATTGTTTGATTCATTGAACAATACATTTTTTTATAAATGGTTCAATTCTTATTTATGTTTACAGAAAGTTTAGCTGTAAATATATCTCTTGGTTTATAAACTATGTAATCATCTTTTTGATTAATGACAAAAGGGGGGAGAAATGTTAAAAATTCAAATGTAGAAGATGATTATGATTTTAATTGCATATATTATAAAGGGAGATAATATTTAAGTGGTTATGACAGATGATAATGTAATTTGAAAGATAATTATGTGGTTTTTAAAACCTGAAAGATACTTATGTAATTATTGACATCTGAAAGTTTTATTTTTGAAAGGTGAAATTTACACAAACAATAGAAATAAGCTTAAGTGAACTTAACTCAACAAACTTGTTTGTTGAATTAAAAGTTAACCTAACGAAGGTGCTTTGTTGAGTTAAATATATTTCATAATTGATTTAATATGGTTTGTCATCATCAAAAAGGGGGAGATTGTTGAGTATTTTGTTTTGATGATGTGTGCTGAATGAAAGTAATCATATTTACTCAATTACTATTGCTTCTGAAAAGAAATTAAGAACATCAATTAATTCAAAAAAAGTTTACTGATATAAATACTTGTCTATATTGGATCTGAAATTATACTATGTTAATAACTAGTCGTTTCGTTGTAGTAATTTCTCATTTAACTAAACGTTAAGTTAACATGTGTTTTTATTGAAAAACATGATATGTTTTAAAGTTATATTTTCTGTATCATGAACAGTGCATGTTTAGACAACTCGTTAAGTTAGAGTGTTATTTGTATAGAGATCACCTGACAACTCGTTAAGTTAAAGGCTTGAAGGTTAAAATAGGTCATGTGAGAACTCGTTAAGTTAGTGAGTAAAAGAAGAGACGAACTCATTAAGTTAGTGTTGTACACGTGATGAAATTAAAAGTTACGAATGTTATATTGTATCATGTGAGGTGCACATGTTTAACTCGTTAAGTTAACATAATTAAACGCGTTGAGTTGCTATATTAAACACTAAGGCAATGAGTTAGGTTAGCGTTATAAACTTAAGTTGTTATTATTGCACGTGGTAAAATTTTTATTATAAAAATATTTGTTTATTACTGATTTGTTGAGTTATCTGTAACACAACGAAGTTGGTTCGTTGAATTATCGTAACACCATCAAGCTAGTTCGTTGAGTTAGCGTAACACCACAGACTTAGTTCGTTGAGTTAGCTACAGTACTTGTCATTTGAGTTGGCACATGAGAAACTCGTTAAGTTAGAAACGTTAAGTTATATATCTACTTGTGTTACTCGTTTAATTAATATTAAAGTAACGACTTATTATTACACTTAATGAAAAATTTTGGGCAAGAAAGTTTATTTTATAGTAAATTTTTCAAAGATATAGGATTGATGATTAAAGAAAATTCGAAATGTAAATGTGGGTCAGAACGTGTGTATTTCGATGAAGGAAAAAGAAAAGACATGAAGAAGTGGAAAACTGGTGGTGATTAAATGTGGAGGATATGCATGAAATGAATATACAGTATAAAAGGCATAGAATTCTTGTTGATCAGTTATCCCTACACACCAAATGAAAAATCTTTTCAGAGATCAAAAACACCTTTCGGGGAGAAACTCTCAAGTGGAAGAAAATTAAGTGAAGCAAAAACAGGTAAGATCTATGTCATTGAAGATTTAAAGTATCAGAAGAAAGCAAATTCGGTGAAGCAGAGAAAGACAAGATATTCATCACTGAAGAATTGTTGAAGAAGAAAAAGGAGAAGAATAAGAAAGATCTCAAACAGGGAGAAATATTTTAAATTCTGTAAATTAGTTTTCTCTGTTTGCAGTTATAAAATTGTATAGATGAAACATGGTATCAATATATAATTGCATCTACAATTTCTAAGGAGAATTGAATTGTATATTATAATTGAAACCTTGAATAAAAATGATTTTATAAAAACAGTGTCTTGACTTGTTTTTAAGTTTTGAAGTTACAATTATAATCGAAAATGTTGAAAAACACAATTCACCCCCCTCTTGTGTAGCCATACGATCCTACAAAAAGATATTTTGAATATTTGCAAATCTAACTATCCGATGCTCAGACACATTTCAGATAGTTACCAAATAACTTATCGAAAAACCACTTAAGTTGTATATTAATATTTCAACACGTGTGTTCCAAGAAATAATAAAATATTCTTCAAGCGTTTAAAACATAATTGTCTGATACATGCAATATAACTCTCTAAAATAACATAAAATTTGGATACTTAGAAATTTTAAAGCCTGTAATTCACTAGTAGTTCAAAAATATACTTATTAACATTAATTTCCTAAAATTATGTAGATTCTTTCATTAAAGCATATAACAATGTAATTATAACATAATAGCCTAATTCCCATATGATAAGCTAAATATTATGCAATTAACCATCATTTAACTATTAATATTATGCATATTTTCATTCTAAATAGTTGGTAGTCAGATCTTTGGCTAAACTTTTAATGTTTCATCACAATTGATAGACATGTTTTCTTTCTAATAATTTAACTCCTTCATTTTTCAGTCTAAGTACTTGATAAAGTATTTCTAGAGTTAAATATATATCTATTTCTTGTATATTTGAAACATGAATACCATCTTCTACTGTTAAGTTTGAGTAAAAGTAACTTATAATTTTTGGTATAATAGGATGGCTTGGCTATTGTGGAAGTAGAGTCAACAAGCTTTAAAATTCAAATATTTCTCTTATGTTTGCATCCCTTCAAACTTAACTAGTCTTGAATATAAAACTGTAATAGTTTTATACGTTTGAAATTTTTCATAATAGGAGCTATTTTTGAACCATAATAATATATTTTCCTCTAAATTCTGTTCAAGATTAAGTATTTTCCTGTCATGAGTTTCTAACTTAAGACTTGTTTCAATATTGTCAACAACATCTATATTTTCAGATCTTTTAGAACTGAAAGAGTTTCTATCAAAACTTGTAAAAATGTCTGAAATATCTATTATTGTCATATTAATAATATGTTGAGCTCTCTCTATTTGATTTTCTTCAAACATATCAGCAATTAACATTTCTATATCATTTTCAATAGTCGATGTAGTATTCTCTCTATCAGCAATATTTATTTCTATAAGTAGTCTATAAAACAACTGTCTCTATATGAAAGAATATTTTATATTTTTCTGTATAATAGAATCATTCTATAATTCTAAAATTTCTATAAATGAGACATCGGCAATGTCATATTCTATTTGTAATTGTGTATTTTGCTGATTATATACAGTTATCAACAAATATACTATATACTGTAACAGACATAACCAAATGTATAAAATGTAGTATAAGCAACTGTACCAAAAATTAAAAGTCTCGATCCAAGATACAGTAAGAGGAAAAATATCTGTACATTTCTCTTTAGATGAAAAATCTTCAAAATTCATAGACTCAATGTCTATGTCATCAAAAATGTCATCAAAATTGATATCATCTATATATATATCATTAAAATTTCCTACATTTTTTGTTTCTATAGAAAAAGAATGTTGTCTTGCAGCATGATGTAAAAAATTGTCCATTGTATTGAAAGTAACTTTATGGACTAATGTGAGACAATACCTTAAAGTGTATGCTTGTAATCCGATATTTGTCACATTTGCTAGGATTCCAGAAACAAAATCTTCTCTAGCTTGTGCAATGGAACATAGTTTTCCATTTTTCAAAGATTGTTCTCTTTGTTGCAATATACCTTGTATACCTGCAGTTAGTCTAAAATATTCTATTGTCTTTTTCTTCCAACTATATGTCTGTAGTATCTCAAGTTGTTCAGGAGATTCTAATGTTTGCTTTATTTCTCCTGTTAAAGACACCTATGGTCTTGATGGTCCTTCACCAGGTTGCCTAGGTTGTAATAATGGAATATAGAGTTTTAAACTTTTAACTTCAGCCATTTTCAGTTGATAAACTCTTTGTCCTTCACTTCGAAGGCCCATTTTCCAAATGACAGTTTTCTGTTCAATAATAAATTTTTGTATTTCATCTAAAACAACCAAGGAAAAATAATGTTGGGAATACAAAGATTCTAATAAGTAATAGACTGTACCGATTTTTCAAGTACTTGTCTAGAACTAGTAACAACCTCAGGGTTAGGTTGTAATGTTCTTTTCCATATTTGTAATGCAAAAAGTTTCTAATAGTTTTAGTCTAAACTGTGTCTCAACATAGTTTCTAATAAATTTTCAACAGAAATTTTTCTCGTCTTGAATAGTTTTTCGAATTTCATGTAGTACTTCATTTGAAAAAGTATACCTAGAGTAAATATCGTTGATCTTGCTTTCTATTTTCTGAAGTTCCATCTCTCTTTTTTGCACTTTTGTCATTCTACCACGTCCTCTTCTACGTCTTGACATTATCGATTAATCTTCGCTGTTCACTATAGAACTTAGTGGAAGTAAAGATTGTGAAGATAGAGTTTTACGAAAGTAGAAACACGAAAGGTTATCAGTAAAACATTTATAACTCTTTAAGTTTATAAATGGATAAATAGATTCAATCATTGAAATCATAAATATAAGATCCGTTATTGATAAATAACTTGAAAGCTTACAATAACTGTACGAGTTTTACAACCTATCACAATAGAAGACTTAGCGTAACTGTTCCTGTAAAGAAAATAACTACTAGCTAAGTAAAAATGAGAAACAGAATGAGAAACTTGAAGACTTATGATAACTATTTGAGTTTTATGAGTAGTGAAGCACATAATTATATGATAAACTAGAATAGTTATTATCATATTTTAAATCTTTTATAAAAAGATAATAATACTAAGTTAATTGTTCGAGTTTCTTAAAAGGATAAAATATAAGAATTTTAAAAAAGCTTATCAGTAAAACAACATGCCCTAAGACTATTCCTTGTTTAACCATGAAGTGACATTTTTCCCAATTTAAAACCAGATTTTTTTCCACACAGCGTTTTAATATTTGGTTTAAATTGCTTAAACACACTTCATATGAGTTTCCATATACAGTAAAATCATCCATAAATATTTCTAAAAAATCTTCAGTCATTCCAGTAAATATACCCTGCACACACCTTTGAAAGATAGCTAGCGCATTGCATAATCCGAATGGCATTCTTTTAAAAGCATAAGTTCCATTAGGACAGGTGAAAGTTGTTTTCTCTTGATCCTCTAATGCTACTGAAATTTGATTATACCCTAAATACCCGTCTAGGAAACAAAAATATTCTTGCCCTACTAATCTTTCCAGCATTTGATCTATAAAAGGTAAGGGAAAATGATCTTTCCTAGTCATAGCATTTAGCTTTCTATAGTCTATACATACTCTCCAGCCTAATTGAATTCTAGTAGGTATCAAGTCTTGACTTTCATTCCTAATAACTGTTAATCCTGATTTCTTGGGAACTACATGGATTGGACTAACCCACGAGTTACCAGAATCGGATAAATTATATCATTATCTAACCATTTAACTATTTCTTTCCTGACTACTTCTTTAAGGTTTGGATTTAATCTCCTCTCAGGAATTCTAATAGGTTTAGCATTCTCTTCTAAATATATGTGGTGATAGCATAAAGTTGAACTTAACCCTTTTATATCAGTCATAGTCCATCCTATTGCTTCTTTATAACTTTTTACTACATCTTTTAATTTAACTATTTGATTCTCTTTTAAATCTGAAGCAATAGATTGGACAGGTTCGTTTATCTTCCAGAAATATATAGGTTAATTCAGGAGGTAAATGTTTTAATTCTAAATGTTGCCCATCAAAAGCTAGAGCTCTTAACTGAACATCATCATTTTTTAAATTAATTTCTTCCATATCTCCTTCTATATTTATGCTTTCACTTTCTTCTAAAATTTCAGAATTGATTTGCCTATTTAATTCTTCTTGAATCACATCATCTAATATATCTCCTTCATCCTCTAAAAATTCTATGGTGTGTAAGGACATTTCTAACTCTTCAAACCTTTCTGGTTTGAAAATATTTAATTAAGTATCCTCATTACCATATGCTAACTTCATTACTCCAGTTTTACAAATTATAACAGCCCCTGATGTTGCTAAAAATGGCCTTCCCAAAATTAAAGATGTATCACTATTTTTATGCTTAATTTGTTGGGAATCCAAAATTACAATATCAATAGGATATATAAAATTCTTGATTTTAATTAGGGTATCTTATACTTCTATCAGCTAATTGAATAACCGTACTAGTAGGAGCTAAGCCTTCTAATCCTAAGGATGCAAATATATCACTTGGCATAACATTTATACCTGCACCTAAGTCTATTAAGGTTCTTTCTAGAATGGTATTTCCTATGGTGCATGATATAACAGGGATTCCAAGATCAGATAACTTTTTTGGAATTTGTGGCAAAAATAAGGAACTACTTTGCTCAGCTAAAAAGACATTTCTAAGAACTTTTCGCTCTCTTTTCTTAGTACACCAATCCTTAAGAAATTTAGCACAAGGTGGCATATTCTGCAATAAATCTAACAAAGGAATGTTAACTTGTACTTTTTCAAAAATTTCTCTTATTTTTTCTTATTTTTTAGGAATTGTTTGTTGTAATCTTTCAGGATAGGGTGCTAAAGATTTTGATTTCAAAGACTCTTTTTCTTTTAGTTGATTTGTTTGATAATTTTAGCTTCATTCGCAGATTCAAATTGTTCTTCAATGATTTCTAGATTTTTAGCTATTACATTTTCATTATCATTTTGATTTTGACTCTTGTCCACCTTCATATCATTTTCATTTTGAGTTCTTGGTGGTATATCAGTTCCAAATCTTAATGTTGCACATACATCTTCCAGATTTTTGTTACTTTCATGATGTTTTTGTATATCATTTTCGTGATTATGATCTTCAATTGTTTTCAGTCTTAAAGTGCATTTTTTAAATTCTCTTGCATTATTATTTTCTGTTTGCTGTATATTTTGCAAATTATGCAGGTTTATAACATTATAATTTTCATTGTCCTGTTGCATAACTTGTATTTTCATTGCATTTTTGTCTAATGCTTTTAATTTTGATTTCAGGTCATCTAATTTCATTGCATTCAATTTTTGATCAATTTTCGTTATGGTTTTTTCAGTTTCGTAAATTATATCCTTTTTAGGTTGTGAATATGCTTCCTTATAGTTTAACTAGTTGACTTCTTGTTGTTGACACACAAAGTATTCCAGTTTGTCCATATTTTGCTCTATATTATGCTCCAGTCTGTCATAGCTATCCCAAACTTCAGTGTATCTCATCATATTACACATTCTATACTGACCATCAATTGGGTAAACTATAGGATTCTCATTCTCGGCTCTATTATATTGAGGATAATTCATTTGTTGTTCATGAGATCTAATAATCTATAAATGTCTCAATTTCAAACAATCAGAAATGTCGTGTCCTTCAGAATTGCAGAATTCACATGTGCTAATTACAGGTTTCAGAAATCTTTGAGCATAAGCATATGCCATATTCTCAATTACAGAAGAAAACACACAACTTTGGCTATTAAAACGAAACAGCTCTAACAGTTACTTATATTAATTCAATTCAATTCACTTCAACTCGATTCAATTCAATTACCTAGCAATGGCGCCATAAAACTTGTTTGGATTTTCCTAGCACTAGACTAGAAAAACTTGGATTTATTACTTCTGTTTTTACTTAGTTAATTTATCTTTATGCCTATTCTTTCTTTTAGAAGTAAACAAACAACCTTTAATATAATTTAGATATTAATTCCAATTTGTACTTTAACTGCAAGTGCATAGTGTCTATTGTATCAGTGTGCAAGTACAGGTCAATCCCACAGGGAATTGCTGACGAATTTAAGAACTGTTTGATTGTTAACAATTTAAATTTATATTCAATAAGCACTCCGTTGAATTACAATTAACTCAATGGACTATCCTCATGGACTTAAGTTAACTCCACGAGCTTGCCTCTTCTTTATAATATTGCTATTTACAGAGGAATTCGGCCAACCATTGGGCGATTCCACAGATTGTAAATAACATCAATTAAACTTTTTAATGCTAGTTAAGATTGGATTTATCATTAAGCAATACTAACATTCAGATGATTCAAATAGTAATCATTAAAATCTTTAAATCTTTTGTATGAACCAATTTCAGTAAACTGTAAAATTAAAACTAACATAAAACAATCACAAAACTGATACAGATAACATTAATCACGATACAACACAAACAATACAACACTCAAATACAACATACAAACAAAGATAAATTGTTTTTGGTATTTTTGTTTTGATGTGAACATTGAAATGGGTGAAAGGTGAAATGTAAAGTAATCTCACTTGACAGTAAATACTTCTGACACTACTTGCAACGCGATTACACCACTGAAAATTAAACCACTTACAATTCTGTTTCCTCTCCCTATAGAATCGCAAGTCCAAAATTGCAAGATAATCTCCTCTTCAGCATATAGGCATCAACCCGAAGCCAAGGCTAAAAGCTTTACAATCTCCTGAAATATGAGTCAGCGCTTGGTGAAAATGGCTTCCCTTCCCGCGTCGCGATCACTCTTCACAGTGGTTGTCAGGCACTGTGTTTGGCCCAGAATCGACCCGACATCAAGCAAGTATCATCACAGACCTTCGATGGTTGGTGATTATGGTGGTGATGGTGTGGTGATGGTGATGTGGTGATGTTTGGTATGGTACTTCAGAGATGCGATGTTGATCCTCCTCTACACACACTGTCTGTCCATCGATCACATACCGATCACACACACTCTTTTTTTCTCTTCTTTTCTTTATATTTCTTCAGTAGTAACTGCTTCTGCTTGAATGATTGGTTGGATTTCCTTCATTCGTGTCAACGACGATGATTTCTTTTCCCTACGCGATTGAATTCCTGTGTGATACGTGCAAACGTGGTTTTTCCTTCCAACTATCTTGTTTCTACAACCGCTACAGTGGCATATTAGAAAATATATAGTCCGTGGAGTTATAGATAGCTCAACGGACTTTCTTCATTGATTTAACAATAAAACACGTGCATAATTTTAATTATTCGATGCTCAGGTGCCTTTCGGATACTTATAAACTTAACTATCTGATGCTCAGATGCATTTCGGATAGTTACAGATAACTCACCGATACATAACTTAAGTAAATCCACCAGATCTCGACATGTGTCTGTAGTAGTTTAATCATAAAATAATATTTCGGAGAGTTACAGGTCTAACTATCCGATGCTCAGATGCATTTCGGATAGTTACAGCTAACTCACCGAAAATCCACTTAAGTCACTTACCTAGAACATGACATGTGTCTTCAGTTATTTTATAAATAAAAAGAGATTTCGGAGAGTTACAGGGATAACTATTCGATGCTCAGCTGCAATTTCGGATAGTTATAGATAACTCATTGAAAGTTCACTTAAGTCATTCATTCTGGTTTCGACACGCGTACTTCAAGAAACAATAAAATATTCTCTCAAAACATAATTATTCGACAATTTAAACATAACTATCCGATACATATTCGGTCTGTTAAACATAACTGTCCGAATTTGTTCGGTATGTTAAACATAACTGTTCGAAATATCAGAAAATTTGGATACTTAAGAATTTCACACCTTGCAACTTACCGACAGTTCATAAATGTACTAAATTAACATTAATTCCCCAAAATGAAGCAGATTCTTCAATTAAAGCATATAATAGTGCAATTATAACATAATGGCTTAATTCTCATATGATAAGCTAAATATTATGCAATTAACCATCATTTAACTGTTAATAATATGCACTTTTTCATTCTAAACACCTTGGTTTCGGGTTGATGCTAGTATGTTGAAGAGGAGATCATCTTGCAATTCTGGACTCGCGATTCTATAGGGAGAGTAGGCAGAATTGTAAGTAATTAAGTTTTCAGTGGTGTAATCGCGTAGCATGTAGTGACGGAAGTATTTACTATTGATAGAGAATTTTTACATTTCACCTTTCGCCCATTTTCATGAACATCTCAAAATGAAAATACCAAAAACAACAACTTATATATGTTTGTATTTCGTATTTAAGTGTTGTATTGTTTGTTTTGTATCATGATTAAAGTTATCATTGTTAGTATTGTAAATGTTTTATGTTTATTTGATTCAGAAAATAGATAATAGTTTTATAGTTTACTGAAATTGATTCGTTCAAAATACTTAAAGATTTTAATGGTTACTGTTTGAAATATCTGAATGTTAGTATGGCTTAATGATAAATCTAATGTTCACTAACATTAAAGAGCTTAATTGATGTTATTTACAATCTATGGAACCGCCCAATGGTTGGCTGAATTCCTTTGTAAATAGTAGTATTAAACTGGAAAGATAGGCTCGTGGAGTTAACTTAAGTCCACGAGATTAGTCTATTGTGTTAACTGTAACTTAATGGAGTGATTACTGAATACATTAAGTATAATAAAAAATGGAACAGTACACAATTCTCAATCAATTCTCTGTGGGATCGACCTGTACTTGCACACAAATACAATATACACTGTGCACTTGCAGTTAAAATACAAATTGGAATTAATATTTAATTTGTGTGAAAGGTTGTTTGTTTACTTCTAAAAAGAAATTATTGATATAAGCACAATGATAAATTAACTAAGTAAAAACAGAAGTTAACAAATGCAAGTTTTCTGGCGATGTTACTTGTAAACTAAACAAGTTCTCTAGTGCCACCTAAAGCTAACCCAAACAAAGCTTATTTGAAAACTATAAAAGAAAAAAAGAAAATGAAGTTCTGGCATGACTAGAAAATCATTCCAAAAACTTTTGAAATAAGACAAGAAGTATATCTTTGCATGACTAGACTTCATAACCATCTAGGAAAATTAAGATCTAGATGGGCAGGACCTTATATAATTCGAAATATTTATTCTTATGGAGCTATTGAAATTGAAAATCCTAAAAATCAGAATTTATTTAAAGTAAATGGACAAAGACTTAGACCTATTCTGAAGATTCCAAAAAGTTCCTTTGGAATTATAGAAGAAGTAAGAGTAGAGGACTACTCAAGCTTTACTTATTAAGAAATAAATATAAGTATTAAAAAAAAAAAACTTATTTAAACATAGTCACGATTCAACTGAAAGAAATTATCAATTTTTACCGAAACATATATTAAAAGAAAAATATTGTTATGGTTCAACCGACAAGATTCATCGGTTTGACCGAAACATAAAAACATAAAAAAATTTATAAATTATATTAAGTAAAATACCAGTTTTATTGATGTATGGTATTAGTTTAACTAGTAGAAAAAAGAAAAAAAGTATTTAATTTCAGTTCAACTGAGGAATATAACGATTTGATCGAAATTCTAAAATGTTTAAAAAATAAGAATTGGTTAGATTGGAAATTCTTCGGTCTTAATGAAATAAAAAAATTATTATTATAGGTATTTTTATTAGTTATAACTTTACGGGAAGTCCGTTGAGTTATGCTTAACTCAACGAACTTACTCTGTTGAGTCTAGGATAAGTTAACGAACTTACTTCATTGAGTTAACTGTAACTCAATGGAGTATTGTAGTTAAGTCTACAGACTTAGTGTGTGGAGTTAACCGTAACTCCATGGAGAGGTTAGTGAGAGAGCGAGAGTTTGTGCGAGAAAATGACTTGATTACCCGCTAAAAACTTAGGGTTTATTTATACTAAAACTTAGGATTTATGGGCATTATCCGCAGAAATCATTTAGAACTTAGAATAGTAGAGATCAGAGCGATTCTGTTCCGTTCCATCACACCACAAAGTCAAGATGATGCCTGAGTTCTGGGAGGTACTTGACACTACGAGATTTCTCAGAGAATCAGAAGAATGGCATACAAGACAAAAGATTAGGAATATGGCAAGGGAAAAAGAACTAGAAAAGGTAGAATCTGACATCTTCTACTAGAGGAAAGTTTTAGTAGATTTAGATATAAGAATACCTTAGATTGTAGAAACAAGGATTAAAGTAGCAACAGAAGTTGCTGTAAATAGAGAAAGAAAAATAAGACCAAACAACGAGGTTGCCTTGGAATTAATTCGATGCAAGTCACGATTATGGTTTATAAGGTATATTGCTGAACATTCTCGATAGGAAATTAGGGAACAATAGAGGAAATCAGCTAAAGAACCTACAACTGAAGAGCTAGCTGCTGAAAGACCTGTTATTGAGGAACAACAGCTAGGACCATCCATTCCACCGCCAAGGCCGTTAGAAAAAGCAGCATTTTTAGGGCCATCTACGCCAAAGGAATGGAGAGAATTTGCAAAGCTTGTTGAAGTTGCCAAGAGCCAAGGAAATTCTAAAGATATAGCTATGGCAAAGACACATTTATTATATGATGCACTTTGCAAGAAAAGAGTTGTAGATAAGTTGAAGGCCTAGTATAAAATTAAAGTGGAACAACATCAAGAAGCAACTAGATCAATGGCTGCAAGAGAAACTGAAGTTAGTCCTTCGAGACTAGTAATTATAGAGAAAGTAAAATAGGAAGAGCTAATACTTCTAGCTCAAGGGTCTGCAGTGCCCAATTTTGTAGATTTAATCTCAGAGGAGGAAGAGGAAGATCAGGCACAGTTATTGAGAAAAAGGAAAGGAAAGGAGATAGTGCTTGAAGCTCAAGTAGAGATTAAACTTGAGCCTGTAATATCAGTAGGGCCTAAAGAGCCCATTTTTGTAGATCTGCTATCCAAATCAGAGTAGGAGCAACAGCAACAAGAGCAAAGAGAAGAAGAAAAACAGGCTGAAATTAGTCTACAGCCTATACAAATAGAAGAAACTAACTAAAGTTAGGGCAGAAGCTGATTTGCCCGTGACTCCATTCCAATCTACCATAGAATCAGAAAGAACAGTGACAATGCAGATTGGTAGTCAGGAGGAAGAAGAAAGAGAAGAAGTTGAATAAGTACATATTGAACAAGAAGGAAATGACTCGACAGAATCCATTGAAGAGGGAAAGACTCTTTAGCAAATTTTTAAAAGAATACAAGAAAGTAGAGTGGAGAGTTCTACCGGCTCTCCACCACAGATAGAAAGAGTAGTTGAAATGCAGGAATCTCAGGATCATTTCCAACAAACTCAAGTTCAGCAAATTGAAGAAGAAATTCAAGAACAAACCCCTTTGCAGCAACAAATCCAAATTCCTGACCCAACTAAAGCAACAGTTCTAAATGAAGTATACTTTTGGAGTCAGGAAGCATATAATAAATATCAAGAAATTAGGGGTTATGATATTATATATAGTAGACTAGTAAACTAGGACGGCATGAATGACATGAAAGAATTATTTGAGTTCTAGAGTCTACTACAATTTATTTCTCAATAGAGAGTGCATGTTGTATATGAAAATCTAGTGTCTTATTTTTATGCAAACTTGAGAGAGGAAGAAAGAAATTTAATTTCTAACATGGAAGAAGTAAATGTACAGATAACACTAGAGCTTCTCCACAACATTTTTGGATTGAAAAATGAAGGGATAGAAATTCTAGAGAGCACAACTACAGTCGAGTGGACAGAACAGGAAATAAAAGACTATTTAGCTATTAATCCTGGTGTACCATTATTAAACAAATTGAAGTACTTAAATGGTAAAGTACACATGATAGCTAACATTTTGATTAAAAATGTCTACCAACAACAATGCCATGATATTGAACTAAGTCAGTTTGTTAAATGGGCTACATATGCAGTTGTGAACAGAATTCAAGTAAATTGGTCTTCAGTTTTTATCTCTAAGTTGAGAGTAGTATAGAAAAAATTATTTTATGGACATTTGATACCAGTATTAATGGAGGAAAATATTGACTTCATGAAATGGACATTTAAAATGATAAGATCTAGAGCCATTTCAGTGAATGAATGTAAAAATTATAATGTTGTAGCTATCGAGATAACTAGACCTTCTGGAGACATTATAGGAGTTGTTGAGCATATAAATCAATTAGAACAATAATTAGAAAAGCACTAGAAGGAAGTAGATGAACTTAGGAAGAAATATTAAAATGTATTGTTTATCTACTTGTATTGAAAAAAATATCTGACTATATGTAAATGTAAACTATTTATATAAATGAATGTTTGAATTTTAGATGTTTCTTAAATAATGATTATGAATGAATGATATAACTGAGAACTATATTGAATTGAATATTATATAGCTATTTAAAGATTTGCAAGATTGTTTAAAAGTTTTACAAATTTTTATGAATAACATGGTTAAATGCACGATGATTGGTTAATGTATGAATATATCTGCATACTGAAAAGTAAAATATAAATTCTGCATAACAGGAAATGAACTGTAAGTTAAATATGCATATAATGTTTAGATTTAAAGGAGTTTAAATCATGTATTTAACTTTATTTAAGTTGACAAAATGTAGAGAAAAAAAATATAGAAGTTAATATGAGAAGTAAGTTTAGCAAAATTTGCTAAGTGTTAACTTAACGAAGTAAGTCCATTAAGTTAACCTTAACTCTACGAAGTCAATAATAAAATATAAGGTCACTCCGTTGAGTTATCTGTAACTCAACGAAGTTAGTTTGTGGAGTTAGCAAATAGGTGACAAAGCTAGTCCGTTGAGTTAGCTGTAACTCAATGAGATTAGTTCATTGAGTTAGAAACAGTAATCGAAGCTAGTCCGTTGAGTTAACTGTAACTCAATAAGGTTAGTTCATGGATTAAGTTGAATGGTTATTCTTTTTAGCCACGAACGAAACTTCATGGGTTTAGTAGTTATTGAAATTTGAAATTAGAAGTGGAACACATATCCATAAAAATAGGAACCATACTACACGTTACAAGACAAGTTCTTGCAACGAGATTCATTTGCCTTATCGACGTGCATTATAAATATAGAACAAAATGTTATCTACTAGTTACCAGCACTTGAAGAAAGAAAAGAAAATTCGTTGGGGAACTGGAAGGAGAAGCAGTTGATTCAACTTCATCCGTCAATAACTATTTATTAAAAACAAAGCATCAGACTAGTATGTAATTAATCTTCTACTATTTTACTTTATGTTAAGAGTTTATGAGCACATGGATTCGCTCTCCTAGCACTAAACGATTAGTAAGAACACCTACACAGGATTATTCAACATAGAGGCATACTGAAATATTTTCTGAATTAGACTTTAACAAAATCCTTAGGGGTGTAGCTAACTTTTCTTTAAAAGAGAATGAAGATATGGCTACTCCAATAGAAAAACTATTAGGGAAAATTCTGTATCCTGAATTTGTTGATGAACCTTCATGTATTCGATTACCAAACTTTGAGAGAGATAGGTTTGAACTGAAATCTAATTATATTAGTCAATTGTCACACTTTCATGGATTAGAAAGAGAAGATGCCTATTATTTTCTTAGAGAATTTAACGAAGTTTGTCAAATAATGAAAATGTCGAACATGAGTATTGATGCTATTAAACTTAGATATATCCCTTTTGCTTTAAAAGACACAGCTAAGAGATGATTATATACTCTATCGCCTGATTCAATTTCTGCATGGACTGAATTTTTCTCTATTTTTTTGGAAAAATATTATCCAACACATCAAACGATTAAAAAGAAAAAGGAAATATTAATGTGTAGCCAAAAATAGGGAGAATCATTCTGGAAATATTTTGAAAGATTTAAATATTTACTAACTCAATGTCCACATCATCCAATGAGTAAAACATAATTAATAGGTATAATTTATCAAGGCATAGATGTTTCAACGAAATCTTTATTAGAATTTACTTTTCAAAATGGATTTTTAAAACTATGTAGTGAAGAAGCATGAGCATACTTAGAAAACTTTGCAAAAAGAACTAGATAGTGGGAAAACTCGACTGAAGCTATTACAAATAAAAGAATATTGTTAAGGGGAATGCATGAAATAGATTCAAGCATTATGCTTGAAGTTAAATTAACTGAATTAATAAAGAAAATAGAAGAGTTATCATTAAATGAAAAACTAGCAGAAAAGAATACAAACATTAATGATTTAGATATTATTTATGCTAGAAACTAGAAAGATAACTTTGGGAATTCTTATAATCCTAATTGGAGAAATTACCCGAATCTTTCTTGGAGAAATAATAATTTCTAAGGAGGAGAAAATATAAATGACAAAAATATAAGTTATGAAACATTAATTGAATAAGGATCTAGAATAGAGAAGTTAGAAAAGATAATTCAACAATTAAACAATCATCTAGATCATGTATTTGGAAATGCTACCATTCAAAGTCAAAATATGAGTAAAAATATACCCCCTAGATAGAAGGAATCAATAGAAGTTAGATCTACTGGAGGATTGCTAATGCAAGCAGTGTCTAACCCTGTTAGTAGAACTGTTAATGAAATTGATATCTCCTATGGGAGGGAAATGGAATGAAGTAGTATTATTGAAGTAACTATGTATAATATAGTAAAAATATATATATAAAAAGAAAAAAAAATAAGTTTAATTATAGTTAGTAATATCGTAGAGTTATTACTTAACTCAACGAACTTAGTCCATCAAGTTATGACCTAACTCCACAAGGGTATGTAAGTAGCTATGTTAATTTTATCTTTGTTAAATTTTGTTTATGTTATACAGAATCACAACAGATGGAATTGATGAAATTACCACTAGATGCATTGAGAGAAGTACTGAGTAACTTATCTGCTAAAGATCTATGTAGATTATATTGTGTGTCAAAGGAAATTAAAGAATGTGTTAGAGCAAAATATTTTCATGGACTACAAGCTACAAAGATGACTAATAGTAGAGATAGATTTTTGTGGAAGTCATTTAATCGTAGTTCAATCAGCTATGAATATTTGAATATGGAAGAAACTGCTAGAATTTCACTCAATACATTAGAAGGAATAGATCATATTATGGAGATAGATGAAGGATTAATTATTTACAGAACCAAACCAAAGTATGCAATTCTATTACCTGATATTTTGATTAGAAATCCTATCACTAGAGAAGAATGAAATATAGGAAGGCCTAATAGATTTGAAGTATCAACTGAAAATTATGGGTCAACTTTAAAATTTTCTGATAAAAATTTGACCATTCTTGAAAAATTGTATTACTAAAGACCAACTGGAAATTGGGATGAAGATTTATGTTTAAGTGTGTATAATTTTCTAAATAGATCTTGGACTGAAAATACTATGATATATTTAAGACAAAAAACATTAATTAACAACATACATGTCATACTTGATGAATGTATACATTTAGTCACAGATATATCAATTGCATTTAGATCTGATTTATACATAGTAAGCATAGATAGTTATGATGATGACTATATAGAAATATTTCCTATACCTAGTGATATAGTTAAACCACCGTCTGTAGAACATGATAAAATTCAATTAACAATGTGGTATAATGAATATGATAATCCTACTTTATGTTTGATATGATGGTGGGATGAATTGATGAAATTTCAAATATGGATTATGAAAGACCTAAATGAATGGAAGTGGGAAGAGGAATATATTGAAATATATGTAGAAATAGAAACAACTACATTATTTTGGAACAGAAGAGGATCACTTTCTGCATTTCAATTCATTAATGGTAATACACTTATATTTAGTATTGATAACATACTACAAGTTTACAAGTTAAAAAAGAAAGCAGACTACAGAATTAATAGCAAGAAGAATTATGCCTAAAAAGTTTGCTTGGACTAACATGTTTAATCTATTTGTCACTACTTTTCAATCATGTTCTTAAACTGTGATTTTGTACTTTTATTGTTGTGTGTATTCTACATTTATGGTTAGAAAAGAAAGAAAATTTTTATTTTATAAAAAAAAAACAAAATATCAATCTAGTTTGTTGGTATCTGTTCTGGGAAACCAACTGGCTTGCTTGTGAGCCACCAAAGGCATAGGAGTCTGGGTTCCACACAAGACATTGATTTAACAATATATTTTTTGTTGTTAAATATTATTTTGTTATATATTCTACTTTTATGTGTGAATGAAAAGATTTTCAAAATCAAAAGTCGGAAGATACTGAAGGAGATACAAAAGAACAATATATGTATTGATTACTTATCCTGAATTTACATTCAAACTCAATTCGTGGAGTTATTCATTAACTCAATGAATTAAGTTTGTTGAGTTAGGTGCTAAGTCAACGAAACAATATTCATGCCTGTTAACATTTACTGTATTTACTGTAAAATCTTTTACATTGAGGACAATGTAAAATGTAGGTATGGGGGGAGGTAAATAGATTAAAAGCCAAGTAATTTTGTTAATTAGAGGAATTAGAATGGTGCTGCAAATTTCTATGGAAATTGAAATTTTTTTTTATGAATTTACTGTAACTAACTAAAATTTCCTATAACTATTTGATAATTGAAACTATCAAAATTTTAAGAACTATAATTACTTGAATGTTATATTTAGATTCTTATATAAGATGCTACAAAATTTTACTATTAATACAAATCTGGATATAGTATCTTATGTTTTTACTGAATTTTATGAGTTTAACAATTTCACGATTTTAAAAGAAATCAGAATGCTTAACTAAAACTTAGTAAATGATTTGAAATCTTGAAAGAGCTTAAATGTTGACTTTTGGATTAAATGAAATACATATGATCAAAGATACATTTAATTTGATTGATTAAACTTGTAGAATGATTTATGTGTAAATCTTATTAAACTACATAAAAAGTATAAGCTTATTGATATGGATTCATATTTTTAGTAAATTATAAAAGCAGGATTATACGAGATTTGTGTTTTATTGCATCTATATTAATGAAATACGTATATATACTATGTTGAAAAAGAAAAAAAGAGGAAAAAAAGAGAAAAACTTTGAGAGTTTATTGACTTGTTTGATCACGAGTCTTTTGTACTTGAGTAGATAGGTATGTAAGGATTGTTGACCTAAAAAGGGACTCTTTAAATCTAGCAACCTAAGATCTGGGATTGTTGACTGAAAGCTCGATACATGGGTGCACTAGAAAGCTCTTGTATGATTCAAGCTTTTCAAATTAACTTTTAAAGTACAAATATGCATATACTATTTTGAAAAGATAAAAGTGTTTTGTGAAATACAGAAATCTTTTGAATCGAGTATATTTTCTATTATCTAAAATTACTAAAGTATGAATCTAGATTAGATTTTTGAAGATGTTTATTTGAGATACAATTCATTATTCTACTTGTTTTAATCATATTGAATTGGATTGTGTTTTGATTCATATGTAGTTGAAATTTATTCTGGAAATCATATTGGAAAATTCAGGATAACAGATGTTTAAGAAAAAAATGATAATATAATTACCACCTATGTGATGTTAGTATATTTTGTTTGTAATTTACATATGTTTAAAAGTATTTGCAGGTTGAAGAGGAGAAAACAATGTTAAAATAGATTACTAAAAAATACAGAATATCTTTATAGTAATATGATCTATGTATTTTGAAGAAAAAAAAATGATGAAGACTTAATTCTAGCACTTTAGAAAGACCAACTAGTTAGATCTTAGTAGTTTGCTAAGGGACTAGCAAAATTTAAGTATGGGGGAAGTGTTTAGAATGAAAAAGTGCATAATATTAACAGTTAAATGATGGTTAATTGCATAATATGTAGCTTATCATATGAGAATTAAGTCATTATGTTATAATTGCATTATTATATGTTTTAATGAAAGAATTTGCATAATTTCAGGAAATTAACGTTCATTAAGTATATTTCTGAACTGTCGGTGAATTACAGGCTTTGAAATTACATGTATCGAAGAGTTATATTACATGTACCGGACATTTATGTTTTAAACACTTAAAGAACATTTTATAAATTCCTAGAGTACACGTGTTGAAACCTTAATGCATGACTTAAGTGAATTTTCGATAAGTTATCTGGTAACTATTCGAAATGCATCTAAGCATCGGATAGTTAGGTTTGTAAGTATCCAAAATATCTGAACTCGTTAAGTTAGAATATTGCACATGTTTTATAGTTAAGTCAACAAAGTAAGTTCATTGAGTTACACTAACTCCATGGACCATTTATTTTCTAATATGTCATTGTAGCAGTTGTAGAAATAGGAAATTTGAAGGAAAACCACGATTGCATGTATCATGCAGGAATTCACTCATAGAAGGAAGAAGAAATCACCATCGTTGAAATGAATGAAGGAAATCCAACCGATCATCTTACCAGAAGTAGTTACTATTGACAGAAATATAAAAGAAGAGGAGAAAGACGAAGAAAGTGTATGTGTGAAGGTGGAGAACCACGTTAACTGCAAGAAGCATCGGAAGTTGTTAGGAATTTTGTTTTGATGATAAATGTTTTATTAAAGTTTTTAAATAAGTCTAAATAATATTTTCTAAGTATAATAGTCACGTAATTAAATGTAGACAAGTTATCGGAAAGTTTCATTTAAAATTTTGGATAGTTAACTTTCAAATAGTTAGATTTTTGAATAGTTAAAGTTTTCAAATAATTAGAATTTCAGATAGTTAAACTTTTGGATAGTTAACGTTTTGACTTAGTCGAAGAGTTATGTTAAAAACTCGTATAGTTAAGTTATCTGCACTTGTGTTTTTAATGTTTTAAGTTGTCACGTGTTTTCCATGTGCATTCAGTAATGAAAATCGAAGGGTTAGATAACTGTTCGAGTTTTTATACGCATGGATAGATAACTGTTCGAGTTTTATAAAATGACTAACGAATAGATAAGTTTTCTATGTTCAGTCACGTGTTTTGTAGGTGCAAAAACTTGAAGAGTTATAGATAAGTGTTCAAGTTTTTACAAGACTTAATGGATAAGTGTTCGACTAAAACAAAGAGTTAGAAGATATTCTACAAAACTCCAGGAAGATAAAGTTTCAGTGAATCTACGAGTGGACTTTGTGAAAATTCAAAATGATAGTAGAGAAAGTGGAAATTTCAGAAGTGATAGTGGACAAAGTGGAAATTCAAAAAGATAGTAATTTGGATTAAAGAAAAAAATTAGTACGTGGATTATGGATTATGGATTAAGTGGATGAACATGTTGAACATGAAGACATAGTTCGACTACAAATAAAGAGTACGAGCTACATTACAATCAGGATCCTAATCTGAAAAACCAAGTTTGAATATTCAATTTGGATCCCAAACTGAAAAATTAAGTTTGAATATTCATATCTAGAAAAAATTCTCCAACATCAGAAGAAGCTTGAAGTTCCAAGAAATTTCAGAAAGGAGCTACAAATGCAAGAAGTCTAGAAATTCGTTAACTAGAGAAGAAGTGATATAGAAGTTAAGCAAAAAGAAGGAAAGGAGCTACGTGCATAAAGATCAGGTTTTATACAATTCGAAATTAGTTTTGAATAAGGACTTCGTTTTCTATTTGAATTGTATATCGGACATTACTGTATCAAAACTGTCAAGAAGGGAATTGAGCTGAAAAGATATTGTAAATTCTGTCTTTAAAGTTTATAAAGAATAGAATTTTATTTACGAGTGTTTTGTACTCTTGTTTTATCCGTTGGTAATTTTAATTACTAAAGACACAATTCACCCCCCTCTTGTGATATAATGATCCTACAGAAGTTCCCTGAAGCTCCACACCACCACCAAAATCACCAACCATCGGAGGTCTGTGAGGATACTTTCCTGATGTCGGGTCGATTCTAAGCCAAACACAATGACTGACAACCATTGTGAGGAGTGATCATGTCGCAGGAAGGAAAGCAATTTTCACCAAGCACCAACTCATATCTCAAGAGATCATAAAGCTTCTAACCTTGGTTAACAGTTGATGCTAGTATGCTAAAGAGGAGATCATCTTACAATTCTTGATTCACAATTCTATAGGGAAAGGAGGCAAGATTGTAAGTGATTAAGTTTTTAGTGGTGTAATCGTGTCGCATGTAGTGACGGAAGTTTTTACTATCGATAGAGAATTTTTTACATTTCACTTTTCGCTCATCTTCAGGAACATATCAAAACAAAAATACCAAAAATAACGAATTATCTCTGTTTACATTTAGTATTAAAGTATTGTATTGTTTGTTTTGTATCGTGATTAATGTTATCATTGTTAGTATTGTGAATGTTTTATGTTTGTTTGATTTAGAAAATAGAACATGGTTTTATTATTTACTAAAATTGATTCATCCCAGATACTTAAAGATTTTAATGATTATTTTTTGAAATATTTAAATGTTAGTATTGCTTAATGACAAATCTAATATTAACTAGCATTAAAGAGCTTAATTGATGTTATTTACATTCTGTGGAATTACCTAATGGTTGACCGAATTCCTTTGTAAATAATAGTATTTAACTGGAAAAGTAAGCTCATGGAGTTAACTTAAGTCCACAAGGTTAATCCATTGAGTTAACCATAACTCTACGAACTAAGTTTGTTGAGTTAACTGTCAATTAACTCAACAGAGTACTTAACTAAACACATAGAAACTCCAATATAAAAATCGGAATAGTACACAATTCTTACTCAATCTTTGTGAGATCGACCTGTACTTGCACACAAATACAAATATATATTGTGCACTTGCAGTTAAAAATACAAATTGGACTTAATATCTAATTTGTGTGAAAGGTTGTTTGTTTACTTCTAAAAGAATTTATTAATATAAGTATAAAAACAAATCAAACAAGTTTATGATTTAACTTTTCACAACAATACAATTGTCAAGTCCTAATAGATTTGTCATTAATAATAAATAGTTGACTTAAATGGGTTGCTAAGCCGAAAAAAAAAATTGTTCATTTAAGTTCAAATGGCTAACTTAAGTGCGTTGCCAAGCCCCATTTAGATTAATCTCTACCTTTTTTTTTAAAGTTAAATACAGAAATAAGTAGTAGTTTTAACAATTTTGACTTTCTAACTTTTATTTTATTCAATATACAAAAGAAAATTCATAGAGATATACCTTCAAGTAACTGAAAAGAATTTAATAATGAGTACTCGAACTTAAGAAAATAAATGCATTACATTATGTGTAAAGAATAGATAGTAACAAAAAAATAACAAAGATTATTTGCATAGCTTATGACAGAATTATTATAACACCTGTAAAATAAACTAAGCTTGAGTATATTACCCCTTTTCTTTTTTATTGCCTCCCACAATATCATCTTTTTACGTGATTACAATCCTTTGCTTAGGAGAAAGATAACCAATTACTTAATGATAAGTGAGAACAGGTAACCTTTTTTTTTTTTTAAGTAGAATCTAAATTACTTGTATAATGAGTTTTTAGTCAGCACATCCCAAACTAGTTGGTTTAAGTGACTAAGGTTTAAGATCCCTTAACGGACTTAATTACTCAAGTAATTTCAGACCAAAAAAATAAAATAAGATAATAAATTGAATAAGAGGCAATCATAAGACTTAATCTTTCTAACAGTATGTTAATAACTTTCCTTTAATAAACGGTACATATTTTCTATGTATTTTCCAGTTAAAATCTCTATAATGGCATATATATAAGTAAAAAAAAATAGTTGGTACTCATATTGAATTAAATCAACTTTCCTTAAGTAACATTTTCTGAATTTTCCTTAAATAAATTGACTTCAATAAAAATCAAAATTTCATAAATTCTTAACTACTAGTAAACAATAATTCTAAAAGTAGATATTTTGAGTTTTTTTTTTTAATATAAAGAAATTAAATTTTAAAACTCCTTTGTAACAAACCAAAATATTATGTAATGAATAGGATAATTTAAACATCAGATAACCTATAGTTACCAAGTTCTAATCGTAATTTTGGAAAGGTATTCTCATCTAAGGGTTTTGTAAATAGATTTGGTAATTGTTCTGTAGTTGGAACAAAATTTAATACTATTTTTCCTTTTATTACATTATCCCTTAGAAAATGATGTCTAACTTCTATATGTTTAGCTCGTGAGTGCAAAACAGGATTTTTAGACAAACTTATTGTAGAACTACTATCACAAAAAATCTTAGTTGGTTCATAGGCTAAATTAAAATCTTTTAAAGTTTGTCTGATCCACAAGATTTGAGCACAGCAAAGTGTAGCAACTATATATTCAACTTTAGTTGTAGATAATGCTACACAATTTTGCTTTTTGCTAAACTATGACATTAAAGAATTTCCTAATAATTGACAAGTGCCACTAGTGCTTTTTCTTTCAAACTTACATCCTGCGAAATCAGCATCACTATAACCTATTAAGTTTAAAGAACTGTGTTTAAAGTAAAACAATCTGAAATTGATGGTTCCTAATAGATATTTAAAATTTGTTTAACAGCAAGTAGGTGTGATTTTTTAGGATTAGATTGATATCTAACACAAGTACACACACTAAACATAATATCTAGTCAACTTGTTATTAAATAAAGTAATGAATCAATCATACTTCTATATTATTTTATATCTATAATTTTTCCAAAGTCATCTTTATCCAACTTAGTGATAGTACTCATTAGTGTATTTTTCATTTTAGTGTTGTCTAATCCGTACCTCTTTAATAAATCTCAAATATATTTTTCTTGTGAAATAAAAGTACCCTATTCTAACTGCTTAATTTGTAAGCCTAGAAAAAAATGATAGTTCACCCATCATACTCATTTCAAATCGATTAGTCATGTCATTCAAAAAAGACTCAACTAATTTTACATTTGTTACTCCAAATATAATGTCATCTACATAGATTTGAACTACCAAAATATCTTTTTCGGCCTTCTTGATAAAAGAGTATCATCTGTCTTTCCCATAGAATACCCTTTTTCTATAAGAAATTTAAATAATCTCTCATACCAAGACCTAGGGGCTTGTTTAAGGCCAAATAGTGCCTTTTTAAACTTGTAAACATACTCGGGATGCTTTGAATCTTCAAAATCTGGAGGTTGTTTTACATAAACTTCTTCTTTTATATATTCATTTAAAAAAGCAATCTTAACATCTATTTGATATAATTTGAAATCCATGTAATAAGCATATGCTAACAAAATTCATATTGATTCTAGTCTAGTAATAGGAGCAAATGTTTTATCATAGTCAATTCCTTTCTCTTGCTTGTAACCTTGAGCAACTAACCTAGAATAATCATCAACTAGTACAAAAGCATAATGTTTACCTCTTAGATTGGTTGTCCTAGTAGGTCTAAATAAATCCATATGCACTAGTTCTAATACTCTTTTACTTGTTATTTCATTTAAACTTTTAAAGGATGTTTTATGTAATTTACCTAATTGACATGCATCACATATAAACTCTTTCGAGTAATTAATACAAGGTAAACCTCTAACCAGATTCTTTTTAGATAGCTTTTGTAATAACATTAAGTTTGAATGGCCTAACCTTCTATGCCATAAAATGACTTCATCTGATTTTGCAATTAAGCAAGCATTGTCTTTAATAATATTAGAAAGTAAATTCAAAATACAAACGGATCATTTCTTATATGCAGTAAATAAAATTTTGTTTGTATGCATGTCTATAATTTTATAGTAATCTTTTTCAAAAATCACTTTGTAAAATTTCATTAAGACAAAAACACTCAATAAATTAAAACCTTAGTTTTCTACTAATAAGACATCATTTATAAAACACTTTTCAATTACCTAAATCTTGCTAGACTCAAGGATTTTTGTTTTGCTTTTATTTTCAAAGGTAATTTGTTCGTTCTTTGTCTTTGTTACTTCTATAAATAATCGTATATCTCTAGTTATGTGGTTGGATAATCTACTATTCATTACCCATTTTGATTTGTGTACCTGCAAAATAGTTAAGAAGAGATTTTATTTCTTGGAACCCATTTCTGAGTGGGTCCAAGAATTTTAGAGGGAGTCATATCAAAATAATGAATAATTTTAAATTTCAACTTATTTATTTTTTGATAATTATTCTTACGTTTATTACTCTTAGTGTTGTAATTATCAAAACATTTATCTCTATGTAAAATAGAGTTGAAATTTTCATTTCTAACATTATTTAATTGCTCATTCCAATATCTGATATTTTTCAAATATAAAGAAAATTGATTAAAGATATTAATGTTTTCAAATGACTTAGCTTGATTTTTCTGAAAATTTCTTTTGGGACTCTTGCATCGTATGCTATTATCTATATGCTATAGTTTATCAATTTGCACATATTTATCTTCCTTTTTAATCATACACAAAATAGTTTTTCTTTTACTATTCTTAGTACTAGAAATAAAAACATTATTTTTAGTAGTACCATTATGTAACATATAATTTTCAAAAGATGCATCATGTAAACTAATACCATGTTTTTCTATATTTGATATTTTACTACTAAGTTTATTTGTTATAGTCTGACTATTATTCCATTTACTTAAGGTAGCATTTTGATCGCAAACATTAATCTTTAACATATCAATTTCTGAATTTAAATTAGTAACAGTCAGTTTCAGTTTTTCAACTTCACAAATCACTTTCTTTTTATTAGTAATTAAAATTTCACAATTAGCATGCAATTTTCTTTCTATTGCAGTAAACTTTAAAATTTCCTATGCATGCTTTTGATTTTCTTCTTTAAATTTATTCAACGTAGAATTTAGAAAATTAATCTTATTTTCAAATTCATCTAGTATTTCCCTAGTGTTCTTTCCTTTTGTTTTTATTTTCTTATATTTTCTAACTAGTTTATTGTATTCAACAAGTAATCTATCAAAACTATCATAACTAGCATTTGGATCAGAAGATACCTCACTAGAATTTGCCATGAAGCACATGTTTGCCAGATTTTCTTCTCAATCTAATCTTGATGAGGATTCATTGTCTGATGTTGAATCATTTGTTTCTTCACTTTGTGAAGCTGAAGAGTAATCCCATGTCACTTTTGTTAGGACCTTATGGCTTACCACAGGGGGGGTGAATGGTAATAATTTGTTTCTTAACCTTTTAATGGTAGATTAGTATAAAGAAATAGCAAGCACACGATAAAAGAATACACAGAGATTTTAGGTGGTTCACCACTAACGGTTAGTCTGCCCCCAAGAGATACTTGGGCTTCACTAAACTTTCACAAATTTACAATCACTTGCTTTAGGGTTTAAGCAAGAACCAACCATTCACTTGAGCTTCCTAGTTGAAGCTCCAACCAATCCTTTCTCTGAAGTTTTGATCCGTGTACTTCAATAAACACTAGCCTGTAAGTATCAGAGTTGAGTGCGTGATGAGCTTCTGAACTTGAGTCTGTAAATATTGAAGATGATTTGATCTCTAAATCTTTCTTCTATTGAGCTTGGTGTAAGTATGTGTATGAGCAAAAACTATGTAATTTCGTTGTCTATATCTTGTATATATACTAAACTTGTGTAACGATCATATTTTTCTTCCAATGGATGTATTCTACTGTACTTGATTAGACTTCAGTCCCAAATATGGTAAGTTACCGTTTAGAAAGATATTTCAAGATATCCTTCTGATTTTCTTAACCTTTCAAATAGTTAGCTGTGTAACTCTCCGAAGAATGTTTGTAACTCTTCAAAAAATCACTTAAGTCTTTCTGCCATGTAGGATTCCAAATCATACAATGAGAGCTGTCATTCAATCGAATACTTGCAGCTGTAACTTACCGAACTGTTATTTAACTATCGGATAGTTAGCTACAGTAACCCTCCGTTTAAGTTTCCAATTGCTTTATTTAATTCAGCACGTGCATAAAAGAATAACTTAAGTTTCGGATAGTTAAAAATGTAACTCACCGAAACTTCCTGTTTTTCGGATAGTTAGCTTTCTAACTCTCTGAAAACTTATTTGAGCTTCTATCTAGATTTCTGCATGTGGGAAATTCAGTGACTTAAGTTTCGGATAGTTAAACTATAACTCACCGAAACTCTTTTTCAATTTCGAATGGTTATCTAACTCTCCGATTTTTCCTTTTAAGCTTTTAACTGCCGTCTTCTCCATTCTACACATGCGTAATAGGATAACTTAAGTTTCGGAAAGTTATACCTGTAACTCACTGAAAAAGTCGGATAGTTATCTTCCTAACTCTCCGAAAAATCCTTTAAACTTCTGTTCTTGAATTCTGCACGTGATAAATTGAATGACTTAAGTTTTAGATAGTTATACCTGTAACTTACCGAAAAAGTAGAATGGTTATCTTTCTAACTCTCCAAAAAGTCTTTTAAGCTTTCGGATAGTTAACTCCTTAACTTTCCGATCATTCAATCTTTCTTAACTATCCAATCATTTAACTTTTCGAAAAACCCTTTAACCTTTCGGATAGTTAACTCCTTAGCTTTCTGATCATTCAATCTTTCTTAATTGTTCGATAGAATTGCTGCTGTTGTAAACTTGCTCTTCGAATACCTTAATCTGTAACTGTCCGATTTTCTGTAGCAGCATATTCTGGGATTAACTGCAACCTGTTTGCTGCTAAGAATTGTCTGCCTTCTAATCTTTTGCTGACTGTTAAACCTGAGAAATACAATTTAAAACCTCACATTGATTTTTGCATTATCGAAATCTAAAGGTCCTTTCAATCTCCCCCTTTTTGATAATGGCAAAAACCTTACAATGTATTACATGTATTTCTCTCCCTATATATCTATACAGAAAAGCACACGAAGAATACAGAATAATTAAATTTAGAAACTCCCTCTGTTTTTCTGAAATTACTCCCTCTGAGTTTCTCCCCCTACTTTATTGCAGCTTTGCTTACCAAAATATGATATTTCTCTCCCTTTTTTGCTGATTTTCAAAAAGAAGTGAGAATTTAGATACTAAGATGGTGGAGCAATTATAGCTAGGTATCAAAAAAAAAAAAGGCTAAGTTGCTGCAAAACAAAGATGTTAATAGAACAAGCTCCTAGTTGTGAGCTTGGAGAGTAGAGATATGAGTTTATAAATCATATAAAGAGCAAATTCCTAAATTTCATCTAATATGATTAAATGCAACTTCAGATAATGGTTTGGTGAAGATATCTGCAAGTTGTTCTTTAGTAGAGACATATTCTAAGGAAATATGACTTTTTTCAACATGGTCTCTTAGAAAGTGATGCCTAATCTCGATATGTTTTGCTCTAGAGTGTAGAACTGTATTTTTGGAGAGATTGATGGCACTGCTGGTGTCACAGTAAATAATGGTATTCTGAAAATTTAGCTTGTAATCTGCTAGAGTTTGTTGCATCCATAAAATCTGTACATAACATAGGCCTGCTGTCATATATTCAGCTTCAGTGGTGGATAGAGCTATAGAGTTTTGTTTCCTGTTGAACCAAGAAACAAGTGAATGACTAAGCAACTGACATGTCCCACTAGTGCTTTTTCGATCTGATTTGCATCCTGCATAATCTGCATCACTGTATCCTGCTAATATCAAATGATTCTATGAAGGATAAAATAAGCCAAAATCTTTGGTACCCTATAGATAATTAAATATACGTTTAACTACTTTTAAGTGTAATGCTTTTGGAGAGGCTTGATATCTTGCATAAGCACAAACACTAAACATTATATCTGGCCTACTGGCTGTTAGATACAGAAGTGATCCAATCATGCCTGTGTATTTCTTTTGATCTATTGAAATGTTAGAGATGTCCTTATCAAGTTTTTCATTTGAGTTCATGGGAGTACCTGCTACTTTGGATTTATCCATACCAAATTTTAAGAGAATCTCTTTGCAAAATTTTTCTTGATTCAAGAAAATGTCATGCTGAAGTTGATGAATTTGTAATCCTAGAAAGAATTTTAATTCTCCCATAAGACTCATCTCAAATTCATTCTTCATTAAGATTTGAAAATCATGACATAGTTTCTCATGTGTGGCACCAAAAATGATATCATTCACGTAGATCTGAATAATCAACATATGAGAACTTTTTGATTTGATAAATAAAGTGTTGTCTGCAGTTCCTATGTTAAACTGATTCTCAAGAAGGAAACTCTTCAGTTTATCATACTATACACGTGGTGTTTGCTTCAAACCATAGAGAGCTTTATTCAGTTTGTATACATGGTTTGGTCTTTCTTCATCTTCAAAACCTGGTGGTTGTTCTACATATACTTCTTCTTGCAGAATTCCATTAAGAAATACACTTTTAACATCCATTTGATAAAGCTTGATTTTCATACTCCTTGCAAAGGCAAGCAACATTCTAATTGTTTCAAGTCTTGCAACAAGTGCAAAGGTTTCTTCATAGTCGATTCCTTCCTATTGGTTGTATCCCTGAGTAACAAGTCTAGCTTTATTTCTGATAATACTACCATTATTATCAAGTTTGTTCTTAAACACCCATCTAGTTCCAATAATTGATTTTTCGATGGGCCTTTCAATTAAATTCCAGACTTCATTTTTCTTGAACTGATTTAGTTCCTCTTGCATGGCCATGATCTAGTATTCATCATTGTAGACATCTTCAACTATTGAAGGTTCAAGTTTAGACACAAAAGCACAATAATTACAAATATTTTGAATTTTGCTTCTTGTTTGAACACCTTGATTTATATTCCCAATAATTTGTCCAATGGGATGTCCAGACTTTGTCTTCCATGCTTTTCTGTCACAGTAGATGTAGGTAGTGTTGAACTATCCTTTTTCTGAGGAATTTTCTGATTTATTAATTCACTTTCACTTTCACTATCTATTTTTAGCCTCTTCAATTTTCCTACCATGTCTTCATCAAAGAATACATTCATAGACTCTTCTACTCTTCTTTCATGTTCAAAATAGACCTTGTAAGCCTTGTTTCTCGAAGAGTATCCAACAAGTAGAGTAGGATCAGACTTTGCATCAAATTTATCCTTTTGATCCTTAGTATTAAGCACAAAACATTTTGATACAAAGACTTTGAAATATCCAACATTTGGTATTTTACCATACCATAGTTCAAAAGGTGTCTTATGTAGGATAGGTCTAAGATGAGTTCTGTTTATAGAGTAACATGCAGTATTTACAACTTCAGCCCATAAAGACTTTGGTAGATCAAATGCATTAAGAATTGTCCTTGCCATTTCTTGTACTGATCTATTTTTCCTTTCTACAACTCCATTCTGAGCAGGAGTTATTGGACATGAGAATTCATGCAGTATGCCAAAAGAATTACATAATTCTTCAAATTCAGAATTTTCAAATTCACCTCCATGATCACTTCTGATCTTCTTCACAGTTGATTCTTTTTCATTTTAAATTTTAATACAAAGATGTTTGAATTCATTGCAGGCTTCATTCTTGTGTGTTAAGAAAATAACCCAAGTGAATCTTGTATAATCAACTACCACTAAGGTTTATTTTCTTCCTCCTAAATTGGCTGTCTGTGTAGGACCAAACAGGTCCATATGCAATAGATCTAATGGTTGACGTGTGGCAATGTCTTCAATACTCTTGTGTGCTGATTTCTTTTGTTTTCCAATTGTACAGTCACTACATAATTTATCTCTCTTGAATTTGAGCTTAGGCACACCTTTAACAAGATCATGTTTGGTCAATTTTCTTGTAAGTCTCATGTTTGCATGATTTAATCTTTTATGCCATAACCATTCATCTTCATTAGAAGCAACTAAACATGCATCACTAGATATATTATCACATGGAAATTCCAAAGCATAAATTGAATTATTTCTATATCCAATAAATTTGATTTCATGTGTATCATGTTGAAATATAAAACAGTTTTCTGTAATAAAGAGTATATTGTAACCTTTGTCACATAATTGACCTACACTTAGCAGATTCTGTTTTAAACCATTTACATGTAAGACATTTTCTATTTTTCCATTTTTAGATGCAACATTTCTTGTGGCAGTAATTCTACATTTTTCATTGTTACCAAACTTAATAGTTCCTGAATTTATTGATTTAACAGATTTCAGAAGTTTTTTCTTACATGTCATATGCTTTGAGCATCTACTATCAATGATCCACTTGGATGTTTGAGCTTTTTTATCCATGCAGTCCTACAAATCATGTTGAAATTAAGACTTTTGGTACCCATATCTTCTTGGGTCCATCAGTGCTAGTCCTTTGTATATTGAACCTGTTGCCTTTTGGTAGCCATATAGAAGTAGATCTCTTTTTAATGACAAACACAGTTGTGCCATCTCTATAAGATTTAATTTTTCCACCACAATAGGGAGTTTCCTGTGGTATAGCATACCCTAGGCCAAATTTACTTCTTCTTATTCTTTGGAATCCTATGATTTTGTTTAAACTATTTTCACCCTTAGTAAATTTACATACAATTTTCTTTAAATCAGTAACTTCAGATAACAGATTCTTATTTTCTTCTTTCAGATCAAAATTTTTAAAACTATAGCTATCCATTTTAGTTTTTAATTCCCTATTATCAACTAGGGCTTTTTCTAGTTCAGCAAAAACATCTTCTAGATAGGAATTTAAACTCTTTAATTCTTTCTTGTACTTCTTACATTTTACATATAAATTATCTACTGTACATAGAAGACTATTTATATCTACATCATCATTTTCTTTTTCTGAGCAATAAGGAGATGTAGAGCATACCTCTTGTGCAGCAAAGCACACGCTTGTAGATGCCTCCTCATCTAAGTCTGATGAGCTGCTGGATGAACTACTATCATCCCATGTGGCTTTCAAAGCCATTTTCTTCTTATTTTTCCTCTTCCATTTTTGTTTGTCCTCCTCCTGTTGAAAAGGACAGTAAAGTTGAATGTGTCCTAGTTTCTTGCACTTATAGCATGTAGAGACTTTTGATTTTGATGAGCTGGCTTTGCCTCCTTGTCTCATCATCTTTCTGAAATTCCTAGCCAACAGTAACACTTCATCCTCATCCGAGCTTGGTTGGTCTTTTGTTGAGGGAAAGGCTAATTCTTTCTTTTTCTCAACCTTTCTTTCAGTGACTCATTCTTTCCATTCCTTCATTTGGACTTCATGGGCTAGAAGATTTCCCAACAGATCTTTAGTGACTTCTAAGACTTTATCAGCCTCAAAAGTTAGATCCCTTCTAAGATTCTTTCCTTTTAGATCTAAATGTTGTACTTCATAAGACATTGATTGCCTATGAGATCATCGAGAGTATATATATTTAAATTTTTGGACTCTTCAATAGATGTTGTCTTTTGAGTCCAATTTTAGTTAAAGATCTAAGGATCTTTCTTACCAAGTCTTTTTCCTCGAATTTCTTGCCTAAAGATTTTAATGAATTTACAATCTCAAGAAAACAGGAAAACATATCAGAGATACATTCATTTTCGTGCATCCTAAAAAGCTCATATTTATGTACTAACATATTAATCTTAGATTCCTTGACCTAGTTAGTACCTTCGTTAGCAACTTCTAATGCATGTCATATCTCATATGTAGTTTGATATGTAGAAACTTTGTTAAATTGATCATGAGTTAAAACACAAAACAAGATGTTTAAACTTTTAGCATTCAGTGTCATTTGCTCCTTTTCATCAAAAGTCTAAGTATCATATGGAGTCGTAACTAACACGGTAGGATTGCTAATTACATGCCATAATTTGAAATCAATTGACTGAAAGAATACTTTCATCCTATATTTCTAATAGTTGTAATTGCTACTTTCGAATATAGGAGGACGATTAGTGGTCTATCCTTCAGTCATAACTAAGATTTTAGTATTATCCATTTTAAATAGATGATCCTAAATAAATGATAGGAAAAATAGATTCCTAAATAAAAATGATTGCTCTAATACCAATTGTAGGATCATTATATCACAAGAGGGGGGTGAATTATGTCTTTAGTAATTAATATTATTAGTGAATAAAATAAGAGCACAAAACACTCATAAATAAAATTCTAATCTTTATAAACTTTAAAGAAAGAATTTACAATTTCTTTTCAGCTTAATTCCCTTCTTGTCAGTTTTGATACGGTAAAGTCTGATATACAATTTAAAGAGAAAATGAAATTCTTATTCTAAGTTAATTTTGAATTGTATAAAACCTGATCTTTATGCACGTAGCTCCTTTTCTTTCTTTTTTCTCAACTTCTATATCTTCTTCTTCTCCAATTGTCGAATTTTCAGACTTCTTGCGTTTGTAGCTCCTTTTTTGAAATTGCTTGGAATTCTAAACTTTTTCTAATGTTGGAGAATTTTTCTAGATTTGAAATTGGGATTGGATATGCAGACTTGATATTTAAGATTGGGATTAGGGATGATTGTAATGCAGCTTGTACTCTCTATTTATAGTAGTCAAACTATGACTTCATGTTCAACATGTTCATCCACTTAATCCATAATCCACGTACTAATTTTGATTTTCATTGTCTTTTTGAATTTCCGTTATGTTCACTCTCTATTTTGAATTTATAATATCTCTACTATCATTTTGAATTTCCATAATTTCATATCGTAGATCCACCGAAGCTTTGTTGTCCTAGAGATTTGTAGAATATCTTCTAAGTTATTGCTTTAGTCGAACACTTATCCTTTAAGTCATGTAAAAATTTGAATACTTATTTGTAACTCTTCGAGTTCTTGTACCTATAAAACACATGACTGAACAAGAAAACTTATCTGTTTGTTAGTCATTTTATAAAACTTGAGCAGTTATCCATCCATGCGTATAAAAACTCAAATAGTTATCTAACTCTTCAATTTTCATTACCAAACGCACATGGAAAATATGTGAATAACTTAAAACATTAAAAATGCATGTATAGATAACTTAACTATATGAGTTTTTAACATAACTTTTCGACTAAATCGAAATGTTACCTATCCAAAAGTTTAACTATCCGAAGCTTAACTATCCGAAAACTTTAACTATTCTAAAATCTAACTATCCGAAAGTTAACTATTCGAAACTTTAAATGAAACTTTCTGATAACTTGTCAACATTTAATTATGTGACTATTATGTTATGGCAAGTAGTACAGGTGTGGAGTATGCCACAAGAAGTCTAGGTTAAATCGGAGGCTTGTTAACAATAAATATCCGGTAGATTTATTTTTCGGTAGATTATCAAACCTAAGTATCCGAAAAATTTAGTTTCAATCGGAGGCTTTGAGGTAACTATCCGAAAGTCAGACACTTAAGTTGATGTTTGGATAGTTAAGAAGCCAAGTATCCGAAAAGTAGAGACTTAAGTGGATCTTCGTATAGTTAGGCAGTAACTATCCGAAAATCATAAGTTTTCAGAAGGTTAACGGCAAAACCTTCCGAAATGACTGAAGAGACACTTAAGTGAGTTTTCAGATAGTTAAGACAGTAACTATCCGAAAGACATGCAGTTTTCAGAGAATTAACAACAGAACCTTCCGAAAGAATAGAGAGAGGAGTAAGTGGCGTTTCGGACAGTTAAGTTAGTAACTATCTGAAAGACCGAATCTCTCCGGACAGTTAGCTTGCTACAGTACCACCTGTTACAATAAATGAAGAAAGAAGAATTTCTTTAGATAGTTAAGTTTGTAACTATCCGAAATGTTACAGATTTCGGTAAGTTAGGAAGATAAGGCTCCGAAAGTGAGAGTCCCTTCTCTGAAGCATTATTTCTCTACTGTAATGGCTTGAATGTAATTAAAGGTTTATTAACCCTAAGTTGGGTAGTATATAAACCTTTATGATGTTGTAAAACATTGCGGTTGATTGTGCCGAAGCTCATAGAAGAACCCTCAACTCTTTGTGGACGTAGGTTGTTGCTGAACCACGTAAATCATGTGTCTTCATTGTGTTACTTCTTCCTTTTACTATTCACTTCCAATTTCGGTGAGTTTAGAGGTGAGTGTTTCTGAATCGTGCCATAGAAAGTTGACTGAATGATTAGTTCCAATTGTAACAACTAGTATTAGAGCAGTAGGTTTTTCAGTTTAACAGAATGGTAGACGATAGAAAGCTTAGGATCGAGAAGTTTGATGGTAAAGATTTCGGATACTAGAGGTCTCAGATTGAAGACTGTTTGTATCAAAAGGATCTTCATCAACCTCTATTCGAAAGAAAATTAGAGAAGATGAATCAGGAAGAGTGGGAGTTACTAGATAGAAAAGCTCTAGGTCTCATCAGGTTGTCACTAACAAGGAATGTTCATTCTTGTGTTGCCAAGGAGAAAACAACAGCTGACTTGATGAAAGTTTTGTCCAACATGTATGAGAAGCCATCAGCCACCAACAAGGTATTTCTCATGTGTAGATTATTTAATCTGAAAATACATGAAAGTGGAAATGTTACAGACCACGTTAATGAGTTAAATAGTATTTTGAATCAATTGCATTCAGTAGATATAATATTTGATGATGAAATCAGGGCCTTGATTTTATTATCCTCATTACCAGAAAGTTGGTCTCCTATCGTGACTTGTGTAAGTAGTTCATAAGGTCATGAGAAGCTCAAAATGAGTGACATCTGAGATTTAATTTGAGTGAGGACATTCACAGAAAAAGTGATTTGTCAGCTTCAACTTCTGCCTTTAGTGTCGAAAGTAGAGGGAGAAGTAAATCAAAACAATTTAAATCCAAAGGAAGGTCAAAGTCTAGAGGTACCAATAAAGTGAGATCAGATATCAAATGCTGGAACTACAATCAATGAGGGCACTTCAAGTCACAGTGCAAGGCTCCCAAAAAAGATAGCAAAGGGAAGGAATCAGAAAGAGCAGGTGCAAATGTTGTCACCTACGATTCAAATGATGCCCTAGTATGTTGTGTAGACAATTCAATTGACTCATGGGTATTGGACTTAGGAGCTTCATTTCACACTACCTATAAGAAGGATTTGTTGCACAATTATCGTGCAACTCTTGTAAAAAATGTGTACCTAGCTAACAACACAAGTTTAGATGTGTTAGGAATAGAAGATGTACACATTAAAACAAAACAAGGGATATGAAAATTGAAAGAAGTTAGATATGTTCCTGATATTGCAAAGTAATTAATTTCCATAAGTTCCCTAGACAATGATGGTTATCAAATTGCCTTTGGTGCAAGCAAATGGAAGGTAACCAAAGGTGCAAGTATTATTACCTCAAGACAAAGGACTGGCACCTTATATCTAACATCAAATCAAGATGACTCTATTGCAGTAGTCAGTGATACTAAAGACACTAACTTATGACATAAAAGACTAGGACACCTCAGTGAGAATGGACTGAAAGTTTTAGTGGCAGAAGGGAAAATCCCTAAGTTGAAGAATGTCAATTTAGGGATATGTGAGGATTGCATTGAGGGAAAGTAGAAGAAAGTCAGCTTTACCAGGACTCCTCATGATCCTAAGTCACAGAAATTAGAGTTGGTTTACACAGATGTGTAGGGGCCTGCCCCTATTAGTTCTTTAGGAGGTGCTCTCTATTATGTCACCTTCATTTATGACAGTACAAGGAAGGTATGAGTTTATTTTCTGAAATAGAAATCTGAAGTTTTCCAAGTCTTCAAGAAATGGAAGGTAGAAGTGGAAAATTAGAGTGGAAGAAAAATCAAATCCATTAGGTCAGATAATGGAGGAGAATATGATAGCTATGAATTTAAAGTTTACTGTGAGGAGCAAGAGATTAGAAGGCAGAGGACTGTAGCTGGAACTCCACAACAAAATGGAGTTGCTGAAAGGATGAACAGAATCATGAATAAATGGGCAAGATGCATAAGACTACATGTAGGTTTTCCCAAGTCATTCTAGGCAGAAGTTGTCAATACAACCGCCTTTCTGATAAATAGAGGACCATCTGTCCTAATGAGGCTCAAAAACCCTGAAGAATTTTGGACAGGGAAAGAGATCAACTATGCTCACTTAAAAGTCTTTTGATCCAAGTCATTTGTCTACTTGAATAGTGACAAAAGAGACAAACTGGATTTAAAATCACAGAAATGTTATTTCATTGGCTATGGTAAGGATTATTTTGGTTACAGATTTTAGGTAGAAGAAACCAAGAAAATAATCCGTGCAAAAGATGTCATGTTTATTGAATCCAAGATGTACAAGTATAGAGAAAGTGTAGATGAACAGTAGTCAGAGCTTTAGTTTGAAAGTATTACTGAGATCAGTCTAGATAATGATGTTGAACAACCTTAGAAGGAACCTATAGAAGAAATTCAGCTTCCAAAGGCTGAACATCAAGAACATCTAGATGATCAAGAAGATGAAGTTATCACTAGACAACTTAGAAGATCTGGAAGAGTTTCCAAACAACCTGAAAGGTATGTACCATCATTCAATTATTTGTTACTAATAGATGATGGTGAACCTAAAACATATCATGAAGCAATCTGTACAAATGATGCACACAAATGGGAGTTAGCAATGAAAGAAGAAATGAGGTCCTTAGAGAAGAATAATACTTGGAAGCTAACTTCATTGCTAGAAGGAAAGAAAATCCTAGGAAACAAGTGGGTGTTCAGGATGAAAGAACAACCAGATGGCAGCAAAAAATATAAAGCCAGACTTGTCATCAAGGGTTTTCAACAAATTCAAGACATAGACTATACAGAAGTATTCTCTCTTGTTGTGAAAATGAATACTATAAGAATAGTCTTAAGCATTGTTGCTGCAGAAAATTTGCTCTTAGAGCAAATGGATGTAAAGACAACATTCCTACATGGTGACTTGTAGGAAGAACTCTACATGATGCAGCCAAAAGAATTTGCAGTAACTGGCAAGAAAAGAAAGACAATATGTAGATTGCTAAAAAGTCTGTATGGTTTGAAGTAAGCATCACGACAATGGTACAAGAGATTTAATACCTTTATCTGTACCTTAGGCTTCAAAAGATGTGATACAGACTATTGCTGCTACATAAAACTATTTAATGATTGCTTTATTATTCTACTGATTTATGTAGATGATATGTTAATTGCTTGTTCTAGTATGGAATAGATTAAGCAATTAAAGAGACAACTATCAAAAGAATTTGACATGAAGGATATGAGAGAAGCCAAGTAAATCTTGGGTATGAGAATTATCCGAGATAGAGTGGTAGACACTTTGAGATTAAATCAAAAGTACCTAGAAAAGGTACTAAGGAGATTTAATATCTCAAATGAGAGGAAAACTAAACTACCTCTCGAACCCCACTTCAAGTTGTTTAAAGATTAGTCAACTAAGACTAAAGAAGAAATGACAAAAATGTCTAGAATACCATATGCTTCAATAGTGAGAAGTTTAATGTATGCCATGATATGTACAAGACTTGATATATCTCATGTAGTAGGAGTGGTTAGTAGACATATGGTAAATCTAGGAGTTGAGCATTGGTCTGCTATACTGTAGATACTCAGATATCTCAGATATTCCCTAGATATAGATCTGAATTTCAAGAAAGAATTAGTTGAATTGATTGGCTACTGTGATGCTGATTTAGGAGGAGAGTTGGATAAAAGTAGAAATACTTCAGGCTATGTTTTTTACATAGGAAGTACTGTAATTAGCTGGAGATCCAAACTACAAAGTATTGTTGCACTCTCGACCACAGAAGCTGAATATGTTGCAGTACCAAAGGCAGCTAAAGAAAGAATCTGGTTAGAGAATGTACTAGCCGAATTAGGGCATAAACAGAATAGAAGCATTTTGTTCTGTGACAATCAAAGTACCATTTATTTAGTTGAAAATTTGAAGTTTCATTCAAAGTCCAAACATATGAGAATGAGATTTCATTTCATAAGGGAAGAGATAGAGCAGAACAGGTTAGATCTGTAGAAGATTGCAGGAGCTGAAAATGCTGTAGATATGCTAACCAAAGTTCTGAATCTACAGAAATTAAGGCTCTGTATGGCCTTAATTGGTCTCCTGAAAAATTGAAAAGAAGAAGGAGATGAAGAGTTGATGATTACTTGAGCTGCTATTACAATAATCTATAAGTCAAGTGTAGATATTGATCTTTTTTCTTTCGATCATTGTGTCAAACTCCAAGTGGGAGATTGTTAGGGCAAGTAGTATAGGTGTGGAGTATGCCACAAGAAGTCTAGGTTAAATCGGAGGCTTGTTAACAATAAATATCCAGCAGATTTATTTTTCAATAGGTTATTAGACCTAAGTATCTAGAAAATATAGTTTCAGTTAGAGGCTTTGAGCTAACTGTCCAAAAGTCAGACACTTAAGTGGATGTTCGAATAGTTAAAAAGCCAAGTATTCGAAAAGTAGAGACTTAAGTGAATCTTCTGATAGTTAGGTAGTAACCTATTGAAAGACACTTAATAGAGTTTTCGGATAGTTAAGACAATAACTATCTGAAAGACATGCAATTTTCGGAGAGTTAACAGCAGAACCTTCCGAAAGGACAGAGAGAGGAGTAAGTGGTTTTTCGGACAGTTAAGTCAGTAACTATCCGAAAGACCGAATCTCTCTGGATAGTTAGCCTGCTACAGTACTGCCCGTTACAATAAATGAAGAAAGAAGAATTTCTTCAGATAGTTAAGTCAATAACTATCCGAAATGTTGCATATTTTGATAAGTTAGGAAGATAAGGCTCCGAAAGTGAGAGTCCCTTCTCCGAAGAATTATTTCTCTATTGTAATGGCTTGAATATAATTAAAGATTTATTAACCCTAAGTTGGGTAGTATATAAACCTTTATGATGTTGTAAAACATTGTGGTTTATTGTGTCGAAGCTCATAGAAGAACCCTCAACTCTCCGTGGATGTAGGCTGTTGCTGAACCACGTAAATCCTATGTCTTCATTGTGTTACTTCTTCCTTTTACTCTTTACTTCCAGTTTTGGTGAGTTTAGAGGTGAGTATTTTTGAATCGTGCCATAGAAAGTTGACTGAACGATCAGTTCCAATCGTAACATATTATACTTAGAAAATATTATTTGGACTTATTTATAAACTTTAATAAAGCATTCATCATCAAAACAAAATTCCTAATAAGCTCCCCTCAATTTTAACTAAAATACTATGGATCCAATCTGTTGACTTTGGTTGAATCTTACGAGCATTTGTTTCCTTTAGCTAAACACCACAAGCTTGAGTTTATCTTCACACCTAATAGAAGTACCATGTCAAGTGAAGTTGGTTTCTTTATTTTGTTATGATGAATGTTAATGAACTATGTTATGGCCATTCTATATGTCATGTTAAGTACTTGTGTTGAATGTTTTGCTTAAATGAGGATGTTATCTTCATAATGTATATTGTATGTCATTGTTTTGTTATTGTTAATGTTGTTGATGGACATTGTTATCTTCGTGTTGTATTGTTGTCTCCCATTAACAATGTTCTTGTTAATGTTATGTTTGTTGTATATGTCATATGTTATGTACTTGTTAAAGAACATCTATGTTTGGAAATGAATGTTGCACTATTGTGATGAATGTTTTGATGGCCATTACTACATTTTAATATGACTTATGTTCTTTGTATATGGATTACTTTTTTTTAAGATACGAATAATTTGATGTTGCTTATAGAGTAGAAAGTGGAAAGAAGAAAGAAAATAGTTCTTATGACCATGTTTAATATACTTAAAAAAAAAAAATTTGGAGAAGAAAGTGCAATGTTTAGAAATAGGATAGGTAAATTAACATAAAATGTTATATTAGCTTGTAATTTTGATATAAAAATTGTTTATGTTCATAATGGTTGAAAAAATTTAGTAATTCATGTTTGAGTATTTAAAGATGTAATTAGTTGACTTAATGACATTTGTATTCTACCAAATACATTAGACATTACATCAATGAATATTACTAGGCATTGGCATATATATGTGTATTTTGATTGGATTTTTTAAAATTTTATGTAAGTTTTATTTGGTAGATATTCTAAATCAGCTAAAGTTTATTTCTTTATTTTGAAGAGTTAAATATTATTTAATGGAGTATGAAGTTGATCAACTTTGAAGTAGTAAAATATTGTTCTTCAATTTTATAAGGATTCATGTTATTTCTTTTTGAAACACAAGTAAAAGATGTTTTAGCATTTTTTTTCTTTATAATTTTATTGGTAAAGTAAATGTAATAGATTTACTTAAAGACTTTAAAGATAAATTACAAGAAGTTAACACTATTAATAATATACAAGTCGTTGAAGAAAGAGATAAAGAAATCAATAATACTATTGGTATGATTTAAGAAAGAAGGAAAGAAATCGTAGATAAATTGTGAAAAAATATTACGACAGAAGACAATTTTAAATTATTTTGAAGAACTTGTATTTGAATATCATTGATTTCCTATTATACTTTATAAATTTTATGTACTTGTACATTTTACTTCATTAAAAATTCTAAATTTCTAACAATTTTAAAAATTTCAAACTTTTATTTGCAATGTCTTTTTTAATTTACATCAAAATCTTTTGCTTTTCTTTAAATTTTTTGACATACACGAACACTTATTAGTTCTATTAACTTTTTGTAACTTTTTAAAACTTTTTTTTTCTTTATTTTTTGAGAGCACAAATGGGTCTTAAGAGATTAATTATTTTTATATTCAAGATTGTTAAGACTATGAAGACTGTCTTCAACTAATTTTTAACAATCCATGAGATTTTTATAACATCCACATGGTAGCCGAGGACCCTACGCATCTTCGAGATACCTCAGGCCACTCCTTTCAACGATGGTCTATTTTAACCTTTGGATACTGTCAATCTACCATAAGTCATCTCTTCTTTTCTATCAATGACTCATTTTAGATTCTAAGCATTCTTCGTTTACCTCAGGTTTAATTTATGATGCCACTTATTACAATTCAAGAAACTCATCTTAAAGGATTAGATGAAAGAATAAACTCATTTCATTTCAAATTCACCTCGATTCTTTTTATATCTAATATAAAAGTGATACTTCAACTACCCCTTTAAGTTGGACACACACACACACACACACACACTTAGTTGAAGTGATTATTCAAACAAGTGAGATGTTGGAGAGGAACTCTTAAAGTTGGAACTATAAGTTTGTCTATTTTGCAAAAAGCTAGACAAAGATAGGGAGTGGAATTTTTTTTTAAAATTTGAAATTATCTTGACGTAAAAAAATAGAAGACGAAAAAAGATAAAGAAGAAAAAAATAAAAATAAAAATAATAATGTTGTGTAGCTTTTAAATTTTATTATTTTTAGTAACATTCAAATACATAAATAAGGTTAAAATAACATCAACACTTGAGGTGAAATGATACAAATATATATATATGTCAATAATTGTGTATATTTTATTAAAAATTTTATATACAACTGAATAGCGGCTTCCAAAATAAATGGGGATGAACAGTGCCTGATAATTATTAGAGAGTGATAAATACAAGACTGTTTGTTTAAATTTTTTACCTAAAATTGGTCTAACAAAGGGTGAAACGATTGAAACAGCTAAATAAATGCTCTTTAAAATTACGACCATTAAGAGACAACCTTCAACTAATATTCTTTAACACACAAAGTACGTTTGATGGTGCATCATAAATTTATTCTTTCATATGTTAGCAAATAAATAATTCATCTTCAATTAAGAATAATATAAAAAATTCTAAACTTTACTTTGTAAAAATATAAAAATTTCACGTATATGTAACTTTTAATTCTCTGAATAAAAATTAAAAAGCCGTTAGTAACTTCAACTGTTCATTCTTACATTTCTGACGTCTGGTGACGAGGTTATCAATCAAACACACCAAGAAAATGCCGTCGGATTGGTGCTGCGAAGGAATTGAAATTGTGAAGTGGAAGCAGAAAAAAATGTCCTTTTCCGCTTCGACGTCATCGAGCTGATAAAAACCCTAGTTTCCGACAAAACGGGTGAGCGTGTCGTCGAGGAGGCCCTACGATCTTTTTTCCGTTCTATATGGACTCGAGCAGTGAAGAAAGTCCGGTGGAGAAGAAGCAGAAGAAGAAGAGGGGAAGAGGAGGACGGGTCAAGACCACTGCCAAGGCCGAGGAGAGCGTTCTCAAGCAGAGTCGGTCTTCCATTCTCTCATGAATTTTATCTTTTTTATTTTATCATTTTAGCCTTCTTTTTTTTTTAAATGGTGCAGAGTCGCCTGCGGAATTCTTCGCGGAGAACAAAAACATTGCTGGCTTTGACAATGTGAGATACGCAGAAGACTTTTGGTGAATTGGATTGTATACCCCGGAAATTTGTTTTCAAACATTCATTTAGTGCGAAAGAGTGTGTTTTAGGAATATTGAAGGTTTTCTTCCTGCTAACAATGTAGTAGCATCTAAAATGTAGCCGGGAAAGTCACTGTATACAACTGTCAGGGAGCTGGTCGAGAATGCCCTCGATTCGGCTGAATCAATTTGTGAGCTCCCTGCTATTGAAGTAACAATGTAAGAAGCAAATCATGGTTGTTAAGCTGAACTTTTGATTTGGATGCAATAGATGTATATATGCTTATTGAAAGTATCTTGATTCTTGGGTATAAGTGTTTGATATATTGGTTAACAGTGAGGAGATCACCAAAAGAAAGTTCAATACAATGATTGGCCTTGTTGATCGTGAGCGTATTGATGAAGAGTTGTATGATGATTTTGAGTCTACAAAAGATCGGGAGGTAGTAATTCCATGTACCACGTAGTTTTCTGGTTTGGTTTTGTCAACTAAGTCTTCATAAATATAAGATGCTTTCTAGATTGAATATATTGATTTTGTCTAGCATCCATGTAGAAACGCCTTGCCAAGGAAGCTCGGATTCAAGAAATTCAGGTAAAAAATGCTGCTTCTGGAAAGAAGATTAAAGAGCCTCAAGTCATGAAGAACATCAAAGGTCGAGGTGATGCTTCCTTTTACAGAGTTACATGCACGGTATGATATTCTACCATTCTGTTTTATATGAAGGAATTTATTATGCTGAGTTTCTTTGAGAACGTCTTAGATGTGCCTTTTTTGCCATTTTCAATTTCTTTCACCTCTCTGAGGATACTATCTTTAATGGAATTGGTGATGCGATTAATCTGTTTTGATGAATATAAAATATGAATGAACACTCAAGTAAATTTTCTAATCATTACCTTGAACTTTTATAATATTTTTGTTCCAATTGCAGGATAATGGAAGAGGAATGCCACATGATGACATCCCAAATATGCTTGGAAGAGGTATGCTGTGCAGTCCCACATCTTGAACTTCACCCAAAAATGACAAACAATTTTACAGATGCCACATACTGTAATCACCATGTTGAACGTGGGTTGATGTGACCTTGATAGCTATATATAATGTTTTAAATATTATTTCTTCAATAGAGTGTTCATATATCACATTTTGAGTTTCTCTGCATCATAGTGCATTGAATATCTTAACTTTCCATTCTTCCCCCAAAAGCAACTGAGACAATTTAGTTACATTTTTTGGCAGTAAAACAAAAAATTGCATTTGTCTCTTCCATTCAGTTACATTTGGGTTTTACTGAGTTTCCTTGTATTCCATCTTCCACAGTACTTTCTGGCACAAAATATGGTGTGAAGCAGACACGTGGGAAATTTGGCCTTGGTGCAAAAATGGTATGTTAAATTTAAGTATCATAAGTATATGTAAATTATGATCTGTTTATTTTGGTTTTTCTTTATTTGACTGTTTTAGGTAAATTCTAGTAATATTTCAAGCAGGTATATAGCCATTCCTTTGGATTGAGTATCTTGGTTTTCAAATTCTTTTTCTAGATTCTTTTAGATTAAAATTGTAAGAATTCAAGAGATAGATGGAAATGGAATATGTCATTAGCATAAGACCTTTATACATAAAGACTAAATAAAAAAGACAAAACAACTTAAACTATTTTGAATGAGAAGGAGAAGAACTATTTCCATAATGGAAGTTCACAAATATTTATGGGGAGACATTTTCCCTCTTGTAGATGCATATAACCTAGTAACCTAAGATAGCACAAACTATAAAATAACTCTAATATTTCTAACACTCCCTTTCAAATTAGAGTATACAAATGCATGCCCAACTTGTCATATAACCTTTGGAAGGTGTTAACATTTAACCCTTTCATAAAAATATCTATACTTTGCTGAGATAATATGTGTAGGGAGTGTTGATCAGTCCAACAATAACTAATTCTCAAATATAGTGACAATCCACTTCAATATACTTAGTGTGCTTATGAAAAGTTTGATTGTTAGCAATGAAGATAGCAGTTTGATTATCATAGTATATATTCATTGTTAGTTCAACTTTGACTCTTAACTTGATTAGGAGAGATTTTTATCACATCATCTCATTAGCTATGTACGTCCTAAAGTGATATTTTGCTTTTGCTTTTGCATTAGATCTTGACATAGCATTTTACTTTTTACTTTGCCATGTAACAATATTTCCACCTACATAGGTAGATGTAGATATTATTGTTTGTCACTTGCATACCCTAAATTTGAAAAGGCCTCAATATGTGAATGTTTGTCTAGAATATATTAGTCCTTTGCTTGGATTGTTTTTGATATAAGTTAGGATTCTTAGAGCACCATACCAATGAACCATTCTAGGCTTAAGCATAATGGTTGAGAAATCCAACATAAGAAATATCTGAATGGGTTATAGTATGATAAATTAACTTTCCTATCAAACTACAATATCTTCCAACATACTAAAATGAATTTGAAGATGTATTTTAGAACAATGGATTTTGTTCAATAGAAGTATGTTCAAGCTTGCCCTTGAGAAGTCTAGCTTTCTTTAGTAAGTCAAGTGCATACTTTCTCTACAAAAGTACCAATTGATTCTTTAAGTAAACAAAGTCTATGCTTAATATATTTTGTTTTTCTCATGTCTCAATCATAAAAATTTTAAAACATTCATCTCAAATATAATGGTGTGAGTCACATTAAGAAAGTGTCAATACTTTACTTCGGTAACACCATTCTATTGAGATGTATAAATACAAGTTGCTTGATGAGTAATGCTACAATTTTCACAAAAAGAATTTAACATTAATAGAGCACATAGTTGGTTGTCACTTCATGACCATTTATAATAGAGGTTTACAAGGAGATTACAAAGGGTTTAAACCCTAACTACTTTAGTCTTTCCTTATCTTTAATAACAAATTATTAAGTGAATAATTCCTTTGTCTTGTTAATGCCATTGATTGTCAAAACAATATCTACATAGCCAAAATTATGCAACTTGTTGTTCTATGTTTTATAAACGTTGAATGATCCATAAGACATCTTTTAAAACCTTACAGAATCAAACAAACCTAACCTTTTCAAATCACATGCGTGAACTTTGTTTGAGTTCATAAATAACCTTTTGAAGTAAACACTCAATGTTCTTCTTTTGAGCAATAAATCTAGGATGTTCTCTATAAAAACTCTTTCACCCAAGTCACCATATAAGAAGACATTGCACACATTTAGTTGGGAGAGAGACCATAGTGTTGAGGAACCTGAGGACTCGACGAGTGATGGGCTAAGGTACCTGAAGGACCAGGAGGGTGAAGGGAGAAGACTTTAGGGACCTATGGGAGAAGGAGGTTAATCTTAATGGTTCTTTCTATAAACTCGAACTTGTGAGAGATTTTAAGTTTACTTAAGAGGATTGGTAATACCTTTGCTATCAGCTCGAGCTTTTATCATAATGGTAGTCCAGTCCTAACTATGGTATCAGAGCTTACTCACAGACGCGGGTTCGAATTCCCGAAGATGCATAATGGGATGCATTTTTTGAGGGGAGGGGGGGAATTGTTGAGTAACTTGTTGAGGGACTCGATAGGTGATGGGCTGAGGGACCTGAAAGACTAAGAGGGTGAAGGGAGAAGCCTTAGAGACCTATGGGAGAAGGAGGTTAATCCTAATGGTTCCTCCCACAAACTTGGATTTGTAAGGGATTTTGGACTTACTTAAAAGGATTGGTAACATCTTTACTATCAGCTCGAGCTTTTGGCATAATGGTAGCTCAGTCCTAACTAAACTTAATAATGACCAAACGGCTTACCAGAGGAGGAGGAATGGTACTATTTACTGATTTTTCAATGAGGTTAAGACATAATAATGAATGATTGATTTGCAGTTAAAAAACAGCAAACCTAAAACTATTCTCCTAGTGAAATATGCAATAAGTGAAGTTAATGCACAAAGAAATTTTTAGGTGGTTCATCACTAACGGCTAGTCCATCCTCAAGGGATACTTGGGCTTCGCTAAATTTTCACAACTTACAATCACTTGCTTTAAGGTCTAAGTAAGAATCAATCAATCGAGCTTTGAGGTACAAGCTTCTAACCAACTTTTCCTTTGAATTTATTGGTACAAGTTCTGAATCAACAGTGAACTTTTAGGTGCAAGTTTACGAATCAAACTTTTGAACTTTGTCAAAAAGAGCTTTATGCATAGGGAGCTTTTTGCTTTTCACTGAATTATATATCATGGAATAACTTTTGGTGTAGCTCTCAATAGTATATGATAATCGTTGTATTTTTTTTTTTTGTTCTGATCATACTTATACCAAGATGTGTAACGATCATATTTTTTCTAACAAATGTATTTTGCTATACTTTACTGAATTTCCAGGTCCAAATATGGTAAGTTACTGTTTAGAATGGTGGTTTAAGATAACCTTCCAATTTCTTTTGATTTCGGATAGTTACTTGTCGTAACCTTCCAAAAACTTATTGTAACCCTTTGATTTGTAAATACTTCCTTTAATTCTGTCACGTGAAATTTTAAGTCATACACGTAAGATGCCTTAAGTTCAGATACTTGAAACTATAACCTTCCGATCTTTTTGGTTTTTTTGGATAGTTAGCTTTCCTAACTTACCAAAAAATCCTTTTCAAGCTTCTGACTAAGTTTCTAAATTCTGCACGTGTGTATTTAAATAACTTAAGTTTTAGATAGTTAGATCTGCAACTTTCTGAAACTTCTTAGTTTTCGGATAGTTAACTTTCTTAACTTACCGAAAAGTCATTTTAAGCCTTTGTCTACTATAAGTTCAATTTCTGCACATGCATACTCTTCTAACTTAACTGTTTGGATAGTTGTTCCAAATAACTTTCTGATTTGTTTGTATTTTTGGATAGTTACTAATTTAACTCTTTGAAAACTTGAACAGTTGTCTTTCTTTGCTTTTGACTTTCATTATGTGCATATTAAATGACTTAACTCATCGGATAGTTAGATTTTTTAACTTACCGATTTTCTTGGATTTTCGGATAGTTAGCTGTCCCAACTTTTCGAAGAATTCAAGTCTTTATCTAACATTCCGAAGACCTTCTTATTTTTGGATAGTTAATCCTGTAACTTTCTGAAGAACTTTCTTACTGTCTTTAAGTGGTCTTTCAGATACTTAAGAATTTAACCTTTCAAAAATCTGCTTCTTCCGGATACTTGAGATGTTAACCTTCTAAAAATCTGCTTCTTCCAGATACTTAAACTGATAACTGTTCGATCCTTTTAATTTTATCTGACAGCTTTGAATGAACTACTTTTAATTATCTGTAACTGTTTATCTATCGATTTGTAAAATATAAGAGTTTATTCCTCACATTGATTTTTACATTATCAAAATCTAGAGGTCCTTTCAATGTCTCCTTTTTTGATAAATGACAAAAATCTTATAGTTCATTACATGTATTTCACTCCCTATATGACTATACAGATACACTCACAAAGAAACAATAAAAATATATTGAATTTTCTCCCCTTATTGTCTTGAGTTTACTCCCCTTATTTTTTTGAGCTCCCCTTATTTATGTGTTGCCTATAATAATAATATCATGGTCTTCTCCCCTTATTTTGTTATTAATCAAAAGGAGTTGTAAATTATCTCTGAAATCCTATTATAGCTACATTGATCTTTTCTATTTGAACATTACTAAGTTTCTGCAAGATGAAAAGTTAGTAGAAAACAAGTTCCTGTTTGTGAGCTTGGAGAGTAAATAATCATGAGAAAATATTAATTATAAATCATAGAAAGAACAAATTCCTAAATTTCGTTTAATATGATTAAATACAGATTCAGGTAATAGTTTAGTGAAAATATCTGCTAGTTGTTCTTTAGTAGAGACATATTTTAAAAAAATGTGACTTTTTTCAACATGGTCTCTTAGAAAGTGGTGTCTAATCTTGATATGTTTTGCTTTTGAGTGTAGGATTATATTTTTGGAGAGATTTATGACATTGCTACTGCCACAGTAAATGATTGTCTTCTGAAATTTAAGTTTATAATCAGCTAGTGTTTGTTGTATCCATAAAATTTGAGCAAAGCATAAACCTGTTGCTATGTATTCAGTTTTAGTTGTAGATAGTGTTATAGAATTTTGTTTTTTATTGAACTATGATACTAAAGAGTGATCAAGTAATTAATAAGTACCACTCGTACTTTTCCTGTTTAACTTGCATCCTACATAATCTACATCATTATAACCATTTAACATTAATGGAGTTTGTGAGGAGTAAAATAAACCAAAATTTTTTGTACCTTGTAGGTACTTAAAGATTCGTTTAACTACTTTTAAATGTGATGTTTTAGGAGATGTTTGATATCTTGCACATAAACATACATTGAACATTATGTCTGGTCTGCTGATTGTTAAATACAGAAGTGATCTAATCATACCTCTGTATTTCTTTTGATCCACAGAAGTACTAGAATTATTTTTATCAAGCTTTTCATTTGAATTCATAGGAGTGTAAGTCTCTTTTGATTTATCCATACCAAATTTTGTTAGGATTTCTCTACAAAATTTTTCTTGGTTCAAAAAGATTTCATGCTATAATTGATGAATTTGTAATTTTAAGAAGAATTTTAATTCTTCCATAAGATTCATTTCAAATTCATTTTGCATTAAGTTTTAAAAGTCATGACATAGTTTTTCATTTGTTGCATCAAAGATAATATCAACATAAATCTGAATGATCAATATGTAAGAATTTTCTGATTTTATAAACAGAATGTTATCTACAATTTCTATACTGAACTGATTATCAAGAAGAAAACCCTTAAGCTTATCATACCATGCACGTGGTGCTTGTTACAGACTATAAAGAGTCTTGTTCAATTTGTATACATAGTTTGGTTTGTCTTCATCTTCAAAACCTGATGGTTGTTTTACATATACTTCTTGTAAAATACCATTCAGGAATGCACTCTTAACATCTATTTGATAGAACTTTATTTTCATACTACTTATAAAGACAAACAACATTTTGATTGCTTCAAGTCTTGCAACAGGTGTAAATGTTTTTTCATAATCAATTCCTTCCTGTTGGTCGTATCCTTGAGCAACTAGTTTGACTTTATTTCTGATAATGTTGCCATCATTATCTAATTTATTTTTAAACTCCCATTTAGTTTCAATAATTGATTTTTCAGTAAGTATTTTAATTAAATTCTAGACTTCATTTTTCTTAAATTGATTTAATTTCTCTTGCATAGCCATAATTCAGTATTCATTATTGCAAACTTTGTCAACTGTTGTAGGCTCAAGTTCAGATACAAATGCACAATAATTACAGATATTCTGAATTTTGCTTATTGTTTGAACTCTTTGATTTATATTTCTAATAATTTATACAATGAGATGTCTAGATTTTGTTTTTCATGTTTTTTCTGTCATAGTCGGTGTAGGCAGTGTTGTGTTTTTCTTTTTCTGTAGTGCTTTTTGATTTTCTGATTCACTTTCACTCTATTGTCTATTTTCAGTTGCTTTAATTTTCCTACTAGCTCTTCATCAATTGATTTTTCTACTCTTCTTTCATTTTCAAAATAGACATTGTAAGTTTTGCTTTTTGAAGAGTATCCAACTAGTAGAGCAGGATCAGACTTAGCATCAAATTTGTCCTTTTGATCTCTTGTATTAAGCACAAAATATTTTGATCCAAATATTTTGAAGTATCCAATATTTGGTGTTTTACTATATCATAATTTAAATGGTGTCTTATGTAAGATAGGTCTAAGATGAGTTCTGTTTATTGTATGACATGCAGTATTCACAGCTTTAATCCATAAAAATTTTGGTAGATTAAATGCATTAAGTATTGTTTTTGTCATTTCTTGTACTGATCTATTTTTCCTTTCTACAACTCCATTCTGTGTAGAAGTTCTTGGACATGAATATTCATATAATATACCAAAAGAATTGCATAAGTTTTCAAAATCAGAATTTTCAAATTCACCTCCATGATTACTTCGAATCTTCTTCGCAGTTAATTCTTTTTCATTTTAAATTCTAATACAGAGATGTTTGAATTCATTACAAGCTTCATTCTTGTGTACTAAGAAAATAACCCAAGTAAATTTTGTATAATCATTAATCACCACTAAGGTATATTTTTTTCCTTTTAAATTGGTTGTCTGAGTAAGACCAAACAGGTCAATATACAGTAATTCTAGTGACTGGCTTATGACAATATATTTAATACTCTTGTATACTGATTTTTTCTATTTTTCAACAATACAATCACTACACAGTCCATCTTTTCTAAATTTGAGTTTAGGCATACCTCTAACAAAATCATGTTTGATCAATTTCCTTAGAGTTTTCATATTTACATGATTTAATCTCTTATGCGATAACCATTCATCTTCACTAAAAACAATTAAACATGTATCACTAGTCATATTATTGGATGGAAATTCTAAGGTATAAATTGATTTATCTCTATATCTAGTAAATTTAATTTCAAGTGTATCTTACTGTAATATAAAACAGTTTTCAGTAGTAAATAGAAGACTGTAACCTTTGTCACATAATTAACCTACACTTAACAAATTTTGTTTTAATCCATTTACATGCAAGACATTTTCAATTTTTCTATTTTTAGATGCAACATTTCTTACAACAGTAATTTTACATTTTTCATCATTACCAAACTTTATTACTCTTGAATTTATGATTTTAATAGATTCTAGAAATCTTTTCTTACTTGTCATGTACTTTGAACATCTACTATTAATGATCTACTTTGACATTTGAGCTTCCTTGTCCTTGCAGTCTTTCAAATCATGTTGTAATTAAAACTTTTGGTATTCATATTTTTTTAGGTCCACCAGTGTTGTCCTTAGGATATTAAATCTGTTGCCTCTTAGCAGTCATACATGAGTAGATCTTTTTTTGATGACAAATACAATTGTACTATCTTGATAAGATCTAATCTTTCTACCACAGTAGTAGATTTCTTGTGGTGTAACATATCTTAGGCCAAATTTATTTATTCTAGTTCTTTGAGACCTTATTATTTTATTTAAACTATTTTCACTTTTTGTGAACTTACATATAGTGTTTTTCAAATCAATAGTTTCAGATAGCAAGTTTTTGTTTTCTTCTTTCTAATTAAAATTTTTACAACTATAGTTATCAATTTTAGTTTTTAATTCATTGTTATCAACTAAAGCTTTTTCTAATTCAGTAAATGCATCCTCTAAATAAGAGTTCAAACTTTTAATTTCTTTTTTATAATTTTTACATTTTACATATAAACTATCTACTATACAAATGAGACTATCTACATCTAAATTATTATTTTTATTTTCTGAACAATAAGGAGATGTAGAGCATACCTCTTGTGTGGGAAAGCATACGTTTGTAGAAGCATCTCCCTTTAAATTTGATAAGTTGCTGGATGAGCTGTTGTCATCTCATGTGGCTTTCAAAGCCATCTTTTTCTTGTTCTTCTTCTTCAATTTTTGTTTGTCCTCTTCCTGTTGAAAGGGACAATAGAGTTGAATATGTCCTAATTTCTTGCACTTGTAACATGTAAAGATTTTTGATCTTGAGAAGCTAGCTTTGGCTCATTGTCTCATCATTCTTCTAAAGTTTCTAGCCAACAGTAAAATTTCATCTTCATCCGAACTTGGTTGCTCTTTTATTGAGGGAAAAATTAGTTCTTTCTTCTTCTCAGCTTTTCTTTTAGTGACCCTTTTTTCTTCTTTCTATTCAACTGCTAGGCTCATTAGAATCTTCTATACCTGCTCACGGTTAGAAAATTCCCTTCCAAGGCTTCTTAGTTCATTCACAATTTCAGTGAACCTTGAAAACATATTAATAATATTTTCTTTTTCAAGCATTTTGAATAATTTATACTTTCTTAGCAAAATGCTGATTTTAGTATCTTTTACTTGGTTGGTTCCTTCATATGTAATTTGAAGGGTCTTCCAAGCCTCATGAGAAGACTTACATGTAGATATTTTATTGTACTGTTCACTGGTTAGTGCACAGTAAATAGAGTTTAGCCTACGAGCATCTATTTAGATGATTCTTTCATCCTCTTCAGTCTAGTCACTTTCATGACTGATTGGAAATAGTGTACCATGTACAACTATCCTTCAAAGTTTTACATCTGTACTCTTGAGAAAATACTCTATCCTGTTTTTCCAGTAGCTATAATTGCTACCATCAAAGAGGAGAGGTCGATAGATATTCTGTCCCTTTGCAGTATAGAAAACTATGATCTCAGATGGTTAAATCTATTAATGAGATCAACTAGCTTTGATACCAATTGTTAGGATCAAACGACTTACCAGAGGGGGGGTGAATGATACTATTTATTGATTTTTCAACGAGTTTAAGACTTAATAATAAATGATTGATTTGCAGTTAAAAAATAGCAAACCTAAAGCTGTTCTCCTAGTGAAGTACGCAATGAAGATAATGCACAAAGAAATTTTTAGGTGGTTCATCACTAATGGTTAGTCCACCCTCAAGGGATACTTAGACTTTGCTAAACTTTCACAACTTATAATCATTTGCTTTAATGTTCAAGTAAGAACCAACCAATCGAACTTTGTGATACAAGCTCCTAACGAACCTTTCCTTTGAGCTTATTGGTGCAAACTCTGAATCAATAGTGAACTTTTAGGTGCAAGTTCACAAACCAAACTTTTGAGCTTTGTCAAACAGAACTTTATGCGTAGGAAGCTTTTTGCTTTTCACTGAATTGTGTATCGTGAAATAACTTTTGGTGTAGCTCTCAATAGTATATGATAATCGTTGTATTTTTTCTTTCTGTTCTGATCATACTTATACTAAGATGTGTAATGATCATATTCTTTCTAATGGATGTATTTTGCTATACTTTATCGAATTTTCAGATCCAAATATGGTAAGTTATTGTTTAAAATGGTGGTTCAAAATAACCTTTCAATTTTCTTTGATTTTCATATAGTTATTTGTCATAACCTTTCGAAAATTTATTGTAACCCTTCGATTTGTAAATACTTTAATTCTGTCACGTGAAATTTTAAGTCATACATGTGAGATGCCTTAAGTTCGGATACTTGAAATTATAACCTTCTGATCATTTCGGTTCTTCGGATAATTAGCTTTCCTAACTTATCGAAAAATCATTCTTAAGTTTTCGATTAAGTTTCTGAATTCTGCACTTGTGTATTTGAATAAATTAAGTCGAATAGTTAGATTTGCAATCTTCTGAAACTTCTTAGTTTTCGAATAGTTAGTTTTCTTAACTTATCGAAAAGTCCTTTTAAACCTTTGTCTACTATAAGTTCAATTTCTACATGTGCATACTCTTCTGACTTAACTGTTTGGATAGTTGTTCTAGATAACTTTCTGATTTGCTTGTATTTTCGGATAGTTACCAATTTAACTCTCTGAAAACTTGAACAGTTGTCTTTCTTTGCTTCTGACTTTCATCATGTGCATATTAAATGACTTAACTTATTGGATAGTTAGATTTTCTAACTCATCGATTTTCTTAGATTTTTGAATAGTTAGCTGTTCTAACTTTTTGAAGAATTCAAGTCTTTATCTAACATTTTGAAGACTTTCTTATTTTCGGATAGTTAACCCTGTAACTTTTCGAAGAACTTTCTTACTGTCTTTAAGTGGTCTTTTGGATACTTAAGAATTTAACCTTTCGAAAATCTGCTTCTTCCAAATATTTGAGATGTTAACCTTCTAAAAATTTGCTTCTTCTAGATACTTAAATTGATAGCTGTCTGATCCTTCTAATTTCATCTAACAGTTTTGAATGAATTGCTTTTGATTATCTGTAACTATTTATCTGTCGATCTGTAAAATACAAGAGTTTATTTCTTACATTGATTTTTATATTATCAAAATCTAGAGGTCTTTTCACATAGATGGTTGATTGAGGGATTATGATAATGAAAAAAATGAAACTAGAGAGGCACCAATGACAATGGAGATGTTGGTAGTGCAACAATTGTAACAAGAGGGAGGAGTGGTTAGTGGCATGTAGGGTTATGCCCTTAGGCTTTGGTACCATATTGTCAAGGAGAAAGAAAAGAACTATTTCCATAATGGAAAGTTTACAAATAGATATGGGGTGATATTTCTCTTTACATGGATCTACATCACTCAATAATATAAAATAGTGTAGAATATAAAATAACTCTAATATTTGTAACATAAACAATGTGAGACTAAATTCACACATAACTCTAATGCATTAATATTTTCTAACACACTTCCTCAAGCTAGAACATCCTACTTACAACAGACCTAATAACAATTCAATTAACTTAAACAAGAAATAACAAATATGTAGAGTAAAAAAAAAACTAATTGCTGTAAATAGCAACAAACTGTAATAATTTCTGTAGTAGAAATAGTAATAGAAATAATCTGAAATAAGTTTATGAAGAACTATAATCTGAGATAGGTAGTAATATAATAACCATTGGATGGTTAATTTGAGGCAATAGAATAGATAGATAAATTGTCTATTCTTAGAAAGTCAGTAGATAGATGTGACCTACTTTCAGAATTTTTTTCTGATTTTTTTAATATATATTTCTCTTTTTTTATATATACGTAAACCATTTTTTTACCCTTTTTCTCTTCCTCTCTCCCTTTTTTCTTTCTGTTTCTCCTTTTTTGTTTTCTTTTCCTTCCTTTTCTCTTTCCTCTCTCTTTTTCTCTCCCTCTTTTTCTCTCCCTCTTTTTTTCTTTTTCTTTTCTTTTCCTTCTTTTCTCCTCCTTCTCCTTCATCTACAACTCATTTGTCTCCCCTTACAACCCTAATGGATGTAACACAACAAAATCAGCAAACTCTGTGTAACAGAAGACAAAAAGCAAGGAAGTGAACCAGAGTTTCCTCATGCTTGAGCATTAATCATAGAGTTTGAAAGACTGCCTCTTCAGTCCCATCACAAGCCTTGCCAAGGTGGTTACTGAAAGCTTTCCAAGGGAGACTCTAGTGGTCACACTAGTCAACTTCTAGACCACATCTCTGAAGTTGTTGGCATTAACTTAGACAAAGGTTACCGATGATGATATGATTGTCATTGAAGTAAATGGAGTTGAGGTCTAGGTCATGTTCTAGTTCATGGCCAGCCTTGCCGTTGCCCCTTCAATAACTTAGGGTTTAGGGTTTGAAGTCCAAGGATGAGTGTTGGGAGTATAAATGGAGGAGAATGTGGAAAAAGGGACTGGTGAAGAGAGGGGGGCAGTCAATGCAAGGGGAGAGGGTGATGATGTTGGCAATAGTAGAAAATTCAGGCAAATAGCAAGAGAGAGATTGGACATGGGAGGAGGGGTGTTGATGGCAGCTTGAAAGGGCAGGATAGATTAGTGGTGCTAGTAGCAATGGCCTAAATAGGGTCCAAGAATGGTGGTGAATAGATGGAAGGTGTTGATTAGGATTTCTCGCACTGCCTAGATTTCTTACACTTTCAAACTCTCAAAACTTAAGCTTTAATATAGTGTGAGAATACAAGAGAAAGGTAAAAATGGAATACAACATGAGCAAATATAATGTTTCTATATATAGAGGCTACATAAAAGAGACAAAACAACTTGAAAACATGGGATTAAACCTACACATAATCATTAACCCCTAATACATTAATATTCTCTAACAAAAAATTTATAATTTCAGATGAGATTAATCTGTGTTCTATTTTTGTTGATTTTTTATTCAATTAGCATTGTCATTTGAAAGTCCAATATTTTTCAACGCATATCCTAAAATTTACATTAAGATCCCATGAAAATTAATCTTATGGAAACTCTGGACTTGATAATGACTGTTTCAGGCACTGATATGGTCCAAAATGAGCACAGGTCTTCCTATAGAAATTAAATCATCAATGAAAGGTCAAAATTATTCTTCTTTCTGTAGACTGGATATTGACATCCATCGGTATGCACTTATATATGCTCCATATATCATTTGGTTATGTTGTGTTTGTAAAAATAATTGAATTTTGATTCAAGTAGCTGTTGTTCATTCATATGAAAACTAATGGTATTTTTTACATACATTTAGAAATATTCCACATGTTCATTTACATGAAAAAAGGGAAAATAGGGACTATTGGCATGGAGCAGATATTCAAGTTATCATTGAAGGAAACTGGACAACTTATCGTGTGAGTGATACATTGTTTTACAATTTTTCTTTTAATCTACCTCATGAGATATACTGCAATGAACTGATATGTTTTGATATGAAATGTGGATTATAAGATTGTACAAGTCCACGCTTACAGTTTCATTTTTAACATGAAACATGTAGTCCAAGATACTGCATTACATGCGTCAGATGGCCATAATTACACCTTATGCTCAGTTTGTGTTCAGTTTCATCTCAGATATGAACGAGTAAGTTCATGGACAGTGATTTCCGCTGAATCATACTTCAAGATTCTTTTGAAATTTTCATTTTCCATTCTTAGAGTCATGGCATACTGTGCTATGTTGCAGCAAAAATGTCATTATAAGGTTTTCAAGAAGGACAGATGTGATGCCTCCCATTCCTCCTGAAACAAAATATCATCCATCTTCTGTCGACTTGCTTCTCATCAAACGCCTTATTGCCGAGACTACTAAGCAAAACCTCTTGCAATTTCTTCAACATGAATTTGTTAATATTGGCAAATCCTATGCTGAACGCTTAATTGGTAATACCCTGCCCAGACATGCATTTACATCCAACAAGTAACTTGCATGAATTTCTCAACTCCCCTCGATCTATAATTCTTTGCAGGAGAAATGGGTCCAGAATTCAGTCCTAAAGTGTCTGTGAAAAGTCTCTCTTCCCAGCAAATTGTTCGCATTCATCAGCTGTTCCGTCAAGCGAAATTTGATGATCCAAGTGGTGATGTGAGAGCCAACTTTGTTCACTTGATTCTTTCCTTTCTTTATTTAGTTTGCATTTTGATGTCTATAATTTATCCTAGCACTATTTATATACAGTGTCTTAGTCCTGCTGGAGAATATAATCTTCGTCTGGGAATTATAAAGGAATTGCATCCTGACATGGTTGCTACTTATGCAAGCAGGTTGGAGACTTGAGTAAATATCTTTCTTAATTGATTGATGGACAAGAAGATAAATTGAAATATTTGTGATGTTTCAGTAATTTTCTTTTGTTAGTTAACCAGCAAAACATGGACCTCTTCCTATTGTTTTTCTGACAGCCCTTCTTCCTATGGAATAGCCCACAAGTTTTTGAAGGTCATCCATTCATTGTTGAAGCAGGAATTAGTTTGGGTGGAAAGGATGTCAAGCAAGTATGTTTACAATCTCCAATACATTTGCTGTGTCTGTTCTGTATTTTGTAATTTTCGTTAGTGTTTGCATTTAGATTCCTGTTCTGCTGCTCCTCTGAGTATTAGTTGAAGTTTGTTTTTGACCTTTTTTGAAGTAGTGATGATGCATCGCCCCTTTATGAATGAAGATTTCAAAGATAACAAAGAGTTATAAAAATAAAATAAATTAAATTAGAACAGATTCTATATCTTTACACCATCAAAAATGCATTCTTTTGCCAATATGTGAGCAAATGTTATTGGGATTAGTACTCTTCTGGAACAATTTCCAGTCACTTTTAAATTCTTGTATGATAAAAGTTCTTAATGGGATATTTTCAACTTATGTAACAAAATAAGTTTTATTTTTATTTTTATTTTTATTTCAGATGTTCACCTCTTTACTTGAGTTGCAACACACTCTGTTTTAATTTCAAAAAAATCACTTTCTTTTTGTGTTCTCATTATTGTTGCTCTAGTCTCATAAAGTTGTTTACTTTACTCCGAGACTATATCTTGTTATTCACTTATTCATTTCCTTCATAATGCTATCTTATTCATCAATATTTACTAGTGATACTATTTTTTGAATCTCAACTTTTTCTATTTGTCAACATTGATCTCTCTTTTACTTGGCCTCAGGGGCTTAATATTTTTCGCTTTGCAAATCGTATACCTCTCCTTTTTGAGCAAGGTGCTGATGTTGTAACCAGAACTGCTTTGAAAAGGATCAAGTGGGTTCTTAGTTTTTTATGAATGACAATATTCAAAGTTCTAGCTTGTAAATTTTTTGTCCTTGTTTTTGCAGTTGGAATAGCTATAAGATCAATCAAACTCAAGATAAAATAGGTGTATTTGTGAGCATTGTTAGCACAAAAATACCATTCAAGGGCACTGGAAAAGAATACATTGGAGATGATATTGGTGAAATATCTTCGGCTGTGAAGGTAATTTAGTGTCTACATTCTTTTCGTGTTTGTTGTCAGTATCTAAGGAAGACATTATGCTCGGTGCTAACATTCTTTTATCTTATGTTCCTTGTAGGCTGCTATCAAACAATGTTGTCTCCAACTAAAATCTAAAATAGTAAAGAAGTTACAGGCTCGCGAGCAACAAGAAAGAAGGAAAAACTTAACAAAGTATAATTATTTCTTTGCTGGATTTTATTTCATTATGTTAATTAGTGGTGATAGATCATGATAGATTCAGTATGCAACATAGTGTGAAACTTGAGTGTTTATATAAAACAACTGCTAAGCAACTGTTCTGATAGCATCTAAAGTAGCATTTTTTAAACATCACTAAGTACTCTAGATTTTTCTTTTGAATTCCCTATAGACGTCTATATGATTTTCTTTTCATTTGATCACGGATATGAAATCCTATATCATTCCTTGTGCTTCTCACAAGTGGCTCCTCATCTGAAGCCTGAAGGCTATTGCCTTTGTTAAATTCTTATCTTATGATTTCATGTCAACTTAATTCTGGTGGAATTTGCTTATCATGCTGAAAGCTATGGAGCTCATGCATTGATTTGCCCTTTCCCTTGTCTTGTGAAAAAGAAAATGATATTGCTTATTGCATTTATGTATTGGATTCTATATTTTCAGGAGCTTTTCATTCATCCGCAAAGAAAACTTTGCTTCATCAAGATGCATTGTTTTTAATTTTGACCAATAAAATTGCCAGACTTTTAATCGTTTCAAATTTTCTGGTTATTGCTGTAATACCTAACTTGTTTTGATTTGGTTCAATGATATTTCCTTTCACTGCTCAAAATAAAACTTGCCATAGATAGTCTAAGCATTCATTTCCATGTAAGGGAAATTTTAAAAAATCATTAAGTTTACAAATATATATTTTTTGTTTTATTTTGTATCTAACTACCTACCTATCATCGATACCTTTATGAGAAATATGCATTTTAGTTTGATATTGAGCTTGTTCTTTCTCTCTGTGTGTTTTTCTCACCTTTACTTTGACGTATGGAACTACCTTTGTGCATGAGCAAGATGAACATGTTCTGTGATTTAGGAATAAAATTTTTGATCAACTTCAATGAATATTTGGAAATTTGTTGTTCAATAAGAGAAGCATATTGTCGACTAAATTAGTGAATGGTCACTTATTATTTTTCAGGTACATTCCTGATGCATGTAGGGCCATATATGAGGTTCTGAAAGAAACTGCAGAAAACAGTGAAGGGACTCATCACATTTTGGATGGTGATGATGATAATGATGAAGTCTTAAAGAAAGTTTCAACTAAGGAAATTACAGAAGCAACTCTCAGAGAAAAACTCATGAAGCATGCTGAACAGGTATTTTCTAATTCTCATTTGCCTTTAACAAGCTGGTTTCTCCCATATGCTCTACACTAGAATGTAAAATGTGGCTTTAGATTTCAAATTTTCTGGACTTACCATTGTTGAAATCTTTAAAAATCGGCCATTCTTGTGAAAGAAATCATTAACAGTTGTAATTTATCACAATTAGCATGTGTGCGTAGAAGCCAAACTTGTGGTTTTGGTGCTGCACTTTCCTTTGCTATGCAATAAAGTCATGCTTCTCTCTTGTCCTACATAACTACGCAAGAAAGTCATGTTTTTCTCCTTTTCATGCCTCTTCAATGGTACATTCAGATTGACTATGAGATGGCTCTAGAATATGCCACACAAAGTGGGGTGAGTGAGGAACCCCGAGAGGATATTTACATCAACGCATTTGAAGAGAAACACAATTTCTTAGATATCCACAGCACCAACTTTGTTTTCAGACTTGTTATTTAGCATTTGCAAAATGTATGATTGTGGTACTGAGAACAAATAATGTATTTCTCCAGATCTTTCCATTTATTGTCATTTATGCAGTTGTATTTGCAACCAATGGGGTTGGAGTGGATAAATAAATGATGTGTATTCTTACACGTACCTCTGTTAGTTATCGTGTAACTACCATTGAACTACTATTTTTATGCATTGATATAGACCGGAAAATCAATATTCTTATCTTTCCATTGTGCCGAGGTTTCGGTCAATCTGAGTGTGGCCTTGTGAGTGGTCTACAACGAAGGATATGGTAGAGCTGGTAGTGTGCAAGGTAGAATAGTTTGGATATGTTTTTATGCCATTAACGAGCATATAAGGTGAAAGTTATGAAACTTATGTGAAACCTGAAAATCTTGCCCCTGATTTGGTATTGAACACGTCTTCCAACTTTGTCTCTTTATATGAAATCATTTGATTCCCTTTATATGGAAGTTGCCACTGGCGGTTCAACACAGGCTCGATGTCAACGAGCAAGTTTGAGGCTTGCGGGAAACTCAGAAAACGGTTGCTGACCCCTATACCTGATTTATCTTGTAGAATAAAAACTTCACAGGAAAGCACCAAAAAATGGAAGAGGGATCACGTTGATAGCAAATCTCGGGAAAGAAACAAAGAAGGTGTGAGGCTAATTTCGGTGATAGATTTCTGATTTCTCTTATAAAAGCAAAACTTTATAAAGGAAAACACCAATATTTGGAAGAAGGATCATGCTAGCAAATCTCAATACAGAATCTCTAATGTTTTTTCCTTCACACCTTTGGTCGACCTTGCTTGATCTTAACAGTTTTTTTCTAGGATTTAATGTATTAAATGTTAGCATCCTTGTGGTGAGTTGACGATTGGAGGAAATATGGATACTGCTGATTTTAAACTATGGTGGTGATTGAGATGATAGAAACAGAACTAGGATTCCACGTTGGAGAGGTGATACTCTCCAAATACAAGTACAATAGTCAAAAGCATAAATCCTACATTATGATTCAATGCTACTCAATAGAATAACAAGATAACTAATCGGATCCAACTACCTGGTAATAGTTCTGATAAGCTAACATCACTCCCTTGCTCTAGAGACCTTGTCCTTAAGGGGTTGTTTGTGCATGTTTTTCATCAAAAAAGGAAATGGTGGGGGATGTAGGAAATGAAAATGTCAGGACATGATAGAAACTGAAACGTTGTTTGTGTACATTAGGAAATGATAGTAAATAAAACGTTGTTTGTGTATGTTGTTTTGGTGGTTTGTTTAGTTTACTTTTATGTGTAAATTCTCATTTAGTCATAAACAAATAATTTTCATACAAATTAGATATTAAGTCTAATTTAGTTTTAACATTAATTGTACAGTGTCTATTGTATTTGTATGTAAGTATAGGTTGATCTTACAGAGACGGAGTTAAACATTTTTCTTAGTACGATTTTTTAATTTTTACAGCCATAAGTTTGTGTTAAATTATGTACTTCGATGATTTACTGCTAACTCAATGGACTTAGTTCGTAGAGTTATAATTAATTCAACAGACTATCTTCGTAGACTTAAGTTAACCTCACGAGCTTACCTAGTAACTTTCAATTAAATGTTGCTATTCATAGAAGAATTCAACCATCTATTGGGTAATTCCACAGAATGTAAATAACATCAATTAAGCTTTTTAATGTTAGTTTATACGGTGTTTATCATTAATCAACATTAACATTCAGATATTTCAAATAGTAACATTAAGATTTTGGGTATTTTATACGAATCACTTTCAGTAATCAATAAAACTATTTTTTAAATCAACTAAACATAAAACATTCACAATACTAATAATAATAACATTAATCACGATACAAAACAAATAATACAACACATAAATGTTAACTACAAACACAAATAATTAGTTTTGTTTTTGGGATTTTTGTTTTGATATGTTTCTAAAGATGAACGAAAGGTGAAATGTAAAAATTCTCTATCGACACTAAAAACTTCTATCACTACATGCAATGCGATTACACTACTAAAAACTTAATCACCTATAGTCATGCCTCCTCTTCCCATAGAATTGTAAACTAAGACTTGTAAGTTGATCTCTTCTTCAGTATATTGACATCAACCTGAAACCAAGGTTAAAAGCTTTACAATCTCCTGAGATATAAGTCAGTGCTTGATGAAAATGGTTTTCCTTCTTGCGATGCAATCACTCCTCATAGTGGTTGTCAGTCATCGTGTTTGGCTTAGAATTGACCTGACATCTAGAAAGTATCCTCACATACCTCCGATGGTTGGTGATTATGGTAGTGTTGTGGAGCTTCAGGGAACTTTTGACATTGTCTACAGTTAGTGTGGTTCTTCATACACCTTTTTCTTTGTCTTTCTACTCTTCTTTTTATATTTCTTTCAGAAGTAATTGCTTTTACCTAAATGATCGGTTGGATTTCCTTCGTTCATATCAATGATGGTGATTTCTTCTTCATTTCATGAGTTAAATTCTACGTGATACATGTAATCGTGGTTTTCCTTCGAATTTCCTGTTTCTACAACTGCTAATAGTGGCATATTAGAAAATAACTGGTCCGTAGAGTTATTGTAACTCAACAGACTTACTCCGTTGACTTAACTATTAACTCAATAGACTTACCTTGTTGAGTAAAGCTTAACTCAATAGACTTAATAATATAAAATATGTGCAATAAATAATTTAAAACAACTTTCTAATGGTAAAAGGATTTTTCAATTGTAAGTATCCAATACTTATATTCATTTCGGATAGTTAGCATCTAACCTTCCGAAAGATAACTTAAGTCATGTTTCTAAGTCATTACATGTGTCTCACTAGTTTTTATGGTAAAAGAGTATTTCAGATACTTTGAAAATATAACTATCCGATGCTTAGACGCATTTCAAATAGTTACCATCTAACTTTCTAAAAAACAACTTAAGTCATGTATTAAGGTTACAACACGTGTCCTTAAAACAATAATAAAATATTTTTTAAGCATTTAAAACGAAACTATTCAGTACATAAAATAAAACTTTCCGAAATAACAGACATTTTTGATACTTTAGGAATTAAAAAGCTTATAACTCACCGATAGTTCAAAAATATATTTAATTAACACTAATTACCTGAAATTATGTAAATTCTTTCATTAAAATATGTAATCGTGCAATTATAACATAATTACTTAATTCTTATATTATGCAATTAACCATTATTTAACTATTAATATTATGCAATTTTTCATTCTAAACACTTTCCCTATACCTAACTTTTGCTAGTCCCTTAGCAAACTAATATGATCTAGTTAACATGTCATTCTAAAGTGCTAAAACTACTTTTCTTTAGAAATCAGTATTCCTTATGAAAAATATTTCTTCATTTTGTATCTTCAAAATACTAAAATTATATTAATATAAAGATATTCTCTATAATTCATTAATCTATTTTAACATTGTTTTTCCTCCTCTACTGGCAAATATATTTCAAAAATACATAAATTACATACAAAATATATTGCATAAAATAGGTGGTAGTTATATTATCAATTTTTTTCAAACATCTGTTATCCTAAATTTTCCAATATGATTTCCAAAATAAATTTCAATTGCCTATGAGTCAAAACACAATTCAACTCAATTTGAGTAAAACAAGAAGAATAATGAATTGTATCTTAGATAAATAACTTTAAAATTCTAATCTAGATTCACATTTCAGTAATCATAAATAACAGAGAATATATTCAATTCAAAAGATATTAGTACTTTAAATAAAACACTTTCATCTTTTTAGAACAGTATATGCATATTTTTACTTTAAAAGTTAATTTGAAAAGTTTAAATCATACAAGAGCTTTCTAATGTACCCATGTATTTGAGTTGTGAAAAGTCAAATTAGATTGATTTATTTTTATGCCTATATTAATAAATTCTTTTAGAAGTAAATAAACAATTTTTCACACAAATTAGATATTAAGTTTAATTTGTATTTTTAATTGCAAGTGCACAGTATATATTGTATTTGTGTGCAAGTATAGGTTGATCTCACAGAGATTGAGTAAGAATTGTGTACTATTTCGATTTTTATATTGAAGTTAATATGTGTTCAATTAAGCACTTCGTTGAGTTACAGTTAACTTAACGAACTTAGTTTTTGGAGTTATGGTTAACTTAGCAGACTAACCTCGTGGACTTAAGTTAACTCCACGAGTCTACCTTTCTAGTTAAATACTATTATTCACAAAAGAATTCGGCCATTTATAGGGTGGTTCTATAGAATGTAAATAACATCAATTAAGATTTTTAATGTTAGTTAATTTAAGATTTGTCATTAAGCAACACTAACATTAAGATATTTCAAACAGTAACTATTAAGATCTTTAAGTATCTTAGATGAATCAATTTCAATGAATAATAAAACTATTTTCTATTTTTTGAATTAAACAAACATAAAACATTCACAATAATGATAGTGATAACATTAATCATGATATAAAATAAACAATACAATACTTTAATACTAAATGTAAACACATGTAATGAGTTGTTTTTGGTATTTTTGTTTTGATATATTTCTGAAGATGAGCAAAAGGTGAAATGTAAAAATCTCTATCGACGACACGATTACACCATTGAAAACTTAATTACTTACAATCTTACCTCCTCTTCCTATAGAATCGCGAACCAAAAATTGTAAGTTGATCTCCTCTTCAACATACTGGCATTAACTCGAAACCAAGGCTAGAAGCTTTACGATCTCCTGAGATATGAGTCAATGCTTGGTGAAAATGACTCCCCTTCCTGTGACACGATCACTCATCACAGTGGTTATCAGTCACCATGTTTAGCTCGGAATCGACCCGACATTTGGAAAATATCTTTACAAACCTTCGATGGTTGGTGATTTTGGTGGTGTTGTGGAGTTTCAGGGAACTTCTGACACTTCTTACAGTTAGTGCGGTTCTTCACACACACATACATATTTTTTCTCCTCTTCTTTTATATTTCTTTCAGTAGTAACTGTTTCTGCTTAAATGATCAGTTGGATTTCCTTCATTTATATCAATGATGGTGATTTCTTCTTCATTCCACGAATTAATTCTTATGTGATACGTGCAATCATAGTTTTCCTTCGAATTTCCTGTTTCTACAACTGCTACAGTGGCATGTTAGAAAATAAATGGTTCATGAAGTTAGTGTAACTCAACGGACTTACTTCGTTGATTTAACTATAAAACACATGCAATAACGAAATAACTTATAAGCTTATAACACTAGCACAACGTGTTACCTTAGTGTATATTCAAGTAACTCAACGCGTATAGTTATGCTAACTTAACGAGTTAAACATGTGCAGCTCATGTAACATAATAAAACATTTAATTTCAACACGTGCATAAATCTAACTTAACGAGTTTAGATATACAACTTACAGTTTTTACTCACTAACTCAACGAGTTCCCACGTGATCTTTTTACACCTTTAAACTTGTAACTTAATGAGTTGACACGTGATCTTTCAACAAAAAGAACACTAACTCAACGAGTTGTTACTGTGCACTTATACATGATATAAATATGTGCAAATAAAATAAATCATGCTTAATACTATAAAATCACACTTAAATCAAGTTTTCAGATCACGACATGTGTCCTCTAGGAAATAATAAAATATTCTTTTAGCATTTAAAATATAAATGTCTGGTACATAAAATATAATTCTCTGAAATAATAGACAATTCGGATACTTAGAAATTAAAAAGTCTGTAACTTATCGACAATGCAAAAATATACTTAATTAACACTAATTCCTTGAAATTATGTAGATTCTTTCATTAAGGCATATAACAATGCAATTATAACATACAAGAGCTTGAATATATTTGCAAATTTTTACTTTAAAAGTTAATTTGAAAAGCTTGAATCATACAAGAGCTTTCTAATGTACTAATGTATCGAGCTTTCTAATGTACTAATGTATCGAGCTTTCAATCAACAATTCCAGATCTGATTAGGATCTTAGGTTGCCAAATTTAAAGAGTCTTTTTTGAAGTCAATAATCCTTATATACCTATCTACTCAAGTACAAAAGGCTCGTGATCAAACAAATCAATAAACTCTTCAAAGTTTTTCTCCTTTTTTTCCTCTTTTTTTCTTTTTCAACATAGTATATATAAATATTTCATTAATATAGATGCAATAAAACACAAATCTCATATAATCCTGCTTTTATAATTTATTGAAAACATGAATCCATATCAATAAGCTCATACTTTTTGTATAGTTTAATAAGATTTACACGTAAATCATTCTACAGGCTTAATCAATCAAATTAAATGTATCCTTGATCATATGCATCTCATTTAATCCAAAAATCAACATTTCAGCTCTTTCAAGATTTCAAATAATTTCCTGAGTTTCATTTAAGCATTCTGATTTCTTTTTAAAATCATGAAACTATTAAACTCATAAAATTTAGTAAAAACATAAGATACTGTATCTAAATTTGTATTAATAGTAAAATTTTGTAGCATCTTATATAAGAAATATAACATTCAAGCAGTTATAGTTCTTAAAAATCTTTTACAGTTTCAATTATCAAATACTTATAGGAAATTTCAGTTAGTTACAACAAATTCATAAAAGATTTTCAATTTCCATAGAAATTTGCAACACAATCTTAATTCCTCTAATTAACAAAATTACTTGGATTTTAATCTAATTTCCCTAGTGGAGTTGCCCTTCCCCCATACTTAACATTTGCTAGTCCCTTAGCAAACTACTAAGATCTAACTAATTGGTCTTTCTAAAGTGTTAGAACTAATTCTTCATTTTTCTATCTTCAGAATACATAGATTAGATTAATATAAAGATATTCTATATTTTTCAGTAATCTATTTTAACATTATTTTCTCCTCTTCAACCTGCAAATATATTTAAAACATATGTAAATTACATACAAAATATATTAGCATCACATAAGTGGTAATTATATTATCAAATTTTTCTTTTCAAACATTTGTAATCTTGAATTTTCCAATATGATTTTTAGAATAAATTTCAACTACATACGAATCAAAACACAATTCAACTCAATATGATTAAAATAAGAAGAATAATGAATTGTATCTTAAATAAACAATTTCAAAAGTCTAATATAGATTCATACTTTAGTAATCTTAGATAATAGAAAATATACTCGATTCAAAAGATATCCGTATTTCACAAAACACTTTTATCTTTTCAGAACAGTATATGCATATTTTTACTTTAAAAGTTAATTTAAAAAGTTTGAATCGTATAAGAGCTTTCTAATGTACTCATGTATCGAGCTTTCAATCAATAATCTGAGATCTGATCAGGATCTTAGGATCTTAGTTTAATCATAAAATAACATTTCGGAGAGTTACAGGTTTAACTATTCGATGCTCAGATGCATTTCGGATAGTTACAGCTAACTCACCGAAAATCCACTTAAGTCACTTTCCCAGAACATGACACGTGTCCTCAGCTATTTTCTAAATAAAAAGAGATTTCGGAGAGTTATAGGGATAACTATCTGATGCCCAGCTGCAATTTCGGATAGTTATAGATAACTCACCGAAAGTTCACTTAAGTCATTCATTATGGTTTCGACACGTGTACCTCAGTAAATAATTAAATATTCTCTCAAAACATAACTGTTTGACAGTTTAAACATAACTATCTGATACATGTTCGGTCTGTTAAACATAACTGTCCGAATTTGTTCGGTATATTAAACATAACTGTCTAAAATATCAGAAAATTCGGATACTTAAGAATTTCACAGCTTGCAACTTACCGATAGTTCATAAATGTACTAAATTAGCATTAATTCCCCCAAATTAAGCAAATTCTTCAATTAAAGCATATAACAGTGCAATTATAACATAATGGCTTAATTCTTATATGATAAGCTAAATATTATACAATTAACCATCATTTAACCGTTAATAATATGCACTTTTTCATTCTAAACACTTCCCCCATACCTAAATTTTGCTAGTCCCTTAGCAAACTAAGATCTAATTAATTGGTCTTTAAAAGTGTTAGAATTAATTCTTCCCCTTTTGTTTTTCTTCTGTTTAGCATAAAAATATATTCTGTATGTTTCAGTAATCAGCCTACAAATATACTTAGAATATATGTAAATTACATACAAAGTATATCATCATCATATAGGTGTTAATTATATTATCGTTTGTTCTTCTTTTCATCATTTGTCATCCTGAATTTTCCAATAAGATTTTTAGAAGAAATTTCAACAACATACGAATCAAAGTACAATCCAATTCAATCTGATTAAGACAAGTAGAATAAAGAATTGTATCTCCATTAAACTACTTTAAAAGTCAATTCCAGATTCATATTTCAGCAATTCTAGATAACAGAAAATATACTCGATTCATAAGATATCTGTATTTCACAAAACACTTGTATCTTTTCATAATAGTATATGTATATTATTATTATTATTATTATTTTTTTTTTTTCGTACATTAAAAGTTAATATGACAAGCTTGAATTATACAAGAGCTTTCTAATGTACCCATATAACGAGCTTTCAGTCAACAATCCTAGATCTGTTCAGGATCTTAGGTTGCCAGATTTTAAGAGTCATTTTTCAGGTCAACAATCCTTACATACCTATCTGCTCAAGTACAAAAGGTTCGTGATTAAACAAGTCAATAAACTCTCAAAATTTATTTATTTATTTTTTTTTTTAAACTACAACCACAAAACAAAACATTAATCACATACTATATATGTATGTATTTCATTAATACAGATGCAGTAAAATACCAATCTCATATGGTCCTGCTTCTATCATGAAAATATGAATCTATAACAATAAGCTCATACTTTTTATGTAGTTTAATAAGATCTATACATAAATCATTCTACAAGTTCAATCAGTCAAATTAAATGTATCTTTAATCATATGTGTTTCATTTAATCTAGAATTCACATCTCAGCTCTTTTAGGACTTCAGATAATTTACTGATTTTTCATTAAGCATTCTGATTTCATTTTAAAATCGTGAAACTGTTAAACTCATGAAATTTAGAAAAACATAAGATACTATATCTAGATTTGCATAAATAGTAAATTCAATAGCATCTTATATAGCCCTCTAAATACAACATTCAAGCAGTTTATAAAAATTTTACAATCTCATTTATTGAATAGTTACAGCAAGTTCATAAAAATTTTCAATTTCCTCAAAACTTTGTAGTACCATTTTAATTTCTTTAATTAACAAACTTACATGGCTGTTACTTCAATTACCTCCCCCCCATACCTACATTTTGCATTGTCCTCAATGTAAAAGATTTGACAATAAGTACAGTAATTGTAGCAGGTATGAATACAGTTTTACTTGATTTAAAATTCAGGATGAGTAATTAGTTATATACCTTGTTTCATTTCTATCTCCTTCTACATATTCCGATTTTTGATTTTGAAAAACTTTTCATTCACAGATAAAAGCAAAATATAAAACAATTTAACATATATTAATAAATTAGTGTCTTGTGTGGAACCCAGGCTCCTATGCCTTTGGTGGCTCACAAGCAAGCTAGGTGATTTCTCAGAACAGATACCAACAAACTGGATTGATATTTTGTTTTTTTTTTTCTTTTATAAAATAAAAATGAAAACTATAAAAAAAATTTCTATTATTTATTTATTTTTTTTAACAATAAATGCAGAATACACACAACATTAAACACACAAAATCACACCTTAAGAACATGATTGATAAGTAGAAACAAATGGAATAAATGTATCAATCCAAGCAAACTTTTTAGGCATAGTTCTTCTTGCTATTAATTATGTTGTAATGCAGTTCTTGTTCCTTCTTAATTTGTAAACATGTAATATATTATAAATTCCAAATACGAGTGTATTACCATTAATGATATGTAATGCAGAAAGGGATCCTTTTTGGTTCCAAGGTAATGTAGCAGTTTCTATTTCTACATCTATTTCAATATACTTCTCTTCCCACTTCCATTCATTTATGTCTTCCATAATCTATATTTGAAATTTCATCAGTTCATCCCACCATCTTATCAGACATAAAGTAGGATCATCTTCTTCATTATACCACATTCCTATTTGAATTTCATTAAATTCTGCAGATGGTGGTTTAGCTATTTCACTCGATACAGGTAAAATTTCTATATATTCATCATAACTGTCTATGCTCACTATGTATAAATCAGATCCATATGCTAATGATATCTCCGTGACTAGATATATATATCCATCTAGTATGACATGCGTTTGGTTAATTAATGATTTCTGTCCTAGATATATCATAATATTTTCATTCCAAGATCTGTTTAGAAAATTATACACACTTAAGCGTAAATCTTCACCCCAATTTCCTGTAGGTCTCCAATAATATAACTTTTCAGGAATTGCAGAATTTTTATTAGAAAATATTAAAGCTAACTCACAATTTACAGTTGATGCTTCAAATCTATTAGGTCTTCCTACATTCCATTCTTCTCTTGTTATAGGATTTCCTATCAAAATATCAGGTAATAATAAACTTGCATACCTTGGTCTCGTCTTGTATATGATTAATCCTTCATCTATCCCCATAATATGATTTATACCTTCTAATGCATTGGGTGGAATTCCAGTAGTTTCTTCCATAGCCAAATATTCATGGGTATTCGAACTACGATTAAATGACTTCCATATGAATCCATCTCTAATCTTAGTCATTTTTGCAGCTTGTAGTCCATGAAAATATTTTTCTTCAGTACAGTCTTTAATTTCCTTTGATACACAACACAGCCTACACAAATCTTTAGCTGACAAGTTACTTAGTACTTCCCTTAGTGCATCCATTGGTAATTGTATCAATTCCATTTGTCGATTCTGTATAACACAAACAAAAATTTAGTAGAGACAAAAATTAACATAACTACTGCACACCCTCGTAGAGTTAAGGTATAACTCAACGGACTAAGTTCGTTGAGTTAAAAATTAACTCTACGATACTATTAACTAAAAAATAAAAATAAAACATATATACATACAGATAGTTGCTTCAGATATGCTGCTTCATTCAGCTGCCCTCCCAGAAGAGGTATCAATTTCATTAACCATTCTATTGACAGGATTAGGTATAGCTTGTATTGGCAATCCTCTAGTAGGTCTAACTTCCATTGTTCCTTTTGTCTAAGTGATATATTTCTATTCTTATTTTGAATTGCAGCATTTCCAAATATAAATTCTAGACGATTGTTTAATTGTTGGATTATCTTTTCTAATTTCTCTATTCTAGCTCCTTGTTCAATTAATATTTCATAACTTATATTCTTCTCATTTATATTTTCTCCTCCCTAGAAATTGTTGTTTTTCCGAGATAAATTCAGGTGATTTCTCCAATTAGGATGATAAGAATTTCCCAAGTTATCTCTCTAGTTTCTAGCATAAATAATATCTAAGTCATTTATGTTTGCATTCTTTTCTGCTAGCTTTTGATTTAATGATAACTCTTCTATTTTCTTTGTTAATTCATTTAATTTTACCTCAAGCATAGTATTTGAATCTATTTCATGCATTCCTCTTGGTAATTTTCTTTTATCTATAATAACTTCAACCGAATTTTCCCATTGTGTAGTTCTTTTTGCAAAGTTTTCTAAATATCTCCATGCTTCTTCACTACATAATTTTAAAAATCCATTTTGACAAGTAGATTCTAATAAAGATTTCGTTAAAGCATCTATGCCTTCATAAATTATACCTATTAATTGTGCTTTACTCATTGCATGATGTGGACATTGAGTCAGTAAATCTTTAAATCTTTCAAAATATTTCTAGAATGATTCACCCTGTTTTTGGCTACACATTAATATTTCTTTCTTCTTTTTAATCGTTTGATGTGTTGGATACTATTTTTCCATAAAAACAAAGCAAAATTTAGTCCATGTAGAAATTGAATCAGGCGACAAAGTATATAATCATCTCTTAGTTGTGTCTTTTAAAGAAAAAGGAATATATCTAAGTTTAATAGCATCTATACTCATGTTCGTCATTTTCATCATTTGACAAACTTCGTTAAATTCTCTAAGGAAATAATAGGCATACTCTCTTTCTAATCCATGAAAATGTGGTAATTGACTAATATAATTAGATTTCAGTTCAAAGCTACCTCCCTCAAAGTTTGGCAATCAAATACATGAAGGTTCATCAACTAATTCAGGATACAGAATCTCTTCTATTGGTTTTTCTACTGGAGCAGCCATCTTTACATTCTCTTTTAAAGAAAGGTTAGCTACACCCCAAAGAATTTCGTTAAAGTTCAGTTCAGAAAATTTTTCAGTACTCCTCTACAATGAAAATTCCTAGGTAGGTGTTCTTACTAATCGTTTAGTGCTTAGAGAACGAGTCCATGTGCTCATAAATAAATAGCAGAAGATTAATTACATACCAATCTGAAGTTTTCCATTCTATAAATATTTGTTGTCGGATGAAGTTGAATCAGCTGCTTCTCCTCCCAGTTCCTCCAACGCATTCTCCTTTCTTTTAAAAGTGCTGGTAACTCGTAAATAACATTTTGTTTTATATATATACTGCGCATCCATAAAGTGAATAAATCTCGTTGCAAGGACGTGGCTTGCAACATGCATCATGGTTCCTGTTTATATGGGTACGTGTACCACTACTAATTTCAAATTTTTGTAACTGCTAAACCGACGAAGCTTCGTTCGTGGTTAAAAGAATAACTGTTCTGCTTAATCCACGAAGTAACCTCATTGAGTTACAGAAAACTCAACAGAATACAGTCGGTTACTGTTGCTAACTCCACAGACTAACTTCGTTGAGTTATTGATAACTCAACGGAGTGACCTTATATTATATTACTGACTTCGTGGAGTTACGGTTAACTCAACGAACTTACTTCGTTGAGTTAACACTTAACAACTTCTAAGTTTTACTCTCGTAAGTTCCTTTCTGTTTTTTTTCTTTGTTTATTCTACTAACTGTAATAAAGTTACATCTATGTCATTAATGCATCATTTTGATTAAAATTCATTTAAATCTAAATCTTATATAAAGATTTAACTTGCAGGTCATTTTATGTTATGTAGAATTTACATTTTACCTTATAACATGCAGAAATTTTTAAGCAATTATCCTGTCATTCAGCAAATTGTAAATCTGTTACATATTCATTCATAAAGTTCCACAATGACATAATATTCAATAAATTCCATTACTTTCACATTCTAAACACGTATGAAAATTGCATCTGAAAAATTTACATTCATTAATATGAATCAATTACATTACAAGCACATCATACAATTTCATACAATTTTACACAAGTAGACGAACAATACAATTTAATCTCTATGCCTAAATTCATCTACTTCCTTTTGGAGTTTTTCTAATTGAAGCTCTAATTGATTAATCCTCTCTACTGCTCCTATAATTCCTCCAGAAGGTATAGCTAGTTCTGCAGCTACAAAATTTCTGTATTCTTTCACTGAAATGGTTCTTGATCTGATCCTTTTTGATGTCCATTTAGTGAAATCGATACAGTCCACCATCAACAGTGGAATCAAATCTCCATAAAATAATTTCTTCTTCACTGTTTTCAGCTTGGAGATAAAAACTACAGACCAATTTATTTGGATCTTATTTACAATTGCATATGTGGCCCATTTGACAAATTGACTTAATTCTATGTCATGGCCCTATCATTGATACACATTCTTAATCAGAATGTTAGCTACCATGTGTGCTTTACCATTTAAATGCTTCAATCTGTTTAATAATGGCACACTAGGATTGATAGCTAAACAATCCTTAATTTGCTGTTCAGTCCATTCAACTACAGTTGTATCTTCCAAAATTTTTGTTCCTTCATTCTTTAAACCAAAAATGTTGTGGATAAGCTCTGATGTTATCTGTACATCAGCTTCCTCCACGTTTGAAATTAATCCTCCTTCTCTTTCTCTCAAATTAGCATAGAAACAGGGTACTAAATTTTCATATACTGCATGCCCTCTTTCTTGTGAAATGAATTGCAGTAGGCCTTGGAATTCAAATAGATCTTTGATTTCTTGCATTCCATCCCAATTTACTGGTCTACTGTAAATAATATCATAACCCTTTATTTCTTGGTATTTGGTATAAGCTTCTTGACTACAAAAATGTACTTCATTCAAAATTGTTGTTTCAGTTAGGTCAGGAAGGTGACTTTATTGCTCTAGAGGGGTTTGCTCTTGCTCTTCCTCTTCTATGGGCTGCATTTGGACATTCTCTTCAGATTCCTGGATTTTTACTTTTGCTTCTGTCTGTGGTGGTGACCTAGCAGAACTCTCCACTCTTTCTTAAATTCTTTCCATAATTTGCTGAAGAGTTTCTTGTTCTTCGGTGGAATCTGTGAAATTATTTTTGTCCAAATGGCTTCTTTCAGCTTCTTCATTTTCTGCTCTTTCTTGCTCCTTCTGACTACCAATCTGTTCTGTTACTGTTCTTTCTGATTCTGTAACAGATTGGGATGGAGTCACGGGCAATTCAATTTCTGCCTTAATTTCTGTTTCTTCTTGTACAGGCTGCATACTAATTTCAGCCTGATTTTTTTCTTTTCTTTGCTCCTCCTACTCCTCAGAATCGGATAGCAGGTTAATAAAAATCTGCTCCACAAGCCCTGTAAAAATTAGTACTTCAGATTTAATTTCCTCATATTCAAGCACTTTTTCTTTTCCTTTCTTTTTTCTGATTAGTTGTGCCTGTTCTTCCTCTTCATCTTTTGAAATTAAATCTACAAAAATAGGCTCTGCAGTCCTTCGAGCCACAGGTACTAACTCTTCCTATTTAACTTTTCCTATAATTACTAGCCTCGAAGGACCAGCTTCATCTCCTTTTGTAGTAGGTTTGGCAGTAGTTCTGGCAGTAGCTTCGTGATGCTGTTCGAATTTGATTTTATATTAGGCTTTCAACTTTTCTGTAGCCCTCTTTTTGTAAAGTGCATCAAACACTAGGTGCTCTTTCTCTCTTGTTGTATTTCTGATCTTCTGCCTCGTGTGCCATTCTTCAGATTCCTTCAGAAACTGTGCAGTGTCAACTACCTCTTCCCAAAATTCAGGAGTCATCTTCCTCATCGTGGAGTTACACAATAGCACGGAATCGCTCTAATTTCTACTATTCTAGATTCTAAATGATTTTCCATATAATGCCCCCAAAACCCTAGGTTTTAGTTTAAATAAGCCCTAAGTTTAGGCGGGTAATCGGGTCATTTCCCGAACCAACTATTACTATTTTATCCACGGTCTTAGCTACAATACTCCATTGAGTTACAGTTAACTTAACGGAACAAGCTCGTTGACTAACTCAAGACTCAACGGAGTAAGCTCATTGAGTTAAGCGTAACTCAATGGACTCCCCATACAAGCAAATATAATAATAAAAATATTACAGAGAATAGTTTTTCTTCTTTTTTTTACCAGTTTAACCGATACTATGTTTCGATCAGACCTAAATATATATATATATATATTTAATTTTCTTTCGGTTGAACCGATACTATGTTTCGATAAAACCAATATATTGTCTAAAAATTAATATCCATATTTTTTTATGTTCTGGTCATACCGATGGATCCAGTCGGTTGAACCGTAACGATTTTTATGTTTTATATATATTTTTAATATTTTTTATATATATATATATAAACATAAAAACTGATTTCTCACTAAGTAAAGCTCGAGTAGTCCTCTACTCTGACTTCTTCTATAATTCCAAAAGAGCTTTTTGGTGATTTCAGAATAGGTTTAAGTCTTTGTCCATTTACTTTAAATATATTCTGATTTTTAGGATTTTCAATTTCAATAGCTCCATAAGGATAAACATTTCGAACTATGTAAGGTCCTGCCCATCTAGATTTCAATTTTCCTAGATGGTTATGGAGTCTAGCCATATAAAGATATACTTCTTGTCCTATTTCAAAACATTTTGGAATAATTTTTCTATCATGCCAAAATTTAATTTTTTCTTTTTCTCTTACAATATTCGAATAAGCTTCATTTCTAAATTCTTCTAATTCAATTAGTTGCATTTTCCTATTTTAAGCAGCTTGATTTAAATTAGTGTTCAGAGTTTTTAATGCCCAATAAGCTTTATGTTCAATTTCATTGCATTCACTTGTTGATCAATTTTCTTTATGGTTTTTTCAGTTTCGTAAATTATATCCTTTTTAGGTTCTAAATATGCTTCCTTATAGTTTAATTGGTTGACTTCTTGTTGTTGACACATAAAATATTCCAATTTGTCCAGATTTTGCTCTATACTATGCTCCAGTCTGTCATAGCTATCTCAAACTTCAGTGTCTCTCATCATATTACACATTCTATACTGACCATCAATTGGGTAAACTATAGGATTCTCATACTCGGCTCTATTATATTGAGGATAATTCATTTGTTGTTCATGGGATCTAACCATCTGTAAATGTCTCAGTTTCAAACAATCAAAAATGTCATGTCCTTCAGAATTGCAGAATTCACATATGCCAATTACAGGTTTCAGAAATCTTTGAGCATAAGCATATGCCATATTCTCAATTACAGAAGAAAACACACAACTTTGGCTATTAAAACGAAACATCTCTAACAATTGCTTATATCTATTCAACTCAATTCAATTCAGTTCAATTAAATTCAATTCAATTCCCCAACAACGGCATCATAAAACTTGTTTGGGTTTTCCCAACACTACACTAGAAAAACTTGGATTTGTTACTTCTGCTTTTACTTAGTTAATTTATCTTTATGCCTATTCTTTCTTTTAGAAGTAAACAAATAACCTTTAATACAATTTAGATATTAATTCTAATTTGTACTTTAACTACAAGTGCACAGTGTCTATTATATTAGTGTGTAAGTACAGGTCGATCCCATAGGGAATTGCTGATGAACTTGAGAACTATTCGTTTGTTAAAAATCAAATTTATATATTCAATAAGCTCTCCGTTGAATTACAGCTAACTCAACGGACTAACCTCGTAGACTTAAGTTAACTTCACGAGCCTGACTTTTCTTTTTAATACTGCTATTTATAGAGGAATTCGGCCAACCATTGGGCGATTCCACAGATTGTAAATAACATCAATTAAGCTCTTTAATGTTAGTTAACATTGGATTTATCATTAAGCAATACTAACATTCAGATAATTCAAACAGTAACCATTAAAATCTTTAAGTCTTTTGAACAAACCAATTTCAGTAAATTGTAAAACTAAAATAAACATAAAACAATCACAACACTAACAAAGATAACATTAATCACGATACAACACAAACAATACAACACTCAAATACAACATACAAACATAGATAAATTCTTTTTGGTATTTTTGTTTTAATATGAACATGGAAATGGGCAACAGGTGAAATGTAAAGTAATCTCACTTGATAGTAAATACTTCCGACACTACTTGCAATGCGATTACACCACTGAAAATTAAACCACTTACAATCTTGTCTCCTCTCCCTATAGAATCGCGAGTCCAGAATTGCAAGATGATCTCCTCTTCAGCATACAGGCATCAACCTGAAGCCAAGGCTAAAAGCTTTACGATCTCCTGAAATATGAGTCAGCGCTTAGTGAAAATGGCTTCCCTTCCTACGACGTGATCGCTCCTCACAGTGGTTGTCAGGCACTGTGTTTGGCTCGGAATCGACCCGACATCAGGCAAGTATCCTCACAGACCTCTGATGGTTGGTGATTATGGTGTGGTGATGGTGATGATGATGGTTGGTGTGGTACTTCATGGAATTGCGTCGTCGATCCTCCTCTACACACACTGTCCGTCCATCGATCACACCCTCTTCTTTTTTTCTTCTTTTCTTTTATATTTCTTCAGTAGTAACTGCTTCTGCTTGAATGGTTGGTTGGATTTCCTTCATTCATATCAACGGCGATGCTTTCTTCTCCCTATGTGATTGAATTCCTACGTGATACGTGCAAACGTGGTTTTTCTCTTCCAATTGTCTGTTTCTGCAACCGCTACAGTGGCATATTAGAAAATATAAAGAAATAAGCTGCTAACATAACGCGTTACCTTAGTGTATATTCATGTAACTCAACGCGTACAATTATGCTAACTTAACGAGTTAAACATGTGCATCTCACGTGATATACTAAAGCATTTAATTTCAACACGTGCATAAATTTAACTATCTGATGCTCAAGTGTATTTCAAATACTTACAAACTTAACTATCTGATGCTCAGATGCATTTCGGATAGTTACTAATAACTCACCGATATATAACTTAAGTAAATCTACCAAATCTCGACACGTGTAAGCAGCAGTTTAATCATAAAATAACATTTCGAAGAGTTACAGGTCTAACTATCCGATGCTTAGATGCATTTCGGATAGTTATAGCTAACTCACCGAAAATCCACTTAAGTCACTTTCCCAGAACATGACACGTGTCCTCAGCTATTTTCTAAATAAAAAGAGATTTTGGAGATTTACTGGGATAACCATCCGATGCCCAGCTGCAATTTCAGATAGTTATAGATAACTCATCGAAAGTTCACTTATGTCATTCATTATGGTTTCGACACGTGTACCTCAGTAAATAATTAAATATTCTCTCAAAACATAACTGTTCGGTAATTTAAACATAATTATCTGATATATGTTCGGTTTGTTAAACTTAACTATTCGAATTTGTTCGGTATGTTAAACATAACTGTTTGAAATATCAGAAAATTTGGATACTTAAGAATTTCACAGCCTACAACTTAACGACAGTTCATAAATGTACTAAATTAGCATTAATTCTCCTAAATTAAGCAGATTCTTCAATTAAAGCATATAACATTGCAATTATAACATAATGGCTTAATTCTTATATGATAAGCTAAATATTATGCAATTAACCATCATTTAACCGTTAATAATATGCACTTTTTCATTCTAAACAATCATCATATTAATTATACCACATTCCTAATTAAATTTTATCATGTTCTATAGATGGTGGTTTAGCAATATCATTAGGTATATGTAATATTTCTATAAAGTCATCATCATAATTGTCTATGCTTACTATGTATAAATTAGATCTAAATGCAACTGATATATCCGAAATTAAATATATATATCCATCAAGTATAACATGTATGTTGTTAACTAATACTTTCTCTCCTAGATATATCATAGTATTTTTAGTCTAAAATCTATTTAGAAAATTATATACACTTAAACATAGATCCTCATCCTAATTTCTAGTTGGTCTCCAGTAATACAATTTTTCAGGAATGGTCAAATTTTTATCAGAAAATGTTAAGGTTGACCCACAATTCTCAGTTGGTACTTCAAATCTATTAGGCCTTACTATATTCCATTCTTCTCTAGTAATAAGATTTCTAATCAAAATATCAGGTAACAGAATTGTATACCTTAGTTTGGTTATGTAAATAATCAATCCTTTATCTATCCCCATAATATGATCTATTCCTTTTAATGTATTAGGTGGAATTCCAGCAGTTTCTTCCATATTCAGATATTCATAGCTAATTGAATTACGATTAAATGACTTCTATAAAAATCCATCTCTAATATTAGTCATCTTTGCAGCTTGTAGTCCATGAAAATATTTTTCTCTAACACATTCTTTAATTTCTTTTGACACACAACACAATCTACATAGATCTTTAGCTAATAAGTTACTCAATACTTCCCTTAGTGCATCTAGTGGTAATTTCATCAATTCTATCTATTGTGATTCTATATAACATAAATAAATTTTAGCAAAGATAAAATTAACATAGCTACTTACATACCTCCGTGGAGTTAGGCCATAACTCAACGGACTAAGTTCGTTAAGTAATAACTCTATGACACTACTAACTATAATTAAACCTTCTTCTTTTTTTATATTTTTCTACTTACTATATTATACATAGTTACTTCAGTCATATTGCTTCATTCAGCTTCCCTCCTAAAGGAGGTATCAATTTCATTAACAATTCTATTGACAATGTTAGGCACTATTTGTATTGGTAATCCTCCAATAGGTCTAACTTCTATTGATTCCTTCTATCTAGGGGGTATATTTCTATTCATATTTTGATTTTGAATGGTAGCATTTCCAAATACATGGTCTAGATGATTGTTTAATTATTGAATTATCTTTTTTAACTTCTCTATTCTAGATCCTTGTTCAATTAATATTTTATAACTTATATTTTTGTCATTTATATTTTCTCCTCCTTGGAAATTGTTATTTCTCAAAGATAAGTTCGGGTGATTTCTCTAATTAGGGTTATAAGAATTTTCAAAGTTATCTTTCTAGTTTCTAGTACAAATAATATTTAAGTTATTAATATTTGCATTCTTTTCTGCTAGTTTTTTATTTAATGATAACTCCTTTTTTTTTTTTGTTAACTCAGTTAATTTAACTTCAAGCATAATGCTTAAATCTATTTCATGCATTCCCCTTGGCAATATTCTTTTATCTGTAATAGCTTCAATCGAGTTTTCCCACTAAGTAGTTTTTTTTGTAAAGTTTTCTAAATATGCCCATGCTTTTTCACTACACAGTTTTAAAAATCCATTCTAACAAGTAGATTCTAATAAAGATTTAGTTGAAACATTTATGCCTTCATAAATTATACCTATTAATTGTGCTTTACTCATTGCATGATGTAGACATTGAGTCAGTAAATCTTTAAATCGTTCAAAATATTTTCAAAATGGTTCTCACTATTTTTGGCTACACATTAATATTTCCTTTTTCTTTCTAATCGTTTGATGTGTTAGATAATATTTTTCTAGAAAAACAGAACAAAATTCAGTCTAAGTAGAAATTGAATCAGGCGATAGAGTATATAACCATCTCTTAGCTGTGTCTTTTAAAGCAAAAGAAATATATCGCAAAAGGAATATATCTAAGTTTAATAACATCAATACCTATGTTCAGTATTTTCATCATTTGACAAACTTCATTAAATTCTCTAAGGAAATAATAGACATCTTCTCTTTCTAATCTATGAAAGTGTGGTAATTGACTAATATAATTAGATTTCAGTTCAAATCTTTCTCCTTCAAAGTTTGGCAATTGAATACATGAAGGCTCATCAACTAGTTCAGGATACAAAATTTCTCCTAATGGTTTTTCTATTGGAGCAGTCATATCTTTGTTCTCCTTTAAAGAAATGTTAGTTACACCCCTAAGGATTTCATTAAAGTCCTCTTCAGAAAATTTTTAAATATGCTTCTGTGTTAAATAATCTCATCTAGGTGTTCTTACTAATCGTTTAATATTGAAAGAACAAGTCTATGTGCTTATAAACTCTTAACATAAAGTAAAATTGCAAAAGATTAATTACATACTAGTCTGAAGCTTTGTTCTCAATAAATAATTATTGATAGATAAAGTTGAATCAGCTACTTCTCCTTCCAGTTTCCTAACGAATTTTCTTTCCTTTTCTCAATTGCTGGTAACTAGTAAATAACATTTTATTCTATATTTATAATGCACGTCTATAAGGCAAATGAATATCGTTGCAAGAATGTGTCTTGTAACGTGAGGTATGGTTTCTATTTTTATGGATATGTATTCTACTTTTAATTTTAAATTTCAGTAACCGCTAAACTCACAAAGTTTTGTTCGTAGCTAAAAGAATAACCATTACACTAATTCTACAAACTAACCTCGTTGAGTTATCTGATAACTCAACGGACTAGCTTTGGTTACTGTTTGCTAACTCCATGGACTAACTTTATTGAGTTACAGATAACTCATGAAGTGACCTTATATTTTAATATTGACTTCATGGAGTTAAGGTTAACTCCACGAACTAACTTCATTGAGTTAACACTTAGTAAATTTTTCTAAAACTTACTCCTTATCCTAACTAAAACTTACTCCTTATCTTAACTTCTATATTTTTTTCCTCCTACATTTTATTAACTTAAATATAGTTAAATACATTACATTAATGCAGTGTTTCAATTTAAACTCATTTAAATTTGAACATTATATGCATATTTAACTTATAGTTCATTTCTTGTTATGCAGAATTTACATGTTACTTTTCAGTAGGTAGATATATTCAGACATTATCAAATCATCATGCATTTAACGACATCATTAATAAAATTGTAAAACTTGTAAAACAATCTTGCAAAGCTTTAAACAAATATATAATATTCAATACAACTTTAAATCATCTATTCTCAAACATTAATTTAGAAACATCTTGCTGTTCAAACATTTATATATATAAATAATTTACAATACATACAATCAAATATTTTTCAATACAAATAGACAAACAATACATTTTGATATTTCTTCTTAAGTTCATCTACTTCCTTCTAGAGTTTTTCTAATTGTTGTTCTAATTGGTTTATATGTTCTACAACTCCTATAAAGTCTCTAGAAGGTCTAGCAATAGAAACAGCAATAGCAGTATAATTTCTATATTCCTTCACTAAAATGGCTCTGGATCTTATCCTCTTGGATGTCCATTTTGTAAAGTCAATTCCTTCCATCATTAATATTGGAATTAAATCTCCATAAAATAACTTTTTCTTTACTGCTTTGAGCTTAGAGATAAATATTTTGTACCAATTTACTTGAATTCTGTTTACAACTGCATATGTAGCCTACTTGACAAATTGACTCAGTTTAATGTTGTGACCTTGTCTTTGATAAACTATCTTCACTAGTATAGTTGCCACCATGTGTGCCTTTCCATTTAAGTACTTCATTCTATTAAGTATTGGCACACGAGAGTCACTAGCTATGCACTGCTTAATTTCTTGTTCAGTCTATTTCACTATAGTTGTTTCTTCCAGAATTTCAATTCCTTCATTTTTCAATCCAAAAATGTTGTGGAGAAGCTCAGTTGTTATCTGAATATTAACTTCTTCCACATTAGAAATTAATTTTCCTTCTTCCTCTCTTAAATTTGTATAAAAGCAGGACACTAAATTTTCATAAACTGCATACCCTTTTTCTTTTGGAATAAATTGTAGTAGGCCTTGAAATTCAAACAATTCTTTAATCTCCTTCATTCCAGTCCAGTCAATTGGCCTACTATAAATTATATCATACCTCTTTATCTTTCGATATTTGTTGTATGCTTCCTGACTTCAAAAGTGAACTTCATTTAGAATAGTTGCTTTTGTAGGGTTAGGAATTTGGATTTGTTGCTTTAGAGGGATTTGTTCTTGAACTTGCTCTTTAATTTGCTGAGTTTGTTCTTGTAATTGTTGCTGAAAATAATCTGGAGATTCCTACTCTTTTGCTCTGAATTGTTGTGGAAAGCCAGCAGAACTTTCCACATTTTTATCTTGAATTTTCTCCATAAGTTGCTGAAGAGTTTCATTCTCTTTAGAGGAATCTGTTGAATTCTTTTCTTCTTGTTCAACTTCCTGCTCAACTTCTTCTCTTTCTTCTTCCTCCTCACTACCAATATGCATTGTTACTGTTCTTTTTGATTCTGAGGCAGATTGGAATGGAGTTACAGACATAGTATTTTCTACCCTAACTTCAGTTTCTAATTCTTCAGGCTGCAAACTAATTTTAGCCTATTTTACTTCTTTTCTTTGCTCCTACTCTTGATCTTTTTCTTCTAATAGCAAATCTACAAAAATGGGCTGTTTGTGCCCTACTATATACATTATAGGCTCAGATTTGATTATTGCTTGAGCTTCAGACACTATCTCTTTTCCTTTTCTTCTCCTTAACAGTTGTGTCTGATCTTCTTCTTCTTCTTCTTCTTCTTTAGATAACAGGTCAACAAGAATGGGCTCTTCAGGACCTCGAGCCACAAGTAATTCCTATTTCACTATTTGCTCTATAGTTGTTGGTCTCGAAGTACCAACCTTAGTTTCTCTTATAATAGGTATGGTAGTGGCTTCTTGATGCTATTCAACTTTAGCTTTGTATTGGGCCTTCAACTTTTCTACAACTCTCCTTTTGTGAAGTGCATCAAACACCAAATGTGCTTTAGCTACTGCCAAATCTTCTAGTTCTCCTTGGTTTTTCCTAACTCGAACCAGTTCTTCAAACTCTCTCAACTCTTCTTCAGTAGAAGACCCCATAACTACCACCATTTCTAGTGGTTTACGTGGTGGAATTGAAGGTCCTACTTATTGTGCTGTTGTAGCTGGCATTTCACCTTGCTCTTTCAACTGTTGTTGTGATGATTTCGGCTACTGCTCTTGTTTTTCCTACTCTCTCTATTCTTTAAAATGTTGTTAAGTTGCTTTTGCAGCTATCTTCCTTATAAACCATAGTCGAGATTTCCTTCTTATAAGTTCTAGAGCAACTTCATTATGTTGTCTGATTTTTCTTTCTCTATTGATGACTACTTCTGTAGCTATCCGTATTCTTGTTTCCATTATATTAGGTATTCTAACATTCAAATTTACGAGCTTTTTGGTAAAGAAGAATAGATTATCCTCTACCTTTTCCAGTTGCTTTTCTCTCGTGGTGTTTCTGATCTTTTTCCATGAATGCCATTCCTTCGATTTTTTGAGAATTTCGGTAGTGTCAAATTGATCCCAGAAGTTTTGCTCCATCTTTGTCTTAGTTGCATTACAGAATGGAACAAAATCGCTTTGACTTTTACTGTTTTAAGTTCTAAATGATTACTGTGAATAATACCCCTAAATCCTAAGTTTTAATATAAATAAACCCAAAATTTTTGATAGGTAATCAGGTCATTTCCCGCGTAAACTATCACTACTTACATATACTACTCTATGGAGTTACAGTTAACTTCATGGACTAAGTTTGTGGACTTACCTTAAGTACTTTGTTGAGTTACAATTAACTCAATGGAGTAAGTTCGTTCACTTATTCTAGACTCAACGAAGTAAGTTTGTTGAGTTAAGCTTAACTCAACGGACTTCCTATAAAGTTATAACTAATAAAAATACTTATAAAATTAATTTTTTAATTTGGTCAAGACTAAAGAATCTTTAATTTGACTGACTCTTAATTTTTTCTATTTGCTTAACTTTAGTCAAGCTGTTGCTTTTCCTTGGTCGAACCAAAATTACTAAATTTTTTTTCTTTTTCTACTGGTTAATAGATACCATGCTTTGGTAAAATCGACGTTTTTACTTAATATTATCTATATTTTATTTTTTGTTATGTTTCGGTCAAATTGATGGATCCCTTTGGTGTGATCGTAACAATATTTTTTTATTTTACTATATGTTTCGGTAAAATTGATAATTTCTTTTGGTTGAACTGTTACTATATTTAAAATAAGTTTTTTTTTTTTTACTGACAAACATACATATATATCTATTTAATAAAGCTCGAGTAGTCTTCTACTTTTACTTCTTCTATAATTCTAAAGGAACTTTTTGGAATTTTTAGAATAGGCCTAAGTCTTTGTCCATTTAATTTAAACATATTCTAATTTTTAGGATTTTCAATTTCAACAACTCCATAGGAATAAATATTTCAAATTATGTAAGGTCCTGCCCATCTAGATCTTAATTTTCCTAGATAGTTATGAAGTCTATTCATGTAAAGATATACTTCTTGTCCTATTTCAAAAGTTTTTGAAATAATTTTCTTGTCAAAGTTTTTGAAATAATTTTCTTGCCATGCCAAAACTTCATTTTCTTTTTTTCTTTTATAGTTTTCAAATAAGCTTCATTCCTAAATTCTTCTAACTCAATTAATTACATTTTTCTATTTTCAGCACCTTGATTTAAATTATTATTCAAAGTTTTTAATCCTAATAAGTTTTATATTCAATTTCAGTTGGTAAATGGCAACTTTTTCCATATACTATTCTAAAAGGTGACATAACTAAGCTTGTCTTATAAGCTGTTCTATAAGCCCAAAGTGCATCTATTAATCTATTAGTCCAATCTTTTTTAGTAGGATTTACTACTTTTTCTAAGATTAACTTAATTTGTTTGTTTGCACTTTCTACTTGTTCACTTATTTGCAGATGATATGATGTTGCAATTTTGTGATTTACTCTATATTTCTTCATTAAGGCTTCAAAACTTCTATTACAAAAATGAGTTCCTCTATCACTAATAATAGCTTTAGGTATTCCAAATCTAGCAATTATATTAGTTCTTATAAAATGTATTACCACTTTGTTGTCATTAGTTTTTGTAGGAATAACTTTTTTCTATTTAGATACATAATTCACCTCCAACAATATATAATTAAATTGATTAGATATAGGAAATAAACCCATAAAATCTATTCCCCACACATCAAAGATTTCAACTTCAACAATGAGATTCAAAGGCATCATATTCCTCTTTGATATCCTTCCTATTTGTTGACATTTTAAACAACTTAAGTAATATTTATGAGCATCTTTAAATAGTGTTAGCTAATAAAATCCATATTGTAGAATTTTGGCAATAGTTTTCCTTGAACCAAAATGTCCTCCACATGCTTGGTCATGGTAGAAAAATAATATGCTCTGATATTCAATTTCTAGAACACACCTTAAAACTAGATCAAGACATTTCTTGAATAAGTATGGTTCTTCCCAATAATAATATTTTACTCTTAAAAAGAATAATTTCTTATCCTGTCTATTCCAATCCTTGGGTGTTAAACCAGTAATTGGGTAATTAACTATGTCTGGATACTAAGGCATTATGTTTATGGTCATTAATTGTTCATCAAGAAAATTATCCTTAATTTTAATGTTTGATTTTTCTATTTGTAATATTGAAAAATGATTTGCTACTACATTCTCACAACCTTTTTTATCTTTAATTTCTAGATCAAATTCTTGCAAAAATAATATCCACGAGATCAATCTAGGCTTAGTCTCTTTCTTTGCTATTAGGTATTTTAAAGCTGAATGATCCATGTATACTATCACTTTAGCTCCAATCAGATATGATCTAAAGTTTTCTAAGGCAAACACAACAGCTAATAGTTCTTTTTTAGTAGTTGTATAATTAACTTGAGCATCATTTAAAGTTTTGCTTGCATAATGAATTATTCTAGGAGATTTTTCTATCTTCTGTCCTAGCACTACTCCTACAACAAAATCAGATGCATCGTACATTAATTCAAATGAATGGCTCCAATTAGGTGCTTGTATTATAAGGGTTGAAATCAAGCTAGTTTTAAGCTTGAAAAATTCTTTTTTGCAAATTTTATCAAAGTTGAAAGGGACATCTTTTAATAGATTAGTAAAAGGTCTAGCTATTTTGCTAAAATCTTTAATAAATCTTCTATAAAATTCTACATGTCCTAGAAATGATTTAATATCTTTTATAGATTTAGGTTTTGTAGATTAGAAATTACTTCTATTTTAGCTTTATCTACTTCCAACCCTTTCTTTGAAACATATCCCAAGACTATTCTTTGTTTAACCATGAAGTGACATTTTTCCCAATTTAGAACTAGATTTTTTTCCACACACCATTTAATACTTGGTCTAAATTGTTTAAACACATTTCATATGAAGTTCCATATACAAAAAAATCATCCATAAAAATTTCTAAAAAATCTTAAGTCATTATAGTGAATATGCCTTACATACACCTTTGAAAGGTAGCTGGTGCGTTGCATAATTTGAATGACATCCTCTTAAAAGCATAAGTTCCATTAGAACATGTGAAAGTTGTTTTCTCTTGATCCTTTAATGCTATTGGAACTTGTTTATATCCTAAATAACTGTTTAGGAAATAAAAATATTCTTGCCCTACTAATTTCTCTAGCATTTGATCTATAAAAGGTAAGAGAAAATGATCTTTACTAGTCACAACATTCAACTTCCTATAGTCTACACACACTCTTCAGCTTGATTGAATTCTAGTAGGTATCAAATTCTGACTTTCATTCCTAATAACTGTTAATTCTGATTTCTTGGGAACTACATGGATTAGACTAACTCATGAGCTATCAGAAATCAGATAAATTATGTCATTATCTAACCATTTCACTATTTCCTTTTTGACTACTTCTTTAAGGTTTGGATTTAATCTCCTCTTAGGAATTCTAACTGGTTTAGCATTCTCTTCTAAATATATGTGGTGACAGCATATAGTTGCACTTAACCCTTTTATATTAGCCATAGTCCATCCTATTGCCTCTTTATAAGTTTTTACTACATCTTTTAATTTAGAAACTTGATCCTCTTTAAAATCTAAAGCAATAATGATTGGACATGTTTTCTTTTCTTCCAAAAATATATAGGTTAATTCAAGAGGTAAAAGTTTTAAATCTAAATATTAACCATCAAAAGCTAGAGCTCCTAATTTAACATTTTCATCTTCAATATTAACCTCTTCTTGATCTCTTTCTACATCTATACTTTCACTTACTTCTAAATTTTCAAAATGTAATTGCCTATTTAATTCTTCTTGAATCACATCATCTAGCATATCTCATTTATCCTCTAAAAAGTCTATAGTATGGAAGGACATTTCTAACTTCTCAAACTTTTCTGGTTTGAAAATATTTAATTGAGTATCCTCATTACCATATGTTAATTTCATCACTTCAGTTTTACAATTTATAATAGCCCTTGATGTTGCTAAAAATGGCCTCCTCAAAATTAAAGATGTATCATGATTCTGATGCTTAATTTGTTGGGAATCCAAAATCACAATATCAATAGGATATATGAAATTTTTGATTTTAATTAGGACATCTTCTATTTTTCCTCTAGGGTATTTTATACTTTTGTCTATTAATTGAATGACAATTCTATTAGGAATTAAGCATTCTAATCCTAAAGATGCAAATATATCACTAGGCATAACATTTATATCTGCACTTAGGTTTATTAAGGTTCTTTTTAGAATGGTATTTCCTATGGTGTATGATATAACAGAGATTATTGGATTAAAAATTTTTTTAGGAATTTATGGCAAAAATAGAGAACTACTTTACTTAGCTAAAAAGACTTTCCTTAAAGTTTTTCACTCTCTTTTCTTAGTACACCAATCCTTAAGAAATTTAGCACAAAGTGGCATTTTATGTAATAAGTCTAATAAAGAAATGTTACCTTGTACTTTTTTAAAAATTTCTCTAATTTTTTCTTATTTTTCAGGAAATGTTTGTTGTAATCATTCAAGATAGGGTGCTAATGATTGTGATTTAAAAGATTCCTTTTCTTTCATTTCATTCTTTTGATCATTTTTAGTCTTATTTTCAGATTCAGATTTTTCTTCATTGATTTCTAAGTTTTTAGATATTACATTTTCATTATCATTTTGAATTTTGTTCTTACTTAGCTCCACTTTGCTTTCTTTTTGAGTTCTTAGTGGTATATCAATTTCAGATCTTAATGTTATATATATATCTCCTAGATTTTCATTACTTTCTTCATGTTCTTGTATTTCATTTTCATAATTTTGATCTTCAATTATTTTCAGTTTTAACTTACATTTTTTAAATTCTATTTTATTGGTATTTTCTTTTGTTTGTATGTCTTGCAAATTATGCAAATCTATAACATTAAAGTTTTCATTTATATTTTCCTGTTGCATAACTTAAAATTTCATTGTTAATTCATCCAATGCTTTTAGCTTTCTTTCCAAATCATCTAGTCTCACTGTATTCAATTTTTGATCAATTTTCATTATGGTTTATTCAGTTTGGGTTGTGAAAAGTTAAATTAGATTGATTTGTTTTTATGCTTATATTAATAAATTCTTTTAGAAGTAAACAAACAACTTTTCACACAAATTAGATATTAAGTCCAATTTGTATTTTTACCTGCAAGTACAAGCTGATCCTATAGAGATTGAGTAAGAATTGTGTACTATTTTGATTTTTATGTTGAAGTTAATATGTGTTCAATTAAGCACTTCGTTGAGTTACAGTTAACTCAATGGACTTAGTTCGTGGAGTTATGGTTAAGTCAACGAACTAACCTTGTAGAGTTAACTCTACGAGCCTACCTTTTTAGTTAAATATTTGTTGAGTATTTTTGTTTTGATGATGTGTGTTGAATGAAAATAATCATATTTGCTCAATTACTATTGCTTGTGAAAATAAATTAAAATCATCAATTAATACAGAAAAATCTTACTGATATAAATACTTGTCTGTATTAGATCTGAAGTTAATAACTAGTCATTTCGTTGCATTAATTTCTCATTTAGCTAAACATTAAGTTAACGTGTGTTTTTATTGAAAAGCATGATATGTTTTAATGTTATATCTTCTGTATCATGAACAGTGCACATTTAGACAACTCGTTAAGTTAGAGTTTTGTTTGTATAGAGGTCACGTGAGAACTCGTTAAGTTAGAGGCTTAAAGGTTAAAATAGGTCACGTGATAACTCGTTAAATTAGTGAGTAAAAGAAGAGACAAACTTGTTAAGTTAGTGTTATACACGTGGTGAAATTATAAGTTACGAATGTTGTATTGTATCACGTGAGGTGCACATGTTTAACTCGTTAAGTTAACATAACTAAATGCATTGAGTTGCTATATTGAATACTAAGGCAACGCGTTAGTTTAGCGTTATAAACTTAAGTTGTTATTTTTGCACGTGGTAAAATTCTTATTATAAAAACATTTGTTTATTACTGGTTCGTTGAGTTATCATAACACAACGGAGATGGTTCGTTGAGATATCATAACACCACAGACATAGTTTGTTGAGTTAGCTATAGTACTTGTCACGTGAAATGGCACATGAGGAACTCGTTAAGTTAGAAATGTTAAGTTATATATATACTTGTGTTACTCGTTTAGTTAACATTAAAGTAACGACTTCTTATTACACTAATGAAAAACTTTTGGACGGGAAAGTTTATTTTGCAGGAAATTTTTTAGAGATCCAGGACTGATGATTAAAGAAAATTTGAAATATAAATGTGGGTTAGAACGTGTGTGTTTCAATGAAGGAAAAAGAAAAGACGTGGAGAAGTGGAAAACTGGTGGTGGTTAAACGTGAAGGATATGCATGAAATGAAGATATAGTATAAAAGGCATAGAATTCTTGTTGATCAATTTATCCTTGCACACAAAATGAAAAATCTTTTCAAGGATCAAACCATCCCTACACACCAAAAGAAAAATCTTTTTCAGGGATCAAAAACACCTCTTCTCGGGAAAAATCTCTCAAGTGGAAGAAAGTTCAGTGAAGCATAAAAAGGTAAGATTTTCGTCACTGAAGATTTGAAGTATTAGAAGAAAGCAAATTCGGTGAAGCATGAAAAGACAAGATATTCGTCACTGAAGAATTGCTGAAGAAGAAAAAGAAGAAGAAGAAAAATCTCAAACAGGGAGAAAAGTTTTAAATTCCGCAAATTAGTTTTCTCTGTTTGTAGTTATGAAATTGTTTAAATGATACATGGTATCGAAATATAATTGCATCTACAATTTCTGAGGAGAATTGAATTGTATATTGTAATTGAAACCTTGAATAAAAATGATTTTAGGAAAACAATATCTCGACTTGTTTTTGAGTTTTAAAGTTTCAATTATATTTCAAAAAATATTAAAAATACACAATTCCCCCCCTCTTGTGTAGCCATACGATCCTACAATATTGTTATTCATAGAGGAATTTGACTATCCATTGGGCAGTTCCACAAAATGTAAATAACATCAATTAAGCTTTTTAATGTTAATTAATCTGAGATTTGTCATTAAGTAACACTAACATTCAGATATTTCAAACATTAACCATTAAGATTTTTAAGTATCCTAAACAAATCAATTTCAATGAATAATAAAACTATTTTCTATTTTTTAAATCAAACAAATATAAAACATTCACAATACTAACAATGATAACATTAATCATGATACAAAACAAACAATATAACACTTTAATACTAAATGTAAACATAGGTAATGAGTTGTTTTTGGTATTTTTGTTTTGATATGCTCCTGAAGATGAGTGAAAGGTGAAATGTAAAAATTTCTATCGATAATAAAAACTTATGTCACTACATGTGACGCGATTACACCACTGAAAACTTAATCACTTACAATCTTGCCTCTTCTTCCTATAGAATCGCAAACCAAGAATTGTAAGTTGATCTCCTCTTCAACATACTAGCATCAACCTAAAACCAATGCTAGAAGCTTTACGATCTCTTGATATATGAGTTAGTGCTTGGTGAAAATGGCTTCCCTTCCTATAACGCAGTCATTCCTCATAGTGGTTATCAATCACTGTGTTTGGCTCGGAATTGACCTGATTTCTAGAAAGTATCCTCACAAACCTCTAATGGTTGGTGATTTTGGTGGTGTTGTGGAGCTTTAGGGAATTTTCAACACTTTCTGTAGTTAGCGCAATTCTCCACACACACATACACAGTTTTTCTCCTTTTCTTTTATATTTCTTTTAGTAGTAACTATTTCTGCTTAAATGATCGGTTGGATTTCCTTCATTCATATCAACGATGGTGATTTCTTCTTCATTCTACGAGTTAATTCCTGCATGATACGTGCAATCGTGGTTTTCCTTCGAATTTCTTGTTTATGCAACTTCTACAGTGGCACGTTAGAAAATAAATGGTCCATGGAGTTAGTGTTACTCAACGGACTTACTTCGTTGATTTAACTATAAAATATGTGTAATAAAGAAATAACTTATAAGCTTAAAATACTAACACAACGTGTTACCTTAGTATATATTCAAGTACCTCAACGTGTATAGTTATGCTAATTTAACGAGTTAAAAATGTACAGCTCACGTGACATAATAAAGCATTTAATTTTAATACGTGCATAAATCTAACTTAACAAGTTCAGATATACAACTTACAGTTTTTATTTGCTAACTTAACGAGTTCTCACATGATCTTTTTACACCTTTAAACCTATAACTTAACGAGTTGGCACGTGATCTTTCAACAAAAAGAACACTAACTTAACGAGTTGTTACTGTGCACCTGTACATGATATAAATATGTGTAAATAAAATAGATCATGCTTAATACTATAAAACCACACTTAAATCAGGTTTTCAAATCACAACACGTGTACTCTAGGAAATAATAAAATATTCTTTTAGCGTTTAAAACATAACTATCCGGTACATGAAATATAACTCTTCAAAATAACAAACAATTCAAATACTTAGAAATTAAAAAGCCTGTAACTTATCGACAGTGCGAAAATATACTTAATTAATACTAATTCCTTGAAATTATGTAGATTCTTTCATTAAGACATGTAACAGTGTAATTATAACATAATGACTTAATTCTCATATGATAAGCTAAATATTATGCAATTAACCATTATTTAACCCTTAATATTATGCATTTTTTCATTCTAAACACTTAATATCTAATTTGAAAAGTTTGAATCATACAAGAGCTTTCATTAGTAAACTACTAAGATCTAAGATCTAATTAATTGGTCTTTCTAAAGTGCTAGAACTAATTCTTCATTTTTCTATCTTCAGAATACATAGATTAGATTAGTATAAAGATATTCTGTACTTTTTAGTAATCTATTTTAACATTGTTTTCTCCTCTTCAACCTGCAAATATATTTAAAACATATGTAAATTACATACAAAATATATTAACATCACATAAGTGGTAATTACCTCCCAACACATGTTCAACAAAAAAAACACTAACTCAACGAGTTGTTACTGTGCACCTATACATGATATAAATATGTGCAAATAAAATAGGTCATGCTTAATACTATAAAACCACACTTAAATCAGGTTTTCAGATCACGACAAGTGTCCTCCAAGAAATAATAAAATATTCTTTTAGCGTTTAAAACATAACTATCCAGTAAATGAAATATAACTCTCCGAAATAACAAGCAATTTGGATACTTAGAAATTAAAAAGCTTGTAACTTACGATAGTGCAAAAATATACTTAATTAACACTAATTCCTTGAAATTATGTAGATTCTTTCATTAAGGTATATAACAGTGCAATTATAACATAATGGTTTAATTCTCATATGATAAGCTAAATATTATATAATTAACCATCATTTAACCCTTAATATTATGCACTTTTTCATTTTAAACATCATGTATCGAGCTTTCAGTCAACAATCCCAAATCTGATCAGGATCTTAGGTTGCCAAATTTTAAGAGTCCTTTTTTAGGTCAACAATCCTTACATACCTATATGCTCAAGTACAAAAGGCTCATGATTAAACAAAATAATAAACTCTGAAGGTTTTCTTTTTATCCTTTTATTTCTTTCAACATGGTATATATATGTATTTCATTAATACAAATGCAATAAAACACAAATCTCATATAATCCTGCTTCTATAATCTATTGAAAAATATGAATTCATATCAATAAGATCATACTTTTTCTGTAATTTAATATGATTTACCCATAAATAATTTTACAAGTTTAATCCATCAAATTAAATGTATCCTTAATCATATGCATTTCATTTAATCTAAGAATCAACATTTCATCTCTTTCAGGATTTCAGATGATTTTCTGAATTTCAATTAAACATTCTGATTTCCTTGTAAAATTGTGAAACTATTAAACTCATAAAATTCAGTAAAACATAAGATACTATACCAAATTTGTATTAATAGTAAAGTATTGTAGTATCTTATATAAGTATTCGAATTATCTCTTTCTCATATCTACATTTTGCATTGTCTTCAATGTAAAAGATTTACAGTAAATTCAGTATATACTAGCAGGCATGATAAACTATTTCATTAACTTAGCACTTAACAAACTAAGTTCGTTGAGTTAATAAATAACTCCACGAACTGTGCATGAATATAAATTCAAGATAAGTAATTAATCACATATCTTGTTCTTTTGTATCTCCATTAATATCTTTCGACTTTTGATTTTGAAAAACTTTTCATTCACAAATAAAAGTAAAACATATAATAAAATAACAATTAACAACAAAACATAAATTGTTAAATATGTGCCTTGTGTGAAACCTAGGCTCCTACGCCTTTAGTGGCTCACAAGCAAGCTAATTGCTTTCTCAGAATAGATACCAACAAACTGAGAGATTGATATTTTGTTTTTCTTTCCTTGTAAGATAAATAAAACATAAACTAAAGCTTTTTTTTTTCTAAAAATAAATGCAAAATACACAAAACATTAAAAATACGAAATCACAGTTTAAAAACATGATTGAAAAGTAGTGACAAATAGAATAAACGTGTTAGTCCAAGAAAAACCTTTAGGCATAATTCTTTTTGCTATTAATTCTGTTTTAATGTAGTCTGCTTTCCTTTTTAATTTATAAACTTGCAATATGTTATCGACACTAAATATGAGTATATTACCATTAATGAATTGAAATGCAGAAATGGATCCTTTTTAGTTCCAAGATAATGTAGTTGTTTCTATTTTCATATATATTTTAATATATTCCTCTTTCCACTTCCATTCATTCAAGTCTTTCATAATCCATATTTGAAATTTCATCAATTCATCCCACCATCTTACTAGACATAAAGTAGGATCATTAAATTCATTATACCATACTCCTAATTGAATTTTATTATGTTCTGCAGATGGTGGTTCAGTTATAGCTTTAGGTATAGATAATATTTCTATATATTCATCATAATTGTCTATGTTTACTATGTATAGATTAGATCTAAATGCAATTGATATATCCATGACTAGATATATATATCCATCAAATATCACATGTATATTGTTAACTGGTGTTTTCTCTCTTAGATATATCATAATATTTTCATTCCAAGACCTATTCATAAAATTATACACACTTAAACATAGTCCTTCATCCTAATTTCTAGTTGGTCTCCAATAATATAATTTTTCAGGAATAGTCAAATTCTTATCAAAGAATGTTAAAGCTGACTTACAATTTTCAATTGGTACTTCAAACCTATTAGGTATTCCTATATTCCATTCTTCTTTAGTGATAAGATTTCTAATAAAAATATCAGGTAATAGAATAGCATACCTTGGTTTGGTTCTATATATGATCAATCCTTCATCTATTCCCATAATATGATCTATTCCTTCTAATGTCTTTGGTGGAATTCCAACAGTTTCTTCTATATTCAAGTATTCATCACTAATTGCACTACAATTGAATGACTTTCATAAAAATCTCTCTCTAATTTTAGTCATCTTCATAACTTGTAGTCCATGAAAATATTTTTCTCTAACACATTCCTTAATTTGTCTTGAAACAACATAATCTACACAGATCTTTAGCTAATAAATTACTCAATATTTCTCTCAATGCATCCAAATGGTAATTTCATCAATTCCATTTGTTGTGATTATGTATTCAACAACATAAAACAAAATTTTAAAAGAAATAAAATTAAAATAGCTACTTACAGATACCTCCGTGGAGTTAAGTCGTAACTCAATAGACTAAGTTTGTTGAGTTAAGTAATATATTATGGTACTACTAACTATAACTAAAACTTCCATTTTTTTTTCTATGCTTTTTCTTTCTATAATTTTCTACTTACTATATTATACATAGTTGCTAATAATTGTGCTGCTTCATTTAGCTTCCCTCCCATAGGAGGTATCAATTTCATTAACAATTCTATTCAAAGGGTTGGTACTGCTTGAATTGGCAATCCTCTTGTAGGTTTAACTTCTATTAATTCCTTCTGTTTAGGGGATATATTTTTATTCATATTCTAATTTTGAATGACAACATTTCCAAACACATGATCTAAACGATTGTTTAATTGTTGAATAATTCTTTCTAATTTCTCTATTCTAGATCTTTGTTCAATTAATGCTTCATAACTTATGTTTTTATCATTTATATTTTCTCCTCCTTGGAAATTGTTATTTGTCCAAGATAAATTAGGGTGATTTCTTCAATTAGGGTTATAAGAATTACCAAAGTTATTTTTCTGATTTTTAGCATAGATAACATTTAAGTCATTAATATTTGCATTCTTTTCTTCTAATTTTTGATTTAATGATAACTCTTCTATTTTCTTTGTTAATTATGTTAATTTAACTTCAAGTATAGTGTTCGAATCTATTTCATGTATTCTTCTTGGCAATATTTTATTATCTATAATAGCTTCAATCGAGTTTTCCCACTAAGCTATTCTTTTTGCAAAATTTTCTAAGTATGACATGCTTCTTCACTACATAATTTCAAAAATCCATTATGATTGAAAATAATGAAAGTAAGAACACACAAAATCACAGCTTAAGAACATGATTGAAAAGTAAGAACAAATGGAATAAATGTATCAGTCCAAGCAAACTTTTTAGGCATAGTTCTTCTTGCTATTAATTTTGTTTTAATGCAGTTCTTGTTCCTTCTTAATTTGTAAACGTGTAATATATTATAAATTCCAAATACAAGTGTATTACCATTAATGATATGAAATGCAGAAAGGGATCCTTTTTGGTTCCAAGGTAATGTAGCAGTTTCTATTTCTACATCTATTTCAATATACTCCTCTTCCCACTTCCATTCATTAATGTCTTTCATAATCTATATTTGAAATTTCATCAGTTCATCCCACCATCTTATCAGACATAAAGTAGGATCATCTTCTTCATTATACCACATTCCTATTTGAATTTTATTAAATTCTATAGATGGTGGTTTAGCTATTTCTCTCGGTATAGGTAAAATTTCTAGTAGATGCTCAAAGCACATGACAAGTAAGAAAAGCTTTTTTGACTTAGTTAAAAACTTAAGTTCAGGATCTGTTAAGTTTAGAAATAATGAAAAATGTAAAATAACTGCAATAGGAGATATTACATCTGAAAATGGTATAATTGAAAATGTCTTGCATGTAAATGGATTAAAACAAAATTTGTTAAGTGTAGGACAATTATGTGATAAAGGCTATATTGTTTCTTCTAATGCTAAAAACTACTACATTATTGATCCTATCACAAATGAAACAAAATTTACTGGTATTAGAAATTGCTCAATATATACATTAAACTTTCCATGTGAAAATTCTGCAAGCAATTCTTATTTGGTAGCAACTGGTGAAGACGATTGGGTGTGGCATAGAAGACTTGCTCACATCAGCATGAAGAATATCAGAAAACTATCCACAGGTGATCTTGTTAGGGGTCTGCCTAAACTCACTTTTAAGAATGATAGAGTGTGCAGTGAGTGTATGCTAGGGAAGCAGAAGAGAACTGCTCATCACAGCAAAAGTGTTGTTTCCACCAAAAGGCCATTAGAACTGCTACATCTAGATTTGTTTGGTTCTTCTCAAGTATCAAGCCTTAAGGGTCGAAAATATACCTTTGTTATTGTTGATGACTTCTCCAGATTAACTTGGGTAATATTTTTGACACATAAAAATGAAACTTGCAATGAGTTTAGGAATTTCTACATAAGAGTTCAGAATCAGAAGGAACTAACAGTGAAGAAAATTAGAAGTGATCATGGAGGTGAATTTGAAAACTATGAATTTGAAAACCTCTGCAATTCATTTGGAATTTTGCATGAATTCTCTTGTCCTAGAACTCCTGCTCCAAATGGAGTTGTGGAAAGAAAAAATAGGATATTACAAGAAATGGCTAGAACTATGTTAAGTGCCACGAATCTACCTAAATTTCTCTAAGCAGAAGTTGTAGGAACAGCTTGTCACATTTCCAACAGAACTCACATTAGATCCATATTGAATAAGACACCCTTTGAAATTTGGTTCGATAAAACTCCAAATGTGGGCTATTTTAAGACATTTGGATGCAAATGTTATGTCTTAAATACAGGAAATGCTAAAGACAAGTTTGATGCTGAGTTTGAACCTGCCATACTTGTTGGTTACTCCTCGAGAAGCAAAGCTTACAGAGTATATTTTGCTGAAGATAGAAGAGTGGAGTAAAGTATAAATGTTCAGTTTGATGAAGATCTATTCCAGAATTTCAAAAAGCTGAAGATTAATGATGATAGTGAAAATGAAGACTTTGAAGATGATAAAAGCAAGCAGAATACCAATTCACAAGTGTTAGACCAGAATCTCAACCTTAGATATTAGAATCATAACAGTTGGAAGTTTAGATCTGATCATCCCGAGGAACAAATTATTGGAAATATATCCAAAGGAGTACAAACCAGAAGCAAAGCACAAGATATCTATAATTTTCGTGCATTTGTGTCAAAAATAGAGCCAAAATCAGTAAATGAAGCGTGTAAGGATACCTACTGGACAATGGCCATGCAAGAAGAATTAAATCAGTTCCAGAAAAATAATGTGTGGGAACTAATAGAAAAACCTGCAGGAAAATCCATCATTGGAACTAAATGGATTTTCAAAAACAAATTAGATGAAGATGGTAACATTCTAAGAAATAAAGCTCGATTAGTTGCACAAGGCTATAATCAATAGGAAGGTATTGATTATGAAGAAATTTTTGCTCCTGTAGCCAGGATTGAAGCAATCAAAATGTTTCTTGCTTTTGCAAGTAGTATGATGATAAAATTGTTTCAAATGGATGTGAAAAGTGTCTTCTTAAATGGAGAAATTCAAGAAGTATTTGTTAAACAACCTCCTAGATTTGAAGATGAATTCAAGCCGGATCATGTCTACAAACTGAGAAAGGCTCTATATGGTTTGAAGCAGGCACCTAAAGCTTGGTATGAGAAATTGAAAAGATTTTTAATTGAAAACAATTTTTTTATAGGCAAAGTGGACAACACTTTGTTTATCAAAACCTTTGATGTGCACATGTTGATTGTACAGATATATGTTGATGATATAGTTTTTGGAGCCACTTCAGAAGATCTCTGTCATGAATTTCAGAATTTGATGAAAAATAAATTCAAAATGAGCATGATGGGAGAATTGAAGTTTTTCTTGGGATTACAGATTCATCAAATGCATAATGGTATCTTTGTCAACCAAGAAAAATACTACAAAGAGATGTTGAAGAAATTTGGTTATGAAAACATCAAATCCGCAAATACTCCAATGAGCTCAAACATTAAAGTAGAAATGGATGATTCAAGTGTTGTAGTGGATCAAAGGCAATATAAAGGTATGATTGGATCCCTATTATACCTTTCAGCTAGCAGGCCAAATATTATGTTTAGTGTATGCTTGTGTGCTAGATTTCAAGCATCACCAAAGGAATCACATTTGAAATCAGTCAAAAGATTCTTCAGATATTTACAAGGAACAAAAGATTTCGAATTATTCTACTCAACTAACAGTAGTTTAATTTTAACAGGCTATAGTGATGCAGATTATGCAGGGAGCAGATCTGATAGAAAAAGCACCAGTGGTACTTGTCAATTACTTGGATGTTCTTTAATCTCATGGTTCAGTAGGAAACAAAATTGCATAGCTTTATCAACTACTGAAGCCGAGTATATTGCAGCTGTATTGTGTTGTGTACAAATCCTTTAGATGCAACAAACTCTAGCAAATTATAGACTGAAATTTCAGAATTCAATCATATTTTGTGATAACAGCAATGCAATCAGTCTATCTAAGAATACAGTACTTCATTCCAGAGCCAAGCATATCGAGATCAGACATCATTTTTTGAGAGATCATGTGAAGAAACGGAACATTTCACTTAAGCTTGTGCCAACAGAAAATCAACTTGCAGATATTTTCACCAAACCTTTAAATGAATCAACTTTTAATCATATTAGACGAAATCTAGGAATATGTTCTTTACAAGATCTTTAAATATTTTATTCATCAAGCTCACAATATGGGAGCTTGTTTTTCTGCTAACCTACTCGTGCAGGTTATATCAGTTTTACAGAAAATCAATTTTATAATCCTCACCTTTTTATATAATGACAAAAAGGGGGAGAAGGATTTGGAAATTTGTCAAGTATATGGTCACTCATAGTTTTTCCAACAAGAATTAAAAGAGAAAAACTCAGCATAGAGATAGGGAGAGAAGTCTACTCAAAGTCAAGGGGAGGAATCCCTCATTGTCAATATAGTTGTGTTAATTTCTTGTTTTATGTTTCTTTGTGTGACTAAATGTATAGAAATACACTAGGGAGTGAAATACATGTAAATAATTGTAAAGGTTTTTGTCATTATCAAAAAGGGGGAGATTGTTAGTACCCGAGTATTTTGATAATGCAAAACCTATGTGAGGAAACATATTGTATTTCACAGTTAAGTCTTACTACATTAGGTCAAAAGGCTGTTAGAACTATTTCCAGGAAGATGAAAAGATCAAGAAAGTTCTAGATGAATAGATCAAGAAGATTCAGCAAAATCGGACAGTTACAGGTCTAAGTATCCAAAGAGCAAGTTTAAAGCAACAACAATTCTATCGGACAATTAAAAGAATAACTATCCGATTTTACAAAGCCTTTGGAGAGTTATTTAATCAGATAGTTAAAGGGATTGAATGATCGGATAGTTAATGAGATAACTATCTAGAAGCTTAAAGGACTTTTCGGAGAGTTACAGGTATAACTATCCGAAAGTTAAGTCATTCAATAAACCACGTGTAGAAATATAGAATGGAAGATTAAAAGATTTGTCAGAGAGTTAGATAACTATCCGAGTTTTCTTTTCAGAGAGTTAGATAACTATTCGAGTTTTTCGGTAAGTTACAAGCACAACTTTCTAGAACTTAAGTCATTTTATTACGCACGTGCAAAATGGAGGAAGCCAGCAGTTGAAAGTTTAAATGGGAAAATCGGAGAGTTAGGATAACTATCCGAAATTTAAAAGAGAGTTTCGGTAAGTTACAGTTTAACTATCCGAAACTTAAGTCAGTGAATTTCTCACGTGCAGAAATCCAAACAGATGCTCAAATAGGTTTTCAGAGAGTTAGAAGGATAACTATCCGAAATTTCAAAAGAGTTTCGGTGAGTTATAGTTTAACCATCCGAAACTTAAGTCATCGAATTTCCCACGTGCAGAATTCCAAACAGTGGCTCAAATAAGTTTTCGGAGAGTTAGAAAAATAACTATCCGAAATCCTGAAGAATTTCGGTGAGTTACAAGATAACCTTCCGAAATTTAATAGAGTCAAGTATACAACTGTTCGGTGAGTTAAAGTTATAAGTATCCGATTGGATGACAGCTCACATTTAAATATTCTAGAATCCTACCTGGCAGTAAAGGATAAGTGATCTTTCGGTGAGTTACAGTTACTCTTCGGAGAGTTGCATAGCTAACTATCTAAAAGAACAGGAAAATCGGTAAGTTGACTTGAAACGTATTTTCTGAACGGTCACTTGCTGTATTGGGACTTGATCCTAATTAAGTACAGTAGAATACATCCATTGGAGGAAAATATGATCGTTGTACATATCAAGTATATATTCAAAATATAGACAACGGATATACGGTAGAGATATACAGTGAGCTACACTTGAATTCCATTCATACACAAGTCTGCAAACAGTGAAGAACATTCAGAAGATCCATTGCAGAAAAAGCTCTTGTGCCAAAACTCTCATTGAAGGTTTAAAGTTGTTGGTTTGTGGCTTCAACCTGAAAGCTACATACAGTGTTGGTTTGAGTTTCGACCTGAAAACTCTAGAGGTTGGTTTACTGAAGTTTTTACCTGAAAACTTCTGTGTAGTTGGTTCTTGCTTTAACCTGAAAGCAAGTCTGTAAGTGTTAATACACTTAGTGAACCTTGAGGGTGGGCTAGCCAATTTGGTGAACCACCTAAAAATTTGCTGTGTGTTTCTTATCTCTGTTAATTTGCATTATATCAGTTTCATCTCATTTCATCTTTCGTTGAATTATTCGATTCAACATTTAAAGAATTTTAAAAATACACACTTTCACCATTTACCCCCCCTTTGGTGAGCCTATCGATCCTAACAAACTCAATGGAATAAGCTTGTTGACTAACTCAAGACTCAACGGAGTAAGCTCGTTGACTAACTCAAGACTCAATAGACTTCACGTACAAGCAGATATAATAATAAAAATATTTAAGATAATAGTTTTTCTTTTTTTTTACTAGTTTAACCGATACTATGTTTCGGTTAGACCAAATTTTTTTCCGGTTGAATCGATACTATGTTTCGGTAAAACCAACATTTTTTTCTAAAAATTAATATACATATTTTTTTATCTTCCGGTCATATCGATGGATCTAGTCAGTTGAATCGTAATGATTTTTATATTTTATATATTTATTTTTTAATATTTTTTTTTAATTTATATATATATATAAACATAAAAACTGATTTCTTACTAAATAAAGCTCGAGTAGTCCTCTACTCTAACTTCTTCTATAATTCCAAAGGAGTTTTTTGGTGTTTTCAGAATAGGTCTAAGTCTTTGTCCATTTAATTTAAATATATTCTGATTTTTAGGATTTTCAATTTCAATAGCTCCATATGGATAAATATTTCGAACTATGTAAGGTCCTACCCATCTAGATCTTAATTTTCCTGGATGGTTATGGAGTCTAGCCATATAAAGATATACTTCTTGTCCTATTTCAAAGCCTTTTAGAATAATTTTCCTATCATGCCAGAATTTCATTTTCTCTTTTTCTCTTATAGTTTTCGAATAAGCTTCATTTCTAAATTCTTTTAATTAAATTAATTACATTTTTCTATTTTCAGCAGCTTCATTTAAATTAGTGTTTAGAGTTTTTAATGCCCAATAAGCTTTATGTTCTATTTCAGCTGGTAAATGACAACTTTTTCCATATATTAGCCTAAAAAGTGACATACCTAAGCTCGTCTTATAAGCAATTCTATAAGCCCAAAGTGCATCTATCAATCTATTAGCCAAATCTATTCTAGTAGGATTTACTACTTTTTCTAAGATTAACTTAATTTGTTTGTTTGCACTTTCTACTTGTCCACTTGTTTGCGGATGATATGATGTTGCAATTTTGTGGTTTACTCCATATTTCTTCATTAAGGCTTCAAAACTTCTATTACAGAAATGAGTTCCTCTATCATAGATAATAGCTTTAGGTATTCCAAATCTAGCAAATATATTGTTTCTTATAAATTGTATTACCACTTTGTTGTCATTAGTTTTTGTAGGAATAGCTTCTATCCATTTAGATACATAATCCACCCTCAATAATATATAATTAAATTGATTAGACATAGGAAATGGACTCATAAAATCTATTCCCCACACATCAAAGATTTCAACCTCAACAATAGGATTAAGAGGCATCATATTCCTCTTTGATATTCTTCCTATTTGTTGACATCTTAAATAACTTAAGCAATATTTATGAGCATCTTTGAATAGTGTTGGCCAATAAAACCCACATTGCAGAATTTTTGCAGCTGTTTTCCCTGAACCAAAATGCCATCCACAAGCTTGGTCATGATGGAAAGACAATATGCTCGGATATTCAGTTTCTAGAACACACCTCCTTAAAACCAGATCAAGACACTTCTTAAATAAGTATGGGTCTTCCCAATAGTAATATTTTACTCTTGAGAAAAACAATTTTTTATCCAGTCTATTCCAATCCTTAGGTGTTAAACCAGTAACTAAATAATTAACTGTCTACACACCAAGGTATTGTGTTGATGATCATTAATTGTTCATCAAGAAAATTATCCTTAATTTCAATATTTGATTTTTCTATTTGTAATCTTGATAAATGATCTTGTACTACATTCTCACAACCTTTTTTATTCCTAATAACTGTTAATCCTGATTTCTTGGGAACTACATGGATTGGACTAACCCACGAACTATCAGAAATCGGATAAATTTTGTCATTATCTAACCATTTCACTATTTCTTTCCTGACTACTTCTTTAAGGTTTGGATTTAATCTCCTCTCAGGAATTCTAACAGGTTTAGCATTCTCTTCTAAATATATGTGGTGACAGCATAAAGTTTAACTTAACCCTTTTATATCAATCATAGTCCATCATATTGCTTCTTTATAACTTTTTACTACATCTTTTAATTTAGCTATTTGATCCTCTTTTAAATATGAAGCAATAATGATTGGACATGTTCGTTTATCTTCCAGAAATATATAGGTTAATTCAAGAGGTAAAGGTTTTAATTCTAAATGTTGCCCATCAGAAGCTAGAGCTCCTAATTGAACATCATCATTTTCTAAATTAATTTCTTCCAGATCTCCTTCTATATTTATGCTTTCATTTTCCTCTAAAGTTTCAAAATTGATTTGCCTATTTAATTCTTCTTGAATCACATCATCTAACATATATCCTTCATCCTCTAAAAAGTTTATGGTATGTAAGGACATTTCTAACTCGTCAAACCTTTCTAGTTTGAAAATATTTAATTGAGTATCCTCATTACCATATGTTAACTTCAATACTCCTGTTTTACAATTTATAACAGCCCTTGATGTTGCTAAAAATGGTCTTCCCAAAATTAAAGATGTATAACTATTTTTATGCTTAATTTGTTGAGAATCCAAAATTACATTATCAATAGGATATATAAAGTTTTTGATTTTAATTAAAACATCCTCTATTTTTCCTTTAGGGTATCTTATACTTCTATCAGCTAATTGAATAACCGTACTAGTAAGAGTTAAGCCTTCTAATCCTAAGGATGCAAATATATCACTTGGCATAACATTTATACCTGCACCTAAGTCTATTTAGGTTCTTTCTAGAATGGTATTTCCTATGATGCATGATATAACAGGGATTCCAAGATCAGATAACTTTTTAGGAATTTATGGCAGAAATAGGGAACTACTTTGCTCAGCTAAAAAGACCTTTCTAAGAACTTTTCGCTCTCTTTTCCTCGTACACCAATCCTTTAGAAATTTAGCACAAGGTGGCATTTTCTGCAATAGATCTAACAAAGGAATGTTAACTTATACTTTTTCAAAAATTTCTCTGATTTTCTCTTATTTTTTAGGTATTGTTTGTTGTAATCTTTCAGGATATGGTGCTAATGATTGTGATTTAAAAGATTCTTTTTCTTTCGTTTGATTTGTTTGATCATTTTTAGCTTCATTAGCAGATTCAGATTGTTCTTCAGTGATTTCTAGATTTTTAGCTATTATATTTTCATTATCATTTTGATTTTTACTCTTATCCACCTTCATATTATTTTCCTTTTGAGTTCTTGGTGGTATATCAGTTCCAGATCTTAATGTTACACATACATCTTCCAGATTTTTGTTACTCTCATGATGTATTTTTATATCATTTTCATGATTATGATCTTCAATTGTTTTTAGTTTTAAAGTGCATTCTTAAAATTCTCTTGCATTAATATTTTCTGTTCGTTGTATATTTTGCAAATTATACAAGTTTATAATATTATAATTTTCATTGTCCTGTTGCATAACTTGTATTTTCATTGTATATTCGTCCAATGCTTTTAGTTTTATTTCTAGATCATCTAATCTCATTGCATTCAATTTTTGATCAATTTTCATTATGGTTTTTTCAGTTTCGTAAATCATATCCTTTTTAGGTTCTAAATATGCTTCCTTATAGTTTAATTGGTTGACTTCTTGTTGTTGACACATAAAGTATTCTAGTTTGTCCAGGTTTTGCTCTATACTACGCTCTAGTCTGTCATACCTATCCCAAACTTCAGTGTCTCTCAACATATTACACATTCTATACTGACCATCAGTTTGGTAAACTATAGGATTCTTATACTCGGCCCTATTATACTGAGGATAATTCATTTGTTGTTCATGGGATCTAACCATATGTAAACGTCTCAGTTTCAAACAGTCAAAAATGTCATGTCCTTCAGAATTGCAAACTTCACATATGCTAATTACAGGTTTCAGAAATCTTTGAGCATATGCATATGCCATATTCTCAATTATAGAAGAAAACACATAACTCTCTAGCTATTAAAACGAAACAGCTCTAACAGTTGCTTATATTAATTCAATTCAATTCTAGTCAACTCAATTCCCCGGCAACGACGCCATAAAACTTGTTTGTGTTTTCCTAGCACGACACCAAAATATCTGATTAGATCTCCAATAACACACCAGAAAAACTTGGATTTGTTTATATCAACTTTATGCTATCACCACATATATTTAGAAGAGAATGCTAAACCTGTTAGAATTCCTGAGAGGAGATTAAATCCAAATAGTCACTTTACCAGAACATGACACGTGTCCACAACTATTTTATAAATAAAAAGAGATTTCGGAGAGTTACACATATAACTATCTGATGCCCAGCTGTAATTTCGGATAGTTATAGATAACTCATCGAAAGTTTACTTAAGTCATGCATTATAGTTTCGACACGTGTACTTCAAGAAATAATAAAATTTTCTTTTAAAACATAATTGTTCGGTAATTTAAACATAACTATTCGATACATGTTCGGTTTGTTAAACATAACTGTCTAAAATATGTTCGGTATGTTAAACATAACAGTCTGAAATATTAAAAAATTCGGATACTTAAGAATTTCATAGCCTACAACTTACCGATAGTTTAGAAATGTACTAAATTGACATTAATTCCCCAAAATTAAGTAGATTCTTTAATTAAAGCATATAACAATGCAATTATAACATAATAACTTAATTCTCATATGATAAGCTAAATATTATGCAATTAACCATCATTTAACCGTTAATAATATGCACTTTTTCATTCTAAACAATTATGTATCTAAATGGATACAAGCTATTCCTACAAAAACTAATGACAACAAAGTGGTAATACATTTTATAAGAACCAATATAATTGCCAAATTTGGAATACCTAAAGTTATTATCAGTGATAGAGGAACTCATTTCTGTAATAGAAGTTTTGAAGCCTTAATGAAGAAATATGGAGTGAACCACAAAATTGCAACATCATATCATCCGCAAACAAGTGGACAAGTAGAAAGTGTGAACAAACAAATTAAGTTAATCTTAGAAAAAGTAGTAAATCCTACAAGAACAGATTGAGCTAATAGATTAGTAGATGCACTTTGAGCTTATAGAACTGCTTATAAGACAAGCTTAAGTATGTCACCTTTTAGGCTAGTATATGGAAAAAGTTGTCATTTACCAGTTGAAATTGAACATAAAGCTTATTGAGCATTAAAAACTCTGAACACTAATTTAAATCAAGTTGTTGAAAATAGGAAATTACAATTGATTGAATTAAAAGAATTTAGGAATGAAGCTTATTCAAAAATTGTAAGAGAAAAAGAGAAAATGAAGTTCTAGCATGACAAGAAAAATATTCCAAAAACCTTTAAAATAGGACAAGAAGTATATCTTTATATGACTAGACTCCATAACCATCCAAGAAAATTAAGATCTAGATGGGCAGGACCTTACATAGTTTGAAATATTTATCCCTATGGAGTTATTGAGATTAAAAATCCTAAAAATCAAAATATATTTAAAGTAAATGGACAAAAACTTAGACCTATTTTGAAGATACCAAAAAGTTCTTTTGGAATTGTGAAAGAAGTAAGAGTAGAGGACTACTCAAGCTTTACTTAGTAAGAAAGTTCTAAGTATATAACTTTAAAAAAAAAAAAAAATTATAAAAAAAAAGTCGTTGCGGTTCAACCAATAGGATCCATCGGTTTGACCAGAACATAAAATCATAGAATTTTCTATATTATTTAGTAAAAACATCAATTTTACCGAAGTATAGTATCGGTTCAATCGATAGAAAAAAATATGTAATTTCGATTCAACCAAGGAATGTAACGGTTTGACCGAAAACTTTTAAAGTGTTAAAAAAAAAAATTAAGAACCGGTTATCTTAAGTATTTTTATTAGATATAATTTTACGGGAAGTTCGTTGAGTTATACTTAACTCAACAAACTTACTCCGTTGAGTCTAGGATTAGTTAATGAACTTACCCCGTTGAGTTAACTATAACTCAACGGAGTACTGTAGTTAAGTCCATGGACTTAGTCAATGGAGTTAACCGTAATTCCACGGATGAGAGAGCGAGAGGTTTGTATGGGAAATGACCAGATTACCCGCCTAAACTTAGGGCTTATTTATACTTAAACTTAGGGTTTGGAGGTATTACCTACAGAATCATTTAGAACTTAGAACAGTTGAAATCAGAGCGACTCTGTTCCATTGCATAACTCCACGATGAGGAAGATGACACTTGAGTTCTGGGAAAAGGCAGTAGACACTTCAAAATTTCTTAAAGACTCGGAGGAATGGCACACGAGGCAGAAAATCGGGAATACAACAAGAGAAAAAGAACTACAAAAGGTAGAATCTGAAATTTTCAACTGGAGAAGAGTTTTAGTAGATTTGGGTATACAAATACCTTAAATAATGGAAACAAGAATAAAGGTTGCTACGAAAATTGGTGTAAGCAAAGAGAGAAAAATTAGGACAAACAATGAAGTTGCCCTAGAATTAATCCAACGTAAGTCCCAGCTCTGGTTCAAAAGACGAATAGGTAGACAAGCTCAAAGGGCGATCTGGGAGCAAGAAAGGAAAGAAAATGAAGAAGAGGCAACTGAAGGACAAGAGGAGCCGACTGCTGAAAGACCTGTTCCTAAGGAACTGCAGCCAGGACCTTCAAATCCACTTCCTAAACCATTAGAAAGGGTGGTAGTTATGGGGCCTTCAAATGAAGAAGAATTTAGAGAATTTGAAGAACTGGTTCAAGTTGGGAAAAACCAAGGAGAATCAGAAGATTTGGTAGTGGCTAAAGCACACCTAGTGTTTGATGCACTTTACAAAAAGAGGGCTCTAGAAAAGTTGAAAGCCCAATATAAAATCAAAGTGGAACAGCATCAAGAAGCTATTGCCAGACCTGCTACAAAAGGAGATGAAGTTGGTCCCTCGAGATCAGTAATTATTGAAAAAGTTAAACAGGAAGAGTTAGTACTTGTGGCTCAAAGGCGTGTAGAGCCTATTTTTGTGGATTTAATTTCAGACGAGGAAGAAGAAAACCAGACACAATTAATTAGAAAAAAGAAAGGAAAGGAGAAAATCAAAAGGAGATTAAATCTGAAAGACAAATGTCAGTAGGGCCTATAGAGCCAAATTTTGTAAACCTACTATCTGATTTTGAAGAGGAGCAGGAGCTACAGCAGAAAGAGCAAAGAGAAGAAGAAAAACAAGCTAAAACTAGTCTGCAGCCTGTACAAATAGAAGAAACAGAAATTAGGGCAGAAACTGATTTGCTCGAAACTCCATCCCAATTTGCCACAGAATCAGAAAGAACAGTGACAATGCAGATTGATAGTCAGGAGGAAGAAGAAGAAAAAAAAAATGAACAAGAAGCTGAACAAGTATATATGGAAAGAGAGGACTCAACAGATTCCACTAAAGAGCAAGAAAATCTTCAACAATTTATGGAAAGAATTCAAGGCAGAGTGGAGAGTTTTGTCGGCTCACCACCATAGACAAAAGTAGAAGCAAAAATGCCAGAATCTGTGGAGCATTTTCAGCAAGTACAAGTTCAACATTTGGAAGAGGAAGTTCAAGAACAAACCCCTCAAGAGCAACAAATGCATATTCCTGATCTTTCTGAAGCAATAGTTTTAAATGAAGTACATTTTTGGAGTCAGGAAGCTCATGAAAAATACCAAGAGATTAGGGGTTATACTATCATTTACAGTAGACCAATAAATTGGGATGAAATGCAAGAAATCAAAGAATTATTTGAATTCCAAGGTCTACTGAAGTTTATTTCTCAAGAAAGAGGGCATGTAATATATGAGAATCTAGTGCCCTGCTTTTATGCAAACTTAAGAGAAGAAGAAGGAGGATTAATTTCCAACGTGGAGGAAGTTGATGTACAAATAACACCAGAGCTTCTCCACAATATTTTAGGATTGAAAAATGAAGGAAAAGAAATTTTGGAAAGCACAACTACTGTTGAGTGGACAGAAGAGGAAATCAAGGATTGTTTAGCTATCAATCCTGATGTGTCATTATTAAATAGACTAAAGCAGTTAAATAGTACAGCACACATGATAGCAAATATTCTAATTAAGAATGTCTACCAATGACAAGGCTATGATATAGAACTGAGTCAATTTGTAAAGTGGGCCACATATGCAGTTGTAAATAGAATTCAAATAAATTGGTTTGCAATTTTTATCTCCAAGCTGAGAATAGTGAAGAAGAAATTGTTTTATGGAGATCTGATTCCACTACTGATGGTGGATTGTATCGATTTCACTAAATGGGCATCCAAAAGGATCAGATCAAGAACCATTTCAGTGAAAGAGTATAGAAATTATGTAGCTGCAGAGATTACTAAACCTTCTAGAGGAATTACAGGAGCTGTAGAAAGGATTAACCAATTAGAGCAACAATTACAAAAACTCTAGAAGGAAGTAGATGAACTTAGGAGAAGAGACTAAATTGTATTATTCGTCTAGCTGTATAGATGTGTATGAAAAATATCTAATTAAGTTGTAATGTAAATTTTTCATATTAATGAATATATATTTTTTTCAAATATATTTTTCATTCGTGTTTGAGAATGATAAAATGGATGAACTATATTGAATATTCTATAATTTGTGGAAAATTATGCAAGATTGTCTAAAAGATTTACAATTTACTGAATGATAGGATTAAATGAAAGATAATTGATTAATGCTTGAAAATATCTGCATGCTGCAAAGTAAAATATAAATTCTGCATAACATGAAATGAACTGCAAGTTAAAAATTTATATAATGTTCAGATTTAAATGAGCTTTAATTAGAATGCTACATTATTGACATGTATTTAACTTTATTTAAGTTGGAGAAATGCAGGAGAGTAGAAAAGTATTTACGAGGAGTAAGCTTAGAGAGAGCTAAGTGTTAACTCAACGAAGTAAGTCCGTTGAGTTAACCTTAACTCCATGAGGTCAGTAATATAATATAAGGTCACTCTGTTGAGTTATCTATAACTCAACGAAGTTAATCCATGGAGTTGGCAGTTGTAACCGAAGCTATTTCGTTGAGTTATCTGTAACTCAATGAGGTTAGTTCATGGATTAAGCTAAACGGTTATTCTTTTAGCCACGAACAAAACTTCGGTGGTTTAGTAGTTACTGAAATTTGAAATTAGAAGTGGCACACGTACCCAGAAAAATAGAAACCACACTACACGTCACAAGACACGTTCTTGCAACGAGATTTATTTGCTTTATGGACGTGTATTATAAATATAGAACAGAATGTTATTTACTAGTTACCAGCACTTGTGAGAGAAAAGCAAATTCATTGGGGAACTGGAAGGAGAAGCAGTTGATTCAACTTCATCCGTCAACAATTATTTACTGAATAGAAAGCTGCAGACTGGTATGTAATTAATCTTCTACTGTTTTACTATATGTTAAGAGTTTATGAGCACATGGACTCGTTCTCCTAGCACTAAACGATTTGTAAGAACACCTACCTAGGAGTATTCAACACAGAAGTGTATTGAAACATTTTCTAAATTGGACTTTAATGAAATCCTTAGGGGTGTAGCAAACCTTTCTTTAAAAGAGAACGAAGATATGGCTGCTCCAGTAGAAAAACCATTAGGGGAAATTCTATATCTTGAATTAGTTGATGAACCTTCATGTATTCGATTGCCAAACTTTGAGGGAGATAGGTTTGAATTGAAATCTAATTATATTAGTCAATTGCCACATTTTCATAGATTAGAAAGAGAGGATGCCTATTATTTCCTTAGAGAATTTAACGAAGTTTGTTAGATGATGAAAATGCCGAATATGAGTATAGATGCTATTAAACTTAGATATATCCATTTTACTTTAAAAGACACAGCTAAGAGATGGTTATATACTCTATCGCCTGATTCAATTTCTACATGGACTGAATTTTACTTTGTTTTTCTGGAAAAATATTATCCAACACATCAAACGATTAAAAAGAAAAAGAAAATATTAATGTGTAGCCAAAAATAGGGAGAATCATTCTGGAAATATTTTGAAAGATTTAAAGATTTACTAACTCAATGTTCGGATCATGCAATGAGTAAAGCACAATTAATAGGTGTAATTTATGAAGGCATAGATGTTTCAACAAAATCTTTATTAGAATCTACTTGTCAGAATGGATTTTTAAAATTGTGTAGTGAAGAAGCATGGGCATACTTAGAAAATTTTGCAAAAAAAACTGCACAGTGGGAGAACTCAGTTGAAGCTATTGCAGATAAAAGAATATTGCCAAGGAAAATGCATGAAATAGATTCAAGCACTATGCTTGAAGTGAAATTAACTAAATTAATAAAGAAAATAGAAGAGTTATCATTAAATCAAAAACTAGTAGAAAAGAATGAAAACAATGACGATCTAGATATTATTTATGCTAGAAACCAGAAATATAACTTTGGAAATTCATATAACCCTAATTGGAGAAATCACCCGAATTTATCTTGGAGAAACAATAATTTCCATGGAGGAGAAAATATTAATGACAAGAATATAAGTTATGAAGCATTAATTGAACAAGGATCTAGAATAGAAAAATTAGAAAAGATAATTCAGCAATTAAACAATCATCTAGATTTTGTATTTGGAAATGCTGCAATTCAAAATCAAAATATAAATAGAAATATGCCCCTTAGATAGAAAGAATCAATAGAAGTTAGACCTACTGGAGGATTGCCAATGCAAGCAGTACCTAACCCTATTAACAGAACTGTTAATGAAATTGATACCTCCTCTAGGAGGGTAGCTGAATGAAGCAGTATAACTGAAGTAACTATGTATAATATAGTAAGTAGAAAAATATAAAATATAAAAAAAAATATAAGTTTACTTATAGTTAATAGTATCGTAGAGTTATTACTTAACTCAATGAACTTAATCCATTGAGTTATGACCTAACTCCTCGAGTGTGTGAAGTAGTTATGTTAATTTTTATCTCTACTAAACTTTTAGTTATGTTATACAGAATCACAACAGATAGAATTCTTAAAATTACCACTAGACGCACAAAGGGAAATACTAAGTAACTTGTCAGCTAAAGATCTGTGTAGACTATGTTGTGTATCAAAGGATATTAAAGACTATGTTAGAGAAAAATATTTTCATAGACTACAAGCTGTAAAAATGATTAAGATTAGACATGGATTTTTATGGAAATCATTTAATCGTAGTTCAATCAGTTATGAATATTTGAATATGGATGAAACTACTGGAATTCCACGCAATGCATTAAAAGGAATAGATCATATTATGGGGATGGATGAAGGATTAATTATATACAGAACCTAACCAAGGTATGCAATTCTGTTACCTGATATTTTGATTAGAAATCCTCTCACTAGAGAATAATAGAATATAGGAAGGCCTAATAGATATGAAGTACCAACTAAAAATTGTAAGTCAGCTTTAATATTTTCTGATAAAAATTCTACCATTCCTGAAAAATTATATTATTGAAGACCTATTGGAAATTGGGATGAAGATTTATGCTTAAGTGTGTATAATTTTCTAAATAGATCTTGGACTGAAAACACTATGATATATCTAGGACAGAAATCCTTAATTAACAGCATACATGTCATACTTGATGGATATATATATCTAGTCACAGATATATCAGTTGCATTTAGATCTGATTTATACATAGTAAGCATAGATAGTTATGATAATGACTATATAGAAATTTTGCCTATACCAAGTGATATAGCTAAACCACCATCTGCAGAATATGATAAAATTCAATTAGGAATGTGGTATAATGAATATGATGATCTTACTCTATGTCTAATAAGATGGTGGGATGAATTGAAGAAATTTCAAATATAGATTATAAAAGACCTAAATGAATGGAAGTGGGAAGAGGAATATATTGAAATAGATGTAGAAATAGAAATAGCCACACTATCTTGGAACAGACGAGAATCTCTTTCTGCATTTCATTTCATTAATGGAAATACACTTATATTTTGTATTGATAACATACTGCAAGTTTACAAATTAAAAAGGAAAATAGACTGCATTGAAACAGAATTGATAGCAAGAAGGATTATGCCAAAAAAGTTTGCTTGGATTGACACGTTTATTCCATTTGTTACTACTTTTCAGTCATGTTCTTAAAATATGATTCTGTGTTTTTAATGTTATGTGTAGTCTGTATTTATTTTTAGAAAAAAAAACAAACAAAAATATCAATCCAGTTTGTTGGTATCTGTTCTGGGAAACCAAATGGCTTGCTTGTAAGCCACCAAAGGCATAGGAGCCTAGGTTCCACACAAGACATTGATTTATCAATATCTATTAAATGTTATTTTGTTATATATTCTGCTTTTATCTGTGAATGAAAAGTTTTTCAAAATCAAAAATCAAAATATACAGAAGGAGATACAAACGAAACAATGTATGTAATTGATTACTTATCCTGAATTTAGATTTAAACTCAATTCGTAGAGTTATTCATTAACTCAATGAATTAAGTTCGTTGAGTTAGATGCTAAGTCAACGAAACAATATTCATGCCTATTACAATTACTGTATTTATTGTCAAATCTTTCACATTAAGGACAATGCAAAAAAAATAGGTAGGGGGAGAGGTAATTAAAGTAACAGCCATATAAGTTTGTTAATTAAAGGAATTAGATTGGTACTGCAAAGTTTTGTGGAAATTGAAAATTTTTATGAATTTGCTGTAATTATCTGATAATTGAGACTGTAATTTTTTTTAAGAACTGTTACTGCTTGATTGTTATATTTAAATTCTAATATAAGATGCTACAAATTTTACTACTCATACAAATCTAGATATAGTATCTTATGTTTTTGCTAAAATTTATGAGTTTAATAGTTTCACGATTTTAAAAAGAAATCAGAATATTTAACTGAAACTCAGTAAATTATCTGAAATCCTGAAAGAGCTGAAATGTTGATTTTTGGATTAAAGGAAATACATATGATCAATGATACATTTAATTTGATTGATTAAACTTGTAGAATGATTTATGTGTAAATCTTATTAAACTACAGAAAAAAGTATGAGCTTATTGATATGGATGCATATTTTCAGTAAATAATAGACGTAGGACTATATGAGATTGGTGTTTTATTGCAACTGTATTAATGAAATACATACATATACTGTGTGGAAAAAAAAAGAGAAAAAAAGAGAAAAATTTTGAGAGTTTATTGACTTGTTTGATCACAAGCCTTTTGTACTTGAGCAGATAGGTATGTAAGGATTGTTGACCTGAAAAGGACTCTTTAAGTCTAGCAACCTAAGATACTGATCAGATCTAGGATTGTTGACTGAAAGCTCGATACATGGGTACACTAGAAAGCTCTTGTATGATTCAAGCTTGTCAAATTAACTTTTAAAAGTACAAATATGCATATACTATTTTGAAAAGATACAAGTGTTTTGTGAAATACAGATATCTTATGAATTGAGTATATGTTCTGTTATCTAAAATTGCTGAATTATGAATCTAGAATAGACTTTTGAAGTTGTTTATTTGAGATACAATTCTTCATTCTACTTGTATTAATCATATTGAATTGGATTGTGCTTTGATTCTTATGTACTTGAAATTTATTCTGGAAATCATATTGATAAATTCAGGATGACAGATGCTGAAAAAAAAAATGATAATATAAGTAACTCCTATGTGATGCTGATATATGTTTTATGTAATTTACATATATTCTAAATATATTTGCAGGTTGAAGAGGAGAAAACAAAGTTAAAACAGATTACTAAAACATATAGAATATCTATATAGTAATCTAATTTATTATTCTGAAGAAGAGCGAAATGAAGAATTAAATCTAGCACTTTAGAAAGACCAATTAGTTAGATCTTAGTTTGCTAAGGGACTAGCAAAATTTAAGTATGGGGGAAGTGTTTAGAATGAAAAAGTGCATAATATTAACGGTTAAATGATGGTTAATTACATAATATTTAGCTTATCATGTGAGAATTAAGCCATTATGTTATAATTGCACTGTTAGATGCTTTAATAAAAGAATCTGCATAATTCCAGGGAATTAATGTTAATTTAGTACATTTCTGAACTGTCGGTAAATTGCAGGTTGTGAAATTCTTAAGTATCCGAATTTTCTATTATTTCGAAGAATTATGTTTAATGTACTGGACAGTTATGTTTTAAATGCTTGAAGAATATTTTATTATTTCCTGGATTACACGTGTTGAAACTACAATGCATGACTTAAGTGGATTTTCGGAAGGTTATCTATAACTATCTGAAATGCATCTGAGCATCGGATAGTTAGGTTCATAAGTGTCTGAAATATTTGAACTTGTTAAGATAAAATTATGCATGTATTGAATTTAAATGCTTTAGTATATCACGTGAGATGCACATGTTTAACTCGTTAAGTTAGCATAACTATATGCGTTGAGTTACAGGAATACACACTAAAGTAACGCATTATGTTAGCGGCTTATTTCTTTATTGCACGTGTTTTATAGTTAAATCAACGAAGTAAGTCTGTTGAGTTATCTGTAACTCCACGGACCATTTATTTTCTAATATGCCACTGTAGCGGTTACAGAAACAGGACATTCGAAGGAAAACCACAATTGCATGTATCACGTAGGAAATCGCTCGTGGAAGGAAGAAGAAATCACCATCGTTGATATGAACAAAGGAAATCCAACCGATCACGAGCCTTTTGTATCTAAGTAGATAGGTATGTAAGGATTATTGACTTGAAAAAGGACTCTTTAAATCTGGCAACCTAAGATCTTGATCAAATTTGGGATTATTGATTGAAAGCTCAATATATGGGTACACTAGAAAGCTCTTGTATGATTCCAACTTTTTAAATTAACTTTTAAAGTAAAAATATGCATATACTATTCTGAAAAGATAAGTATTTTGTGAAAATACAGATATCTTTTGAATCAAGTATATTCTCTGCTATCTATGATTATTGTAGTATGGATCTAGATTAGACTTTTGAAGTTGTTTACTTGAGATACAATTCATTATTCGTCTTGTTTTAATCATATTGAGTTGAATTGTGTTTTGATTCGTATGTAGTTGAAATTTATTTTGAAAATCATATTGGGAAATTTAGGATAACAAATGTTTGAAAATAAAAAAAATGATAATATAACTACCACCTATGTGATGCTAGTATATTTTGTATGTAATTTACATATATTTTAAATATATTTGTAGGTTGGAGAGGAGAAAATAATGTTAAACTAGATTATTAAATTAATACAGAATATCTTTATATTAATCTAATCTATGTATTTTGAAGATACAAAATGAAGAATTAGTTCTAACACTTTAGAAAGACCAACTAGTTAGATCTTAGTAGTTTGCTAAGGGACTAGTAAAAGTTAAGTATGGGGGAATTGTTAAAAATAAAAAAGTGCATAATATTAAGGGTTAAATGATGGTTAATTGCATAATATTTAGCTTATCATATGAGAATTAAGCCATTATGTTATAATTGCACTATTATATGCCTTAATGAAAGAATCTACATAATTTCAAACAATTAGCATTAATTAAGTATATTTTTACACTGTCAGTGAGTTACAGGCTTTTTAATTCCTAAGTATCTGAATTGTTTATTATTTCGGAGAGTTATATTTCATGTACCAAATAGTTATGTTTTAAACGCTAAAAGAATATTTTATTATTTCTTGAAGTACACGAGTTGAAACCTTAATGCATGACTTAAGTGGATTTTCGATAAGTTATCTAGTAACTATCCGAAATGCATCTGAGCATCGGATAGTTAGGTTTGTAAGTATCCAAAATATACTTTTATTCGTAAAGTTAGAATTATACATGTGTTGAATTTAAATGTTTTACTATATCACGTGAACTACACATGTTGAACTCGAACAGTGAGCATAACTATACACGTTGTGTTAGTGTTATGTAGAAATAGGAAATGTAAACTTTCAGATAGTTAACATTTCGTTTTAGTCGAAGAGTTATGTTAAAAACTCATATAGTTAAGTTATCTATACGTGTGTTTTAATATTTTAAGTTTTCATGTGTTTTCCATATGCATTCGGTAATGAAAAATCGAAGAGTTAGATAACTGTTCGAGTTTTTATACGTATGGATGGATAACTATTCAAGTTTTATAAAATGACTAATGAACAGATAAGTTTTCTTGTTTAGTCATGTATTTTATAGGTTCAAGAACTAAAAGAGTTACAAGAAGATACAATACGAAGAAAAACCACGATTGCATGTATCACGTAGGAATTAACTCGTGGAATGAAGAAGAAATCACCATCATTGATATGAATGAAGCAAATCCAACCGATCATTTAAGCAGAAGTAATTACTACTAAAAGAAATATAAAAGAAGAGGAGAAAAACTATGTGTGTGTGTGGAGGACCGCACTAACTACATGAAGCATTAGAAGTTCCCTAAAGTTCCAAAACATCACCAAAATCACCAACCATCAGAGGTTTGTGAGGATACTTTCCAAATGTCAGGTCAATTCTAAGCCAAACATGGTGACTAACAACCACTATGAGGAGTGATCGCGTCACAAGAAGGGAAACCATTTTCACCAAACACCGACTCATATCTCAAGAGATCGTAAAGCTTCTAGCCTTGGTTTCAGGTTGGTGTTAGTATACTAAATAGGAGATCAACTTACAAGTCTTAGTTAACGATTCTATCGGAGGAAGAGGCAAGATTGTTAGTGATTAAGTTTTCAGTGGTGTAATCATGTCACATGTAGTGATGGAAGTTTTTAATGTCGATAAAGATTTTTACATTCCACCTTTCTCTCATCTTCAAGAACATATCAAAACAAAAATACCAAAAACAACTAATTTTATGTGTTTGCATTTAGTATTAAAGTGTTGTATTGTTTGTTTTGTATCATGATTAATGTTATCATTGTTAGTATTGTAAATGTTTTATGTTTGTTTGATTCAAAAAATAGAAAATAGTTTTATTGTTTACTGAAATTGATTAGTCCAAGATACTTAAAGATCTTAATGAATAATGTTTGAAATATCTGAATGTTAGTGTTGCTTAATGGCAGATCTTAGATTAACTAAAATTAAAAAGCTTAATTGATGTTATTTACATTCTGTGGAATCGCCCAACAGATGGTTGAATTCCTTTGTGAATAATAGTACTTAACTAGAAAGGTAAGCTCGTGGAGTTAACTTAAGTCTATGAGGTTAGTCTATTGAGTTAACCATAACTCCACGAACTAAGTCCATTGAGTTAACTATAACTCAACAAAGTACTTAACTGAACACATATAAACTCTAATATAAAAATCAAAATAGTACATAATTTCTACTCAATCTCTATGGGATCGACTTGTACTTACACACAAATACAATATACACTATGCACTTGTAGTTAAAAATACAAATTAGACTTAATATCTAATTTATGTGAAAAGTTGTCTGTTTACTTCTAAAATTTTCTAGCATAAAAACAAATCAAACAAGTTTTCCAACGCCAAGACAAGTTCTCTAGTACCGTCAAATAGACAAGTTTCTAATTTAACTTTTCACAACAATACACCCATCAAGACTCCACTATTGCAACTACAAAATCCACCAAACTTGAATCTCTAGCCTTTCCTCATGAGTGGAATCCACACCAAGTGAGGGAGGTCTTCAAAGCTTGGAGGAGAATGTATAGGTTTCAAGGTATTTGCAATAAGGATATTATAAAAACCTAGTTTTAAAATTTATAACCATAAGTGCATGGTGCTTATCATAGATAGCATGCGAGTATGGGTCGATGTTTAGAATGAAAAAGTGCATAATATTAATGGTTAAATAATGGTTAATTGCATTATATTTAGTTTATCATATGAGAATTAAGCCATTATGTTATAATTACATGATTATATGCCTTAATTAAAGAATGTGCATAATTCTAGTGAATTAGCGTTAATGAAGTACATTTTTGAACTATCGATGAGTTATAGGCTTTTTAATTCCTAAGTATTTGAAATGTCTGTTATTTCAGAGAGTTACATTTCAAGTACCAGATAGTTGTGTTTTGAATGCTTAAAGAGTATTTTATTATTGCTTAAAGTGTATTTTATTATTTTAAGAAGGGCATGTGTTGTTACCTTAATACATGACTTAAGTGATTTTTCGGTAAGTTAGATGCTAATTATCCGAAATGCATCTAAACATCAGATAATTAGGTTTTCAAGTATCTGAAATATATTTTTTCCATAAAAATTACTGAGGACATGTGTCGTGATCTGAAAACTTGATTTAAGTGTGGTTTTATAGTATTAAGCATGATTTGTTTTGTTTGCATATATTTATATCATGTATAAGTGCACAGTAACAACTCGTTGAGTTAGTGTTCTTTTTGTTAAAAGATCACATGCCAACTTGTTGAGTTACAGGTTTAAATGTGTAAAAAGATCACATGCCAACTTGTTGAGTTAGCATGTAAAATTGTAAGTTGTATATTTGACCATTGTAAAGTTAGAATTATACACATGTGAATTTAAATGTTTTATTATATCATGTGAGCTGCACATGTTTAACTCATTAAGTTAACATAACTATACGCATTGAGTTACTTAATTACACATTAAGGTAATGCGTTGTATTAGTGTTATAAGCTTATAAGTTATTTCTTTATTTCACATGATATATTATTTTATGTTAAGTTCATTGAGTTAAGCTTTACTTAATGAGAGAAGTTTGTTGAGTTAATAGTTAAGACAACAAACTAAGTTCGTTGAGTTACACTAACTCCACAAACCAATTATTTTCTAACATGCCACTATTAGTAGTTGCAGAAATAGGAAATTCGAAGGAAAACCATGATTACATGTATCACGTAGGAATTAACTCATGGAATGAAGATGAAATCACCATCGTTGATATGAATGAAGGAAATCCAATTGATCATTTAGGTAGAAGCAATTACTACTGAAAGAAATATAAAAAGAAGAGGAGAAAGATGAAAAAAAAGTGTGTGTGAAAGTGGAGAATCGTGCTAACTACAAGAAGCGTTAGAAATTCCCTGAAGCTCCACGACACCACCACAGTCACCAACCATCGAAAGTCTGTGAGGATACTTTTCGAATGTTAGGTCGATTTCAAGCCAAACATGGTGACTAACAACTATTGTGAGGAATGATCACGTCCTAAGAAGGAAAGCCATTTTCACCAAGCACCGACTCATCTCAAGAGATCGTAAAACTTCTAGCCTTGGTTTTGGGTTGATGCCAATATACTGAAGATGAGATCAACTTACAAGTCTCGGTTCGTGATTCTATAAGAATAGGAGGTGTGACTATAAGTGATTAAGTTTTCAGTGGTGTAATCATGTCACATGTAATGACAGAAGTTCTTACTATCGATAGAGAATTTTTACATTTCACACTTTCATTCATCTTTAGGAAAAAAAAATCTTGTAAATTAAATCAAAAAAATTGTTTTATTTGTTTTTATGCTTATATTAATAAATTCTTTTAGAAGTAAACAAACAACTTTTCACACAATTTAACTATTAAGTCCAATTTGTATTTTAACTGTAAATGCACAATGTCTATTGTATTTGTGTGCAAGTATAGGTTGATCTCACAAAGATTGAATAAGAATAATGTACTATTTTGATTTTTATAACTAGAGTTTTATGTGTTCAATTAAGCTCTCTGTTGATTTACAGTTAACCCAATGAACTTAGTTTGTGAAGTTACAGTTAACTCAATGGACTATCCTCATGGACTTAAGTTAACTCCATGAGCCTAACTTGTAATTTCTAATTAAATGTTACTATTCACAAAGGAATTCGACCATCCATTGGGTGGTTCCACAAAATGTAAATAACATCAATTAAACTTTCTAATGTTAGTTAATCTGAGATTTATCATTAATCAACACTAACATTCAGATATTTCGAACAATAACCATTAAGTATTTTGTACGAATCAATTTTAGTAATTAATAAAACTATTTTCTATTTTCTAAATCAAATAAATACAAAACATTCACAATATTGACAATGATAACATTAATCATGATACAAAACAAACAGTACAACACATAAATACTAACTATAAACACAGATGATTAGTTTTTTGGTATTTTTGTTTTGATATATTCCTGAAGATGAATAAAAGGGTGAAATGTAAAAATTCTCTATCAACAGTAAGAACTTCTATCACTACATGCGATGTGATTACACCATTAAAAATTTAATCACTTATAGTCACGCCTCCTCTCCCTATAGAATTGCGAACTAAGACTTGTAAGTTGATCTCATCTTCAGTATATTGGCATCAACTCGAAACTAGGGCTAAAAGCTTAACGATCTCTTGAGATATGAGCCGATGCTTGGTGAAAATGGTTTTCTTTCCTATGACGCGATCACTCCTCATAGTAGTTGTTAGTCACCGTGTATGGCTCAAAATCAACCTGGCATCTGGAAAGTATCCTCACAAACCTCTGATGGTTGGTGATTGTGGTGGTGTGGAACTTCAGGGAACTTACGATGTTGCTTACAGTTAGCGTGGTTCTCCACCTTTATCTATGTTTTTCTCCTCTTCTTTTTATATTTCTTTCAATAGACACCACTTCTACCTAAATGATCAGTTGTATTTCCTTCATTTGTATCATTGATGATGATTTCTTCTACATTCCACGAGTTAATTGTTACATGATACGTGTAATTGTGGTTTTCCTTCGAATTTTTTATTTCTATAACTATTAATAATGGCATGTTAGAAAATAACTGGTCCATGGAATTAGTGTAACTCAATGGAGTTCCTTCGTTGAGTAAAGCTTAACTCAACAGACTTGATAAAATAATAATAATATACCACATAAAATAAAGAAATAACTTATAAGCTTATAACACTAACTCAACACATTACCTTAGTATGTAATTAAGTAACTCAACGCGTATAATTATGCTAACTTAACAAGTTCTCACGTGATCTTTTTATACCTTTAAACCTGCAACTCAACAAGTTGGCACGTGATTTGTACATGATATAAATATGTGCAAATAAAATAGATCATGCTTAATACTATAAAACCACACTTAAATTAGGTTTTTAGATCACGACATGTGTCCTTAGTAATTTTTATGGAAAAGGGTATTTTGGATACTTGCAAACCTAACTATCCAATACTCAAACGCAATTTGGATAGTTAGCACCTAACTTATTGAAATCTCACTTAAGTCATGTATTAAGGTAACAACATATGTCCTTGAAATAATAATAAAATACTCTTTAAGCATTTAAAACACAACTATCCAGTACATAAAATGTAACACTTCGAAATAATAGACATTTCGGATACTTAAGAATTAAAAAGCCTATAACTCACTAGCAGTTCAAAAATATACTTCGTTAACGTTAATTTACTGGAATTATGCACATTCTTTAATTAAGACATGTAATCATGCAATTATAATATAATGGATTAATTCTCACATGATAAGCTAAATATAATGCAATTAACCATTATTTAACCGTTAATATTATGCACTTTTTCATTCTAAACACTTCCCCCATACCTAACTTTTTCTAGTCCCTTAGCAAACTAATATGATTGAGTTAACAGGTCTTTCTAAAGTGCTAGAACTATTTCTTTTCTTCATAAATCATTATTCATTATGAAAAATATTTCTTCATTTTGTATCTTTAGAATACTAAGATTAGATTAATATATAGATATTCTATATAATTTAATAATCTAATTTAACATTTTTTTCCTCTCTAACCTGCAAATATATTTCAAAAAATACATAAATTACATATAAAATATACTACATCAAATAGGTGGTAGTTATACTATCAATTTTTTTCCAAACATCTATTATCCTGAATTTTTCAATATGATTTTCAAAATAAATTTCAATTGCATACGAATCAAAACACAATTCAACGCAATATGATTAAAACAAGAATAATAATGAATTGTATCTCAAATAAACAACTTTAAAAGTCTAATTCTAGGTTCATACTTCAGTAATAAAAAATAACAGAGAATATATTCGATTCAAAAGATATCTATATTTTAATAAAATACTTTCATCTTTTTAGAATAGTATATGCATATTTTTACTTTAAAAGTTAATTTAAAAAGCTTGAATCATACAAGAGCTTTCTAGTGTACCAATGTATCGAGTTTCAATTAACAATCCTAGATTTGATCAGAATTTTAGGTTGCTAGATTTAAAGAGTCATTTTTTAAGTCAACAATCCTTACATACATATCTGCTCAAGTACAAAAGGCTCATGATCAAACAAATCAATCAACTCTCAAAGTTTTTCTCTTTTCTCTTTTTTTTTTTCTTTTCAACATAGTATATACATGTATTTCATTAATACAGATGTAATAAAACACAAATCTTATATAATCCTACTTCTATAATCTACTGAAAAATATGAATTCATATTAATAAGTTCATACTTTTCTGTAGTTTCATAAGATTTACACATAAATCATTCTACAAGTTTAAGCAATCAAATTAAATGTATCCTTGATCATATGCATTTCATTTAATCCAAAATCAATATTTCAACTCTTTCAGGATTTCAGATAATTTCCTGAGTTTTAGTTAAGCATTCTGATTTCTTTTTAAAATTGTGAAGCTGTTAAACTCATAAAATTCAGTAAAAACATAAGATACCATACCAGATTTGTATTAATAGTAAAATATTGTAGCATCTTATATGAAATTCTAAATATAACATTCAAGCAGTTACAGTTCTCAACAAAATATTATTTATTTTTAACAGTTTCAGTTATCAATATGTTTTAGATAGTTTTCAAATAGTTACCATAACTTTTCAGATAGTTATAGGAAATTTTGAAAAGTTACAGCAAAATTCATAAAAAATTTTCAATTTCCACAGAAATTTGTAACATAATCCTAATTCCTACAATTAACAAGATTACTTGGATTTTAATTTAATTACCTCCCCCCATACCTACATTTTGCATTGTCCTCAATGTAAAAGATTTACAATAAATTCAGTATATACTAGTAGACATGAATAATGTTTCATTGACTTAGCACCTAACTCAACGAACTTAATTCATTGAGTTAATGAATAACTCCATGAATTGTGCTTGAATGTAAATTCAGGATAAGTAATCAATCACATACCTTATTCTTTTGTATCTCCATTAATATCTTTTAACTTTTAATTCTGAAAGACTTTTCGTTCATAAATAAAAGTAAAATATATAACAAAATAATACCTAACAACAAAGCATAAATTGTTAAATATGTGCCTTGTGTGGAACCCAGACTCCTATGCCTTTAGTGGCTTACAAGCAAGCCAGTTGGTTTCTCAAAATAGATACCAACAAATTGGATTGATATTTTATTTTTCTTCTTTTTTTTAAAAAAAAATAAATGCAGAATACACACAATATTAAAAATACAAAATCACAATTTAAGAATATGATTGAAAAGTAGTGACAAATGGAATAAATGTGTCAGTTCAAGCAAAACCTTTAGGCATAATTCTTCTTGTTATTAATTCTGTTTTAATGTAGTTTGTTTTCCTTTTTAACTTATAAACTTGCAATATGTTATCAATACTAAATATTAGTGTATTACCATTAATGAATTGAAATGCAGAAAGAGATCCTTTTTTGGGCCAAGATAATGTAGTTGTTTCTATTTCTACATATATTTCAATATATTCTTCTTCCCACTTCCATTCATTCAAGTCTTTTATAATCCATATTTGAAATTTCATCAATTCATCCCACCATCTTACTAAACATAGTGTAGGATCATCATATTTATTATACCATACTCCTAATTGAATTTTATAATGTTCTGTAGATAGTGGTTTAGCTATAGCATTAGGTATAAGTAATATTTCTATAAAGTCTTCATAACTATCTATGTTTACTATGTATAAATTAGATCTAAATGCAACTGATATATTCATCAAGTATAACATGTATATTGTTAACTAATGTTTTCTCTCCTAGATATACCATAATATTTTCATTCCAAGATCTATTCAAAAAATTATACACACTTAAACATAGATTTTCATCCCAATTTCCAATTGGTCTCTAGTAATATAATTTTTTAGGAATAGTCAAATTTGTATCAGAAAATGTTAAAGCTGACCCACAATTTTTAGTTGGTACTTCAAACCTATTAGACCTTCCTATATTCCATTCTTCTCTAGTAATAGTATTTCTAATCAAAATATCAGATAATAGAATAGCATACCTTGGTTTGATTCTGTAAACAATCAATCCTTCATCTATGCCCATAATATGATTTATTCCTTCTAATGTATTAGGTGGAATTCCAGCAGTTTTTTCTATATTCAGATATTCATTATTGATTGAACTGCAATTAAATGACTTTCATAAAAATCCATCTCTAATATTAGTCATCTTTGTAGCTTATAGTACATGAAAATATTTTTCTCTAACACATTGTTTAATTTGTCTTGACACACAACACAATCTGCACAGATCTTTAACTAATAAGTTACTTAGTGCTTCTCTCAATGCATCTAGTGGTAATTCCATCAATTTCATTTGTTGTGATTCTATAATTCAACAACATAAATAAAATTTAAACAGAGATAAAATTAATATAACTACTTACATATACCTCCATAGAGTTAGGTCATAACTCAATGAACAAAGTTCATTGAGTTAAGTAATAACTCTACGGTACTACTAACTATAACTAAACTTCCATTTTCTTTTATGTTTTCTTTTTTTTTATATTTTTCTACTTACTATATTATATATAGTTGCTAATAATTGTGCTACTTCATTTAGCTTCTCTCTCATAAGAGGTATCAATCTCATTAACAGTTCTGTTCAAAGGGTTAGGTACTTCTTGCATTGGCAGTCCTCTAGTAGGTCTAACTTCTATTGATTCCTTCTGTCTAAGGGGTATATTTCTATTCATACTTTGATTTTGAATGGTAACACTTTCAAATAGATGATCTAGACGATTGTTTAATTGTTGAATTATCTTTACTAATTTCTCTATTCTAGATCCTTGTTCAATTAATGATTCATAACTTATGTTTTTATCATTTATATTTTCTCCAAGATAAATTCAGGTGATTTCTCCAATTAGGGTTATAAGAATTTCCAAAGTTATCTTTCTAGTTTCTAGCATAAATAATATCTAAGTCATTAATATTTGTATTCTTTCTACTTGTTTTTAATTTAATGATAATTCTTCTATTTTCTTTGTTAATTCAGTTAATTTAATTTCAAGTACAGTGTTTGAATCTATTTCATGCATTCCTCTTGGTAATATTTTCTTATCTCTAATAACTTAAGTCGAGTTTTCCCACGAAATAGTTCTTTTTGCAAAGTTTTCTAAGTATGCTCATGCTTCTTCATTACACAATTTCAAAAATCCATTCTAATAATTAGATTCTAATAAAGATTTAGTTGAAACATATATACATTCATAAATTATACCTATTAATTGTGCTTTACTCATTGCATGATGTGGACATTGAGTTAGTAAATTTTTAAATCGTTCAAAATATTTCCAAAATGATTCTCCCTATTTTTGGCTACACATTAATATTTCCTTTTGCTTTCTAATCATCTGATGTGTTAGATAATATTTTTTCAGAAAAACAGAACAAAATTTAATCCATGTAGAAATTAAATTAAGCGATAGAGTTTATAACTATATCTTAGCTATGTCTTTTAAAGCAAAAGAGATATATCTAAGTTTGATAGCATCGATACTCACGTTTGGCATTTTCATCATTTGACAAACTTCATTAAATTCTCTAAAGAAATAATACGCATCTTCTTTTTCTAATCCATGAAAGTATGGAAATTGCCAATCTCTCTCAAAGTTTGGCAATTGAATATATAAAGGTTCATCAACTAGTTCAGGATACAGAATTTCTCCTAATGGTTTTTCTATTGGAGTAACCACATCTTTTAAATTTTTTTCCTGCATATTATCAACTTAAATATAGTTAAATACATTATATTAATGCAGTGTGCCAATTTAAATTCATTAAATCCGAACATTATATGCATTTTTAACTTATAGTTTATTTCATGTTATGTAGAAATTTAATTTTACTTTTCAGTATACAAATATATTCAGACATTATCAAATCATCGTGCATTTAACCACATCATTCATAAAATTTTAAAAAATTAGCCACACATATCAGAGGAGTTTCAAATTTTTCCTCAAATGTTTTAGTACTCAAATCAACCTTCAAACCTTAGAAATCCTAGACAGAAAATAAGAAAACTTGTTCTACAAAGTTTTAAATAAATATATATACAAAATTTATCTTTAATATAGTTCTAAATTAAATCATTCATTCTCAAACATACGAATTCAAAAGCATATTGATGTTCAAACATTCATATATATAAATTGTTTACATTACATATAATTAGACATTTTATATTACAAGTAGATGAAGAATACATTTAATCTTTCTTCCTTAATTCATCTACTTCTTTCTGGAGCTTTTCTAATTATTGCTCTAATTGAGTTATCCATTCTATAGCTCCTGTAAATTCTCTAAAACGTCCAACAATAGAAGCAGCAGTAGCAATATTATAATTTATGTATTCTTTCACTGAAATGGCCTTGGATCTTATCCTTTTTGATGTCCATTTTGTGAAATCTATTCCTTCCACCATCAGTAGTGAAATCAGATCTCCATAAAATAATTTCTTCTTTATTGCTTAGCTTAGAGATAAATACTCTAAACCAATTCACTTGAATTCTGTTAACAACTGCATAAGTGGCCCACTTGATAAATTGATTGAGTTCAATGTCATGACCTTGTTTTTGATAAATAGTTTTCACCAGTATAATTGCCACCATGTGTGCCTTTCCATTTAAATACTTCATTCTATTAAGTAATGGCACATGAGGTTCATTAACTATGCATTGTTTTATTTCTTATTCAATCCATTCTACTGTAGTTGTTTCCTCTAGAATTTTTATTCCATCATTTCTCAATCCAAATATATTGTGGAGAAGCTCTGGTGTTATCTAAATATTAACTTCTTTCACATTTAAAATTAATATTTCTTCTTCTTCCCTCAAATTTGCATAAAAACTAGGCACTAGATTTTTATAAAATGCATGCCCTTTAGTTTTTGGAATAAATTCTGAGGCTACTAGAATTTAAATAATTCTCTAATATCATTCATTCTAGTCTAATTTACTGGCCTACTATATATAACATCATATCCCTTTATTTCTTGATATTTATTAGCTACTTCCTAACTCTAGAAATGAATTTCATTCAGAATTGTTGCTTCAGACGGGTCAGGAATTTGGATTTGTTGCTCCATAGGGGTTTGTTCTTTAATTTTTTCTTCATGTTGTTGAATTTGCTGTTGTATTTGTTGTGGAAAATAATCCAAAGATTCCTGCCTTTCAGTTCTTAATTGTGGTGGAGAGCCTGTAGAACTTTCTACACTTTTATTTTGTAACTTCTCTATAAGTTATTGAAGAGTTTCATTCTCTTTAGTGGAATCTATCGAGTTCTTTTCTTCCTACTCAATTTCTTGCTCAGCTTCTTCCCTTTCTTCTTCCTCCTCGCAACCAATCTCCATTGTTACTATTCTTTTTGATTTAGTGGTAGATTGGGATGGAGTCTTAGGCATAGCAAATTCTACCCTTACTTCTTTTTCAAATCCTTCAAGCTGTAGATTAATTTTAGCCTGTTTTTCTTCTCTTCTTTGCTCTTGCTTTTGCTCTTCTTCTTCTTTCAATAATAAATCAACAAAAATGGGCTCTTTATGCCCTACTATAAATGCTATAGGCTCGGATTTTATTTCTTCTTGAGCCTCAAATACTATTTTTTTTCCTTTTCTTTTTCTTAACAATTGTGTTTGCTTTTCTTCTTCTTCATATAATAAATCAACAAAAATGGACTCTTTAGGCCCTCGAGCCACTGGAACTAGCTTTTCCTATTTTACTTCTTCCTCTATATTTGCTAGTCTCAAAGGACCAGCCTCATATTCTTTTGCAACTAGTATTCCAACTACTTCCTAGTGCTTTTCCACCTTAATTTTATATTGCACCTTCAACTTTTTTTCAACACTTCTCTTCTGAAATGCATTAAACACAAAATGTGCTTTGGCTACTGTTATGTCTTCTGATTCTCCTTGGCTTTTTCCAAATCGAACCAGTTCTTCAAATTCTTTTAATTCTTCTTCAGATGATGGGCCCATGAATACTACCCTTTCTAGTGGTTTGGGTGGTGGAATTGAAGGTCCTAGTTATTGTTTTGCTTCAGTAGGTACTTCAGTTTTCTCTCTCTGTTATTGTTGATATGAAGGTCCCGGTTGCTGCTCTTCTTCTTCAGACGCTTTAGTTTGTTCTCTACGTTGTTGCTTATGTCAAATCCTCACATGTGGAACTATAGTTCGTATGAACCATAGTCATGATTTCCTCCTTATGAGTTCTAAGGTAACCTCATTGTTTGGTTTGATTCTTCTTTCTCTATTTACAGTAGTTTCTGTAGCTACTCGTATTCTAGTCTCCATTATTGCAAGTATTCTAATATTTAAATCAACTAAAACTTTCATAAAAAAGAAGAGATCATCCTCTACCTTTTCTAACTATTTTTCCCTAGTGGTATTTTTTATTCTCTACCTTGTATGCCATTCCTCTGATTCTCTAAGGAATCTTGTAGTGTCAATGGAATCCCAGAAGGCTTGCATCATCTTGATCTTCGTGGTGTTACTGAATGGACCAAAACTTAGGGTTTATTTAGACTAAAACTTAGGTTTTAGGGGCATTATCTGTAGAAATCATTTAGTACTTAGAACAGTAAAGACTAGAGTCGTTTCGTTCTGCTCGATAACACCACGAAGACCAAGATGACGCAAGAGTTTTGGGATTTCATTGACACTACAAGATTTCTAAGAGAGTCAAAGGAATGGCATACAAGGTAGAGAATCAAAAATACCACCAGGGAAAAATAATTAAAAAAGGTAGAGGATGACCTCTTTTTCCACGAAAGTTTTAGTTGATTTAAATGTTAGAATACCCACAATAATGAAGACTAGAATACGAGTAGCAACAAAAACAACTATAGATAGAGAAAGAAGAATTAGGTCAAACAATGGGGTTGCCCTAGAACTTATTAGATGCAAGTCTAGATTGCGGTTCATACGAACTATAGTTGCACATGCGAGGATTCAACATGAGCAACAATGAAGAGAACAAGCTGAAGCATTTGAAGAAGAAGAGCAGTAGCCAGGACCTTTATTTCAACAACAATAGAGAGCAAACTGAAGTATCTGTTGAAGTAGAATAGCAGCCAGGACCTTCAATTCCGCCTCCCAGACCACTAGAAAGGGTAGTATTCATGGGCCCATCATCCAAAGAAGAATTAAAAGAATTTGAAGAACTAGTTCGATTTGGAAAAAGTTAAGGAGAATCAGAAGACATGGTAGTAGCCAAAGCACACTTTGTGTTTGATGCACTTTAGAAGAGAAGGGTTGAAGAAAATTTGAAGGCCCAATATAAAATTAAGGTGGAAAAGCACTAAGAAGCAGCTAGAATACTAGTTGCAAAAGAATATGAGGCTGGTCCTTCAAGACTAGCAAATATAGAGGTGTTAAGACCTAATGGCTTACCAAAGGGAGGGGGGGTGAATGGTAAGATTTAATTTCTTAAATGCAATTTCAAGATTTTAACAATGAATGACTTATTGATAGTTTAATTCAGTAAGCATGAAACAATTTTTCTAAGTGCAAAAACAAAGTAAAAGAAGATAATGCACATAGGGATTTTTAGGCGGTCCACCGCTAATGGCTAATCCACCCCCAAGGAATACTTGGGTTTCACTAATCTTCCAAAACTTACTAACACTTGCTTTAAGGTCAAAGTAAGAACCAATCAATCGAATTGAGCTTTCTAGTCGTAGCTCCAACCAACCTATCTCTGAAGTTTTCAGTTGATACACTTCAGTAAACCATTGGCTTAAAGAAATCAGAGTGTATTTTCAGGGAGAGCTCTAGACTTGAGTTCGTCTTTTCTGAAGATTTGATCTTGAAGATGTTCTACTGTATATGTGGAGCTTGGTGTATGAATTTGTATATTCAAAAAGCTGTCTAACTCTCTTGTTTGCTATTTATATTTATAACATTAAGCATAACGATCATATTCACTTCTAACGGATGTATTCTGCTATACTTACTGAAATTGCAGGTCTAAATATGATAAGTTACCATTTAGGAAGGTGTTTCAAGATAACCTTCCGATTTCCTTTGACTTTCAAATGGTTAGCTATGTAACTTTCTGAAGGATGTCTGTAACTCACCAAAAATCCACTTAAGTCCTTTTGCTTGTGTCTTAAGTTCAGATACTTACAACTATAACTTACCAAATCATTTTTAACTATCGGATAGTTAGCTATAGTAACTCTTCGATTTTCTTCAAAGCTTTTAACTGTAGTTATTCTATTTCAGCATGTGCATAATAAGATGACTTCAGTTTTGGATAGTTCATTCTGTAACCTTCCGAAATATCCTATTTTTTGGATAGTTATTAGTTTTCCTAACTTTCTAAAAGACTTTTAGGCTTCCGACTAGATTTCTGCACATGTGTATTTGAATAACTTAAGTTTTGGATAGTTAGATATGTAACTTTCTGAAACTACTCAATTTTCGGATAGTTAGCTTTTCTAACTTACCGAAAGTCCTTTTAAGCCTTTGTCTACTATAAGTTCAATTTCTGCATGTGCATATTCTTCTAACTTAACTGTCTAGATAGTTGTTCCAGATAACTTTCCGATTTACCTATATTTTTGGATACTTAAACTGGTAACTGTTCAATGGTTCTGATTTTATCTGTCAACTTTGAATGATCTATTTGTGATTGACTTTAACTACTAATCTGTTGATCTGTGAAATATAAAAGATTATTCCTCACATTGATTTTTGCATTATTAAAATCTAGAAGTCCTTTCAATCTCTCCCTTTTTGATAATGGCATTTCTTTTGATCTATAGAAGTACTAGAGATATCTTTATCAAGTTTTTCATTTGAGTTCATAGGTGTGTGAGCTTCTTTGGATTTATCCATGCCAAATTTGAAGAGAATCTCTTTGTAGATTTTTTCTTGATTCAAAAAATTTCCATGTTATAATTGATGAATTTGTAATCCTAGGAAGAATTTTAATTCTCCCATAAGACTCATTTCAAATTCATTCTGCATTAAAATCTAAAAGTCATGACATAATTTCTCATTTATTGCACCAAAAATAATATCATCAACATAAATTTGAATGATCAACATATGAGAATTTTTTTGATTTGATAAAAAGAGTGTTATCTATAGTTTCTATATTAAACTGATTTTCAAGAAGGAAACCCTTTAGCTTATTATACCATGCACATGGTGCTTACTTCATACCATAAAAAGCTTTATTTAGTTTATAGACATGGTTTGATCTTTATTCATCTTCAAAACCTAGTGGTTGTTCTACATATACTTCCTCTTGTAACATGCCATTTAGAAATACACTTTTAACATCTATTTGATAAAGCTTTATTTTTATACTACTTGCAAAGGCAAGCAACATTCTAATTACTTCAAGTCTTCGAACAGGTGCAAAAGTTTTTTCATAATCAATTCCTTCCTACTGGTTGTATCCCTGAGCAACAAGTTTAGCTATGTTTCTAATAATATTGCTATTATTATCTAATTTATTCTTAAACACCCATCTAGTTTTAATAATTAATTTTTTAGTGGGCCTTTCAATTAAATTTCAGACTTCATTTTTCTTGAACTAATTCAGTTCCTCTTGCATAGCCATAATCCAGTATTCATCATTACAAGCTTCTTCAACTGTTGTAGGTTCAAGTTCAAATACAAATGCATAATAATTACAGATATTCTGAATTTTGCTCCTTGTTTGAACACTTTGATTTATATTTCCAAAAATTTGTGCAATGGGATGTTCAGATTTTGTCTTCCATGCTTTTTCTATCATAGTAGGTGCAAGCAGTGTTATGCTATCATTTTTCTGTAGAGCTTTCTGATTTTCTGATTCACTTTTACTCTCATTGTCTATTTTAAGTTGCTTTAATTTTCCTACTAGGTCTTTGTCAAATGATACATTTATTTATTCTTCTACTCTTCTTTCATATTCAAAATAAACCCTGTAAGCCTTGCTTCTTGAAGAGTATCCAACTAGTAGAGTAGGATCAGACTTTGCATCAAATTTGTCTTTTTGTTCCCTTGTATTAAGCACAAAATATTTTGATTCAAAAATTTTAAAGTGTCCAACATTTAGTGTTTTACCATACCATAATTCAAATAGTGTCTTAAGCAAGATAGGTCTAAGATGAGTTCTATTTATTGTATGACATGTAGTATTCATAGAGCCTATAAAAATTTTAGTAGATCAAATGCATTAAGAATTGTTCTTGCCATTTCTTGTACTGATCTATTTTTCCTTTCTGCAACTCCATTCTGTGTAAGAGTTCTTGGACATAAAAACTCATGTAGTATACCAAAAGAATTACATAAGTCTTCAAAAATAGAATTTTCAAATTTGCCTACATGATCACTTCTGATCTTCTTCATAGTTGATTCCTTTTCATTTTGAATTCTAATGTAGAGATGTTTGAATTCATTACAAGCTTTATTCTTGTGTGCTAAGAAAATAACCCAAGTGAATCTTGTGTAATCATCAACTACCACTAAGGTATATTTTCTTCCTCCTAAATTGGATGTTTGAGTAGAACCAAATAGGTCCATATGTAGTAGTTCTAGTGGCTGACTTGTGGCAATATCTTCAATACTCTTGTACACTGATTTCTTTTATTTTCCAATCGTACAGTCACTATACAATTTATCCTTTTTGAATTTGAGTTTGGGCACACCTCTAACAAGATCAAGTTTGGTCAACTTTCTTAAGGTTCTCATATTTACATGATTTAGTCTCTTATACCATAACCATTCATCTTTACTAGAAGAAATTAAGCATGTATCACTAGTCATATTATCCAATGGAAATTTTAATGCATAAATTAAATTATCTCTATAGCTAGTAAATTTAACCTCAAGTGTATATTGCTATAATATAAAATAGTTTTTAGTAGTAAAGAGTAGATTGTAACCTTTGTCACATAATTGACCTACACTTAACAGATTTTGTTTTAAACCATTTACATGCAAGACATTTTCTATTTTCCCATTTTTAGATGCAACATTTCCTACAATAGTAATTTACATTTTTTATTACTACCAATATTAAATGATCCTGAATTTATGGACTTAACGGATTCTAAAAAAATTTTCTTACTTGTCATATGCTTTGAGCATCCACTATCAATGATCCACTTTGACATTTGAGCTTCATTGTCCTTGCAGTCCTACAAATTATATTAAAATTAAGGCTTTTGGTACCCATATTTTCTTGGGTCCACTAGTGTTAGTCATTAGCATATTAAACTTGTTGCCTCTTGACAGCCATATATGAGTAGATCTTTTAATGATAAAAATAGTTATGCCATCTCTGTAAGATCTAATTTTTCCACCACAATAGGGAGTTTCCTGTGGTACAGCATACCCTAGGCCAAATTTACTTGTTCCTATTCTTTGAGATATTATGATTTTATTTAAACTATTTTCACCTTTAGTGAATTTACATATAGTGTTTTTCAAATCAGCAATTTCAAATAATAAATTTTTGTTTTCTTCTTTTAAGTCAAAGTTTCTACAACTACAATTATCAAGTTTTGTTTTTAATTCCCTGTTATCAACTAGGGCTTTTTCTAATTCAATAAAAACATTCTCTAGATAGGAATTTAGACTCTTTAATTTTTTCTTATAGTTCTTACACTTTACATATAAATTATCTATTGTACAAAGAAGACTATCTACATCTAAATCAACATTTTCTTTTTCTAAACAAAAAGAGGATGTAGAACTTGTGTAGTAAAGCACACGTTTGCAGAGGCCTCTTCCTTTGAGTCTGATGAGCTGCTGGATGAGCTGCTATCATCCCATGTCACTTTCAAGGCCATTTTCTTCTTATTCTTCTTCCATTTTTGTTTGTCCTCCTCCTACTGGAAAGTATAGTAGAGTTGAATGTGTCCCAATTTTTGCACTTGTAGCATGTAGGGACTTTTGATCTTGAGGAGTTGGTGTTGTCTCCTTGTCTCATCATTTTTCTAAAATTCCTAGCCAGTAGTAAAACTTCATCTTCATCCGAGCTTGGTTAGTCTTCTATTGAGGGAAAAACTAGTTCCTTCTTTTTCTTAGCCTTTTTTTCAATGACTCCCTCTTCTTCTTTCCATTCCTTCATCTGAACTCCATGGGCAAGAAGATTTCCCAACAGATCTTCTACTGAATAATTATTTAGATCCTTTGAATCTTGTATAAAAGTAGACTTCTGTTTTCATTCAACTGTCAAGCTTCTTAAAATCTTCTGTACCTACTCACAATTAGAAAAATCCCTTCCTAGGCCTCTCAATTCATTCACAATTTTAGTGAATCTTGAAAAGATTTCAGTAATACTTTCTTTTCAAGCATTTTGAATAATTCATATTTTCTTAACAAAATGCTAATTTTGGTATCTTTCACTTGGTTGGTTCCTTCATATGTAATTTGAAGGGTCTTCCAAGCCTCATGAGAAGACTTACATGCAGATATTTTATTATACTGTTCACTAGTTAGTGCATGGTAAATAGAATTTAGCCCACGAGCATCCATTTGGATGATTCTTTCATCCTTGTCAATCCAGTCACTTTCATGATTGATTGGAAGTGGTGTACCATGTACAACCATCCTCTAAAGTTTTACATCTATGCTCTTGAGAAAACACTCCATCCATCTTTTCTAGTAGCTACCATCAAAGAGGGGAGGTCGATAGATATTCTGTCCCTCTACAATATGGAAAACTATGATCTCAGATGGTTAAATCTATTAATGAGATTAACCATGCTCTGATACCAATTGTTAGGACCTAATGGCTTACCAAAGGGGGGGGTGAATGATAAGATTTAATTTCTTAAATGCAATTTTAGGATTTTAACAATGAATGACTAATTGACAGTTTAATTCAGCAAGCATGAAATGATTTTTCTAAGTGCAAATACAAAGTAAAAGAAGATAATACACATAGAGATTTTTAGGTGGTTCACTACTAACACCTAGTCCACCCCCAAGGGATACTTGAGCTTTACTAATCTTCCCAAACTTACAAACACTTGCTTTAAGGTCAAAGCAAGAACCAACCAATCGAACTGAGCTTTCTAGTTGTAGCTCTAACCAACCTATCTCTGAAGTTATCGATTGGTACATTTCAGTAAACTATTAGCTTGAAGAAATCAGAGTGTATTTGCGTGGAGAGCTCTAGACAGACAAATATAGAAATTTAAGAATTACAGAATGACTCTATTACACAGATAGATATAGAACATTCTTTCATACAAAGACAGTTGTTTAATAAATCACTTATAGAAATACATGTTGCTGATATAGAACATACTACATTGACTGTTGATAATGATATAGAAATGTTAGTTGTCGATTTATTTGAAGAAAACCAAACAAAAGCAGCTCAATAAACTATTCATACGACCATACCAGATTCTTCAGACATTTTTACAAGTTTTGATAGAAACTTCTCTAGTTTTGATAGGTTTGAACATGAAGATGCTACTGATAACATTGAAACAAGTCCTAGGTTAGAAAATCATGACAGAAAAATACCTAATCCTGAATAGACTTTAGAAGAAAATACATTATTATGGTTTAGAAATAGATCCTATTATGAGAAATTTCAAACATATAAAACTTTCACAATTTTATATTCAAGACTAGTTAAGTTTGAAGGGATGGCAAACATAAAAGAAATGTTTGAATTTCAAGGCTTGTTGACTCTACTTCCACAACAATCAGGTCATCTTGTTATACTAGAACTTGTAAGTTGTTTTTACTCAAACTTAATAGTGGAAGAATGTATTCTTGTTTCAAATATACAAGAATTAGATATATATTTAACTTCAAAAATACTTTATCAAGTACTTGGTCTGAAAAATGAAAGAGTTAAATTATTAGAAAGAAAATAGGTTTATCAGTTGGGATGAGACGTTAAGAGTTTAGCTAAAGATCTGACTACCAACAATCAAATGAGATTATTAAATGATTTAAATGGCCAAGCACATTTTATTGTAAAAATATTGCATACTTCATTGTTTTAGAGGTTTGGTCATGGTGCAAAGGTTGGCAAATGCTATCTTTATGCTACATATGCAATGATTAATCATATATAAGTGAACTGGCATGATATTTTTGTTTCTCATATTTTAAACTTGCAGAGTAAATTATTTTATGGTGATACACTTTTAAGAATTGTGGTAAGTCAAATAGATATTACACCTTGGCCATAGAAAAGATTAAAGTTAAGATCTTTCTCTGCAAAAGAACTTCGAAAATACCAGGAAATAAATACACTGTAATTCGACAACAACAACAACAACAATAGGATAAGCAAACTCAATCATAGCAGTAACAACAACAATCGACATAGTTTTTAGAACAACAGCAACATATAATACATGAACAACATATAGATACACATACAAGTACACATATCGATACACATACAGATATAAATACAGAATTTTTACAGCAACCATCACAAGTTTCACATTCAGATTTAGATCAACCAATAATTGATCCGATCAATAGAGTAAGTACAGAAATTGCAAGGCAAATTTCAGATATTCTGTTAAATATTTTTCAAAGATAAAGAGACTTGTGATTATACAAATTATGTATTGCATGATTTATTCATTGTAATTTGTAACCAAAAGTTACTTATGTAAAGAAATTACATTGTGTAAACTGTTTACTGCATTTAATGTTATACACTTGTTTTCGACAATTCTTGTTTAAAATAATTTTATTTAAACAGTTTATTCTTATCCACGAAAGTTATGCATGTTTAAAAATTTCTTTTTGAATGATATATACTTAGCAAATTTTTCTTCCTTACATTTTATTTACTTTTTTATAATGCCAAAAAGGGGGAGAAGATAGATTATTTGACTTATTAGGTTTTGGCATCATCAAAAAGGGGGAGATTGTTAGGAATTTTGTTTTGATGATAAATACTTTATTAACAATTTTAAATAAGTCTAAATAATATTTTTAAGTATAATAGTCACGTAATTAAATGTTGACAAGTTATTAGAAAGTTTCATTTAAAATTTCAGATAATTAACTTTCAGATAGTTAGATTTCTGAATAGTTAAATTGTTTGGATAGTTAGATTTTCGAATAGTTAAGCTTTCGAATAGTTAGTGTTTCAATTTAGTTGAAGAGTTATGTTAAAAACTCATGATACAGAAAATATAACAATAAAGCATATCATGCTTTTCAATAAAAACACACGTTAACTTAACGTTTAGTTAAATGAGAAATTAATGCAACGAAATGACTAGTTATTTAACTTAGTATAATTTCATATCCAATATAGACAAGTATTTATATCAGTAAACTTTTTCTGTATTAATTGATGTTCTTAATGTCCTTTCAAAAGCAATAGTAATTGAGCAAATATGATTACTTTCATTCAGCACACATCATCAAAACAAAATATTCAATAGTGAGTAAAAAAGCAAACAAACTCATTAAGTTAGTATTGTACACGTGGTGAAATTAAAGCTTATGAATGTTATAATGTATCACATGAGTTGTACATGTTTAACTCATTAAGTTAACAAAACTAAATGCATTGAGTTGCTATATTGAACACTAAGGCAACGCATTAGGTTAGTGTTATAAACTTAAAGTTATTATTATTGCACGTGGTAAATACCTTATTATAAAAACATTTGTTTTTACTAATTTGTTGAGTTATCTGTAACACAACAGAGTTGGTTCATTGAGTTACCGTAACATCACGAAGCTAGTTTGTTGAGTTAGCGTAACACCACGAACTTAGTTCGTTAAGTTAGCTACAATACTAGTCACATGAGTTGGCACATGAGGAACTCATTAAGTTAGAAACATTAAGTTATATATCTACCTATTTTACTCATTTAGTTATATTAAAGTAATGACTTCTTATTACACTTGATGAAAAATTTTGGACGGGAAATTTTATTTTGTAGGAAATTTTTCAAAGATCCAGGATTGATGATTAAAGAAAATTTGAAATGTAAGCTGTTAGGACCCTAGTATTTTGATAATGCAAAAACCTGTGTAAGGAATCATATTGTATTTCACAGATAAGTCAATGCAGCAAAAGATCAAAAGGCAGACAAACAAGATGCAAATAATTCCAGAATATGCTGGTATAGAGCTACAAAAAAATCAGCCAGTTACAGGCTTAAGTATCCAAAGAGTTAATTTAAAGCAACAGCAACATTGTCAGACAGTTAAAAGAATAACTATCCGAAATCATAAAGCCTTTGGAGAGTTGTGAAAGATTGTTAGTTGAATGATCAGAAAGTTAAGGAGTTAACTATCTAAAAGCTCAAGGAAAATCAAAAAGTTAGAAAGGCTAACTATCCAAAACTTAAGTCATTCAATTACCTATGTGCAGAAATCCAGAACAGAAGCTTAAAGGACTTTTCGGGGAGTTAGAAAGCTAACTATCCGAAATTTGAAAAGTTTTGATGAGTTACAGGTATAACAATCCAGAACTTAAGTTAGCTAATTATGCACGTACAGAATTAAAAAGATAGTAGTCGAAAGCTTAAAAGAAAAATCAAAAAGTTACTGCAACTAATTATTCGAAAGTCAAGAGTTTTTTCGGCAAGTTAAAACTACAAGTCTTCGAAAACTTGACACCTCACGTGAACAACTTAAAATCCTCACGTGACAGACAACAGGATGTAAGTGAAGTTTCGGTAAGTTACAGACACTTTTCGATGAGTTATTCATATAACATCCAAAAATCAAAGGAAATCAGAGGGTTACTTATTGAACATCAGACAAAATAGTAACTTACCATATTTAGGTCTGATTATTTAGCAAGTATAGTAAAATACATCCGTTGAAAGAAAAATATGATTGTTATACCTTTTGGTATAAATATGAGAAGTTTAAGAGAAGATCAGATAGAGATAATGACCATACATTATACTGTGAGCTACACAAAATTTCAGATACACTCTCAAGTCTGCAATAGTCAAGTATACTCTTAAAGATCCACTGTAGAAAAGCTCCCTATGCCAAAACTCTGATAGAAAAGTTTAAAGCTGTTGGTTCATGAGTTTTAACCTGAAAACTCATTGTTGGTTGAGAGCTTCAACCTGAAAGCTTGGAAGAAAGGTTGGTTATTGAGCTTATACCTAAAAGCTCTAAGTGTTGGTTCTTGCTTCAACCTGAAAGCAAGTGTTGTAAGTACTTGTCTACTTAGTGAAGCCCAAGTGTATCTTAGGGGTGGACTAGCCAAGTTGATGAACCACCTAAAAATTTGCTATGTTATTTTCTTTTTACTGTTTTGGTTTACATTTAATTCATTTCATCTCACTGTTTTGTAGAATCAATCAATTCTAAGTTAAAAGAATTAAAATTTACACACCTTCACCATTCACCCCCCCTCTAGTGAGCCTATCAATCCTAACAATTGGTATCAGAGCTTGGTTAATCCATCATAAGATTTAACCATCTATATTTGTGGTTTAATTTGCTGAGGGACAAAACATCCACAGACCTCCTCTATTCGATGGTTCCAATTATAATTATTGGAAGAATAGAATGGAGTGTTTCCTTAGGAGTTCTGATGTAAAACTCTGGAAAATTGTTCTTGGAACTACACTTTCAACCAGTAATGTTATGAACTAGTCTGAGGAGGATGAAAGAATCATCTAGTTAGATGCTAGAGAGCTGACTGTCATATATTGTGCACTAACTACTGAACAATATAACAAAGTGTCTGCATATATGTTTGCTCATGAGGCTTGGAAAATCCTTCAAGTTACTCACGAAGGCACAAGCCAAGTGAAGGATACTAAAATCACCATTCTATTGAGAAAACTAGAACTGTTTAAAATGGATGATAATGAAAACATAACTGAAATGTTTTCAAGATTTACTGAAATTATTAACAGTCTGAAAGGCCTGGGAAAGGAATTTTCTTCTCATGAATAGGTACAAAAGATCTTGAGAAGTTTAACTATCGAGTGGAAACAGAAATCCACATCTATCCAAGATTCCAAGGATCTCAATAATTACACGGTTGAAGAATTGTTTGGCAATCTTCTGGCCCACGAAGTTCAAATGAAAGACTGGAAGGAACAAGAGGGAACAGTTGAAAAGAAAAAGGAAATTGCATTTCCTTCAACTGAAGAAGCTCTAAGTTCAGATGATGATGAGATCATGTTGCTGGCAAGGAACTTTAGAAAGTTCATGAAGAAAAAGAATAAGACCAACTCCTCCAAAAGAACTGTCCCTACATGTTTCAAATGCAAAAGGCAAGGACACATATAGACTTTCTATCCATTTTAGACAGAAGAGGATCAGGTAAATAAGAAGAAGAGATGGAAGGACAAAAAGAAGATGGCACTCAAAGCTACGTGGGATGACAGTAGTTCATCAAGTAGCTCATCTGATTCTAAAGATGAAGCTGCAACCAATGTGTACTTTGCAACTCAAGAGGTATGTTCCACTTCTTCCTCTAGTTCAGAAAATGAGCATGATGAAATAGATATTAATAGTCTTTTGTCTACTGTAGATAATCTATATATTAAATGTAGGGAATTTAAGAAAGAAATTAAAAGGTTGAATAATTGCTTAGAAGATTCTTTTGTTGAATTAGAAACAACTGTAGTTGAAAATAGAAATCTGAAATCTAACTTGGATAAATATAGTTGTGATAACTGTAAATTAAAAGAAGAAAATAAAAACTTATTAACTACAATATTTGATCTAAAAAATACCATATGTAAATTTACTCAAGGTCAAAAAGGACTAAATAAAATGATAAGATCTCAACGACCTAATGGAAGTAAATATGGCCTAGGGTATGCTACACCATAGGAAGTACCTTATTGTGGTAGAATGATTCAATCATATAGAGATGGCACCACTATATTTGCCATCAAAAGAAGATCAGGTTATGTGTGGCTGTCAAGAGGCAACAGATTTAATGTTTTAAGGACTAATTCTACTGGACCCAAGAAGATTTGAGTACCAAAAGCCTTAATTTCAGTATAATTTGCAGGATGACAAGGAGCTCCAAGCACATATAACAAAATAGATTGTAGACAGTGGATGCTCAAAGCACATGATAGGTAAGAAAAGATTTCTTGATTCTATTCAAAGTTTAAGTTCAAGATCTGTTAAATTTGGAAATAATGAAAAGTGTAAAATAACTACTATAGAAAATATCACATCAGAAAATGATATAATTGAGAATGTCTTGCATGTCAATGGATTAAAACAAAACTTATTAAGTATAGGACAATTATGTGATAAAGGTTATACAATTTCTTTTACTACTGAAAATTGTTACATTATTGATCCGGCAACAAATGAAATAAAATTTACTGGTATTAGAAATTGTTCTATTTATACATTAAACTTTCCATATGAAAATACTACAATCAATTCCTATTTGGTAGCATCCAGGGAAGATGATTGGTTGTGGCATAAAAGACTTGGTCACATTAGTATGAAGACTCTTAGAAAGTTATCTAATGGTGATCTTGTCAAGGGATTGCCTAAACTTACATTCAAGAAAGATAGGGTGTGCAGTGATTGTATGCTAGGAAAATAGAAGAGAACTTCTCTCCATAGCAAACATGAAATTTCAACCAAAAGGCCATTAGAACTTTTACATCTGGATCTGTTTGGCCCAACCCAAATTTCAAGCCTTGTAGGTCGAAAATATACTCTTGTTATTGTAGATGATTTTTCTAGATTAACCTAGGTAATATTTTTGACTCATAAAAATGAGGCATGCAGTGAGTTCCAAAATTTTTGCATTAGAATTCAAAACCAAAAGGAACTAATAGTAAAGAAAATCAGAAGTGATCATGGAGGAGAATTTGAAAATCATGAGTTCGAAAATCTGTGCAACTCATTTGGAATTTTGCATGAATTCTCTTGCCCTAGAACTCTAGCTTAAAATGGAGTAGTAGAAAGAAAGAATAGGACATTGCAAGAAATGACTAAAACTATGTTAAATGCCACTAATCTGCCAAAATTTCTTTAGGTTGAAGCTGTAGGTACAGCCTGTCATATCTCCAACAAAACTCACATCAGACCTATAATGAATAAGATACCTTTTGAAATTTGGTTTGATAAGACTCCAAATGTTGGTTACTTTAAGACATTTGGTTGCAAATGCTTTGTATTAAACACTGAAAATGCTAAAGATAGGTTTGATGCAAAATCTGAACCTGCCACACTTGTTGGATACTCATCTAGAAGCAAAGCTTACAGAGTATATGTTACTAAAGACAAAAGAGTAGAAGAAAGTATAAATGTTCAATTTGATAAAGATCTGATATAGAATTTCAAGAATCTGAATATTGACAGTGATAGTGAAAATGAATATTTGGAGAAAGGCAATTGCAAGCAAAAACTCAAATCCCAAGCTTTAGATCAGAATCAACAAAGTTGGAAGTTCAAATTTGATCACCCCATGAAACAAATAATTGGAAATATAACCAAAGGGGTACAAACGAGAAGCAAAGCACAAGATATCTGCAATTTCTGTGCATTTGTGTCAGAAATAGAGCCAAAATTAGTAGATGAAGTCTTTAAGGATATTTACTAGACTATGGCTATGCAGGAAGAATTAAATCAATTTCAAAAAAATAATGTCTAAAATTTAGTGGAAAAACCTGCAAGAAAATCCATCATTGGAACTAAATGGATTTTCAGAAACAAATTAGATGAAGAAGGAAACATACTCAGAAATAAAACTCGACTGGTTGCACAAGGCTATAATCAACAAGAAGGTATTGACTATGAAGAAACTTTTGCACCTGTAGTCAGAATAGAAGCTATCAGAATGTTGCTTGCCTTTGCAAGCAATATGAGAATAAAATTGTTTCAGATGGATGTGAAAAGTGTCTTTTTGAATGGAGAAATTCAGGAAGAAGTTTTTGTTAAACAACCTCCCGAATTTGAAGATGAAGTCAAGCTAAATCATGTCTTCAAATTAAACAAAGCTTTATATGGTCTGAAATAGGCACCTAGGGCATGGTATGAGAAACTAAAAAAATTCTTAACTAAAAATGACTTCTCTATAGGCAAAGTGGACAGCACTTTGTTTATCAAAACTATTGATTTGCACATTTTAATCGTACAGATATATGTTGATGATATAGTTTTTGGAGCTACATCAGAAAAACTCTATCATGGATTTCAAAATTTGATGAAAAATAAATTTAAAATGAGCATGATGGGAGAATTGAAGTTTTTCTTAGGGTTACAGATCCATCAAGTGCGAAAGGGCATCTTTATCAACAAAGAGAAATACTGCAAAGAGATGTTAAAGAAATTTGGCTATGAAAACATTAAATCTGCAAATACTCCAATGAGTTCAAGTACAAAACTAGAAATTGATGACTCAAGTGTTGCAGTAGATCAAAAGAAATATAGAGGCATGATTGGATCTCTGTTGTATCTTTCAACAAGTAGGCTAGATATCATATTTAGTGTATGCTTGTGTGCTAGATTTCAAGCATCACCAAGGGAATCTCATCTGAAACAGTAAAAAGAATTTTCAAATATCTACAAAGTACTAAAGATTTCAGATTATACTACTCAACTGACAGCAGCCTAACATTAACAAGCTATAGTGATGTAGATTATGTAGGTAGCAAATCTGACAGAAAAAGTACTAGTGGCACATGCTAACTACTTGGAAATTCATTAATCTTCTAGTTCAGTAGGAAACAAAACTGTATTGTATCTACTACTAAAGCCGAATATATTGCAACAGGTCTATGTTGTGCTCAAATTCTGTGGATGCAGCAAACTTTAGCAAACTACAGATTGAAAATTCAGAATACAGTCATATTTTGTGATAACAACAGTGCAATCAATTTATCTAAGAATAAAGTACTTCATTCCAGAGCCAAGCATATCGAGATCAAACATCATTTTCTGAGAGATCATGTGGAAAAAGGGAACATCTCACTCAAGTTTGTGCCAACAGAAAATCAACTTGCAGATATTTTCACCAAATCTTTAAATGAATCAACTTTTAATCATATTAGAAGAAATCTAGGCATATGTTCATTACAAGATCTTTAAATACTTTTATTATTCCTCAAGTTCACCATATGGGAGCTTACTTTTTGCTAACATGTACTCGTGCAGGACATATTAGATATCAGTTTTACAGTTTTATAGATATCAATCACCTTTTTATATAATGACAAAAAGGGGGAGAAGAATATGGATATTGGAGAAGAATATAGAAACTTACAGTATTTCCAGCACAGATAGAAGGAGAAGTATTAAAATGGGGAAGAAAATCTCAATACATAGATAGGGGGAGAAGACAACACAGTCAAGGGGAGGAATCTCACCACTTCATTATATTCATTGTAAATCATTGTTTTACTTAGTTTCTATGTGACTGAATGTATAGAAACAATCTAGGGAGTGAAATAAATGTAAAGGATTTTGTCATTATCAAAAAAGGGGAGATTGTTAGGACCCTAGTATATTGATAATGCAAAAACCTGTGAGAGGAATCATATTGTATTTCACAAATAAGTTAGTGCAGCAAAAGATTAGAAGGCAAACAAACAAAATGCAGATAATTCTAGAATGTGCTACTATAGAGCTACAGAAAAATCAGATAGTTACAGGCTTAAGTATTCAAAGAGTTAATTTAAAGCAACAGCAACACTATCAGACAATTAGAAGAATAACTATCCGAAATCATAAAGCCTTCAGAGAGTTATGAAAGATTGTTAGTTGAATGATCAGAAAGTTAAGGAGTTAACTATCCGAAAACTCAAGGAAAATCGGAAAGTTAAAAAGGCTAACTATCTGAAACTTAAGTCATTCAATTACCCACGTGCAGAAATCCAGAACAGAAACTTAAAGGACTTTTCGGAGAGTTAGAAAGCTAACTATCCGAAATTTGAAAAGTTTCGGTGAGTTACAGGTATAACCATCCAGAACTTAAGTTAGCCTATTATGCTCGTGTAGAATTAAAAAGATAGCAGTCAAAAGCTTAAAAGAAAAATCGGAGAGTTACTGTAGCTAACTATCCAAAAGTCAAGAGTTTTTTCAGTAAGTTAAAACTACAAGTCTCTGAACACTTGACACCTCATGTGAATAGCTTAAAATCCTCACGTGACACAGACAACAGGTTGTAAGTGAAGTTTCGGTAAGTTACGGACACTTTTCGGTGAGTTATTCATATAACCATCTGAAAATCAAAGGAAATCGGAGGGTTACTTACTGAACATCAAACAGAACAATAGCTTACCATATTTAGGTTTGATTATTTAGCAAGTACAGCAGAATACATTTGTTGGAAGAAAAATATGATCGTTATAACATTTGGTATAAATATGAGAAGTTTAAAAGAAGATCAGATAGAGATAATGATCATACATTATACTGAGCTACACAAAATTCCAGATACATTCTCAAGTCTGCAACAGTCAAGTATAGTCTTAAAGATCCACTACAGAAAAGATCCTTGTGCCAAAACTCTAATAGAAAAGTTTAAAGTTGTTGGTTCGTGAGTTTCAACCTGAAAACTCATTGTTGGTTGAGAGCTTCAACCTGAAAGCTCGAAAGAAAGGTTGGTTATTGAGCTTATACCTGAAAGCTCTAAGTGTTGGTTCTTGCTTCAACCTGAAAGCAAGTGTTGTAAGTACTTGTCTACTTAGTGAAGCCCAAGTGTATCTTGGGGGTGGACTAACCAAGTTGGTGAACCACCTAAAATTTGCTATGTGTTATTTTCTTTTTACTATTTTGGTTTACATTTAATTCATTTCATCTCACTATTTTGTAGAATCAATCAATTCTAAGTCAAAAGAATTTAAATTTACACACCTTCACCATTCACCTCCCCCCATTTGGTGAGCCTATCGATCCTAACATAAGCGTGGGTCAGAACGTGTGTATTTCGATAAAGGAAAAAGAAAATACGTCAAGAAGTGGAAAACTGGTAGTGATAAAACGTGGAGGATATGCATGAAATGAATATACAATATAAAAGGCATAGAATTCTCGTTGATCAAATTATCCCTACACACCAAACAAAATATATTTTCAAGGATCAAAAACACCTTTCGAGGAAAAGCACTTAGATGGAAGAAAATTCAGTGAAGTAGAAAAGGTCAAATTTATGTCACTCAAGATTTGAAGTATCAGAACAAAGCAAATTCGATGAAGCAGAGAAAGTCAAATATTCGTCACCGAAGAATCGCTAAAGAAGAAAATAAGAAGAAAGATCTCAAACAGGGAGAAATGTTTTAAAATTTGTAAATTAGTTTTCTCTGTTTGTAGTTATGAAATTGAATACATGAAACATGGAATCATTATATAATTGCATCTACAATTTCTAAGGAGAATTGAATTGTATATTGTAATTGAAACCTTGAATAAAATGATTTTATAAAAATAGTGTCTCAACTTGTTTTTAATTTTGAAGTTTCAATTATAATCGAAAATGTTGAAAAACACAATTCACCCCCCCTTGTGTTGTCATACGATCCTACATATATCCCTTTTGCTTTAAAAGACATAACTAAGAGATGGTTATATTCTCTATCGCTTGATTCAATTTTTGCATGGACTAAATTTTGTTCTGTTTTTCTAGAAAAATATTATCCAACACATCAAACAATTAAAAAGAAAAAGGAAATATTAATGTATAGCTAAAATAGGGAGAATCATTCTAGAAATATTTTGAAAGATTTATAGATTTAATAACTCAATGTCCACATCATGCAATGAGTAAAACACAATTAATAGGTATAATTTATGAAGGCATAGATGTTTTAACTAAATCTTTATTAGAATCTACTTGTCAAAATAGATTTTTAAAACTATGTAATGAAAAGTATGGGCATACTTAGAAAACTTTGCAAAAAGAACTACACAATGGGAAAACTTAACTGAAGCTATTATAGATAAAAGAATATTGCCAAGGGGAATGCACGAAATAGATTCAAGCACTATGCTTGAAGTTAAATTAACTGAATTAACAAAGAAAATAGAGGAGTTATCATTAAATCAAAAGCTAACAAAAAAGAATGTAAATATTAATGACTTAAATATTATTTATGCTAGAAAGCAAAAAGATAACTTTGGAAATTCTTATAACCCTAATTGGAGAAATCACCCGAACCTATCTTGGAGAAATAACAATTTCCAGGGAGGAGAAAATATAAATGACAAAAATATAAGTTATGAAGCATTAATTGAACAAGGATCTAGAATAGAGAAGTTAAAAAACATAATTCAACAATTAAACAATCGTCTAGATCATGTATTTGGAAATACTGCCATTCAAAATCAAAATATGAATAGAAATATACCCCCTAGACAAAAGGAATCAATAGAAGTTAGACCTATTGGAGGATTGTTAATGCAAGCAATACCTAACCCTACCAACTGAACTATTAATGAAATTAATACCTCCTTTGGGAGGGAAATTGAATGAAGCAGTATAACTAAAGCAACTATGTATAATATAGTAAATAGAAAAATATAAAAAGAAAAAAATGTAAGTTTAATTAGAGTTAGTAATATCGTAAAGTTATTACTTAACTCAACGAACTTAGTCTATTGAGTTATGACCCAACTCCACGAGGGTAAGTAAGTAGCTATGTTAATTTTATCTCTGCTAAATTTTGTTTATGTTATATAGAATCACAACATATGGAATTGATGGAATTACCATTAGATGTACTAAGGGAAGTATTGAGTAACTTATCAACTAAAGATCTGTGCAGATTGTGTTGTGTGTTAAAGGAAATTAAAGAATGTGTTAGAGAAAAATATTTTCATAGACTACAAGTTGCAAAAATGATTAATATTAGAGATGGATTTTTATGGAAGTCATTTAATCGTAGTTCAATCAGCTATGAATATCTAAATATGGAAGAAACTACTGGAATTCCACCCAATATATTAGAAGAAATAGATCATATTATGGGAATGGATGAAGGATTAATTATTTACAGAACCAAACCAGGGTATGCAATTCTGTTACCCAATATTTTGATTAGAAATCCTATTACTAGAGAAGAATGGAATATAGGAAGGCCTAATAGATTTGAAGTACCAATTGAAAATTGTGGCTCAACATTAACATTTTCTAATAAAAATTCGACAATTCCTGAAAAATTGTATTACTGGAGACCAATTGTAAATTGGGATGAGGATTTATGCTTAAGTGTGTATAATTTTTTGAATAGATCTTAGACTGAAAATACTATGATATATCTAGGCAGAAAGCATTAATTAACAACATACATGTCATACTTGATGGATATATATATCTAGTCACAGATATATCAGTTGCATTTAGATCTGATTTATACATGGTAAACATAGATAGTTAGGATGATGACTTTATAAAAATATTACCTATACCTAGTGATATAACTAAACCACCATCTGCAGGATAAAATTCAATTAGGAGTGTGGTATAATGAATATGACGATCCTACTTTATGTCTAATAAGATGGTGGGATGAACTGATGAAATTTCAAATATGGATTATGAAAGACCTAAATGAATGGAAGTGGGAAGAGGAATATATTGAAATATATGTAGAAATAGAAACAACTACATTATCTTGGAACAGAAGAGCTACATTTCAATTCATTAATGGTAATACGCTTATATTTAGTATTGATAACATACTGCAAGTTTACAAGTTAAAAAGGACAGCAGACTACATTAAAACAGAATTAATAGCAAGAAGAATTATGCCTAAAAAGTTTTCTTAGACTGACACATTTATTCCATTTGTCACTACTTTTCAATCATGTTCTTAAACTGTGATTTTGTACTTTTAATGTTGTGTACACTCTACATTTATTTTTAGAAAAAAAAAGAAGAAAGAAAATTTTTTAGTTTTAGTTTTATTTTATAAGAAAAACAAAATATTAATCCAATTTATTGGTATCTGTTCTAGGAAACCAACTAGCTTACTTGTAAGCCACCAAAGGCATAGGAGCCTAGGTTCCACACAAGACACTGATTTAACAATTTAAGTTTTGTTGTTAAGTTATTATTTTGTTATATATTTTGCTTTTATGTGTGAATGAAAAGTTTTTCAAAAACAAAAGTCAAAAGATATTGAAGGAGATACAAAAGAACAAGGTATGTAATTAATTACTTATTCTGAATTTACATTTAAACTTAGTTCGTGGTATTATTCATTAACTCAATGAATTGAGTTAATAAGTTCATTGAATTAAGTGCTAAGTCAACGAAACAATTTTCATACCTGCTAACATTTACTATATTTTCTGTAAATCTTTTACATTGAGGACAATGCAAAATGTAGGTATGAGGGGAGGTAATTAGATTAAATCCAAGTAATCTTTTTAATTAGAGGAACTAGGATGGTGCTGCAAATTTCTGTGGAAATTGAAATTTTTTTTTATGAATTTACTGTAACTAATCCAAATTTCCTATAACTAACTGAAATTTCCTATAACTATCCAATAATTGAAACTGTAAAATTTTTAAAAACTGTAACTACTTGAATGTTATATTTAGAATCTTATATAAGATGTTACAAATTTTACAATTAATACAAATTTGGATATAGTATCTTATGTTTTTACTAAATTTTATGCGTTTAATAGTTTCACGATTTTAAAAAAATCAAAATGCCAAACTGAAACTCAATAAATTATCTAAAATCCTAAAAGAGCTAAAATGTTGATTTTTGGATTAAATGAAATACATATGATCAAGGATACATTTAATTTGATTGATTAAACTTGTAGAATGATTTATATGTAAATCTTATTAAACTACAGAAAAAGTATGAGTTTATTGATATGGATTCATGTTTTCAGTAAATTATAAAAGCAAGATTATATGAGATTTTTGTTTTACTGCATCTGTACAAATGAAATACGTATATATACTATGTTGTAAAGAAAAAAAAAAGAGGAAAAAAAGAGAAAAACTTTGAGAGTTTATTGATTTGTTTAATCATGAGACTTTTGTACTTAAGCAAATAGGTATGTGAGGATTGTTGACCTGAAAAAGAACTCTTTAAATCTAGCAACCTAAGATCCTAATCAGATCTGAGATTGTTGATTGAAAATTTGATACACAGGTACACTAGAAAGCTTTTGTATGATTCAAGATTTTCAAATTAACTTTTAAAGTACAATTATGCATATACTGTTTTGAAAAGATAAAACTATTTTGTGAAATACAAATATCTTTTGAATTGAGTATATTTTCTATTATCTAAGATTACTAAAGTATGAATCTAGATTAGACTTTTGAAGTTGTTTATTTGAGATACAATTCATTATTATTCTTGTTTTAATCATATTGAGTTGGATTGTGTTCTGATTCATATGTAGTTGAAATTTATTCTGGAAATCATATTAGAAAATTCAGGATAACAGATGTTTGAAAAAAAAAAAAAAATGATAATATAATTACCACCTATGTGATGCTAATATATTTTGTATGTAATTTACATGTGTTTAAATATATTTGCAGGTTGAAGAGGAGAAAACAATGTTAAAATAGAGTACTGAATTAATACAGAATATCTTTATATTAATCTAATCTAAGTATTCTAAAGAAAAAAGATGAAGAATTAATTCTAGCACTTTAGAAAAACCAACTAGTTAGATCTTAATAGTTTGCTAAGGGACTAGCAAAATTTAAGTACGGGGGAAATATTCAAAATGAAAAAGTGCATAATATTAACTATTAAATGATGGTTGATTACATAATATTTAGCTTATCATATGAGAATTAAGTCATTATGTTATAATTACACTGTTATATGCTTTAATGAAAGAATCTACATAATTTCAAGGAATTAGTGTTAATTAAGTATATTTCTGAACTATCAGTGAATTACAGGCTTTTTAATTCCTAAGTATCCAAATTTTCTATTATTTTGGAGAGTTATATTGTATGTACCAGACAGTTATGTTTTAAATGCTAAAAGAATATTCAAGTACACAATAACAACTCATTGAATTACAGGTTTAAAGGTGTAAAAAGATCATGTAAGAACTCGTTGAGTTAGTGAGTAAAAACTGTAAGTTGTACATCTGAACTCGTTAAGTTAGAATTATGCACGTGCTGAAATTAAATGTTTTATTATATCACGTGAGTTGCACATGTATAACTCGTTAAGTTAGCATAACTATACGTGCTAATTTACTTGAATATACACTAAGGTAACGTGTTGTGTTAGTGTTATAAGCTTATAAGTTATTTCTTTATTGTATATGTTTTATAGTTAAATCAACGAAGTAAGTCCATAGAGTTAACCATAACTCCATGGACCATTTATTTTCTAATATGCCATTATAGTAGTTGTAGAAATAGGAAATTTAAACGAAAACCACGATTGCACGTACCACGTAGGAATTCACTTGTGGAATGAAGAAGAAATCACCATCGTTGATATGAATGAAGAAAATCCAACTGATCATTTAAGTAAAAGCAGTTATTACTGAAAGAAATATAAAAGAAGAGAAAGATGAAGAGGTCTGTGTGTGAAGGTGGAGAACCATGCTAACTGCAAGAAGCGTCGAAAGTTCACTAAAGCTCCACACCACCACCAAAATCACCAACCATCAGAGGTCTATGAGGATACTTTCCAGATGTCGGGTCGATTCCGAGCCAAACACGATGACTGACAACCACTGTGAGAAGTGATCATGTTGCAGGAAGGGAAGTCATTTTCACCAAGCACCGACTCATATCTCAGGAGATCGTAAAGCTTCTAGCCTTGGTTTTGGGTTGATGTCAATATGCTAAAGAGGAGATCATCTTACAATTCTTGATTCATGATTCTATAAGGAGAGGAGGCAAGATTGTAAGTGGCTAAGTTTTCACATGTAGTGACGGAAGTTTTTACTATTGATAGAGATTTTTCTTACATTTCACCTTTCACTCATCTTCAGGAACATATCAAAACAAAAATACCAAAAACAACAAATTATCTGTGTTTACATTTAGTATTAAAGTGTTGTATTGTTTATATTGTATCGTAATTAATGTTATCATTATCAATATTGTGAATGTTTTATGTTTGTTTGATTCAGAAAATAAAAAGTAGTTTTATTGTTTACTGAAATTGATTCATTCCAAATACTTAAAGATTTTAATGGTTACTATTTAAAATATCTGGATGTTAGTATTGCTTAATGGCAAATCTAATATTAACTAACATTAAAGAGCTTAATTGATGTTATTTACATTCCGTGGAACCACCCAATAGTTGGCCAAATTCCTCTGTAAATAGCAGTATTTAATTGGAAAAGTAAGCTCATGGAGTTAAGTCCACGAGGTTAGTTCATTGAGTTAACCATAACTCCATGAACTAAGTCTATTGAGTTAATTGTAACTCAACGAAGTACTTAACTGAACACATATAAACTCCAATATAAAAATCAAAATAGTACATAATTCTTACTTAATCTCTATGGGATCAACCTATACTTGTACACAAATACAATATACACTATGCACTTGCAGTTAAAAACACAAATTGGACTTAATATCTAATTCATGTGAAAGATTGTTTGTCTACTTCTAAAAGAATTTATTAATATAAACATAAAAAAAATCAAACAAGTTTATAATTTAACTTTTCACAACCTAAATAGAGACGTAAGTGGGTTTTCAAACAGTTAAGTTTGTAACTATCCAAAAGACCAAATCTCTCCAGACAATTATCCTACTACAGTATCGCTTGTTACAACAAATGAAGAAAGAAGAATTTCTTCGGATAGTTAAGCTCTATAACTATCCGAAGTGATGCAGATTTTGGAAAGATAGGAAGATAAGGCTTCGAAATTGAGAGTTCATTCTCCGAAGCATTTTTTCTCTACTGTAATAGCTCAAGTATAATTAAAGGTTTATTAATCCTAGGTTGGGTAGTATATAAACCTTTATGATGTTGTAAAATATGGGTAGTTAATTATGCCAAAGTTCAAAGAAGAATCTCTAACTCTCTGTGGACATAGGTTGTTGCCGAACCACGTAAATCTTGTGTCTTCATTGTTCTTTCTTCCTCTTTCTCTTCACTTCTAGTTTTGGTGAGTTTTCAGAATTGTGCCATAGTGCATTGACTGAATGATCAAGTTTAATCCCAACAATATGCAACTTCATAACTTCACGAATGTTCGTAAAGTTATCCTTATAACTTTTTGTGTCTTCATAAAATTATATACTTAGATAAATTCTAGAGTTTTAAACCAGTGTTATGAATTAGATAAGTTTACAATTGTACGTAAAGTTAACTATATAACTTTTACGAAAGTCCATAAACTTATGGACTTGAATAGTATTTTGAAGTTCATCATTTTACATAATTTAAGTAAAAATCATTTTGTCACTCATCAAAATATAAACATATTAATGGATAAGAACATTATCCCTAACATATGCTCTATTATATATTAAACTGTAGGGTTGAACAAGTTCATTGAGTTATGTGGTAACTCAACAGAGTCAATCTATTGAGTTAGTAGTTAAGTCAACAGAGTTAGTCTATTAAGTTACATTAACTCCATGAATTAGTTATCATTTAATATGTGATTCTAAGCAGTTATAGGAAATGCGTAGGAAAACCATATTACATGATTCACGTTCATGATCTCTATCATGGAATGAATAAGCAATTACAACCATTGATGTATAGGAAAGAAGAATCCAGCCAATCATTTTAGCACCAACAACTGTTAGTGAAAAAGAAATATAAAAGGATTGAAATAAATCGAGAAAAGGAGGGAGATAGCCACGTTCACTACAAAAAGCGTCAGATATTTCTTAAGATATCTTCTACCACCAACCACCATTCATCGAAGGTCTATAGAGATAATTTCTAAAGTCAAGTTGATTCTGAGCAAACCATGGTGATTGACAATCATTGTAAAGGAGTGATCACATCGTAGGAAGGAAATGTTTCTTCACCAAGTACTGAATCATCTCTCAAAGAAGATCAAAGCTTTCAGCCTTAGTGTCGAGTTGATGTTGCTTTGCTGAAGAATAAATCATCTTATAAAAGTCTAGGTTTGTAATCTAGAAGAAAGAAGAGTGCTTGACAATAAGTAGTTAAGTTTTCAGAGATATAACCACGTCACATGTAGTATTGGAAATCTTTGATTTTCCATAGAGAACTTGTCATTCATCAACCATCTAACTTAAGAACATTAATGTTTATATTTACATCCAAGTATTTATTAAGTTTTGTATTTGTATTATTTGTTAGTAATTGTTAAATGTTATGTATTCATTTTATTTTAGTTTGATATGAAATAGTATGATTTTATTTTGAAACTAATTAATTTAAAATTCTGAAATCATGTCTTGACTATTTGCTATTAAGGTTTATTTGAGAGTTAAATTTATTTTTCATTAAATCTCATATAAGTAGTAATCAAAATAGTATAAATTTATTATTTGCATTCTTTGGCATTGCTCAATAGATGGTCAAATCCAGATGTAAAATAATTGTCTAAGAGAGAAAATTATAGATCTATTGGGTTAAGCATGACCTCTAGAAGAATGTTTAGTATTATTTACTTTCTTCAACTGCATTTGTCTAGAATTATATCATCAAACAAAACTATTTTATTTAGAACTACTCGTTACGTGCGACTTAAGTAGTTCACATGCCCTAACCTTTTTCTCTGTCGTAGCAACATTAAACAAAACCAACTTGTCTAGTATTGTAGCATTGAACAAACTCAAATAATCGAAAATATTCTTCACGTGTTCCTGTGAGTCGTCACGTGGATTCATTTTATCTAGCACTTGTTCTAGATAAAATAACACCTTTTGATTGAAGAATAAAATGCCAATCTTGGACTCAATTGATTTCCATATTCTTCCTTCATATGCACTAATCTCTTGATTGATTCTTCTCATCTAGAAATTCTTCCACTGTGTTTTGTAAGAATTTTGCAATAGTCTTCACACCTTACTACCAAATTCAACATGAATAATCATTTAAAATAATAAATCATCACTTTACAATATTACAAGATTATATGTTATTTTCTTTTAAAATTAAAGTAAAAATTATTTAAGTATGTTTCTTATTTTATAATCTTATTTACAAAGTAAATAGAATAGATCCAGATCTTCAAGATTAATTACAAGAAATTACAAATGTTGATGCCTTACAAGTTTCTCAACGGAGGTCAAAAAGAAATTAGTAATACTATTAGCAACATTTAAGAATAAAGTAAAGAAATGATAGGTAAATTTCATGAAAAAATCATGACATTCATGTGGGTTACTTGAAATTTATAATTCATTTGAACTTGTATTTCAACTTTTATGTACTTGTATTGAAGCTTATCAAATTTTATTTTATTAATGTTTGCAATTATGTTGTAGTTGTATTTAAAGTTTATGTATTTCAAATTTTCATGAATTATAATTAATGTTTCATTATAAGGTTAATGATGGTACTATTATTATACTATTTAAAATTACATTATTTAATTTTGATGATTGAAAAGGTTAAATTTTAATTACCTATATTATAATTTAGCTTAAACTACTTGATTTGAATTTTATCGTATTCGTGCATATACATCAAATTTTAAATTCTGTTACATTTTTAAACGTATATGAATTACTGACATATTTCATTTTTTCTGAAATTTAAATTTTGGTAAATTCAATTCTGACTAGTTAAATGTACAAACAAAACCCTAGACGAGAGAAAACAAGGCATTTTGAAAAACATCAAAAATTAGATGCCTAATAGAAATCAACTTTACATAATTAAATCATGTCATTGATTGACACGATTCAAATAGAAACAAATTATAAACCTTGAATTATCTTTTTAGGCTCATGACATTGACACAACCTAACATTACAATCCAATGGACCGTACACACGACCATTTAACACGTGTATCAAAATTCAACAGGTTTCCGAGATAGAAGCGAGGAAAACATGAAATTAAGGGAAAGAAGTAGAAGCCCGACTACTTCACGAGCGTGGGTTTGTCGATCTTAAATTTAGTTACTGTGGTGGCAAACTTTGAAGGCAATAACTGAACAAATATATACAAGGAAAAGGATAATAATATTAACTTGTTGGCATCCATTAATAAATAATGATAATAATAATAATAACTTGATAATAAATATTATCTTACGACTTAAACCCGTTAATAAACTACAAACGTTCAAATTTCGTAAAGACCCTGCGCCAGAAATCACAAAAAATGCAAACCCGCCAAGTAACAAGTGCAACAGAAAAGTTGCCACTCAAGAAATTATTCAACGATTATGTATTCATTCAGCATACGTTTGACTGACCTTTTCCCCTTTGATATTGGGAAATAATTCAAAACCATACTGAACAATCGGAGTAAGGATTGTGGACGCAGAAATCAGATTCCGCACTCTAATTTCACAGCGAAAAAAGAGCAAAATTAAGTGTCGAAGATTATCTTCCAACACAGTTGGGTAACAGCCACAAATTTATAATAAAATACACCTCTCAACACAGACAGGCGACTTGAGGAAGACCGCAATGTGTCAAGGGCTGACGCACAGCGTAAAACAATTTACACTACAATGACGACGAATCCGGATCAACGTGCGTATATCAGGCATCTTAATTATCTTGGATACAATAGAGCTGGCGGATGTTTCCTGAAGCTGCCACGTGGAATAAAATAATCAGTTGAAATATGTAGAAAGACGACCATGGGAAGAGTGAACCCATACACTCTTGAATTAAAACATAAAATGGATAAGGTAGCAATTGAAAACAGGAGTAATAACAACCCCAAAAATTCATAAGAATTACCATACAACCACTCCTTAAAATGTATGTGAATGGCATTTGCCAACTCTCTTTTCTTGTTCTCCTCGAGTTCAGCCTCTTTCATTGCTTGCTGTATCTCATTCACAGCCAAATGCTGGAAATACCACAAAATCGATTACTTAGTTTAAATAAAGACAGGCAAGATAAAAATCAGTCAAATGGCATAACGCCATCCAAATGTAAACATGAACAGGAAATGTTCATTGGGAGAATTATTAGATGAGAGTACAATATAGATAGTGCACACTTACGAATGCACAACTTTGACACATTATAAGCTAAAGCTAAGAGTTTGACACCAGTAACAGAATGCAACAAACTTACATGTTTCCTCAGGGAAGCCATGTAATTTTCAGGCAATGGAAATGGATTCTCTTTTGTAGGCTGGCTGGGTTCATTTCCAAACCAGTTAGGAATCTGCAAATCAAAATTTGAAAAAGACAACGCATTGTCACCATAACAATGTGCCATTTAAGAAGCCAATTGATCGTTTCTTTTTACTTTTTTGGAAAATGATCACATCTTGAAGCACATACCAAGAAGTTTGTAAAAACCTCAGGGTCAAGACATTTTGCTGATTCTGCTTGGACATCAGAAACACCAGCAGGATGAGATAATGAATCATGCGGATCAACTACCCCAAGTACAAGAGGTTCATTCCATCTGTTGGTAGTCGAATCTAGGTGAACCTCATTCAAATGCTCAATCAACCGTGAATAAAATGTGTTATATGGTGCCACCTGTTGAAAAAGGGGATTGAATAATTAAATCTGAAGCTTCAATGGTAAAAATGTTTTTTCGTAAGGTGTTGTTAATTGTGACATGATTTCATCACTGGAAAGTTCAAAAAAGATGACAATGATAACGATAGACTAGAATTCTACCAGAAAAACAAAATTCAGTGGGAAAGCAATACATGTATCTTAAACTAAATGCATTTCCATTTCAGAGAAGGTAATAAGGTAATGATAACATTGAGAATTTCAATTCAACATACATTTGTGAATGGAGTGACAAGTGAAAATTTGCAGTGACATGTATAACTTCTTGATAACGTGGCAATGTTGATCTTATGATGCCTTTCCAATAAAAAATCACAATAGGGGAAAAACTGTCAAATTGCATTATACCCCCCACCCCCATAAAACGAACTATGTTGGCAATTCAAAAGAAAAATAATGCATGCTGGAAGAGACTATTGCATACTTGCATCTAGTCACTATAGTTTCTTCACTAATCTCAAACTAACAAGAAATAATTTAAGATTCTAATTCTACATAGATTGGTTCATGCTACTCAAACGACAAGTCAAGGCCAACTCCACCCCAACCTCTGCTCATCATCGAAACAAGAATAAGCATAAACCCTTTATTAGTTGGATACTTCGAACAGATGTCCTATAATACCAGCTACTTCTATTTTTCAATCGCATGTTAAGAGTAAATATTGTATTAGGGTTATATAAGTTTAATCCTATAATGCTAAGTTGCGTTGTCATTTCTATGTAGCCTTTACGTATAGAGGTTTCATGTTGACATCCCATTTTCTACCTAATTTCTTATGCTCTCACATGGTATCAGAGCTCAAAAAATTCTAAACCCTAGCCATCACCCCCTATCCAAAATCCTAGTTGTCATCTCCATCACCCTCCCTCTTCCACCATCGCAGCCACCACCATCCACACCCTCTTCAGCACCTGTCAGCCCTTGGCCTCCTCCAGGCCCTGAAAGGCTATCAAAAAAAAAATTTCCAGGCCATAGGCCTGTTCCACTGGCCCTTATAGGGCCAGCAGCCAATCCGCAGCCCTTCATTGGGTTGCAGAAAATTTTTTCCAGCCACCAGATGCCTTGCTCCTGCCATTGGCTGCCCTAATGGTTCTCTCTGCTGTCTTGCATGTGGATTCATCTGGATGCCCTACCATGCTGCTACCCTTCTTACTCAGCCCTGGAAAAAGCTGAGCTGCTGCTGCTATTGCCTTCCTATTCCTTGAAGGTCCTCTCTGTAAGGTCTGGACTGATTTTTTCCCAGCGGATTGCTGTTCCACAAATCAGAACCATTCAGGTAATTTTCTGTCATTTCTTGAAATTTACAATGGCAGCAAGAGAACCAAACACCAAGAATCTCAACAGAACATCAGAGAAACTCAATGGCAAGAACTACTTGCTTTGCTCCTAAAGTTTTGAGACATTCATCACTGTACACTGGAAGGTAAACTCTGCTTTGATATAAAGGATAGCTCTTATGACAAGTGGTATGCCAAGAACTCGGCAGTAGTAACATAGATGGAAAACAGTGGAGTTGAGTGTTGCTCGAGGAGTAATGATGTTATGACCAACAAAGAAGATTTAGGATACACTAAAGTAAATGCATGAACATGAGAAAAACATCACTAGAGTTTTTCAGATATATGAGCAAATTTTTACATTGTATATGGGAGACCAGTCCGTCTAGGAGCACTTTGCTACACCATGCACGTTACTAGAAGAATTAGAGATCTCTGTCAGCTGTTAACCTCTGATATAGTAACCACACGCCTAAGAATATTGGAATGAGCCAATTGTTGCTGCCTCTGTCAAGTTTGACTTCGGAACTTTCATCCCAAGTGCATGGGCAATTACTTGGAGTAGACAGTAGACACCTTGCCAAATCTGGAGACAGCCTTTGTTCATGTACGACAGATTTCTACTGCCATTAACACACATACAGGTGACCACTTAGCAATGGCTGCTACTGGAGTTGGGCCACAACCAAGGACGTGGAGGAGGGTGCAAAGGCTGTACAGATGGTTGGGGATGCACACCATGCAAGCATTGTGGACACATGAACCATTGTCTGAGTATCGTGGAAGAAAGTTGGGAGACCAACATAGGCACAAGTAGCCACAAAGACCACTACCACTGCCACCACACTCTCTACCAATAGTCTAGCAGTTACAATACCTCAAGCCAATTACAAGCAATTTTTACAACTTTAGACTAGTGAATCCTTTACCACTGTAGCTCTTACTACGACTTCAAGTGTAGGTAGAGCTATGATAGCTACAAGGAAGAGTTCTTGAATTATAAACTCTGAAATCTCTTCCCAAATATGAGGTACACGTGATTAAACTTTATACCTACTTAACGAGCCTACCAAACATTACCTTTGTCACTATTCAGTTTTTGGAGAATGCACCATTCAAACCTCCTCTCAGATCAAATTAGACAATTCTTTATGTACCTGACTATCCGATTAATTTACTTTTCATTATACTATTTAGTTAAAGTGTTGTGCTTCATTTTTTCCTTTCCATTTTTAGGGAGAGCTTCTGGATTATAAACTTTTGAAGTCTCTTCCCACACGTCAAGTACACATGATCATTTTACCTACTTAACTAGCCTACCAAACATTATCTTTGTCACTATATCTAATGGTTGTTCATGTTCTGTTTCTAGAGAATGTACCATTCAAATCTCCTCCCAGATCAAATTGAATAAAGCTCTTTATATACCTGATTTTCCAATCAATTTACTTTCCATTAGTACTATTACTATTCAACTACAGTGTTATGTTACATTTTTTTCCTTCCATTGTATTTTTTAGGACCTATGTATAAAGAAGAGGATTAGTTTGAGCCCTAAGCATGGGAAGAAGTATACCTGCTTGTTCAAGATGAGATTCCATGGCATTGAGAACTACATCCGAGTCATCTATCCTATAAGACTATCATCTTTGACATCCTTCCCGTTGAAAGCCCCAACAAACTCTACCCTAGTTCTTCTCTCTCTCTTTTTGAATGTGAGTCATGTCTGTTAGGTAAGCATCATTATATTAACTTTAAGCAGCTTCAGTTGGTGTCTAGTCAAAATTTCTTAATTTGATCCATTTTGATATTTGAAATCTAACTTGTGTCATGTCTATTTCTAGTTATAGATATTATATTATTTTTATCAAGGACTACTTTAAGGTATCATGGGTTTACTTATTAAAAGATCATAAGTATATTCCCATAGTCATCACCCTCCTCCCAACAACCACCACCATCACCCACTTTCTAGGCCACCAACACCCCTCCTCTAATGTCCATTCACCCCTCCTCCCATGTCTAGTCCCTTTCCTACCATCTGCCCACATTCGCAACCACCACTGTTGTTGACACCTAAGTTGTCACCACTGAATATGTCACCCCCCCCCCCTTCCCTACAATTTTTTTCCCTGCCACTAACACCAAGGCAATCTCCAAGAATAATGACTCCCAATTGTCATCACACCCATGTGTTGGCCACCCCTCTCTCTTGTGCATCCAGACCTTCTCCTTCTCCTTTGATCTTTTCTAATCTCTCCACCTATCCCACCCCACATGTCTGTCCTATCACTACCAACAAAATAGGAAGAGAAACTCTAACTACCTCCTTGTTGCAACCATCACCGACAAGGGTTTCACAACCTTCTCTCACCACCAACAATAGGGGTCCAAGATTCCCTCCTCATCACTGCCCTTCTCTTATGCCAATTGTCCAAGTTTTCCACCACTACTAGTCAGTCATTCTTGTGTCCAAACATGGAAGGGAGAAAAAAGGATTTTGTCTTACGTGACTACATGAGTTCTTCGCATGCCCAAGAAAAGTGTTTGCGCAAGTCATTGGCAATGCTTTAGGATGAATGAGAAGGCTATGTGTGGAGTGTTAGGGACACACCACATTGTGTCTTGCGCAACTACAGATACTCCTAAAGGACAAAAGGAAGAGTAGAAGAAGAGCAAGCAATCATCACACAAGAAAATACCAAAGATTTATGTGGTTTAGCTAAGTCTACATCCACAGGCAAAAGAAAATCACTACTATTTAATAGCGCTATCACATTCTGTGTTACGGGATGCACTCAATATGCGAACATTGATTACAGCCACCAAACACCTATTTATAGTGTCTACATTAGGACACACACTCAGTTGGACAAGAGACAAAATAACTCTTTGAATCTGCATTTCCAATAGGCAGTTAGTTGCTTACTGTCTAGGATCTTTGGATGCTTAACCAGTTAAACTATTTGTCCATCCACTGCATGCATCTTCCACTTGATTGTAGATCTTCGAAGACCTAGTTGACTAACTTAGCAAAAGTTTTGGATACTTATCTACTAACTCGCCAAACAACTTCATAGTCTTCAACTAACTCGCCTGACATCTTCACATGAGGAACTTACTCTTTAGCAATAACTCTACGACTTTTCATGTTAACTCATTGAGTTTTAAGTTAACTCAATGATTTTTTATAGCTAAGCTATTCAATTTGCTATCTAACGTTCATAGCAACTCCAACCCAAACCTCACCGTTATCTGAATAATTATTCTAGTCTCCACACAAACCTAGCAATCTCTCACTTGAAGACTGGCAGCAACCATATGACTTGTATTTCCAATTCATTGTAGCTTTTGCAATATTTCCTGTGTCATGCCTCCATTCTTCAAGTACCTAAGAGACCAATTGAGGTCATGCATAGCCTCAGTTTCCAAGTGCTCACACTCTTGATCATCATATCAACAGGATTTTCAATGCTTGCTATTTTATTCAACATCAGTGATCCTTCTTCAATCATTTCCCTAATGAAATGATATCCAATCCTGATATGCTTGGATCTAACATGAAAAGCTAGATTTTTATATTGCACTTTAACTGTCACATCAAAGTATACTATCTTCATTTTCTTTGTGCAATTCCTTCAAAAAATTCTTTAGTTAGATCCAACTCTTTAGTTAATTATGTAGCTGCAATTAACTCTACTTTAATAGTTGAAAGAAAAATACTTTTTTGCAACCTTGACACTTAGCTTACAGTCATACCATTCAAAATAAAAACATATCTAAAAGTATTTCTGCCTTTGTCTAGATCTCCTGCTAGATCTAAATCACAAAAGCTTTGCAAATCTACCTTTTCTTCTTTCCTAAAACATAATCTCACATTTGTTGATCCTCTCAAGTAATGCAAAATCTACTTAATTCTCCTAGTGCTTCTTTCCAATGTTAACATAAATCGACTAACAATTCTCACTGCATGAGCTATATCAGGTCTTGTGCAAATGATTGCATACATCAAACTTCTAACTGCTAAAACATAAGAAATATTGACCATGCACTCTCTTCTTGGTTTCTTGGCATCTGCTCCTTAGTTTCAAGTGACTTTCTAGAGGTGTCTCTAATGCTTTAACATTTTTAAAATTAAACCTACTGAGTACATTTTCAATATAAATTTCTTGCAACAATACCAAAGTTCCTTTGGACTGATTGTAGTGGATCTTCACTCCAAGTATCTACTTGGCAACATCCAAATTTTTCATGTTAAACTCCTTTGACATTTGTTGTTTCAACTTGTTGATTTTAGTCATACTTGCAATTGTAATGAGTATGTCATCAACATAGAACACCATGCAGCAATCACCTATTCCCTTATAATAATAGCATGCATCCATGTTGTAACTCTTGAAGCTGTTGTACACATAAATCTATCAAATCTTTTCTTCCATTGTCTAGAGGTTTGTTTCAACCCATAAAAATTATTGTGCAACTTGTAGACTAGATTCTTCTTCCCTTAAATCTCAAAACCTTCAGGCTACTCTATGTATATGTCTTCTTCTAGATCACCATGCAAGAAAGCTATGCTAATGTTTAGTTGTTCCAAGTGTAAATCTTCAACAGCAACCATGCTAAGAACCACCCTAATTGTTGTCATCTTAACCAATAGAGAAAAGATCTCAGTGCAGTCGATTCTCTCTTTTTGTTAAAAGCCTTTTACAACTAACTGAACTTTGTATCTCTTGGAACCATTAGATTCTTGTTTAATCCTATACACCAACTTGTTTTGAAGAACTTTTTTTCCTTTAGGAAATTTGGTAAGAAACCAAGTTTGATTTCTTTCAAGAGAGTTCATTTCTTCTCTCATCACAAACTCCCACTTCTTTGAGTCTGTGGCTTAAATTGCTTCTTCATAATCTTCAGGTTCTCCATCTTTTAATAACAAATAGCAGAAAGATAGGGTGAAACGTTCAAGAGGTTTAAACACTCTTGTAGATCTCCTTAATTGTTGTGCAAGGGTAACTTCTTCAGTTTCTATTTCTGCAATTTTAGTTTCATCTTCAACATCACCATTTTCATTGTTTTCTAGCTCAACATGCTTGCTGACTTAAGGCTGAATTCCACTATATTTTTAGCCTACAATCATTTCATGCTTGTACAAAATTGATTCATTAAAGACTACGTCTTTTTTCTAAGGATCCTCCTATTTTAGTCATCCCAAAAATGATTACCAAACTGATCAATGTCACAACCAATGAACATTTTACTATCTTCATATCCAACTTGTCCCTTGCATTGCCTTTGATGTGTACATAGGCTACACATCCAAAAACCTTCAAATAAGAGAGATTCACCTTCTTCTTAGTTCACTCCTCTTCCAAAATCTTGAAATTTAAGGGAATAAAATGTCCTCTATTGATCAGGTAGGCGACTATACTCATTACGTCTACCCAAAACTATTTGGAGAGGCCAACATGCAATCTTATACTTCTAGCCTACTCATTTAGTGTGATGTTCATCCTCTCAGCAACATCATTTTGTTGAAGATTTTTTGAAATTGTCATCTATTAGATATCCTAATCTTCATAGAATTTCTTGAAGTCATTGTTGCAATATTCTCTTCTATTATCTGACTTCAAGCATTTCACCTTTAGATCAATCTGATTCTCTACTTCAACTTTCCACCTCTTAAAAACTGAGAAAACTTCAGACTTGTTCTTTAAGAAGTATACACAAACTTTTCTAATACAATCATCTATAAAAGTGATATAAGATTGAGAACCACCTAGGGACTTTACTAGTACTAATCCCCAAACATCTATGTGAATTAGTACCAACATTCTTGATTTGGTTGTCCTAACTACCTTTGAGAAATTTACTCTTTTATTTCCCCAAAACACAGTCTTCACAGAATTCCAACTCTACTGATTTTAAGTTCAAAATTATCCCCTTTGACATCATCAACTTCAGTCCATTTTCACTCATGTAGCCTAACATCTTGTGTCACAATGTAGTACTCTCCATGCTACTTGTCATAACAATCATATTGTATTTCTCTGGGATATAGTAAAGAGTATCAATCTTCTTGCCCTTAACGATCACCATAAGACTTTTGGTTACCTTTCACTATCTATTGCCAAATTTAATGGTGTAACCAGCATCATTTAGCTGATCAATAGAAATTAAGTTCTTTGCCAAATTGGGAATATATTTGACATTCTCCAACTACCACATGTGTCTTAATGTGAACTTCACCTATGTCCACTATGTCCAAACTTCTGCTATCAGCAAGATAAATTTTCTTTTCTATTGTTGTATATTGGTGGAGTGGAAGGATACACCTAAGTTAAGAATCCAAAAGTCCATTAAACTTTCAATGTAACAAACTAGAGCATCTACAATCTCTTCACTGGCTGAGTTTGCTAAATCCCTATTTCCTCATTGGTCTATCCTCTTAGGAGTTCTACACTCCCTCTTGAAGTAGTCTCTTTTACCACAATTCCAACAGGTGACTTTTCTTCTATGACTACTCTTCCCTCTGAACTTAGAGCTACCCTTTTTGCCTCCACCTTAGTACTAACTTCTACCTCTATTTTCTACATTCAACATTGCACCAGATGTCTCTGCTTATGAGTTGCTTCTCCTATACATGTCTTCACTAAGAATCAAATCTCTAATGTCACTTGATTTTAGCTTCTTTTGACCTAGAGAACTGCTAACACTAATGACAACTTTGGACCAACTTTCTAGTAATGAAAATAGAAGAATGGGTGTTCTAATTTCATCATTGAAATTTATCTTCATAGAATTTAACTGAGTCAAAATCATACTAAACTCATTAATCTAATGAGTAACACACACACCTTTTGACATCTTAAGGTTGAACGATCTCTTAATTAGGTATACCTTGTTGGAAGCTAACGATCTCTCGTTCATGTCCATCAATACTTTCATAAGGCCGATTGTGGTTTTCTCCTTAACTAGGTTGAAAGTAACATTTTGACTTAAGTTCAGTCTGATCACTCCTAGGGTTTGACAATCTAGTAGCTCCCATGTAGTCTGATCCATTCCTTCTGGTTTTCATCCTAACAACGATTCATGCAGCTTCTTCAAATATAGATAATCTTCTATCTACATTTTCTAGAATCCAAAATCATTTCCATCAAACCTATCAATCTGTAATTTACCGTCTTTTGCCATGGCTCTCACTCTTTCTATAATTTCTTTGACAACAACATCTTACAACTTTGATACTAGATTATTGGGGGCATGTCTTGCATCCTGTGTAGCTACGGATACTCCTAGAGGACAAGAAGAAGAGTAGAAGAAGAACAAGCAATCACACACAAAGGAACACCAAAAGTTTACATGATTCAGCTAAGCCTACATCTACTATCATAAGGAAATCACTACTATTCAATAGCATCATTACGTTCTATGTTACAGTATATACTCAGTATGTATACATTAATTACAACCACCAAACACCTATTTATAGTATTTACATTAGGACATATACTTAGCTAGACAAGAGATAGAGTAACTCTCCGAATCTGCACTTCCAACGGATGGTTAGTTGCTTATTGTCTAGGATCCTTAGACACTTAACTGATTGAATTGTCCATCTATCCACTACATACATCTTCTGCTTGACTATAGATCTTCGAAGACTTGATTAACTTACCAAAAGCTTTGGTCATTTATCCACTAACTTGTCGAACAACTCTATAATCTTCAATTAACTTGTCTGACATTTTTACGTGAAGAACTTACTCTCCACATAATGAAAACTCATAGAGTTAACGATAACTCTAGACTTTTCATGTTAACTCACTGACTTTTAAATAACTCAACGAATTTCTACAACTTCGCAGCAACTCCAACCTAAACCTCACCATTCTCTGGATAATTGTTCTACAGTCTCCACACAAACCCAACATGGAGTTCCAATTTCTTGCAAGCAAGGTGCCACATCAAAGAAGCAACAATTGTTGTAGAAAAGGAAAAGAAAAGAAAAGAAAGAAGAAAAATAGAGAGAGAGATAGAGAGAGAGAGAGAGAGGAAAGAGAAAAAGTAAAGGAAAAAAGGAAAGAAGAAAAGAGGAAAAGAGAGAAAGAGAGAAATTAAAAAGAGAAAAAAAATGGAAAAAAAGAGAAAAAATAAGACAAAGGGAGTGAGTAAAAAGAAAAAAGAAATAAAAATATGTTAAAAAAACATTAAAAATGGTAGAAGTAAAAAAAAATAAAAACAAAAATTTTGAGGGCAGAACACATCATCTACCTACCTTCTACAAATAAACCGCATTTGCTTGTCTATTCTACTACTTTGGATTGTATCACTCGATGGTTACTTTACTGCTATTTAAGATATAGTTCTCAGATTACACTACCTATTGTTATTACTTCTGCTAGTAGCAATTGATTTCTTGCTTCAGATTGTATCTGATGGTTAATCTAATATTGTCTTAAATATAGTTCTTAAATTACTACTTGTTACTGCTACTTCTCTTATAGTAATTGAATTTTTATATTCCTCTATGAATTAGTTATTTCCTGTTATGTTTGTTGAGTTGTTATAAAGTTTATTACAAGCTAAATACTCTAGCTAAGAGAGAGTGTAAAAATAAATGACGTATTAGGGTTATATAGGTATTATGAGTTTAGTCTTACATTAGTTAAATTTGATTTATCCTTTTATTGTAGCCTCTATATGGAAAAGCCTTATCTTTGCTAAGAGAATTATTCCACTTCCACATCTCTTATATTCTCATAGATTCCAACCAATCAAGTTTGCCAAGATTATTGGCATGCAATAAAAATTTGAAACTACCATCCAATAAAAACCTAGCATTACTAACAATAATCCAAGCTCAAAAATAATAAGGTATCCTACAACTACTTACAAAAGGTTTCATCATGAAGCTACCTGCACTTTATGGTTATCTCCAACAATAAGAGGCCGCTGATTTACACCAAGATAAAAAATACATTCACGGCAATTGGCAATGCAGATGCGTTTTGCAGCCACAATGATGTGTACCCTTTCACAATGTTCAACACGCACAGCCTACAAAAGTGAGAAAAGAAGTCAATAATATTAGACACTTCAAAGAAGGCATTACATGATTTACTAAATGAAAAATGCACGGCAACTAAAATACATGACAAAATAATGTTACAAGAATTCTTATGTAACATACACATGCACCCTTCCTTTTGTACTACATGTGACTTTCTAGATAATTCAATTTGGCACCAACTCATCTGTTAAAAATATGATGATTAAATAGATAAATAATACGAAAATATGACCATTAAAGTATAATATGACATTTAAATAAACAGTAACAGGAAAAAATTTTAATGTTCCCCAAGCTTGAGCACAATCCAGAGTTTGAAAAATCACCAAAAACTTTTAATTTCCTCTATACACATGCTAGTGAAAGCAATAGTCAACAGTGCATATTGATGCACATTGCATTGTTTGGAAATTTACCAAAACATGCAAGACAACCAAGGGAGTCTCAGACACCCAAGGAGGGCCTCAGCAGTCACTCAAATATACTTGCAAAGACTGCTTTTTTATCTCCTTAACCTGGTGCTAGAAGATCTTTCTTCTAATTTCGCTTTGCGTTTGGGGGAAAATATTTCATAGAGATTCATTGCTTGTTTAGGAAGAGATCAAAGAATTTAAGAAGGAAAATTAGAAGTACTTACCCATCTGCTCCTGAGCAGTGTTACTTACAGATAAAAGAGCAAGAAATTGGATTCCTTCCATTGCCTTTAATTGATGATTGCTTATCACTTATTGCAGTAGTACAATACTTTCTCCACTCTCATCAATATAGGACTCTAATTCAAGCATAGGCTTTGACTTGAGGAAGAGATTGAAGATTTGACGAGGGAAAAAGAGAGGATCTCCCTATCTCCCCCAGAGAAGTATTACTTAGAGATAAAGGTGCCGTTTGGTTGGGAGTTTTTGAGTGTTTCTGTCAAAACGCCTAAGAATATTGAACACCAAACTAAATAGCAGAAGAAACATGCATTTTTCTAAAACATTGCATTTATAAAATGTAAAATACTCTAATAAAAAATGCGACTTTGGATGGCATTTGAAAAAACATAGGTATCTTGATGCAAATGACAATAAGCAAAAGTTCTCACACTTAATAAATAGATGTAGTTAAAGAAGTTAGTCTAAAACACCAAAATTAAACTTCCTACTTGGAATATAGGATCCTTGAGCGGTAAAAGTATAAAATTACTAGATATAATGATAAGAAAATTAACAAACTACACTTGCAAGAAACTAAATGAGTAGAAGAAAAATTTGGGTTAATCGAGGATAGTGGTTTTAAATTATAGGATACAGGGAAAAAAATAAATGTAGGAATGGAGTAAAAATAATAGTTGATAAAATTTTAAAAGATGAAGTTATTGAAGAAATAAGTATAAAAAATAGAATTATAATGATCAAGCTTGTGATAGAAAATAGGATAGATAACAAAATTAGTATTTAGTACACATGCACCACAGGTAGGTTTAGGAGAAGGTACTACACAAAAATTTTGGAAAGATTTGGATAGTTTAATACATAATTTACCTACTAATGAAAAGATCTTTATTGAAAGGAATCTAAATGATGTAGGGAAGCAAAGTAGAGGATATAACAAAAACCATGGGAGATTTGGATTTGGTAATAAAATGAAGCATAGCTTACAATAGTTTAGTAGTCATCACTTATTTTTAAAAAAAGAAGAATATTTAATTACATTTAAAAGTAGTTCAAATACTAGTCAAATAAATTTTTTACTTGCTAGAAAAATAGATCAAAAAATGTGTAAGGAATACAAGTTTATTCTAGAAGAAAACTTAACTACTCAACATATGTTGTTAGTATTAAGTAAAGAAAGTAGTAGAATGAAGATGTACACGATATAATAAAAGAGAAAAAAGAATACCACAAAACCTATCATAAATGTAGAAATAAAAGAACAGAGAAGTTTAAGCTAGCAAAAAGGAACATTAAGTAAATTGTTAATGAAGTTAAAAATCAGGCCTATAAAAAACTATATGATAATTTGAACACAAAACAAAGGGAAAATAAAATATATATAAATTAGCTAAGGCAAGAGAAAGATTTGAGTCAAATGTATTAAGAATGAAGATGATAGAGTTTTAGTAAAAGAAAATCAAATAAACGATAGATGTAAAATTTGGGTATCAATTCAAAGGATATACCATAAGAAACTCTTACATGCAAAATTTAAATATCAATGCAAAGGATAAAAACTATAATTGTTTTAGAAGAATTAGTAATTTAGAAGTAAAAGAAATTATTAAGAATATGAAATGAGAAAACTATTAGTCTAGAGGGTATTCCCATTAAAGTGTGGAACTACATGGGTAAAGTAAAGATTAAATGATTAACTAAGCATTTTAATATAATTTAAAGATAAAGGATGCTAGATGAATAGAGAAAGAGCTCTTTAATACCTATTTAAGAATAAAAGAGACGTAAAATTTTAATAGTTATCATGATTTTAAGTTAATTAGGCTATGAAATTATAGGAAAGGATAATTGAGTAAAAGGGTTTGGGGTTTATCTAGTTTCTGAGGATAGACCACATTTGCTTAGTTTCCTATCTTGAATTGTATCTAATTGTTAATCTATTACCATTTGAAATATAGTTTTCAAATTACTACCTTTTGCAACTGGTTTTTTATGTCTCTTTATGTATTTGCTATGTTCAAGTTTATTGAGTTGTGATTAAGTTTGTTGCAAATTGGATACTCATCTTAAGGAGGAATGTGGGAATAAATAATGTATTAAAGTTATTTGTGTATTATGGATTTAGGCAAGGTTAGTGCTAGACAGAAATCGTCTAGGGGAAAGGAATTCACGTAGATTCTATTTCTTAAGTGTTTAGTGCCAAACGAAAAGGATGAAAAGAAAACTCGTAAATTTTGTCTATATAAATTAATGTCTTTTCCATTTCCACTGACCCTTTCCGACCCCCCACCCCACCCTCACAAAAACCTGAGAATGCAAGCTTCCTCTTCCCGACTACTCGCAATCTCCATTGTACTTCTCCGAATGCAAACACCTTAGCAAGACATATGCTTCTCATATTACTAATCTCAACCTTGGTATTGACAAATGTCAACCTCGATAGACATCGACCTAAGTAGACCTCAACAGATCCAATCAACCTCAACCTCAACAAATCCCCTTCTCAACTCAACCTTAGTGGATCTGGTCGACCTCTTTAATGATGTTGCAACTGTGGATGGTAGCAGCATCTCCTTAAGACCAATAGTAGCTTCCTCCAAACATCAACTGATCTATTGGTTTGTAACAGGTTTTTACTCAGTTGTTCATTAATCTGTTTGTTCAAGATGTTGGATGATTCTATTTTATCTCTACTCATTGTTCATTATTAAAAATGCCTAAATGGGTTCTATTATGCTTGATCTGTTCCATTTGATCTTTGCTCAATTAGTGCTTGTATTTGTAAGTGAAAAAGCCTTGGTAAGTTTGGTATGTTTGTAATTGCCATAAAATTGATACTTGGATATGCAACCTCACTCATCAATAACTAATTGTAGTTCTTTCCTTGTCCCTGCATTTTTGTTCTTTCCTTGTCAAACATCAATCTACGTTTTTGTTCTTTCCTTATCCAATGAGATGAATTATATTCAGATTATGATTTTGTTCATTTGAAAAGTATATTGGTTCACTCTAACTAGCATTCTAATTAACTTATCACAATTGCTACACACAAATCAAGCTAGTGGTGAGATGATGCAAAACAACAAAAATTGCAATTACACCATGAATCATAATCATATTCAGATTTTGATTTTGATGGACTTGATCTGAACATCTACTTTGACAATTGGAGAGCCATTGTGTTTCAGTAATGAGATTTGCTACTTTTAGTAATGAGATTTTTAATTGATTTAGCCATTGGAGAGCCACTATGTTTAACTTGTGCATGACAAATATGTTTGAATCTCATATAAAATTGCTTGTGCAAGTAATTGTGAAGTTACGCTGTAGATTATTTTTATTTATTTTCTACAGTAAGATATGTACAACACCACATAACTAAATTGTTTAGCTTTTTCATTATAAATGTTTCTATTGGTAGGTGGAGAAGAGAGAGCTGTAGAATTTATGGAAAGGGAAGGATTCTCTAGTTGTTAACAAGAGTGGTAATAGAGAATATAATGTCTATTTGCATTATTGATTTTTTTTGAGTGACAAGTGCATTATTGATTTTTTTGAGTGACAAGGGCATTATTGCATTTTTTCCTTTTGAGTTAAAGATTTATCAACTGTTTGTTGTCATGTTCTAAATGAAAGAGTACAAAAAAGAATTGGCAATTGATTTTTGACAAAACTCATCCTTAAGCCTGCATTTCTAATTCAAGCATAGATTCTTAGGACAGAGACACTTCTCACACTCAGTCCACTTTCTCACGAGTCATATGTATTTTGATTGCTACACTAACTGCCATAAAAAAGAGAGTAGTTTGACATGGTGACATTCACTAGAGATTGAAGAGGCCATGGTGTTCATAATCACGGTCAATCCTCTAGAGAGCAAAAATATCTAACAATGCGAATACCGTAAGAGGACTAACCTTTTGGTAACTACTACTTATGTATGTATTACCACTATTACCATTGAAATTGTTGTAATTTTTGTCTTATGTCACTACTATAAGCAAGCTTAACCTTTACTGTCTTGTATATGTATCAATCAAAAGTTGTGTATGTGAAATGCATCATTTAGAAGTATTGTAAAATTACTTTGTTGTTGATAATACATAATAATTATAGGGGTTGATATGCATCATATTAATATATTTTCACTAGTGAAGAAAAAGTTGGATTTCTACCACTAACTTACAAACCTGATTTAGATTTCTAAAATCTTACAAGTTAGTATTCTTCATAATCTTACTAATGGTATCCTTTTATTTGTCTTTTATTTATATAATTATGTACTACAAATTTAGAAATGTAGTACTGATTTAAATATGATATATAAATTGTTATCCTACTAACCATGTAATACTAAAATAATATTTCTTTTTAACATAGATATGACTATTTCTAAGAGGACAAAAAATCTTAGTGGGTGTTTGTGCACCTAAAAAATGGTAGAAAATGTCAGAAAGGAAAATGGCGAAAAATTTTCTATCATTTTTGGGTGTTTATGCATCAAATGAGTTTCCAAAGAATTCCATCATTTTCCTACAATATATAAGAAAACTTTTCTTTCATTTTCCAACCTTTTAATCTCCAAAACTGATGTAAAATGAAAAAAAAGAAAATGTAAATTATCATAGAATATATTAGCAACATGTAATTTTGATATAAAAATTATTTATCTTTAGTAGAGATATGTGATATGTATTTTATACTGTAACTATTGTCACAAATGACTTTATCTTATATTATCTATGATAAATGTTGTTATTCTCTATCTTACAAATATTGACAAAAAATATTGAATTTAGTTATTTGATTAACTTAGATATCTCTTGATTTCACCAGAACATTACATTTATGTTGATTAATAATATTATTATTATATATATGTATTTATATTTATTTAAATCGACCAAATCAAAAGTGTCTCAATTGAGTCTATAAAATATTTTACGATTATATTATTTTTTAGAAAATGACTGAATTGCAAACATTTCGGTTTAACAAAGATTATATTATTTTTTTTATTATAATTATATCTATATGATTTTAAGAGATTAATTTAACTGAGTCTTCTCTTGATTTAACTAATAAGGTGAAAACCTTATATATTTTATTTTTAAAAGAAACAAACTCAGTTGAACTATTCATGTTTTGGTTTAAACCGATAATTATATATTATATATATATATATAACGTTCATTTTGTTCAACTAGTTTGATCGAAAATTTTTCAGTTAAACCAAAATTTTCATATAGCTTTCATTCCAATTATTATTTTTTCATTGTTCGTGTGTATGTTCTTTTTTTTCCTTCAATCAAACTGACCAAAGTTTTTGATTTTTTTTATTTTTCCTTTGGTCTAACCAAAACTCAACTTCAGTCTAACCAAAGTTTTTTATTTTTTTCTTTAATCTAACCTAACCCAACTTCGATCCAACCAAAGTTTTTTTATTTTTTCATTAGTCTAATCGAAGCTTGACTTCGATCCAACCATATTTTTTTATTTTTTTATTAAATAGCTATGATTAATATTATTAAAATTATTTAATTCTTTTCTATTCGTTAGGTTAAAATCACTATATTTATCATCAAATATACTATAAACTCTCAAAATTGCATCAAGAAACTCTCAAAAACTTGACGAAAAATCATTCAAAATCGCATCAAGAAACTTTCAAAAACTCTACTGAAAACTTAACTTTCAAATGAGTTTAGTTTCACTTAGATAACTCAACAAACCTAGTTCGTTGAATTACTAGATAACTCAACAGACCTGACCAAAGGTCACTAAAGAAACTACTGTCCATGTCCTATATTAAACTATGACACTTTCTTACCATCTATCTACACCTAAAACACATCTAATACATTCATTCACCACTATATACATAATCAAAATTCATTTCCATACATTTCTATGAATAAATAAAATAAAAGTAAAATGGTTAATTGAGTTAACCATGTACACAAACAACCTATATACAGGTTTACAATATCAACAAGGCTCATCCATTTTCAAATATTTCAACATTTTTTTTCCGTTAAAATAACGTTTGTTTTTAACATTAATATTTGAAAATGGATGAACCTTATTAATATTGTGAATACTTGTACATAAGTTGTTTGTGTACATAACTAACTTAATTAACTATTTTACTTTCATTTCATTTATTCATATAAATGTATGAAAATAAATTTTAATTGTGTACATAGTGGCTTGGCCCAACCTGAATCGACCTGTGGATTGATTTTCTAATATATTATAGTTTGGCTTAACCCAACATGGAAAATCAGGTTGAATCGAGTCAACCTATTATAGGCCGACCTATAATGGCCCGACCCAATTAACAACTCTAAGCAACAAGAAAAGCCACATGACACAACACTATAATTAAAAATAAATAAATAAATTTTTTATGAAACGAACCCAAATTTGAATATTAGGCAAATTACATATTCTACTAGAGTACTCTACTCATGCTTTCCGTATTGATGAATAAAGGGATATAGTTAGGTATGTCAAATATACTAAAACTTGATTTACATGCTGATTAAAATTACGTAGTTCAATATTGGCATATGCTCCATGAGTGTAAAGCTTCGAAGAGCCTTATATTTCATATACTCTTAAAATAATAGACAATATTCTTTTAAACAATTAATATTATGTGTGTGTGTGATGATCAATAGTCTACCATAACATATATACAATTGAACGATGAATGCTGGAAGATATACCCTATATGTCACAATTTAATTTGTTAGCATTTTAACTTGATTTGAATGTAAATGCGATATGTATTTTATGTTGTAACTATTATCATAAATGACTCTATCTTGTATTATCTATGACAAATTTTGTTATTCTCTGTCTTGCAAATATAGACAAAAAATATTGAATTTAATTAGTCTTCAATAAAATATTTTCTAATTTGTGAATAAACATATATATTTTACATTCTGTAATTTTTCATCATTTTCTGTTTTACGCATAAATACATTGATTTTCTACTGACTTTCCATTGCATTCTATTATTTTCCTTTCCATCATTTTCTATAATATTTCGTCATTTTCTTTTCACCATTTTCCAGTACACAAGTGCCTCTTTAGAAGATGAAGTTATATAAGTTGAAAAGCTAAATCAAATGTCCTTTTTTTAGATATATTGATTGAGATATTAAATGAAAGGAACAAAAAAACTTATGATAGAAAAACAAAAGACAGCACCTAAGATAAAGTAACAGAGAAATATAACAAAAGAAACAAAAATATCACTAAGAAAAATGTAAAAAGTCATATTAAGACTTGACGACAAATATATCACAATTATTCAAAAATTACAAAACAATATGGATGGAGGTTGAAACTTTATATAAGGACATACTAACATAAATGGTGAAATAGGAAAGGAGTTTGTAAAAACTAGATTTCCTATGTCCTATTTTACATATGTTAGACTTTTTAAAAAGTCATTTTTTACTAGAACTTTTTCTTTTTATAATCACATTCAAAGTGCGAAGGTTACAAAAGAAAATCATATCTCATTTATGAACAATTGAAGACAATATGACTAATAAAAATATTATTAGACAAAATACTAATAACATCTTAGATGAAATAAAGTATCTCACACTCAAGATGCAAACTTCAACACTCCTAATAACACTCAAGCAATAATGGACAGAAATTCTGATTTACTACATAATTCAGAAAATAATACACAAGTTTCATATGAGAGAAAAAAAAGAAAGTGACTATGACCTCGTGTAATTCCAACAAATTATTGTAGAATCTTTTAAATATGCAATAACTATTATTATGCATATGTATAAAACAAATATTGCTAACACAAGTGTACATAATGAGTATTTAAAAGAGATGATTTCTATATAAAAGAGTATGATTGATGTTTAACAGAGGATGTTAGTGTGCACATTAAAGTCCACACATTGCTTAGACAAAGTATTGCAATGTTCCTTGGGATTAAAGGTCTTCCTACCATTAAGCAATATAAAACTATAGAGTTATTTCAAAAGCCAAAAATGAGTCAAGTATTCTTAAGTCTACCAAAAAAAATACATGGAAGGTTAAAGTTTCACCTAAGATAGAATATTTGTGTAGACTGAATGTTTAAATTTTCTGATGTTATATGTTTGTGTAGGCATATTATTTAAACATTATGATGCTATATTTTGTGTAAAGATAGTATTATGTTATGTTTAAGAGAATGTGGAATAACTTTCTGTTATTTGCTTATTACTCGAATGTGGAATAAATTTATATTATATGTTTGTGCACTAATTATTGCATTATTTGGCATATTTGTATAGAATGAATTTGTGTTATATATTTGTGTGTAAAATTTGTTCCATTTTGATGGAATATATTATGATAACTTGTTAATTTTCTTGTTTGTACATTCTGGTAAGTGAAGATGAATTCCAATGAAAAGTTTCACAATTTTGTCAATAGCGTATTGATGTTAATTGATGATGAAGAAAAAGAAATTAAAAGGAAGCGAAGACATCTACCTTTTTTTATAGAATTTCTTAACAGAGATTACAAATATGTTACTTTCAAATAATACAAATCGTATTTATAATAGAAAATGAGCAGATTATATAATAAGATTATTAAATCTGTCAAAATCACATCAAACTTATAATTGTTGAAAGATTTATAAAATGAGTCAAGATATTTTTTATAGTTTTTGTAATTTAATGAGAAATAATAAGAAATACCAACAATATCAATGTTGAAGAAAAATTTATCATATTTCTTGCCATAGTTTAAGCAAAATCAATAGTATAGAGTAACTACAAAGCGACTTAATCATTTAATTTGGACAATTAATAAATACTTAATGAAGTGTTGAATGCTATATTACATATTATAGCTAAATCATGTACTTACAATAACATTTTCATCATCAACATCGAGTCAATCTAAATGTGTATCTATATTTTAAGGTACTTATTTATGTTAGTATTTTTCTTATTTTATAAGTTATTTTTAATGTTTACAAGATTACATTGATATTATTGATGGTACACATCAAAACAATAATTTATAACAAAAAATAATAAGATTTAAGAATAGAAAAAGAGAATTGTCTCAAAATGTTATGACATGTAATTTCAACATGAAATTTACATATATTTTAAGTAGTTAGGAAGAATCAACAATTGATGCTTATGTCTTACAAGATGTGATATGTAAACCTCATGACTTTTAAGTTCCATTAAGGAAATGTCTCACATATATTTAAGAGTTATAATTACATTATTACACTATTATCAATTTATATGTAGATAAGTTTTACTTGGTAGATACTAAATATCCCAATCAATTAAAATTTATTTGTCTATTTCGAGGCATACAATATTATTTATCTAATTATCTTAATGATAAACTTCCTAGTAATGTTGTAGAAAATTTTAACTATAAACATTCATAACTAAGGATAGTGATTAAACATATATTTGGAGTTGTCAAGCATCGTTTTTTAATATTATAGAGTCACATGCCATATCTATATAAAACACAAGTTAAGATTGTCATCATATGTTTTTTACTTCATAATTTTATTCATAAGATTGATAGAAAAGATTTACTTAATGAACTTTAAGATAAGTTAAAAGAATTAAATATTATAGATGATATATAACAAACGGGAGAAGTACATTCGAAAACAAATACATAAGTTGAAGTGAGTTAAGAATAAAAAAAAATTAACAAATAAAATGTGTGAAGATATGATGATGGTAATGTAGGATAGAAAGACTATTAGATATTATGTTTCAAATTTTTAAAATGATTTCCTAAAAGATGTTTTTGTACTTTTGAATAAATTTTATACCTTAGAACAATGTGTGATATGTATAACTTTTATTTCAATAATATTGTTTTAATTTTGAGATTTCAAAATGAATACCAATGTATCAAACATTCCATTTTTGTACATTCTATTTTCAATCAACACTAACCCTTCCTAGCAATTTTGACTTTCCAACACATACACTAAGTGGGGGATTATGCAATCGGGATCTGACAGAAAGGAATTCATTTTCCGTCAAATTCTAATTAGGGCCTATTTGTGCACAGACAAAAAATGAATTTCATCTCCAATTGAACATTGGTAGGTTTTGTGCATACTAAATTTGGTGAAATTGAAAATTTTTTCTACTAAATTCCAAGTCATGAGGTGTTTGTGCACTTTAAAATTCATTTTCCTTAAGAAAATGAATTCCAAAATAGTGTAAAAGTTGGGAAAATGAATTCCCAACCCAAGAGGTGTGAATTCATTTTCCCAACCAACCTTGCAAGTGCCTGATGCCTCCTCCTACTTGCATCTTCTACCTCCTAGCCCAACGTCCAATCACATCTTCTGCCTCCCAACCCAACATTCACCTCCCAACCTTCCAGTCGAGCTTCTCCAATAGATTGTCAATAGTCAATGCTCCTCTAGTTGACGCTCCTCTGTCCATGTCCACTTGTTGAATCACAACAACTTATCACAACAACTTATGACAAGTACAATAAAGGATGTGAGTGTATCACTTATAAATTACTTTAGTGAAGATATAGAAGAAAAGACAAGGAAAATGGTAAACAAAGAGCGTATGACACAAGTCAAAAACATAATATTGATCCAAAATGAGAAGATAGCTCTCACAAAATGTATGCAACAAGAGAAGATGACTATTGTATAACGTATAGAACAAGAGAAGATGGCTTTCATAGAACATATAGAAGAGAGGAAGATGGCTATTACACAATCCATAGAACAAGAGAAGATGGTTGTTGAAGAAAGAAATTGGCCTACATAAAGAGAAAGATGAAATTCTTAGAGAAAAAAGAGTGTGAAGAAGATGTTATCACTATATTACTCACTTTCAAAACTTATAAAAAAAGAAAAATATAAGATAATGCAATTATTAGAGATAGAATCAATTTAAGCATCTACAACCAAACATGAAAACTTCATGACTGAAGTTTAATTTAAAATGATATACTTTTGTCGTATGAACTATCTTTTATAATGGACATGTTTGAATTTTATTCTACCTATGTTATTTTTAAATGTTATAAACAAATGTTGTTAACATTTTTTTAATGTATGTGCATCGTATTTTTTTGATTTCAAGATTGCTTCAATTGTTTTACTTATTTAGTAATTATTATGATAAATACAAATGCAAACATTAGAATTTATTAAGACCTCAATGTCCATTATTGATGACGACAAAGAAGAAAGAAAGAAAAGAAGAAAAGTTATATTGGCAACATGACAATTTCTTTGTAAAGTAACTGTCAATGGGATTGAACCATCTACCACTCGCATATACAATAGGGAAGAAACAAAATATATACAAAGATTATTAAATCCACCATTACTATATCAAGCATATAATTGCAGAAAAATTTATCGAATGAGTCAAAATATTTTCTTACAAATTTGTAGCTTATTAAGAAATACAAAAGTAATATTTGATAGAAGTATGACTATATAAGAGAAACTTGATATTTTTTAACAACAGTTAAACAAAATCAAAAATATAGAGTAACTAGAGAGTGTTTTCATCACTCAGCATGGACTATTAGTACATGTTTCAATGAAATGGTAAATGTTATATTAAAAATAGGTGATATGCTTTTAGTTAAACATGAAGTTACTATACACATTCAAATTCAAAATGACAACAATGTTTATCCATACTTCAAGATACGCACTTCAACCTTTAATTTACATATTCTTATTTGATGTTATTCATTTATATATTAATTGTATTTATTTTTAGTATGAGTAGGATTGTATAAGTGTTATTGATGGTACACACATTAAGGGGGTGTTTGTGCACCTAGAAAACGTCAGAAAGGAAAATGGCAGAAAATTTTTCATCATTTTTTAGGTGTTTGTGCACCAAATGATTTTCCATCATTTTCCACCATTTTCCATTGGTATATAAGAAAAATTTTCTTTCATTTTCTGACCTTCTAATCTCTGAAACTAATGGAAAATGAAGAAAAAGAAAATATAAATTATCATAAAATATATTAACAACATGCAATTTTGATATAGAAATTATGTCTTTAATAGATGAGAATTTATATTATGAGAGACATGTAGAATAATAAAGATGTGTAAAATGTATTTTATATTGTAACAATTATCATAAATGACTTTATCTTATATTATCTATAACAAATTTTGTTATTCTCTATCTTACAGATAAATACAAAAAATATTTAATTTATTAATTTCAATATTTTTATTTTTGTAAATAAACATATATAATTTATATTTTATAATTTTTCATCATTTTTTATTCTATGCACAAATACACATTTCAAATTCCATCATTTTCTGTTCTGTGCACAAACACCTTAATTTTGTACTAATTTTCCGTTACTTTCTGTCATTTTCCTTTCCATCATTTTCTGTGATATTCCGTCATTTTCTTTTCACCATTTTCCAATGTACAAACACCTCCTAAAGCTACAATTTATGGAAAGGAGAATGTTTGATTTAGGAATAGAAAATGTGAATTGTCACAAAACACATTGACTGCATACAATTTTGATATGAAATTTATCTATGTTCTTAGTAGGTGAGAAGGTTTGATTGCTGATACTCGATTCTTTCAAGATGCGACAACTCAATGCAATGATTTGCAAGTGCCACGAGGTATAGTATTTATGATCTACCTTTATTTCACTTGACAAATTAAAATTGAACTTATTTTAAAGGATGTTCAAATACATGTAGGTAAATTTTACTTAGTTAATGTTGGATTTCCAAATAGATTTGAGTTTATATGTCTATTTTGAGGTGTTTGATATCACTTGTCAAAATATGAAGGGAGTCCACAACCAAGTAATGTAATGGAGAACTTCAACTATAAACATTTGCAGTTAAGGACAGTGATTGAGCATACGTTTGGAGTAGTTAAACATTATTTTGTAATATTACGAGGATATATGTCATTCTCTTTTACAACTCAAGTAAAAATAGTACTAGCATGTTTTTTAATCTACAATTTCATTCGTAAAGTAAATAGAACAAACTTATGTTAATATTTAAGACTTTACAAATGTAGAAGAACAATATAAAATAGTTAACACTATTAAAAACAACACTCAAAAGCAAAGGAAAGAAATTGCATATAAATTTCATAAAAATATCATGAATACAATGTGGGATGGTCATGAATAAGAGAATTGCAAACATCACAATGAACATATTTATTGTAATTTACATTTTGTTGTTTGAAATAGAAAATAGACTTTGATAATGTAATTTATTTTTTGTTGTTTCAAACCTGTAGTACAACTAAGATCTTATATTTTTTGTAATTTTTGATTTAAGTGGAATACATAGATAATCTAATTTTATATGGAATATATGGATGATCTAAATAGAATAATGACATAATTAATTGATAAATGATATATAAATGTTTAATTTAATAATAAGTTAATTGATTAATGTAAGTAATTAATTCCTTAATTAATTGATTAATGTAAGTAATTAATTCCTTAATTAATTACATTTTCACTAATTACTTCAATTCATTACTTAACTTCATTAAAAATCAATTCTATCATGTGCATAAATACTTGAATTTCAATTTCCACAAAATTCCTAAACGTGCACAAACACTTGAATTTCGAATTCTTTCCATCAAATTCCATAGAATTCAAATTCCGTCAGAATTCAAATTTTGAGTGTACAAATAGACCATTTGGGAAAAGAATTTCTCAAAGTCCTAAGCTCAAAATCCTTTGGAATTCAAACATATATTAATGATTTTAACTAAGATCTTATTTTTTTGTGATGGCATGATAATCCTATTTTACAATTTCAACTAAGATCTACTTTTGAATTTTTTAATCTCAAGAATAATCATGAAATACATTGATGTAGATATATACTTATATTTTGGCATATACTTGGTTTTGATAAATGAAATATATTTAATTAATTGATAAATGATATATAAAGATCTAATTTTATAACATCTTAATTGATTAATGTAAATGATTAATTCATTGATTAATTATATTTTGACTAATTACTTCAATTCATTAATTAAGAACTTCATTAAAAATGAATTCTATTCAATTCTATTATATGCACAAACATCTGAATTTCAATTTTCGTGAAATTCTTGAACGTGCACAAACACTTGAATTTTGAATTTAATTTCTGTCAAATTCTATCAGATTCAATTTTGAGTGCACAAACATGCCATAAATACTTTTCTTTTCTTGACTTTTTGACCATTCTAGACTTTCTTTTTTTTTCTATGTACACTAACAAACCCTTAAGCTTACATTAGTTAAGTCATGTTTATATTTTTTATGTAACCTGTATATATAAAAGTCTTATCTTTACTATAGAATCATTCTACTTCTACCTATCTCTTATGTTTTCACAAATATAATATATAATGAAAAAAATATATTACAATAATATATTATGTTGTTTATAAATTTAATTTATAAGTATTATATTATATAAAATATTTATATTTGTAAAGCCTATTACAACATAAAATATATCATATAATAACTTAAAGGGTATTATAATCATTTTACAAAAACATTGCTTAAAAATACTACAACCAAACACTACCACTCCTTATTCAAAAATGTTCAAAAACATTAACTTTAAAACACTACATAAAAATGCAGATTATCCAAAAATGCTAACAAAATGACAAATCAAACACCCAAGAAAGGAAGAAATTAATTCCTTGCATTACCTTTAATTGATAAATCTTTATTACCTATTGTTGTGCTAGTTTCCCCACTCACATTGTGATAAAACCCTACTTCAAGCTTAGGCTTTTGACTTTAGGCTTCATATTTGGAGATATCGATTTCTTTTCTATTTTAATAACAACAAACTACTACTAATTATTGGTAAGAACTGTTGATAAGTTTGCTATAGTAGCATAATTTATGATGACAATATATATAAAGTGGTAGTTTATCAACATACCTTACCAATGGCACCAAGGACAATAGTTGTATCAGAACAGCCATAAATAGTTGCATATCTCAAAGGTGCTAGAATGTAAATAATTGAGTCATGGCAATTCAAAACCTACAAAAATTAACAATAGACAACAAAAAATATGATAAGGAAAAAACCAGCTCAAAACACATCTGAAACACTAGCTATCATTGGTATCAATCATCAAACTGATCTGGGAAGCTCACAAGCAAGATCATCTCATAATATCTTGTTTGTAAGAGGTAATATATCAATGTATGAGAAGTGTAATTTACAAGAAATTTTACTAAAAAGTGAAATTTACAAAACAAGTCACTTATTTCAAAATTTTAAAAATAGGATCACCTTTTATCATGGAATTAAACATCAAAAACTATGTCAACAGATGTTACAAAATTATGATATGTTAGCATTTTGAATTGTTGAAAGACATCAAAAACTATGTCAACATGGTAATTTGTTAACCAAAAGTGATTTTCTTTATCATATTTCCATCACTAGGACTTCAACATTACAAAATTTTATAGACACATGTCATTTTTTAAACTTACAAAGTCTAATACAAAAACTAAGTTCAATTCCTTGCTTGTTATATGCTGTATAAGTACTTATAATAATGATACATTAGAATTTGTGATTTCATACATTAGATGTAATGCATTAATATTTACGATATGAACTTATAGCATTTATGATATAATGTCCTATCATTTTAAAAGGTTCATATCACAAATGCTAATATATCACATCATAAATATTAATACATTATATCACAAATACTAACACATCATATTATAAATGCTAATGTATCATATCATAAGCGTTTATGCATCATATCACAAGTGACCCTGTTTTGTAAATTTTGAAATAAGTAATCTTATTTTGTAAATTCCATTTATTGGTAAAATTTTCTTGAAAATTACACATGTATGATACACTTTAAAGGCTTATAATGTAAAGAAGAGTAGAAGACACCATATTTAAGATTATAGCAATAGCTATTAGAACAAGTAGCCTACACTATCATGAGTCATTGTGGTGTTTCCTCACCTTTACAGAACCTCCTTTGATATCACTATCCTGTTTGACAATAGATGCTTTAGAGACACCCTCAACAAAAGTCAAGTTCCTAGAACACATAGCATTACTCCCAAGTGGTAATGAACCACTTTGACCTTTTGTATGATTGGTGCAAGCATCAGCCATGCTTACATCCATATCTAGAGCCGTAGGTGGGCCATTTTCCTTTGCTGATACCTTCTCAGCAGTATGCTCTAGAGAAATAGATATGTTTTGCAGAATCCATTCATGAACTTGGGAAGCTGAAACAGGAGCAGCAGGCATATCTGGATCTGAATTTGCAAAGAAGGGTGCTGCCTGGCTTAATTGAATTCCTCCTTCACACCCCTTTTCACCAAATTGAATGAGAAGTCCAAGGTGTTCAAATCTTTCTAGTGACAAAACCTACAAAAAAATTATTCTTGAGAATCAAACACAAGTTAAAGCATTCATATGTTAAAAATCTAAAATAAAAATTGGAAAGAGAGAGAACATTCATGGAAGACAAACATCTGAATTGTCCATGGTGGAAATATCAGTTTTAATATTATAAATTTATAATAATTCACAAAGTGGAATAATATAGTTTTTGTTGGACTTATTAATTAAGTGTTGTTAGGCTTAATTAGGCTCATGTAATCTTAAATCTTAATTATATTTTGCCCATGGTAAGTCCTTAAAACACTTAATTAATAAGTGCTAAATATTTAAAAGGAAATTCCAAAGTTAGAAGTCATGATGAGAAAATTGTGTTGTGCATGGACAATGGTACTCAATGTTAAAACCCACATCGTTGAGTATGCACAATAGCCTTATTGCCTAAGAGCTCTAAAACAATTGTTCTCAAGAGTTTAAGGTGGGCATGGATAACCAAACTTGAGATTGAGCTTCAGGAAATGGTCCCTGATCTCCAATTAAATTTTTCATAAAATTACATTGATTAATTGTGATTAACTAAGATAAAACTTAACTAACCTGTAATTTACCTGGTCTTAGTCAACAAGTATCCCCTTAATTCTCTCCAAATGGGGTTGTAAATGGAGTCAGCATTGGTATCAATGGACATTGAGGGTGCTTAGTGGTCATCAAGGGGTAGTGTTAGTGCCCTTTCACTACCGATCTCCTCTTCTTTTGTCCACCATCCCTTCTCCTATGGCATCTCTACACACATGTCTCTCACTTCCAGCAAGGATTCCCTATGCTCCTCCAATTAACTGACAACTGAGGTGTGATAGATGTGCAGTACAAGTCTCAATACATGCTCAAACCATTTGGATGGCAAGTCACTGATTTCTCTAAGACAAAGTCCATTTGATGCCCAAACTGTTTAGTTCTAAGCATTTTTTTCCCAACAGTTTTAATTTATAATTTAATGGAATAGTAATAGAAATTTTTATGAGATTATTAAGCTATAAACTCAGACCCTCGAGTATCTGAAAGAAAAAGGTAAAACTTCTTGCTTCCCAAGTTAAACCTCCAAATAGTTTATAGAGATATAGCTTTCAAGGTAGTGCTTGGGTATCAAAGACTATGTGCACCATAATATTGTGTGCCTAGGCATGATCCAGGAATTCACATCTGCTTTAGTTTTTTTCTACTTCAATTTGAGAATATAATGTATGCTAAGCATAATCTCTACTCTGAAAACTTTATGCATAAAATGGTTTTATACATTAACAGTAAAACAAATGCAAATCAATCATACAGTACCTACAACAGGAAACCCATACACTGCAATAATAAATGAAATGGCTTCTATAGTAGTTGTAGTTGCAACTTATTATCAGAAATGAAAACAAAAGATGAAAGTAAATATAAAGATAGTTACCAACCAGAGAATCATCACCCTCACCCTCCACAGATTCTGCCAAAAGGCTAAGCATGTTAGCCATATGCTTCTGTAAATATGACAATTGATGAGCTTCTTCATCAGCTTGTGATGGCATGGAACGACGACTATTGGTTCGTACAAGCTGTGTAATTGCATATCAAATTTCAGATGCTGAAGAATAAAACTGAATTATGCAATTGCATAATAAGAGGATTATATGATGCTGCATGATTTTGAATATAAATGCACAACAAATTAGGCAGAAGAATCTCAAAAAGATCTTTCTCACCACTACAAATTTAGTTTAATCGTTTATGTTGAATCAAGAAGCTTACCCACCAGTTCGATGGTTATGCTAATTTGAAAAGAGGGAGAGTTTAGGGCGCCCCTAAAAGGTACTTAAATTTTGTTAAATACCAAAATCTTTAAATCTACTATAACAAGAAGTTAGTTATTTTATTTACAACGAAGACAATGAATGCCATAGAATTCCCCGAAAAGAAAATATTTCTCGGGTCAAATACCCACTTGACTATGTGGGGAACAAGAGCATGACGCTCAGGATAAAAAGAAACCGCCATGGAAAGCACACGCAATATACTTAAATGACAAAATCAGAAACACTTTAAATGTAAGCACACTGCGACTGTACGTTTATAACATGGATTGTCGTTCATTGTCCGGCAACAACTACAGAATTCGCATGGTCAAGGCACGATCCCACCAAAATTCCATTTCAATCAAACAAAACCCTCAGATAAAAAACTGAAACCAGCAAACCTGCAGGGGCGAGAGTGCTGATAAGTACCCATCGAACGCCGAGGTGGACGGCCACACATCGGTGACGGCAATGGAATCCTTGTGAGTCCTAGGCAGCAACCTCTTGTAAGTCTGTATATAAAGAAAGAGAATCAGGTCACACACATCCGCGGTGGCCTCGGTCATCATGCCGTCCCCCACATTGACAGACGCGAGAGTATCAATCACGAGGGCAGCCTGGTCGATGGGGATCTGGAGCACATCAGCGAGGACCGGGGCATCGATGCGGTGGGAATGGGAGAGGAGCTTCTGCTTAACGGAGTCAAGGATTAGGGTTCCATCGGTGAAGATGAGCTTAGGAATGGGGAGGAGCCCGTGCTCGAAGGACTCCCGGCGGGGGTGGAGGAGAAAGGGAGGTGTGGATGAGGAGGACGTGGGGAAGGCCGGTGATGGCTGAACGGCGGCGTCTGTGGTCGGGGTGGAGGTCGATGGCTCCATGTGGTCCTCGTTCATCATCCCCCTCATTCTCTACGTTCTTCTGCCCTTTCCGTCACGCTCTTAATCTTCTTCTCCTGGATGCGAGATGGTGCGGTAGTTGCGGTAGGGATTGGAGAAGGTGGATCTTACGGTTGGGCAAGGGAAGGCAGCGGCGGAGCAGGAAGGAGTGTCTGAGCGGAGAATGTGGTCTGGTGGCCAAGCGAAGGTGCCTTTCGACGACTTTTCAAAAAAAAAAAAAAAAAAGGGGGGCCTTTGGACGGTGGAGGTGCGACTGCACGTGAGGAGGGAGCTGCGTGGAAAGAACGTTTCTTTTTTTTTTCCCTTTCCTAATTGTTGATTTTATGAGTATTTAATTACCACGATATCATGGAGTCAAAATAAAGAAAGATTAATGAGCCGCATGGTCAGAAGTGAGTCCAAATTTTTTTTTGACGACGTATAAATTTTGAAGAGTTACATAAGATCAAACACGTAAGAGTAGTAGTCATCAGTCATCAAGTTTACTTGTAGATTTTAGAAGTGAGTTCAAAGTTACGTGAGAAGTAGCCTTCTTCTTTTTTTTAATTTGAATTTAATATTGTCTTTCTTTAAATATCAATTAATTATGATTGGTTAAACCAAATGAGTAGTTTAACTTGATATTTAATGTTCAAGAAAAATAGTGCCGCAAGATAACAACATAGTACCGTACACTGCTACTGCCGTGAAATCAAAACAATTTATCTATTGTAATCATCAGACTCATCGTACGATTATTGCGGCTTGAAAAAATTCCATTAACCATAATTTCCAGGATAGAAAGGAGAGTACACCGGGTGTTGCAATTACAAAATACAAAAGTAAATATCCGCTATGTCAGTAGATTATCCTTTTATGCAACTTCTTCGTATACATTTCGAACCAGTAATAAAAAAAATTTAATCATTCATCTTGTTCTCGCTGTGTATACAATATTTTAAATAAAACACTAATTTCATCCTTTGTATCAATTCTATCTTAAAAAGAAAATAAAATAAAAGGACGTTGGCTATTTTTCTTTTATTTCTTACACTGGAAGTAGTACCTTGAGAATCATAGAATATTTCATTGAACTTGACAACACCATGGTACCTTGAATTTTAAACTACTTACGTGTACTTTCATTTTTGATCATCAGAGGGTTACTTCAAATTTAATGCACATTTAAGTGATAAGTAACCATGTTAACTTGGATTGAGGTTTTTATCAGGGTGAACTATGGAAGATATTTAAAGTAAATTTAATACAATAATAGAAGAACCAATGGAAGATGTTGGTGGAAGAGGGAGGAGCGGAGAAATGTTGAAAACCTTATCTTCTATTTCACTGTCTCAATTTAAAATTTATTATAACATATATATACCTGTGGAAAAGAAATACAGTCATTTGATCAAATACCAAGGCTCATCTCCACTGTCCATGACTAACCAGGTACCAAGACCAATTGAACTTAATACTCTCCCTCGAGTTGGAGTGGCATATATGTCATCTAAGTCCAACTTGCTTGCAAGAAATTAGAAACGACTACAAAATATGAGTTTAGTGAAAATATCGATAATTTGTTTCCCTATAGGAACATATTACATTTCAATAATACGTTTCTAAATGTTCTCCCTAACGAAATGACAGTCTATGTTGAAATGTTTCGTTCTTTGATGAAATACCAGATTTTTTGCAATATGTTCTACTACCTTATTGTCCCCATGACACTTGTTGGTCCTTGTAATACAATTCCTATATTAGTTAAAATATTTCTTAACCATATAACTTCACTTTTACAATCATAAATTGTGCAAAATTCTAATTCATCCAATGATTTTGAAATAATCCCTTGTTTCTTTGCTTTCCATGCAATTGAAGACTTACCAAGAAAAACCATATAACAACTAATGGATTTATTTGAAAATGAACAATTTCCAAAATCAACATCACAATATGCCTTTAAACTAAGATCATTTTCACAGAAAAATGTTAAACCTTTACCTAGATCCATTTTGAGATAACTGATCACTTGAAGAGCACTGTAATGTTGTTGATATGGCTTGGCCAAAAAATGATTAAGGTGGTTCCTAGCAAATGTTATATCAAGCCTTGTCACAGTAGGATAATTTAGTTACCTATCAGTTTCTTATATTTAGTTGAATCTTCAAGAAGAAACTCAAGTTATAAATGTTGATCAATTGGAATATGTGTTGGTTTGCTTCTCAATAAACTAGTTTCTTCAATTAGATCTAAGGTATACTTTCTCTGTGAAATATTAACTCCTATGTTTGAAGTAGCAACTTTTAATCCTAGAAAATATCTTAATTTTCCTAAATCATTAATTGTCAATCTTGTATTCAAAAAATCTTTTAATTTTTGGATTTCCTTCATGTAATCAATTGCAATTAAAATGTCATCTACATAAATGAACACAATAACATGTGCAAACTTGTTTTTCAAAGTAAACAGAGAATAATCAAACTTACTTTAACTATAGTCAGCATCTATGATAGCTTTTGAAATAATATTAAACCAATTTCTTCCTACTTGCTTAAGTCCATATATGGATTTTCTTAGAGACCCAAATACTTGGTTAGGCATGGACGATGGAGATGAGCCTTGGTATTTGATCAAATGGTTGTAATTTCTTTTCTACATTGCAAATGTAATCTTTATAATAACTAAGAGGTTTCTTAACTCTAATTAACCTTTTGAGTTGTCTATCACCATCCATGATATTTTGACCTTGACTATTTTCTAGAATAACTTCTTGTTCTTCCAAATGTGTATCAATACTTCCATTGCTATTAACTTCATTATTAAGTTCATTTTCATTTTCTTCAATAACCGAGACATCTTGAATGTTGCCATTATTCTTGGAATTTTCACTAGATTCATTTATTTGACTCCATGAATTCTTATCTAAGATGGCAATGACATCTTGTGAGGATTCAAGCCAAACTTCTTTAATATTTTCTTTATTATTTAAGTAAGGAAATATATGTTCTTCAAATTTTACATCCCTACTAATAATAAATTTCCTAAGTCTAATGTTATATAACAAAAATCCTTTTTGACCTAATGAATAACCTAGAAAAACATATTTGTTACCTCTCTCATCAAACTTCTTTTTTAACCCTAAATTTGTGGCATAAACCAAGCATCCAAAAGCTTTTAATTGTTGATAATTTATTTTTTTCCATATAAGATGTTGTAAGGGCTTTTATTTTGGAGTGGTGGGTTGGCATACGATTTATTAAAAAAATTGTAGTCCTAATACATTGTTCCCAAAATTTCAAAGAGACCCTAGATCTAAATTTTAATGACCTAGCAATGTTTAAAATATATCTATGCTTCCTTTCACCACAACATGTTGTGTTGTATAAGGACAAGTATGAAAATGCGTGATACCTAGGTCACCAAGAACATTTTTAACATCATTGTTCATAAACTCTGTACCATTATCTATTCTAATACCTTTAACCCTAGTATGAAATTGATTTTCAATAAAATTGAAAAAATACTTTAGATGATGGAATACCTTAGATTTGCTTTTCATGAAGAAAAATCATGTATACCTGTTGAAGTTATCAATTATGGTCAACAAGTAGTGAGCATCAAAAGGCCCCCAAACATCAAGATGCATTAGTTGAAATTTAAACTTACTACTAGATGTACTTTTAGGAAAGGGTTTTCTACAAAGTTTCCCAAGGGTACATGACTCACAACTTTCAATAGAAGAAAATAAACTATCAACGAAATTTTTCAAAATGTTTATTTTCCTAACTAAAGGGTGTCTTAACCTACAATGTCATATTTCATTGAAAACAACAAAAACTTGATTAACCACACTACTATTATGTTTTTCTATGTCATATTTCATTGAAAACAACAAAAACTTGATTAACCGCACTACTATTATGTTTTTCTCCCAAGTTTAGTATATATAGATCCCCTTGTCTATTAGCTTAACCAATTATATAGATGATATTTGTGCATATTTTTATATGATAATTCATGCATTCTATGTCTTGAAACTCAAGTTATATGCACTTATACAAGAAAATACATGTTAATCACATTTTTATGACATTTCATGAATATGTGCAAAAATGCACCTCTTTAATGCAATTTTCACGAAACATACTAAATGTTCATATACTTGAATGTATGATTTAATAATTCTTAGGCCAAGAAAGAGATTTTAAAGGTCATCAAGATATTGAAATAATTTGATATGGCCACATATATTTTATACACTATGGTTATGAACTTGTGGACATTAAATGCAATAATGTGACATTGGTTATGAATAATTTTAAATACATGTTACTAATTGATGCATTCATGGATGAACTTACATTTCACATTTGTAAACATGTTAAAATGAATGTTACATACCTTAGAAATAAATATATTTCAAGTTCATAACTAGAGTTATTTTTGGCATGTATTATTAACATTACATGCATGACTTAAATGGATTTGATTATAGGTGAATGAGGGCCCTTAGATCAAGCCTTGGATCATAAATCTTTGATGATCTAAATCTCTATAAATAGGCCTTGTATCCCACAAGTTCAGCCCTCTCTCCAACTCCAAAATTCGGAATCCCCCTTGGTGCTCCAAGCAAGGAGGTGAAGGAGTTCCACTCATGGTGATTTCTCTTCCAAACGACTCTTGGAGGTAGGTCTCTCCCTTTCCTTGTTCTCTCCACTTCCTTCTTCGGTGTTCTTCTCCATTAGGGAGGTTGAATTACTGTTGCAATTACTCCTTGAGGAGTTGAATCCGTGGAGGAGAGAAGCCTTGGAGAAGACAAGTTGAGGTGTAGTGAAGTATCTTCAAGAGTACACTCTCTTGTTCTACACGTTGCTACATTCCTTTCGACGTTGGACCTCCAATCTGTGGAAGGAACAAGCTACATTAGGCGTGGAGAATTGGTGGAGAAGGTAGACATCTTTGGTGGCTGAAGCAAGGAGGTGACGTCCCTTATGGCAAGATCATTGGAGATGTGAGCTTAAGGTGAGGAGATGAACTACGAGTTGAGATGAAGTTGTTTGTATTTCCTGTTTTGATGTTGTATGTTTGTTAATTGTTGTTGTTTGTGTTGTCCACGTGTTTCCCCTTATTGTAATGTTGAATTCTTGTGTTAGTTTCAATGAATTTCAATTCTAAGTTTAGTTTGAGTTTTTGCCTCTTATGTGTTTGATTTTATGTGTCCTTGTGTGAATTCTTCTCAACTGTTTGTTCCTCTAACTCTACAATAGTTTAGACATTTTTTTACTTGACTCTAACCTCCTGATTTACTTGGTTTTGATTGTATAAAGCTTGTACTTATTAGATTAGAGCATACATGGATGTAGATGTATGGTTATAAGTCCATGTATGCTAGTTTTATAGTAGAATTAGTAGTTTGATGTAGTGTAATTTTATTTTCTATGTTTGTAGTGTAATAATTATTATGTGATGTTTTCTCTTAAGTGATGGATAGAGAGGGACATGAATGAGGTTTCTCGTTATTGATTCAACTCTATATAAAGTCATTTCTAACATTCACATGATTGTTAAGGCAAACATGTGATGAGAATGCATTTACACAAGGCATATCTATAAACTCTAGTGAATTTTATGTTTAATTGTTGATCCCTATGGACTCGACCCGTTCTTGCATGCTTTCTATAATTGACTATGTGTGCTTGCGGTTATAAATATTAAAACTCGGTTGTGTGTTAATTTCATAATATATAAACTCCGAACAAGTTTTTGGTGCCATTGCCAGGGATTGTGCCAATTTTCTATTTGAAATTTTCTAGAGTTTTTTATATGTTTCTTCTTTTGGAATTCTGATTTCAAAGTGTTTTGATGTAATAATGGTGTATTAGTATGTCTTAATGCTTTGATTTCATGAATATAATGTCATATGCTTTATTTGATTTAAGTTTCTTATGGCATTTGTGGACTACATGTTAGTAGCAGAATTTTCAGAGTTCTAAATTTTTCATCTCTATTCCACGTGATTTTGCTACCAAAGAGCTTTTCAATGTAATGAGTTTATATTTTTCTATGAAAGAAGGTTTTATTAGCTTTCAAGATTGTGTTTAAACACTAGAATTGGATTTTTAGAGATTTTTGTATGAATTTTTGACATTCAGGTTGTTCACAGATTACAGAACAGGTTTTTCAAAAGAATTTTTGAGGTATTGTTGATTCTGTTGTGATTGGAGTTTATGAAACGTTGATTTGATATTTTTACTTGAAAGTATGGAAGTTAAGATACAGGGTATGATGCAAAGTAGTTTCCAGAATTTTGTTAGTTACATGCTCTTTATTTGGAAGTGCTTGCATAACCACTGCACATTTTTTTTAGTAGATATTTTTGTTGAAATCCTTGATGAATTAGCTTTCCAAGTCATATTTGCATGCTCAATTCTGATGTGTATACATTTCTGAGTGAATTTTTTAGTACTGTTATGCTTAAACTGCAATAGTGAGTGATGCAATTGAAATGATTGTAGTTATTTTATTATGTGCAGATTATTAATTGCTCTTAATTGAAGATCTTAATAAAGCACCCTGTAGGTTAGCCTAAGATTAAGATTTTGATCTGATTATGGATAGTAATTTCAATTACCATAGTTCATATGATGCTTCATTTATGGTATTTTGTGCTAAATGTGGTTTAAATGATCATATTCTTGAGGATTGTCCTTTTTATATGTTAGATGATGATTTTAAAGTGTATAAGCATCCTGATTTATCCATATCAGAAAATGAGAATTTGAACTTTAATGTACAAGCATTGCATGCTAAATTTCCTGCTAATAATGTTGCCAATGCCAATTTTTATGATGTTATTACTATTGATGATGATAATGATGGTTATGGTGCTAATGTTGAGCTCAATAGAGCTATTGAAGAGGCTGAATTAGCTTTTCTAAACTTAGAGTTAGCAAGATGCTCTAATGAACGCCTTAAGCCTAAAGCCCAAGTGGATGCCTTTGCAACTCTAAGAAGTGGTAAAGAGTGTATAAGTTCTAAGGTTGTTATAGAGCCATCTTCTAATTCTATTAGCGATCCTAAGCTAGTGGTGATAGAGGATAAAGGTAAAGAGGTCTTAGATGATATGTCTAGTCCCTTAGACAATGTAACTCCATTTCCCCAAAGGCTTAAGTATACTAGCAATAACCATATAGAAGGAGGTATTAAAGAAATTTTTGAGCAAGTGAAGATTAACATTCCACTATTAGATGCAATCCAACAAATTCCCTCCTATGCAAAATTTCTAAAAGAATTATGTACAAGGAAAAGGTCTAGGAAATTGCCTAAGAAAGTATATTTAGTTGAAGTTATGAGTTCTTATTTTTCTGATAGCATTCCTAGAAAATATGGAGATCCTGGTACACCAACTATTTCTTGTACAATAGGAAACAAGTATTTTGACAAGGCCTTAATAGACTTAGGAGCTGGGGTTAATGTCATGTCTTCTAGTGTTTATGTGGACTTAGGATTGGATGGATTAAAGTCAACTAGCATTTTTATCCAATTAGCTGATAGGTCCATAAGAACCCCCTTAGGCATAATAGAAAATCTATTAATTAAAATTAAAGACTTTATCTACCCTACAGATTTTATAGTTTTAGAAAATCAACCATCACATAGAAAGAAAGATTTTGTCCCTTTGATTTTAGGATGACCATTTTTAGCAACATTTGATGCTGTGATAGGTTGTAGAGATGGATCATTACATATTTCATATGGTGACTCTAGGGTAGAGTTGAACATTTTTAGTTCCGAGTCTAGTTCCTCAAATGATGGAGTAAGTGTAAATTTAATAGAGATTTTAGATGATAATATTTTAGATGAAGACTCTACATTAGATGACATTGTAGACAATTCTTTATTAGTCTTTAGATTCTATAGAAGATGTGGTCAGTATAGATAGTATTCACAATGTAGATTTAGTATGGTCTAATGAATCATTAGGAGATAGGCTAGAAAATATTTTGAAATCGTCAATTATAGAACCACCTGTACTAGAATTAAAACCTCTACCTAAAAATCTTAAATATGTTTATTTAGGAGACAATGAGACTCTCCCTGTTATCATTTTTGCTGAGTTATCTAGTGATCAGGAGAGGGCTTTATTAGTGGTTCTAAAAAGACATAAGGAGGCCATAGGATGGACCATGGCCGATATTAAAGGATTAAGTCCTAGTATAACTCAACATAGAATTAAGGTGGACCTTAATATAATTCCTACTAGAGACTTTCAAAGAAGATTAAACCCTGCCATGAAGGAGGTAGTTAAAAAAGAAATTCTTAAGTGGCTTGACCATGATATCATTTATCCTATTTCTGATAGTCCATGAGTTAGTCCCCTTCATGTAGTACCCAAGAAATCAGGAATAACCGTAGTTGAAAATAGTCAAAAAGAATTAATACCTACTAGATTGCAAATTGGGTGGCGTGTGTGTGTGGATTATAGGAAGTTGAATGCTGCCACTTGGAAGGATCATTTTTCTTTGCCTTTTATAGATCAAATGTTAGAAAGATTAGCAAGGCAAGAATTTTATTGCTTTCTAGATGGTTATTCTGGATACAATCAAATTCTTGTAGCTCCTAAGGATTAAGAGAAGAGTACATTCACTTGTCCTTTTGGTACGTTTGCATTCAAATGCATGCCGTTTGGTTTATGTAACGCACCAGTAACCTTTCGAAGATGCATGACAAGTGTCTTCTCTAATATGATTGATAGATTCTTAGAGATCTTCATGGATAATCTTTCAGTCTATGGGGATTCTTTTGATTCTTGTTTGTCTTACCTGGAGATAGTTTTGATTAGATGCAGGGAGAAATGCTTCGTTCTGAACTGTGAGAAATGTCATTTCATGGTTTAGAAAGGAGTTGTTTTAGGACATATAGTGTCTAAGAAGGGTTTGGAAGTAGATCAAGCCAAAATAGATGTTATTTTAGGTCTACCATTCCCTCAAAATATTAAGGATGTTAGAGCATTCCTTGGGCATGCAGGTTTTTATAGAAGGTTTATTAAATACTTTAGTAAAATTACTCGACCTTTGACGCAGTTGTTGACTAAGGACCATAAATTTGAATTTACATTAGAATGTAGAAAGGCCTTTGATCAACTTAAGCTTGCATTGTCGTCTGCACCTATTGTCCATCCTCTGCGATGGGATTTGCCTTTTGAGCTGATGTGTGATGCATCAGATTTTGCATTAGGTGTAGCTTTAGGACAACATATAGATAGCTTGCCTCGGGAAGTTTACTATGCTAGCAAAACTTTAAATTATGCCCAATTGAACTATATAGTGACGGAGAAAGAATTTCTAGCCGTAGTTTATGCATTAGAGAAATTTAGACCATATTTGCTAGGTTCTCATGTTATAGTATATATTGACCATTCTACAATTAAGTATCTTCTTGCTAAGAAGGATACGAAAGCACGTTTTATTAGATGGGTCCTTCTATTGCAAGAATTTGATATAGAGATTATAAATAAGAAAGGATGTGAAAATGTTGTAGTAGATCACTTGTCTAGAATAGTTTTACCACAATATGAGATAGTGATAGACGATGCTTTTCCTAATGAGCAAGTTATGGCCATCAGTGTTTTTCCTTGGTATGCTGATATTGTCAACTTTTTAGTGACAAATCAAATGCCTAGTAAGTGGTCGATTCAAGAGAAAAAGAGATTTTTAGCCAAGACTAGAGAATATTATTGGGATGATCCATATTTGTTCAAGTTTGGGCCTGATTGTGTGCTAAGGAGATGTATTCCTAACATTGAGGTCGGTAGTGTGCTTTCCTTTTGCCATGATCAAGTTGCAGGTGGTCATTTAGGTTCAGGGAAAACTACTACAAAGGTACTTCAGTGTGGTTTCTATTGGCCTACATTATTCAGGGATGCACATTCATTTGTTAAGTAGTGTGGTGAATGCCAAAAAGCAGGTAGACTTACCAGAAAAAGTATGATGTCGCTTTCACCTATTATAGAAGTTGAGTTCTTTGATGTGTGGGGATAGATTTTATGGGACCATTTTCAAATTCTAGGGGTTATCTATATATCATTTTAGCCATAAATTATGTCTCCAAGTGGATTGAGGCTATTCCTACCTGCACCTGTGATTCAAAAGTAGTGATATCCTTTCTTAAGTCCAACATCTTTACTCAATTTGGTATTCCTAGGGTTATAGTGAGTGATAGAGGAACCCATTTTTGTAACAAGAGCTTTGAGGTTTTAATGAGAAAATATGGGGTTACACATAAAATGGCTACTCCTTATTACCCATAAACAAATGGACAAGTTGAGAATGCTAATAGACAAATCAAAAGTATCTTAGAAAAGACTGTTGGACCATCTAGGAAAGATTGGGTAGATAGATTAGATGAAGCTTTGTGGGCTTACAGAACTACCCATAAGTTTGTCCTAGGTATGTCTCCTTTCAAGATTGTATATGGTAAAGCTTGCCATTTGCCCATAGAATTAGAACATAGAGCTATGTAGGTAATAAAAAGATTTAATTTGGATTTAGAGGCAGCAAAGAAGAAGAGGAGACTAGAATTATCTAAATTGGAAGAAATCTATCATGAAGCATATGAGAATTCTAGAATTGCAAAAGAAAAGGCCAAAATATTTCATGATAAGCATATCCTGAGGAGAGAATTTGTGATAGGCCAAAAGGTTCTATTATATAATTCAAGATTGCACATTTTTCCTGGGAAGTTTAGATCCCGATGGACTGAACCTTATTTAGTTAAGAAAGTTTATCCCCATGGTGCAATAGATATAGAAAATATGAAAAGGGGGGATATTTTTAAGGTTAATGGTCATCGGTTGAAATTATTCTTATCTGATAAGAAGACTCCTAGTGGTGACGATATTACTTTAGATGAGCCTTCTTATACTTGAGCTAGGTTTAAATGTTTAAATATTTTAGCTCATTCTATATTAGTAGTTTTATTTTTCTTGTTTTTTTGTGTGTAGTGTGTTTGTAGTTTTATTTTATTTATTTATTTTTTTTCCACTTCTGGTTGATGTTCTTTTATTTGTTTTGCTGTATTTGTGTTTGTCTTTTTACATTTCCTTTTATAGAATTGTTTGATGTGTTTGTTCATGTTTTCAGTTACGAATTCTTACTACAACGTAGGTATGCATTTCGTTCTCCTTATATATTTTTGTGATTAGAATGTCCACTTTCATATTGGTTGCATGCATGTAGGAGTCTGCTGCGATACTATCCTACGTTTGTTGTGACTATTTGTGCTCATTTTGTGTTGCTTGTTGTTTTTGTTTTATTTTTGCTTCACAGGTTTACCAATTTCATACTTACGAGTACATTGGGGACAATGTACAAGATAGGTATGGGGGGGTGGTTGTGAAGTGTATTTTGCATTTTTGTGATTGACAATTTTCCTATTAACAAGCTACTCAATCTCCATTGCTTGTTCATAGGAGTGTTATTAGTCGCATCTTTTGTCGATTTATTTTTGGTGTTTGGTGTCTTTTGTTGGCATACCTAAGGTCTTAATTAATGAAGTGCTTATTTAAGGTTTATTAGTTGAACTTTAGAGTTAACACTAATAGGATAATACCCTTGAACTTAAAGGTAAGAACTTAAGAGTAAATTCAATTTTCATTCATATGTTTATTATATATAGGTATTGCACAACCACGAGGCCTTAACTACGAAAGAACATAATTAGCTTATTCCTTTTTGAAGTGAAGCTTAAGTAATAGTCTAAAGTGCTATCCAATGGGTTGTCTCTCGAGAAAGGTAGTAAAAAGGAAATAAGGTGATTGCCTATTCTTACACTAATCTCCTTCTATGTCACAAGATCTTGCAACAAACATTGATTTGGAAGAAAAGTGACACTATAGTTTAAATCATCAACTATCTTAACAACAAATAAGAGATTTACATTAAAATTCAAAATATACAATATGTCTTTAAATTCTTTATTATTATCTATTAAGATTTTTCTTATTCCTTTAATAGGTATTTTTTGATGATTAGGTAGCTTTACATTTAATTTTTGTTGAATTTTAAAGAATTCAATTAATATTTTTGTGTCATTTGTCATGTAATTCATAGCACCACTATCCACTATCCAAGTATTTAAATCTTCAAAATTAGAGCTTGAATTCAAAACCTTAGCTACCATGTTGCATACACTCACATCTATTCCTTCATCATTTTTTAGTAGATTCATGAGTAGTCAATTGTTGAAAACTATTTGAAGCTTTTGAAGTGTCTTTAGCATTGCATTGATTAGCACTTTTTTCTTGTTTGTTGAAGATTTTCTTATAGGACTTATAACTTGGGGGAAAGCCAATTAAGAAATAATATTTTTCTATAGTATGTCCTGACTTCTTACAATTAGTGCAATACAACTTGTCCTTTTACCATTGATCATTATTATTTTTCTATCTTCCTACGTTTAAGGCAATAGACTCAACTATGGGACTACTACAAATCTCCTTTTGCTTTTCCTCTTCAAGAATAGTGTTGTAAACATGATCCATATCTAGAAGAGGTTTAGTTCCTAACAATTGACTCCTTATAACAATATAATGATCATTTAACCTTATAAGAAAATCTATTATTTCATTCTTTTGATCCTTTTCTATAGAGTCTTGATAATTTAGGCAATTATCTCCATTATGCATTTGTTGCAAGATATGGAATTATTGACTGATTACACAGATATGTTAACTTTCCAAAATATATAGTCACACTATTATTTCCTTGTTTGAAGTCATAAAATTCTTTCCTGATTTGATATATTCTATTTAGGCTTTTTTGTTGATATCTATTTTTTAGAGCAATCCAAATATCTCTTGTTGTACATTTGCCAGCTACAATTTTAGCTATTTTAGATTCATTTCAACTATTCAACCAAGACATAACTATGTAATTGCACCTAGTCCATTTTCCATATTCAAATGGAAACATATTAGGATCAAGTACTTTAAGACTTCCATCTATAAATCTTAATTTACTTTTGGCACTTAAGGGCGTGTTAGTGCATGACGGAAAATTCTGACGGAAAGGAAAAGGAAAATTCTGACAGAAAGGAAATGGAAAATTTGTAACGGAAATGAAAAGGAAAATTCTGAGAGGGGTTTAGTGCAGGACGGAAAATTCTGATGGAAATTCTGACAAAAGTTTATTACAACTAATATTCGAAAAATACAAATACATCTTAATTGAAATATTACAATACGAAATAATATCATCTAGTTCTTCCATCCCACATTGCCATCATCATATCTTCTCGCATCTTATCTGCCATTTCTTTTCTTTGTTCTTGAGTCATTCGAACTTGGGCATTGCTTTCTATATGTATCTCTCCCATTGGTTGTATGTCATCAATAATATTTAACTCTTCCAACTCATCTAGTAGGTCCTCAAGTAAATCTTCCTTATCAGTCTTACGAATTCCGTCAGGCATGAGAGAGGGAGAAAAATTTTCTGAATGGGGGCGATCGGAAATTTTCTGACGGTAAAGGAAATTTTTGGATTTTATACAACGGTAAAATCTGACTTTCCTTTCCGTCAAGTGTAATGCACACTAACAGCATTCTGACGGAATTCAATAATTTTCCTTTCCGTCAGCTGAATTCCGTTAGGCACTAACCCCCCCTAAGGCTCTCAAAGCAACTAGATGAGCTTGTTTGTACACTCAGAATTTGAATTCTATTGAATTTGAACTCTATTGAATTTGAATTTTAATGGAATTTGAATTCTGTGGAATTTGATAGAAAAAATTCGAAATTCAGATATTTATCTATATTCAAGAATTTGATGGAAATTGAAATTCAAGTATTTGTGCATATAATAGAATTGATTTTTAATGACGTTAAGTAATGAATTGAAGTAAATAGTGAAAATGTAATTAATTAAGGAATTAATTACTTACATTAATAAATTAACATATTATTAAATTAAATATTTATATATCATTTATCAACTAATTAAGCATATCATTATTCCATTTAGATCATCAATGCATTCCACTTAAATAAAAAGTTACAAAAAAAATAGAAGATCTTAGTTGTACTACATGTTTGAAATAATAAAAAGTAAATTACATTATCAAAGTCTATATTCTATTTCAAACAATAAAAGGTAAATTACAATAAATATGCTCATTGTGGTACTTGCAATGCTTTGATTCACAACCATCCTACATTACATTCATGATATTTTTACGAAATTTATCTATAATTTATTTCCTTTGTTCTTAAGTGTTGTTCTCAATAGTATTAACTATTTTATATTGTCCTTCTACATTTGTAAAGTCTTGAACTTATACATCGCATTTATCTTCTTGTAGTTCATCTTTAAGATATTGACATAAGTTTGTTTTATCTGCTTTGTGAATGAAATTGTGAACTAAAAAATATGCTAGCACTATTTTTGCTTGAGTTATGAAAGGGAATGATTATATCCTTGTAATATTGCAAAACGATATTTGATGTACATTCAATTACCATCCTTAATTACAAATGTTTATAGTTGACATTTTCCACTACATTAGTTGATTGTCGATTTCCTTTATATTCTAACAAGTGATATCAAACATTTCGAAATAAACATATAAACTCAGGCCTATTTGAAAATCCAACATCAATTAAGTAAAACTTATCTACATATATTTGAACATCCTTTAAAATAAGTTCACTTTCGATTGACAAGTGAAATAAAGGTAGATCACAAGTACTATATCTTGTGGTACTTGCAAACCATTGCATTGAGTTGTTACATCTTTAAAGAGTTGAGCATCAACAGCCAAGCCTTCCCACCCACTAAGAGCATAAGTAAATTCCACAACAATATTGCATACAACTAATATGTTTTGTGACAATTAACATTTCTTGTTCTTAAATCAAGCATTCTCCTTTCCATAAATTGTAGTTTTAAAGTGTGTACCATTAATAGTACCTATACAATCTTACTCATACTAAAAAGGACTCCAATTAATATAAAAATGACTAACATAAAATAAGAATATGTAAAGTAAAGATTTAGGTCATACCTTGAAGTATAGATAAACATTATCGTCATTCTAAATTTGACTATGTATAGTAACTTCATGTTTAGCTAAAAGTATATCACCTATTTTTAATATAACATTTACCATTTCATTGAAACATGTACTAGCGGTCTATGCTAAATGATGAAAATGCTATCTAGTTAATTTATACTTATGATTTTGTTCAATTGTCACTAAAAAAATAGCAAGTTTCTCCTCTATAGTCATACTTCTACTTGTTAGGATCAAATGGCTTATTAGAGGGGAGTGAATGGTAATTTTTTGTGTTCTTAATGAATTTATTTTATCTTATACCAATATGATTTTTAACTATTTGAAACTTAACTAAGTACCTCAATAAATCAATAAACTTATGCACGATAAAGTAGAAGAAATAAAACATAGAGAATTTTTAGGTGGTTTACCCCTAATGACTAGTTTACTCCTAAGGATCACTTAAGCTTCACTAAGTATTTTAGCACTTACACTTACTTTAAGGTCAAAGCAAGAATCAACTATTTACTTAAGATTTCTTGTTATAGCTCTAACCAATTAACTCGTAAAAGTTTTTAGGTTGAAACTTCAACAAACCAACAACCTTGCTTCAATTAGAGGTTTTGGCGTAGAGAGCTTTTTCACTTATATCAACTTGAGAGATTTCTGCACTTTAACTGGTTGTAACTGTAAGGATTCTGGTTTATACTCTATAGCTCTCACTATATGTAATTGTATATATGATCTCTCTACTTTTCTTCAATCCTTCCGACGATCTAAGAAGCCTTTTTATCTTTGTCACGTGAACATTTAACTTCATCACGTGAGATCTCTTTAAATTCTTACTACTTGTTTTGAAACATTCCAAAACTAAACTTTTAGATAGTTTCATTTGAAACCTTTTGAAAATTTCTTTCAAAGTGTTTGACTTCTTTGAATCATTATTTATGTTTTTCACGTGAGTCTTTAAGTTAGACATGTGAGATATTTTTAAGTGTAGACTGTTTATCTTGAAACCTTCTAAAATTAACTGACTTTAAGACTGTTTCATTTGAAACCTTTCGAAAAATATTCTGAAACTATCCAAAGGCTCGACACTTCTTCCTTTCATTCTTGTCACATGATTTTTTTTTAAGTTCTTGTTTAGATTGAAAATGTACATAATATTAATGGTTAATGAATGGTTAATTATATAATATTTAACTTATCATATAAGAATTAAGTCATTATGTCATAATTATACGATTGCATGCCTTAATTATAGAATATGCATAATTTCAAAAAATTAATGTTAATTAAATATCATTTCTAAAAGATTTAAAACCTGATTTATGTATGCTTTTATAATATTAAACATGATATGTTTTATTTACATATATTTATATCATGTACAGGTGCACAGTAACAACTCGTTGAGTTACAGGTTTAAAGGTGTAAAATTATCACATGTCAATTCGTAATGTTATGCAGCTAAGTTTATGTACCCTCATAATGTTATTAAGGTAAGTTTACGGAACCTCGTAAAGTTAGTAATTATTTCATACATCAACTTTTGAATGATTAATAATTACTTCTTTTACATATTAAATGTTAAATGTTATAAAAATATTTATTTTATTAAACTACAGAACTGATTGAGTTCATTGAGTTAATAACTCAATAAGGTCAGTCTGTTAAGTTATAGTTAAGTCAACGAAGTAAGTTTGTTGAGTTACACTAACTCTATGAAACAGTTATTTTCTAATATTCAACTATGAGTAATTGTAGAAACAAGAAATTTGAAGAACACGATTGCATGTATCATGTAGGATTTTAATTGTGAAATGAAGAAGAAATCACCATTGTTGAATTAAAGGAAGAAGATCCAACCAATCATTTAGGCAGAAACAATTACTATTGAAAGAAATATAAAAAGAAAAGAGAAAGAATGAAGAATAGTGTGAAGAATCGCGCTAACTGTAGCGAAAGTCAATAGTTCCCTAAAGCTCCACCAAACACCACACCACACCACCACCAAAGTAATCACCAACCATTAGAGGTTTGTGAGGATACTTTTCGGATGTCAAGTCACTTGTTTGAGTGAATTTCGTTTACTTCAATTATATGTTCATAATTTCTTTTAGAAGTAAACAAACAATTTTCACAAATTAGATATTAAATCTAATTTGTTTTTTAACTACAAGTGCACAATGTCTATTGCATAAATGTGCAAGTAGAAGTTGATCTCATAGAGACTAAGTAAAAATTTTGTACTATTTTGATTTTTACAACTATAGGTTTATGTATGTTGAATTACGCACATAGTTGACTTACTACTAATTCAACAAACTTAATTCGTTAAGTTATAGTTAAGTCAACGGACTATATTCGTGGACTTAAGTTAACTCTATAAGCTTTACTAGTAACTTCCAATTAAATATGCTATTCACAAAAGAATTTGGTTATCCATTGAGCGGTTTCACAGAATGTAAACAACATCTATTAAGTTTTTAATGTTAGTTCATATAGTATTTATCATTAATAAACACTAACATTCAAATATTTCAAACAGTAACTATATTAATCAAGATTTTAGAATTACCCACAAACGAGTTTCAGTAATCAGTAAAACTATTTTCTATTTTCTAGAATGAAATAAACATAAATCATTCAACAATAATGATAATACTAAACAAACGATACAACACTAATTTGATAAATATAAAAACATATAATGAGTTTTTGGTTTGTTTTTATTATGATATGTTTTTGAAGATGAGCGAAAGGTGAAATGTAAAATTCTCTATTAATAGTAAAAACTTATGTCACTACATGCAATGCAATTATATCACTGAAAACTTAATCACTTACCATCACACGTCCCTCTCCTTATAGAACTGCAAATTGAGACATGTAAGTTGATCTCTTCTTCAATATATTGACATCAACCCGAAACCAAGGCTAGAAGCTTTGTTATCTCTTGAGAGATGATTCAATGCTTGGTGAAAATGGCTTCCCTTCCTATGACATAATTACTCCTTACAATGGTTGTCAATCACTATGTTTGGTTTGGAATCGACCTGACATTTGGAAAGTATCCTTACAAACCTCCAATAGTTGGTGATGGTTTTTAGTGATGTTGTAGAGCTTTAGGGAACTAACGACACTTCCTTAGTTAGCGTGGTTCTTCACCCTCTTCTCCGTTCTTTCCCTTTTCCTTTTATATTTCTTTTAGTAGTAACTGCTTCCGCCTAAATGATCGGTTGGATCTCCTTCATTTGTATCAATGATGGTGATTTCTTCTTCATTCTATGACTTAAATCCTGCATGATACGTGTAACCGTGGTTTCCTTCGAATTTCTTATTTCTACAACTACTCACATTTGAATATTAGAAAATAACTGATCTGTGGAGTTAATGTAACTAAATAGACTTATCTCGTTGATTTAAGTTTAACTCAACAAACTCGTTCAACTCTATAATTTAATAAAACAAATATTTTTATAACATTTAACATTTAATATGTAAAAGAAGTAATTCTTAATCATTTAACAATTGACATATGAAATAATTCTTATGTTTACGAGAGTCCGTAAACCTACCTGTAACCTTATGAATTGGCATGTGATAATTTTTCACTTTTAAACTTGTACTCAACGAGTTATTACTGTGCACCTGTACATGATATAAATATGTACAAATAAAACATATCATGTTTAATTCTATAAAACCACATATAAACTAGGTTTTTAATCTTTCAGAAATGATATTTAATTAACGTTAATTCTTTGAAATTATGCACATTCTTTAATTAAGGTATGTAATCATGCAATTATAATATAATAGCTTAATTCTAATATAATAAGCTAAATATTATGTAATTAACTATTCATTAACCATTAATATTATGCCCTTTTTCATTCTAAACACTTATTCCATACCTAACTTTTGCTAGTCCCTTAGCAAAGTAATATGATATAGTTAATTGGTTTTTCTAAAATGCTAGAACTATATTTTTTTTCTCATAAATTTGTATCTTCTTTTTCTTTGAAATTATATATTCATCTTGTATCCTCAAAATACTAAAATTATATTAATATCAAGATAGTCTTTGTAAATCAGTAATCTAATTACATTGTTCTTCCTCTCCAACTTGCAAATATATTTCAAAAATACTTAAATTACATACAAAATATACTTGCATAAAATAGGTGGTATTTATACTATCAATTTTTTTAATATCTATTATCCTGAATTTTCTAATATGATTTCTAGAATAAATTTCAACTGCATATGAATCAAAACACAACTTAACTTAATATGATAAAATAGGAAGAATAATGAATTGTATCTCAAATAAATAACTTCAAAAGTCTACTCTAGATTCAATCATTAGTAGTCATAAAGAATAGAAATCATATTTGATTCAAAAGATATCTGTAATTTTAGTAAAATACTTTTATCTTTTCAACACAATATATGCATATTTTTACTTTAAAAGTTAATTTGAAAATTTTGAATCATACAAGAGCTTTCTAGTATACCCATGTATCAAGCTTTTAGTCAACAATCTCATATCTAATCAGGATCTTAGGTTGCCAAATTTAAAGAGTCATTTCTCAAGTATTTGGTTTGTTTTGTTTACTTATATATGTATATTTACTTAAAAACTTTGTTTAGGTGATTTTCATTTGCTTTAATTATATATCGATAGTTTCTTTTAGAAATAAACAAAGAATTTTCACAAATTAGATATTAAATCTAATTTGTTTTTAACTACAAGTGCATAGTATTTATCATATTTGTGTGCAAATATAGGTTGATCACACAGAAATTGAGTAAAAATTGCGTACTATTTTGATTTTTATAACCAGATTTTCATGTGTGTTAAATTACACACTCCATTGACTTACTATTAACTCAACAGACTATTCTTGTAGACTTAACTCCACGAGCCTAACTAGTAATTTCCAATTAAATTTTTACTATTCATAGAGGAATTCGATCATCCATTGGGCGGTTCCACAAAATGTAAATAACATCAATTAAACTTTTAATGTTAGTTAATATGAGATTTATCATTAATCAACACTAACATTCAGATATTTCAAATAGTAACCATTAAGATATTGGATGTTTTGTACAAATCAATTTTAGTAATCACTAAAAATATTTCTTATGTTTTGAATCAAATGAATATGAAACATTCACAATACTGACAATAATAACATTAATCACAATACAAAACAAACACTACTACACATAAATGCTAACTATAAATATAGATAATTAGTTTTGTTTTTGGGATTTTTGTTTTGATATGTTCCTGAAGATGAATGAAAGGTGAAATGTAGAAATTTTCTATTGATAGTAAAAACTTTTGTCATTACATACGATGCAATTACACCACTGAAAACTTAATCACTTATAGTCAAGCCTCCTTTCCTTATAGAATTGCAAACTAAGACTTGTAAGTTGATCTCCTCTTCAGTATGTTGGTATCAACTCGAAACCAAGGTTAAAAGGTTTGCGATCTCTTGAGAGATGAGTCGGTGCTTGGTGAAAATGGCTTTCCTTCTTACGATGCGATCACTCCTCACAATGGTTGTCAATCACTGTGTTTGACTCGAAATCAACCTAACATTTGAAAAGTATTCTCATAGACCTCCGATGGTTGGTGATTGGTGGTGTTGTGGAGCTTCAGGGAACTACCAACGCTTCATATAGTTAGCATGATTCTTCACTCCCTTCCTTCGTTCTTCTCCTCTTCTTTTTATATTTCTTTCAGTAGTAACTACCTCTACCTAAATGATCGATTAGATTTTCTTCATTTATATCAAGGATAATGATTTCTTTTTCATTCTGCAATTTAAATCCTACATGATATGTGTAATCATGGTTTTACTTTAAATTTCTTATTTCTGCAACTGCTTCACAATAAATATTAGAAAATAGCTAATTTGTGGAGTTAGTGTAACTCAACGAACTTACTCCATTAACTTAACTATTAACTCAATGGACTTCCCTTATTGAGTAAAGCTTAACTCAACAAATTTGATATAAAATAATAATATAAAGCATGTGCAACTCACATGACATAAAGAAATACTTATACTTTAAAACAACTTTCCAATGAAAAATGATTTTTTGGATACTTACAAACTATAAGTATCCAAAACTTATATGCATTTCGGATAGTCAGCATCCAACCTTCCGAAGGATAACTTAAGTCATGTTTTAAGGTCACGACACGTGTCCTATTAAAAACAAATATCACATTTAAATTCAACACGTCCATACTCCTAACTTAATAATTTTTGATAGCTTTAAACATGTAACTCAACGAACTTACCTTGTTGAGTTAACTATAACTCAACGAGGTAAGTTCGTTGAGTTAATTGTAATTCAACGAGTTGTTATCGTACACTTATACATGATAAATATATGCAAATAAAACATACCATACTTAACACTATAAAACCACACTTAAATTAAGTTTTCAATCTTCCAAAAATGATATTTAATTAATTTTAATTCCTTGAAATTATGCACATTTTGTAATTAAGGCATATAATTGTACAATTGTAACGTAATGACTTAATTCTCATATAATAAGCTAAATATTATGCAATTAACCATTACTTAACTATTAATATTATGCACTTTTTCATTCTAAACATCAGGTTAACAATCTTTACATACCTAAATGCTCAAGTACAAAAGACATGTGATCAAACAAATCAATAAACTCTCAAAACTTTTCACTTTATCCTCATTTTTTTCTTTTCAACACAATATATATGTATTTCATTAATACAAATTTAGTAAAGCACAAATCTCATATAATTCTACCTCTACAATCTATTGAAAAATATGAATCTACATTAATAAGCATTTTTTAGGAATCTACATTAATAAGCATTTTCGACTTTTGATTCTGAAAAACTTTTTCATTCACAAATAAAAGTAAAACATATGACAAATAACAATACAACATATACTGGTAGATATGTGCATTGTGTGGAACTCAGGCTCCTACGCCTTTGGTGGCTCACAAGTAAGCTAGTTGGTTTCTTAGAATAGATACCAACAAACTAAATTGATATTGTTGTTTTTTTTTGTAAGATAAATAAAATATAAACTAATTTTTTTTTTCTATAAGTAAATAAAAATAGAATATGCAGAACACATAAAACATTAAAAATACAAAATCACAGTTTAAGAATAAGATTGAAAAGTAGTGACAAATGGAATGAATGTAACAGTCCAAGCAAAACCTTTAGGCATTATTCTCCTTGTTAATTCTACTTTAATGCACTCTATTTGTCTTTTTAATTTATAAACTTATAATATGTTATCAATGCTAAATATGGGAGTATTACCATTAATGAAATGAAATGTAGAAAGAGATCCTCTCATCAACCATGATGATATAGATGTTTCTATTTCTACATATATTTTAATATATTCATCTTCCCATTTCCATTCTTTTAGGTCATTCACTATCCATATTTGAATCAAGTCATCCCACCATCATACTAAATATCAAGTAGGATTATCGGATTCATTATACCATATTCGTAGTTGAATTTTATTATATTCTGCAGATGGTGGTTCAATTATAACTTGAGGTAAAGGTAATATTTCTATACATTCATCATAATTGTCTATGCTCACTATGTATAAATTAGATTTAAGTGTAACTAATATATCAGTGACTAGATATATATATCCATCAAATATCACATGTATATTGTTAACTAGTGTTTTCTCTCCTAGATATACCATAATATTTTCATTCCAAGATTTATTCTTAAAATTATAAACACTTAAACACAATCCTTCATCCTAATTTTCAGTTGGTCCCTAATAAAATAATTTTTTAGGAATCGTTGAATTTCTATCAAAAAATATTAAGGTTGCCTCACAATTTTCAGTTGGTACTTTAAATATATTAGATATTCCTATATTTCATTCTTCTTTAGTGATATGATTTCTAACAAAAATATCACGTGTTTTCCATGTGCGTTCGGTGTTATTGATGTGAAAGGTTAGATCAAACAACTGGTTTAATTTGTCTTTAGGCTTAAATCAATAATTACTTTTAGAAGTAATCTAACAAACTTCCACATAAATTAGATATTAATTCCAATTTGTATTTTAACTACAAGTGCATAGTGTGTATTGTATTTTTGTGCAAGTACAGGTTGATCTCACAGAGATTGAGTAAAAATTGTGTATTGTTCCGGTTTTAATAATGAAATTTATGTGTTCAATAATCACTCCGTTGAGTTACAGTTAACACAACAGACTAAGTTTGTGGAATTAACGCTAACTCAATGTGTTAGAACCCGAGTATTTTGATAATGCAAAACCTATGTGAGGAAACATATTATATTTCACAGATAAGACAATGCAGCAAAAAATTAGAAGGCAGACAAACAAGCTGTAGTTAATTTCAAGATATGCTGCTGTAAAGCTACAGAAAATTAGACAGTTCCAGGCTTATGTATTTAGAAGAAAGTTAATCTTTGGTGAGTTACAGACTTAAGTATCCGAAGAATTAATTTAAAGCAATAGCAGCATTGTCAAACAGTTAGAAGAATAACTATCCGAAATCATAAAGCCTTCGAAGAGTGGTGAAAGGCAGTTGGTTGAATGATCGAAAAGTTAAGGAGTTAACTATCCGAAAGCTCAAGGAAAATCAGAAAGTTAGAAAGACTATCTAAAACTTAAGTCATTCAATTAACCACATGCAGAAATCCAGAACAGAAGCTTAAAAAACTTTTCGAAGAGTTAGAAAGATAACTATCCGAAATTTGAAGGATTTCGGTGAGTTACAGGTATAACCATCCGGAACTTACCATCGGTGAGTTATCCTATTACGCCCATGCAGAATTAAAGAGACAGCAGTCAGAAGCTTAAAGAAAAATTGGAGAGTTACTGTAGTTAACTATCTGGAAGTCAAGAGTTTTTCGGTAAGTTAAAACTACAAGTCTCCGATCACTTGACACCTCACGTGAGTAACTTAAAATCCTCACGTGACACAGACAACAGGATGTAAGTGAATGTTCGATAAGTTATAAACGCTCTTCGATGAGTTATTCATATAACCATCCGAAAATCAAAGGAAATTGGAATGTTACTTATTGAACATCAGATAGAACGGTAACTTACCATATTTAGATCTGATTATTTAGCAAGTACAGCAAAATACATCCGTTGGAAGAAAAATGTGATCGTTATACCTTTTAGTATAAATATGAGAAGTTTAAGAGAAGATCAAATAGAGATAACGAGTATACATTATACAATGAGCTACACATAATTCCTGATACTCTCTCAAGTCTGCAAATAGTTAAGTTTACTCTTAAAGATTCACTATAGAAAAGCTCCATGTGCCAAAACTCTGATAGAAAAAGTTCAAAGCTATTGGTTCGTGAGTTTCAACCTGAAAACTCATTGTTGGTTGAGAGCTTCAACCTGAAAGCTCGAAAGAAAGGTTGGTTATTGAGCTTATACTTGAAAACTCTAAGTGTTGGTTCTTGCTTCAACCTAAAAGCAAGTGTTGTAAGTATTTGAATACTTAGTGAAGCTCAAGTGTATCTTGGGGGTGGACTAGCCAAGTTGGTGAACCACCTAAAATTTGCTGTGTGGTATTTTCTTACTGCTTTACTTATATTTAATTCATCTCATTTAATTGTCTTGAAGAATCAATCAATTCTAACTTAAAAGAATTAAAACTTACACACCTTCATCATTCACCCCCCTCTGGTGAGCCTATCGATCCTAACACAATGGACTAATATCGTGGACTTAAGTTAACTCCACGAGCATATCTTTCCAGTTTAATACTGCTATTTACAGAGGAATTTGACCAACCATTGGGCGGTTCCACAGATTGTAAATAACATCAATTAAACTCTTTAATGCTAGTTAATATTAGATTTATCATTAAGCAACTCTAACATTCAAATATTTCAAACAATAACCATTAAAATCTTGAAGTACCTGAAATGAATCAATTTCAGTAAACTATAATACTATTTTCTATTTTCTAAATCAAACAAACATAAAACATTCATAATACTGACAATGATAACTTTAATCACGATACAAAATAAACAATACAACACTTAAATACTAAATATAAAAAAAATAGATAAGTTGTTGTTTTTGGTATTTTTGTTTTGAGATATTCATGAAAATGGGCGAAAGGTGAAATGTAAAAATCTCTATCGATAGTAAATACTTTCGTCACTACATGCTACGCGATTACACCATTGAAAACTTAATCACTTACAATTCTACCTCCTCTCCCTATAGAATCACGAGTCCAAAATTGTAAGATGATCTCCTCTTCAGCATACTAGCATCAACCTGAAACTAAGGCTAGAAGCTTTATGATCTCCTAAGATATGAGTCGGTGCTTGGTGAAAATGGCTTCCCTTCCCGTAACGTGATCACTCCTCACAGTGGTTGTCAGGCATCGTGTTTGGCTCGAAATCGACCTGACATCAGGAAAGTATCCTCACAGAACTTCGATGGTTGGTGATTATGGTAATGTTGGTGATGTTAGTGAATTGTTGGTGATGGTGTGGATGCTTTAGTGAACTTCTAACGCTGCCTGCAGTTAGCGCGGTCCTCCACCTTTACACACACCGCCACACACCACCAACCACACTTCTTTGTTTTTTCTCCTCTTCTTTTATATTTCTTTAGTAGTAACTACTTCTGCTTTAGATGATCGATTGAATTTCCTTCATTTAGATCAACGATGGTGATTTCTTCTCCCTTCCACGAGTGAATTCCTATGTGATATGTGCAATCGTGGTTTTCCTTCGAATATCCTATTTTTGTAACCGCTATAGTGGCATATTAGGAATTAAATGGTCCGTTGAGTTATAGATAACGCAACTTACATACTTTATTGATTTAACTATAAAACACGTGCAATAAGGAAATAAGCTGCTAACATAACACATTATCTTAGTGTGTATTCATGTAACTCAACGCGTATAGTTATGCTAACTTAACGAGTTAAATATATGCATTTCACGTGATATACTAAAGCATTTAAATTCAACACGTACATAATTCTAACTTAACAAGTTCAAATATTTAAGACACTTACAAACCTAATTATCCGATGCCCAAATGCATTTCGGATAGTTAATAGATAACTTACCAAAAATCCACTTAAGTCATGCATTATGGTTTCAACACGTGAACTTTAGGAAATAATAAAATATTCTTTAAAACATAACTGTTCAGTACATTAAACATAATTTTCCGAAATAACAGAAAATTTGAATACTTAAGAATTTCACAACCTGCAATTTACCGACAGTTCAGAAATGTACTAAATTAACATTAATTCCCTGAAATTATGCAGATTCTTTCATTAAAGTATATAATAGTGCAATTATAACATAATGACTTAATTCTCATTTGATAAGCTAAATATTATGCAATTAACCATCATTTAACTATTAATATTATGTACTTTTTCATTCTAAACATATGGCTACTGGATATATAGGATGAAAGTATTCTTTCAGTCAATTGATTTCAAATTATAACATATAATTAGCAATCCTATAGTGTTAGTTATGACTCCATATGATACTTGAACTTTTGATGAAAAGGAGCGAATGACATCTAAGTTTTTCATATTGTTATGTTTTACTCTTCTACATACTCGAATAGTTAGATTTCTCTTTGAGTTTCTATTTTAAATTCTTATATTTTATCATTTTAAGAAACTCGAACAGTTATGCTTAAGTTTTCAACTTTTTCACATATCCATCCGAAAAACTCAAACAGTTAACTTAATATTATTATATTTTTATGAAAGACTTAAGATGTGACAATAACTATTCTAGTTTGTCATATAGTTAGGTGTTTTACTGCTCATAAAACTCGAATAGTTATCATAAGTCTTCGAGTTTTCTCATTTTTACTTAGCTAGTAGTTATTTTCTTTACACAAACAATTACGCTAAGTCTTCTAATTTTATAGGTGGTAAACTCGTACAGTTATTGTAAGCATTCGAGTTATTTATCAGTAACAGATCTTATATTTATGATGTCAATGATTGAATCTATTTATAAACTCAAAGAGTTATAAATGTTTTACTCACAACCTTTCGTGTTTCTACCTTAGTAAAACCCTAGTTTCATAATCTTTACTTCCACTAAGTTCTACAATGAACAACGAAGATTAATTGACAATATCAAGATGTGGAAGAAGACATGGTAGAATGACAAAAGTGTAGAAATGAGAGATGAAACTTCAAAAGATAGAAAGTGAGATCAATGACATTTACTTAAGGTATAGTTTTTCTAATGAAGTACTACATGAAATTCAAAAAGCTGTTTAAGACGAGAAAAATTTCTTTTAGAAATTTATTAGAAACTATGCTGAAACACAGTTTAGACTAAAATAGACTGAACTTTCTACATTACAAATGTGGAAAAGAACATTACAACCTAACCCTAAGGTTGTTACACGTTCTAGACAAGTACCTGAAAAATCGGTACAGTCTATTACTTATTATGGAAAGAAATGGAGACCAATGATAGAAAATGCCAACAAGGAATAAGAATCTTTGTATTCTCAACATTATTTTTCCCCGGCTATTTTAGATGAAATTCAAAAATTTATTAATGAATAGAAAACTGCCATTTAGACAATGGGCCTTCGAAGTGAACGACAAAAAGTTTATCAACTAAAAATAGCAAAGGTTGAGAGCTTAAAACTCTATATTCTATTGTTGCAACCTAGGCATCATGGTGAAGGACCATCAAGACCATAGGTGCCTTTAATAGGAGAAATTAAGAAAACTTTAGAACCTCTTGAATAACTAGAAACACTACAGACATATAGTCGGAAAAAGAAAAAAACATTAGAATATTTTGGACTGATTACTAGTGTACAAGGCATATTGTAGCAAATAGAGGAATCGTTAAAAAATGGATAACTATGTTCCATTGCACAAGCTGGACAAGATTTTATTTCAAGAATCCTAGCAAATGTGACAAATATTAGATTACAAGTGTTCAGGCTTTAATTTTGCCCATTTTTAATGAATTTTATAAGTAATTTTGCATGATATTATCTATCTATGGGGGATAAATGATATTAATTGTGGGTAATATAAGTCTTGAAATATAGTGCAATATAGAAATTTAATTAACAAGTGCATCCCCCATTGGATATAATTTTACATGGAACACATTGATTTTATTTTGAATGTCCTTTGTTGGCTAACGTCTCTTGGAGTTCAATTTCCATTAATTGTAGGTAACACACATATGGAAGGAGCTTAATGCAAAAGACCAAAAGAAGATGTAAAGAATCAAAAGTTGGTGGACTAAACTTTAAAGAAGAGGACATGCCAACACCTTATTGGCCCTCCTAGATCTATGGCATCCTATTGGCTTGGTGATAAAACCAAGGTGTCACATCAAAGAGAGAGAACACATGCCAACATAAATGCAAGGGGAGAGGAATTTCGTAGGCCAACTTGGTGCTTCCAACGAGAGAAAGAAAGAAGAGAAGAAAGCTTGGAGGTGAGGCTTATGCTTGCAAGGAGACCATCCATTGATGCTATTCACCATTCCAAGGGCTAAGGAGAAAACGTCTAGGCTTGGAGGTGAGCTTGCTACCAAGTTCCATTGAATTCAAAGCTCTAGAGATGAAGAGAAGAAGCTCTTAAGGTAGTGACAACCCTTAGAGTTTATTATTTTCTTGTATAGAAGGAAGAGTTGATGAGAAATGGTGGTGAACATCTAAATTATATGTCTTCTTAGATAGATAGAGTTCTAATGAATGTATAATTCTTCTTTTCAACTTCTAAATTGCAACCTCTATTCACGTGTATTGTTGGGGCTGTTGGTGGGGCTTTCACACGAGTGAATGACACTCATCAATGGTGGCTTGGCACATTTGAGTGGGAGGTGTGAATTGAAAGAAGAAGAAACTAAGTGTTGATGTTCATTTGAATGAAGAACCTATCATTTATCTCTAGTTGTTAATTTTAATTTCAGTAGTTAATTGAGTTTGTTATCTCTTATATTGATCACATTTTATCCAAATCAATCCCAAAAAGAATTTCTAATGCAAGTAGTATAGTATAGTTTAGCTAGATTAGCAAATAGCATAGTTGCATGCACTTAGTATAAATTAGAAAAGAGTAGTGTAGTGTATTTTTTCTTCATATTCTATTTTTTTTCTCTTATTTTCTTTTGCATATATCTTGCTTCTAAACTCACGTGGAATTGGTGTGGATTTCATACTTGAATGGCTTGATAGATTTACAAGTAAAGAAATTGATTCACATCACCATTTTCCACTACACATTGCCTTGAAACTACATGATTTGTGAGCTTGTGCTATTTTTGATTATTCTACATTCACATGTCATTAATTTACTGAAGTATACCTAAGAGCTTAAATAGCAAAGTTGAGTAATAATTGATTAAGTCATAAACACAATCCTTGTGGAAGAATGACCTGTATTTGCCATGTACACTAAAGGAATTGTGCACTTGCAATAAAGCTTGAGCTAAAAAAATAGCTCAACAACAAGCATACACTTTAAGGTATTATGTCACATTAGTGCATAATGTCTCTTTTAATACAATGGACAGTTTTTCACATCATGCTGCAAGCCAACATTCTTTTCCTATAGAAAGAGAACATGTAGGAAATTTTGATGATATATATACAGATGATATCAATTTTGATGACATTTTTGATGACATAGACATTGAGTTTAGGAATTTGAAGATATTTCATCTAAAGAGGAAAGTACAGATATTTTTCCTCTTACTGTATCTCAAATAGAGATTTTTGGTATAGTTGCTTATACTACATTTTATACATGTAGTTATGTTTATTACAGTATACAATATATTTGTTGATAAATGTATATAACAAGCAAACTACACAGTTACAAATAGAATATGGCATTGCTAATGTCTCAATTATAGAAATTTCTGAATTACAGAATGACTCCGTTACACAAATAGAGATAGTTGTTGTATAGACCAATTATAGAAATAAATGTTGCTGACAGATAGAATAGTACACAGATTGTTGATATTGATATGTTTCACGAAGATCATACAAAGGAAACTCAATAGATTATTGATATGACAATAACAGATATTTTAGACATTTATACTAGCTTTGATAGAAATTCCATCAGTTTTGGAAGATTTGAAAATATAGATGTTGTTGATAATATTGAAACAAGTCCCAAGTAAGAAAATCATGACAGGAAAATACCTAATCCTAAACAGAATTTAGACGAAAATACATTATTATGGTTCAGAAATAGTTCATGTTATGAAAAATTTCAAACATATAAAACTTTTATAGTATTATATTCAAGACCAATTGACTTTGAAGGGATGACACATATACGAGAAATGTTTGAATTTCAAGGCTTGTTGACTCTACTTCCACAACAGCCAAGTCATCTTGTTATACCAGAACTTGTAAGTTGTTTCTACTCTAACTTAACAATGGAAGCAAGTATTCCTGTTTCAAATATACAAGAATACGATATATATTTAACTCTAGAATTACTTTATTAAGTACTTGGTCTGAAAAATGAAAGAGTTAAATTATTAGAAAGAAAATAGGTTTATCAATTGGGATGAGACATTAAAAGTTTAGCCAAAGATTCGACTGCCAACAATCAAATGAGATTACTAAATGATTTAAATGGCCAGGCACATTTTATTGCAAAAATACTACATGCTTCACTATTTCAAAGCTTTGGTCATGGTGTAGTGGTTAGCAGATGTTGTCTTTATGCTACATATGCATTAATTAATCATATACAGGTGAACTAGTATGATATTTTTGATTATCATATTTTAAACTTGTAGAGTAAATTATTTTTTGGTGATACACTTTTAAGAATTGTGGCAAGTCAAACAGATATTACACCTTGGCTACAGAAAAGATTAAAGTCAAGATCTTTCTCTACAAAAGAACTACAAAAATACCAGGAAGTAGATACACCTGTAATTCAATAGTAACAACAACAATAGGATCGGCAAACTCAGTCACAACAACAACAGTAACAGTCAACACAACTTTCAGAACAACAGCAACATATAGTACATGAACAATATACAAGTATACATATAGATACAAATATAAATATACATACAGATACACATACAGACATAAATACAGAATTTTTATAGCAATCATCACAAATTTCACTAGTTGATTTAGATTAAGCAATAATTGATGAGATCAACAATGTAAGTACAGAAATTGCAAGGCAAATTTCTAATACTTTGCTAAATATTTTTCGAAGAAAAAAAGACTTGTGATTATACAAATTATGTATGGCATGTTTATTCATTGTAATTTATTACCGAAAATTACTTATGTAAAGAAATTGCATTATGTAAATTGTTTACTGCATTTAATGTCATACACTTGTTTTTGACAATTTTTGTTTCAAACACTTTTATTTAAACAGTTTATTCTTATCCACGATTATGCATGTTTAAAAATTTCTTTTTGAACGATATATACTTAGTAAATTTTTCTTCCTTACATTTTATTTTCTTTTTTATAATGCCAAAAAGGGTGAGAAGATAGATTATTTGACTTATTACGTTTTGACATCATCAAAACTGGGGAGATTGTTAGGAATTTTATTTTGATGATAAATACTTTATTAATGTTTTTAATAAGTTTAAATAATATTTTCTAAATATAATAGTCACGTAATTAGATGTTGACAAGTTATCAGAAAGTTTCATTTAAAATTTCAGATAGTTAAATTTTTCGAATAGTTAAAGTTTTCAGATAGTTAGATTTTCAGACAGTTAAACTTTCGGATAGTTAACATTTCGATTTAGTCGAAGAGTTATGTTAAAAACTTGTATAGTAAAGTTATCTACATGTGTGTTTTTAATATTTTAAGTTGTCACGTGTTTTCCATGTGCGTTCGGTAATGAAAATTAAAGAGTTAGATAACTGTTTGAGTTTTTATACGTTTGGATAGATAATTTTTTGAGTTTTATAAAATGACTAACGAACAAATAAGTTTTCTTTGTTCAGTCATGTGTTTTGCAGGAGCAAAAACTTGAAGAGTTACAGATAAGTATTTAAGTTTTTATAGAACTTAAAAGATAAGTGTTCGACTAAAATAATGACTTAGAAGATATTATACAAATCTCTAGGAAGATAAAGTTTCAGTGAATCTACAAGTGGAAATCGTGAAAATTCAAAATGATAGTGGAGAAAGTGGAAATTTCAAAATGATAGTGGAGAAAGTGGAAATTTCAAAATGATAGTGGACATAGTGGAAATTCAAAAAGATAGAGGAAATCATGGATAATTTGAATTTGAAATTAGTACATGGATTATGGATTATAGATTAAGTAGATGAACATGTTGAACGTGAAGTTAGAGTTCGACTACTAATAGAGAGTACAAGCTGCATTACTATCATCCTAATCATAATTTGAAAAATCAAGTCTGAATATTCAATTCCAAAATCTTAAATATCAAGTTTGAATATTCAACTGCATATCAAATCTAGAAAAATTCTCCAACATCAGAAGAAGTTCAGAATTTCAAGTAATTTCAGAAAAGGAGCTGCAAATGTAAGAAGTCTGGAAATTCGACAACTAGAGAAGAAGAGATACAGAAGCTGAGCAAAAAGAAGGAAAAGGAGCTACGTGCATAAAGATCAGGTTTTATACAAATCGAAATTAGCTTTGAATAAGGACTTCATTTTCTATTTGAATTGTATATCGGACATTACTGTATCAAAACCGACAAGAAGGGAAATGAGCTGAAAAGATATTGTAAATTCTTTCTTTAAAGTTTATAAAGAATAGAATTTTATTTATGAGTGTTTTGTGCTCTTGTTTTATCCGCTGGTAATTGTAATTGCTAAAGACACAATTCACTCTCCTTTTGTGATACAACGATCCTACACTTTTACTGATTTAGGTTCTGGTAGATTAGAAATTACTTCTATTTTAATTTTATCTACTTCGAACCCTTTCTTTGAAATAGCCTGTCCCAAGACTATTCCTTGTTTAACCATGAAGTGACATTTTTCCCAATTTAGAACCAGATTTTTTTCCACAGAACGTTTTAATACTTGGTCTAAATTGTTTAAACACACTTCTTGTGAAGTTTCATATACAGTAAAATCATCCATAAATATTTCTAAAAAAACTTCAGTCATTCTAGTGAATATGCTCTGCATACACCTTTGAAAGGTAGTTGGAGCATTACATAATCTGAATGACATCCTCTTAAAAGCATAAGTTCCATTAGGACATGTGAAAGTTGTTTTCTCTTGATCTTCTAATGCTACTAGAACTTGGTTATATCCTGAAATAGTTGAACCACCATCTGTAGAACATGATAAAATTCAATTAGGAATGTGGTACAATGAATATGATGGTCCTACATTATGTTTAGTAAGATGGTGGGATGAACTAATGAAATTTCAAATATAGATTATAAAAGACCTAAATGAATGGAAGTGTGAAGAGGAATATATTGAACTATATGTAGAAATAGAAACAACTACGTTATCGTGGAATAGAAAAGGATCTCTTTCTGCATTTCAATTCATTAATAGTAATACGCTTGTATTTAGCATTGATAACATATTGCAAGTTTACAAGTTAAAAAGGAAAGCAAACTGCATTAAAACAGAATTAATAGCAAGGAGAATGATGTTTAAAAGTTTTTGCTTGGACTGACACGTTTATTCCATTTGTCACAACTTTTCAATCATGTTCTTAAACTGTGATTTTGTATTTTTTATGTTGTGTGTATGCTGCATTTATTTTTAGAAAAAAAACTTTTAGTTTCTATTTTATTTATCAAGAAAAAGAAAAATATCGATCTAGTTTGTTGGTATCTGTTTTGAGAAACTAACTAGCTTGCTTGTGAGCCACCAAAGGCATAGGAACCTAGGTTCAACACAAGACACTAATTTAACAATTTATGTTTTATTGTTAGTTATTATTTTGTTATATATTTTACTTTTATTTGTGAATGAAAAGTTTTTCAGAATGAAAAGTTTTGTCAAAATGAAAAGTTGGAATATATTAAAGGAGATACAAAAAAACAAGGTATGTAATTGATTACTTATCCTGAATTTACATTCCAGCACAATTCATAAAGTTATTCATTAACTCAACGAATTAAGTTCGTTGAGTTAGGTGCTAAGTCAACAAAACATCATTCATGTCTGCTAATATTTACTGTATTTATTGTAAAATCTTTTACATTGAGGATAATGCAAAATATAAGTATGGGAGGGAGGCAATTAGATTAAAATCCAAGTAATTTTGTTAAATAAAGGATTTAGGATTATGCTGCAAAATTTTTGTGGAAACTGAAAATTTTTATAAACTTTGTTGTAACTTTTCAAAATTTCTAAAAACTTTTTGAAACCTTCCGATAATTGAAACTGTAAAATATTTTTTTTGAGAACTGTAACTACTTGAATGTTATATAATATGCTACAAAATATTACTATTAATACAAATTTGAATATAGAATCTTATGTTTTTACTAAATTTTATGAGTTTAATAATTTCATGATTTTAAAGAAATCAGAATGCTTAATTGAAACATAGGAAATGATCTGAAATCCTAAAAGAGCTGAAATGTTGATTTTTGGATTAAATGAGATACATATGATCAAGGATACTTTTAATTTAATTGATTAAACTTGTAGAATGATTTACGTGTAAATCTTATTAAATTACAGAAAAAGCATGAGCTTATTGATATAGATTCATATTTTTCAGTAAATTATATAAGCAGGATTATATGAGATTTGTGTTTTATTACATTTGTATTCATGAAATACATATATATACTATGTGGAAAATAAAAAAAACTCTAAGAGTTTATTGATTTATTTGATTACGAGCCTTTTGTATTTTAGCAAATAAGTATTGTTTAGAATGAAAAAGTGCATATTATTAATGGTTAAATGATGGTTAATTGCATAATATTTAGCTTATCATATGAGAATTAAGCCATTATGTTATAATTGCACTGTTATATGCTTTAATTGAAGAATTAATGTTAATTTAGTACATTTATGAACTGTCGGTAAATTGCAGGCTGTGAAATTCTTAAGTATCCAAAAATGCATCTGAGCATCAGATAGTTATACCTGTAACTCTCCGGAATGTTATTTTATGTTTAAACTACTGCTGACACGTGTTGAGAGCTGGTAGATTTACTTATATTATAACTCGTTAAGTTAGTATAACTACATGCGTTGAGTTACATGAAAATACACTAAGGCAACGCGTTAGGTTAGCGTTATAAACTTAAGTTGTTATTTTTGCACGTGTTTTATAGTTAATTCAATGAAGGAAGTCCGTTGAGTTATCTGTAACTCCACGGACTATATATTTTCTAATATGCCACTATAGCGGTTGTAGGAACAGACAGTTGGAAGGAAAAACCACGTTTGCACGTATCACGTAGGAATTCAATCGCGTAGGGAGAAAGAAATCATCGCCGTTGATCTGAAGGAAAAAAATCCAATCGACCATTCAAGCAGAAGCAGTTACCACTGAAGAAATATAAAAGAAAAGAAGAAAAAAAAGAAAGGGTGTGATCGATGGACGACCAATGTATACAGAGGAGGAGCACCGAACTTTCTGTAGACAGTATCGGCAATTCTCCGAAGTATCACACCAACCATCGTATCACCACCATAATCACCAATCATCGGAGGTCTGTGAGGATACTTGCCTGATGTCGGGTCGATTCCGAGCAAAACACAGTGCCTGACAACCACTGTGAGGAGTGATCGTGTCGCGGGAAGGGAAGACATTTTCACCAAGCACCGACTCATATTTCAGGAGATCGTAAAGCTTTTAGCCTTGGCTTTGGGTTGATGCCTGTATGCTGAAGAGGAGATCATCTTGCAATTCTGGACTCGCGATTCTATAGGGAGAGGAGACAGAATTGTAAGTGGTTCAATTTTTAGTGGTGTAATCGCGTTGCAAGTAGTGTCGGAAGTATTTACTATCAAGTGAAATTACTTTACATTTCACCTTTCGCCCATCACATCAAAACAAAAATACCAAAAACAATTTATCTTTGTTTGTATGTTGTATTTGAGTGTTGTATTATTGGTGTTGTATCGTGATTAATGTTATCTGTATCAATTTTATGATTGTCTTATGTTAGTTTTAATTTTACAGTTTACTGAAATTGGTTCGTACAAAACAACTTAAAGATTTTAATGGTTACTGTTTGAATCATCTAAATGTTAGTATTGCATAATGATAAATCCAATGTCAATTAGTATTAAAAAGTTTAATTGATGTTATTTACAATCTGTAGAATCGCCCAATGGTTGGCCGAATACCTCTGTAATTAGCAGTATTATAAAGAAGGGACAGGCTCGTGGAGTTAACTTAAGTCCACGAGGATAGTCTGTTGAGTTATCAATAACTCAACGAACTTAGTCCGTTGAGTTAATTGTAACTCAACGGAGTGCTTATTGAATATAAATTTGAATTGTTCACAATCAAACATTTCTTAAATTCGTCAGCAATTCCCTGTGAGATCGACCTGTACTTGCACACTGATACAATAGACACTATGCACTTGCAGTTAAAGTACAAATTGGAATTAATATCTAAATTGTATTAACGGTTGTTTGTTTACTTCTAAAAGAAAGAATAGGCATAAAGATAAATTAACTAAGTAAAAATAGAAGTAACAAATCCAAGTTTTTCTAGTGTAGTGCTGGGAAAACACGAACAAGTTTTATGGCGCCGTTGCCGGGGAATTGAATTGAACTGAATTGAATTGAATTGAATAGATATAAGCAACTGTTAGAGCTGTTTCATTTTAATAGTTAGAGTTGTGTGTTTTCTTCTGTAATTGAGAATATGGCATATGCTTATGCTCAAAGATTTCTGAAACCTTTAATTAGCATATGTGAATTCTGTAATTTTGAAGGACATGACAATTCTGATTGTTTGAAATTGAGACATTTACAGATTGATAGAACCCATGAACAACAAATGAATTATTCTCAATTTAATAGAGCCGAGTATGAGAATCCTATAGTTTACCCAACTGATGGTCAGTATAGAATGTGTAATATGATGAGAGACACTGAACTTTGGGATAGCTATGACAGACTGGAGCATAGTATAGAGCAAAATCTAGACAAACTGGAATACTTTGTGTGTCAACAACAAGAAGTCAACCAATTAAACTATAAGGAGGCATATTCATAACCTAAACAGGATATAATTTACGAAACTTAAAAAGCCATAAAGGAAATTGATCAAAAATTGAATGCAATGAAATTAGATAATCTGGAAACAAAATTAAAAGCATTAGATAAAAATGCAATGAAAATACAAGTTTTACAATAGGACAATGAAAATTATAATGTTATAAACCTGCACAACTTGTAAAATATACAACAAACAGAAAACACAAATGTAAGAGAATTTAAAGAATGCACTTTAAAACTAAAAACAATTGAAGATCATAATCACGAAAATGATATACAAAAACATCATGAAAGTAACGAAAATCTAGAAGATGTATGTGTAACATTAAGATTTGGAACTGATATACCACCAAGAACTCAAAATGAAAATGATATGAAGGTAGACAAGAGTAAAAATCAAAATGATAATGAAAATGTAATAGCTGAAAATCTAGAAATCACTGAAGAACAATCTGAATCTGCAATTGAAGCTAAAAATTATCAAACAAATCAACTGAAAGAAAAAGAGTCTTTGAAATCAAAATCTTTAGCACCCTATCCTGAAGGATTACAACAAACAATTCTTGAAAAACAAGAAAAAAAAAGAGAAATTTTTGAAAAAGTACAAGTTAACATTCCTTTGTTAGATCTATTGCAGAATATGCCACCTTGTGTTAAATTTCTGAAGGATTGATGTACTAAGAAAACAGAGCGAAAAGTTCTTAGAAAGGTCTTTTTAGCTGAGCAAAGTAGTTACCTATTTCTGCCAGAAATTCCTAAAAAGTTATCTGATCTTGGAATCCCTGTTATATCATGCACCATAGGAAATACCATTCTAAAAAGAACCTTAATAGACTTAGGTGCAGGTATAAATGTTATGCCAAGTGATATATTTGCATCCTTAGGATTAGAAGGCTTAACTCCTACTAGTACAATTATTCAATTGGCTGATAGAAGTATAAGATACCCTAGAAGAAAAAAAGAGGATGTCTTAATTAAAATCAAGAATTTTATATATCCTATTGATATTGTAATTCTGGATTCCCAACAAATTAAGCATAAAAATAGTGATACATCTTTAATTTTGGGAAGGCCATTTTTAGCAACATCAGGGGTTGTTATAAATTGTAAAACTGGAGTAATGAAGTTAGCATATGGTAATGAGGATACTCAATTAAATATTTTCAAACCAGAAAGGTTTGAGGAGTTAGAAATGCCCTTACATACCATAGACTTTTTAGAGGATGAAGGAGATATGTTAGATGATGTGATTTAAGAAGAATTAAATAGGCAAATCAATTTTGAAACTTTAGAAGAAAGTGAAAGCATAAATATAGAAGGAGATCAGGAAGAAATTAATTTAAAAAATGATGTTCAATTAGGAGCTCTAGCTTCTGATAGGCAGCATTTAGAATTAAAACATTTACCTTCTAAATTAACCTATATATTTCTGGAAGATAAACGGACCTGTCCAATCATTATTGCTTTAGATTTGAAAGAGGATCAAATAGCTAAATTAAAAGAGATAATAAAAAGTTATAAAGAAGCAATAAGATGGACTATGACTGATATAAAAGGGTTAAGTTCAACTTTATGCTGTCACCACATATATTTAGAAGAGAATGCTAAACCTGTTAGAATTCCTGAGAGGAGATTAAATCCAAACCTTAAGGAAGTAGTCAGGAAGGAAATAGTTAAATGGTTAGATAATGATATAATATATTCGATTTTTGATAGCTCGTGGGTTAGTCCAATCCATGTAGTTCCCAAGAAATCAGGATTAACAGTTATTAGCAATGAAAGTCAAGACTTGATACCTACTAGAATTCAATCAGGCTGGAGAGTATGTATAGACTATAGAAAGCTGAATGCTGTGACTAGGAAAGATCATTTTCCCTTACCTTTTATAGATCAAATGCTGGAAAGATTAGCAGGGCAAGAATATTTTTGTTTCCTAGACGGGTATTCAGGGTATAATCAAATTCCAGTAGCATTAGAGGATCAAGAGAAAATAACTTTAACCTGTCTTAATGGAACTTATGCTTTTAAAAGAATGCCATTCGGATTATGCAATGCACCAGCTACCTTTCAAAGGTGTGTGTAGGGCATATTTACTAGAATGACTAATGAATTTTTAGAAATATTTATGGATGATTTTACTGTATATGGCAACTCATATGAAGTGTGTTTAAGCAATTTAGACCAAATATTAAAACGCTGTGTGGAAAAAAATCTGGTTTTAAATTGGGAAAAATGTCACTTCATAGTTAAACAAGGAATAGTCTTAGGGCATGTTGTTTCTAAAAAAGGGTTGGAAGTAGATAAAGCTAAAATAGAAGTAATTTCTAATCTACCAGAACCTAAATCAGTAAAAGATATTAGATCATTCATAGGACATGCTGGTTTTTATAGAAGATTTATTAAAGACTTTAGCAAGATAGCTAGACCTTTAACTAATCTATTAAAAGATGTTCCATTTAACTTTGATAAAAATATCAAGGAAGCATTTTTTAGACTTAAAACTAGCTTAATTTCAACTCCTATAATTCAAGCACCTAATTGGAACCATCCCTTTGAATTAACGTGCGATGCTTCTGATTTTGTTGTAGGAGCAGTGTTTGGACAGAAAATAGAAAAATCTCCTAGAGTGATTCTTTATGCAAGCAAAACATTAAATGATGCTCAAGTTAATTACACAACTACTGAAAAAGAATTATTAGCTGTTGTGTTTGCTTTAGAAAAGTTTAGATCATATTTGATTGGAGCTAAAGTAATAGTATACACGGATCATTCAGCTCTAAAACATCTAATAAAGAAAAAAGAAACTAAACCTAGATTGATACAATGGATATTATTATTGCAAGAATTCGATCTAGAAATTAAAGATAAAAAAGGTTGTGAGAATGTAGTAGCAGATCATTTATCAAGATTAGAAATAGAAAAATCAAATATTGAAATTAAGGATAATTTTCCTAATGAACAATTAATGACCATCAACACAATGCCTTGGTATGTAGACATAGTTAATTACTTAGTTACTGGTTTAACACCTAAGGATTGGAATAGATAGGATAAGAAATTGTTTTTCTCAAGAGTAAAATATTACTATTAGGAAGACCCTTACTTATTTAAGAAATGTCCTGATCTGGTTTTAAGGAGGTGTGTTCCAGAAACTGAATATTCGAGCATATTGTCTTTCTATCATGACTAAGCTTGTGGAGGACATTTTGGTTCAAGGAAAACTACTGCAAAAATTATGCAATGTGGGTTTTATTGGCCAACACTATTCAAAGATGCTTATAAATATTGCTTAAGTTGTTTAAGATGTCAACAAATAGGAAGAATATCAAAGAGGAATATGATGACTCTAAATCCTATTGTTGAGGTTGAAATCTTTGATGTGTGGGGAATAGATTTTATGGGTCGATTTCCTATATCTAATCAATTTAATTACATATTGTTGGAAGTGGATTATGTATCTAAATGGATAGAAGCTATTCCTACAAAAACTAACGATAAGAAAGTGGTAATACAATTTATAAGAACAAATATATTTGCCAGATTTGGAATACCTAAAGTTATTATCAGTGATAGAGGAACTCATTTCTGTAATAGAATTTTTGAAGTCTTAATGAAGAAATATGGAGTAAACCACAAAATTGCAACATCATATCATCCGCAAACAAGTGGACAAGTAGAAAGTGCAAACAAACAAATTAAATTAATCTTGGAAAAAGTAGTAAATCCTACTAGAACAGATTGGGCTATTAGATTGATTGATGCACTTTGGGCTTATAGAACTGCTTATAAAACGAGCTTAGGTATGTCACCTTTTAGGCTAGTATATGGAAAAAGTTGTCATTTACCTGCTGAAATAGAACATGAAGCTTATTGGGCATTAAAAACTCTATACACTAATTTAAATCAAGCTGTTGAAAATAGGAAAATGCAACTAATTGAATTAGAAGAATTTAGAAATGAAGCTTATTCAAAGATTGTAAGAGAAAAAGAGAAAATTAAATTTTGGCATGATAGAAAAATTATTCCTAAAAACTTTGAAATAGGACAAGAAGTATATCTTTATCTAGCTAGACTCCATAACCATTCAGGAAAATTAAGATCTAGATGGGCAGGACCTTACATAGTTCGAAATGCTTATCCTTATGGAGCTATTGAAATTGAAAATCCTAAAAATCAGAATATATTTAAAGTAAATGGACAAAGACTTAAACCTATTCTGAAAACACCAAAAAGCTCCTTTGGAATTATAGAAGAAATCAGAGTAGAGGATTACTCAAGTTTTACTTAGTAGGAAATCAGTTTTTATGTTTATATATATATATATAAAACATTAAAAATATATATAACATAAAAATAGTTGCAGTTAAATCGATTGGATCCATCGGTATGGCTAGAAAATTAAAAAATATTTAGGTCTGACCGAAGCGTAGCATCGGTATGGCCGGAAAATTAAAAAAAATATTGGTTTTACCGAAGCATAGTATCAGTTCAACCGAAAGAAAGATAAAAAAATAAAAAAATATTTAGGTCTGACCGAAGCATAGTATCGGTTAAACCTTTAAAAAAATAGAAAAACTATTCTCTGTAATATTTTTATTATTATATTTGCTTGTACGGGGAGTCCATTGAGTTTCGCTTAACTCAACGAGCTTACTCCGTTAAGTCTTGAGTTAGTCAACGAGCTTATTTCGTTGAGTTACCTGTAACACAACAGAGTACTGTAGCTAAGACCGCGGATAAAATAGTAATAGTTGGTTCAGGAAATGACCCGATTACTCCCCTAAACTTAGTGCTTATTTAAACTAAAACCTAGGGTTTTGGGGGCATTATCTGACAAATCATTTAGAATCTAGAACAGTAGAAATCAAAGCGATTTCGTGCTGTTGTGTAACTCCATGATGATGAAGATGACGCCTGAATTCTGGGAAGACATTGTTGATACATCAGAATTTTTGAAGGAATCGGAAGAATGGCAGACGCGGCAGAAGATCAGAAATACGACAAAAGAGAAAGAGCTACAGAAGGTAGAATTAGAACTTTTCAAGTTGAGAAGAGATTTAGTAGATATGGATATACGAATACCTCAAATGATGGAAACACGAATCAGAATAGCAATAGAAATAGTAGTAAGTAAAGAAAGAGAAATAAGGCCAAGTAACGAAGTTGCCCTAGAATTAATCCAGCGTAAGCCCTGACTCTGGTTCTAAAGACGAATCTGTAGACAAGCTAAATGGGTGATCTGGGAGCAAGAAAGGAAAGCAAATGAAGAGGCAACTAAATAACGGGAGGAACCAACTGCTGAAAGACCTGTTCCTGAGGAGTAGTAGTCTAGACCTTCAGTTCCACCATTTAAGTCATTGACACGAGCAGAAATGATGGGGCCTTCGACAGAAGAAGAAATAAGAGAATTTGCAGAACTGGTTCAAGTTGGAAAAAACCAACAAGAATCAGAAGATTTGGTTGTGGCTAAAGCACACCTAATGTTTGATGCACTGTACAAAAAGAGGGCTACAGAAAAGTTGAAAGCCCAATATAAAATCAAAGTGGAACAACATCACGCAGCTACTGCCAGAACTGTTGCCAAACCTACTGCAAAAGAAAATGAAGCTGGTCCTTCGAGACTAGTAATTATAGGAAAAGTTAAACAGGAAGAGCCAGTACCTGTGGCTCGAAGGCCTGCAGAGCCTACTTTTGTAGATTTAATTTCAGAAGATGAAGAGGAAGAACATGCATAACTAATTAGAAAAAAGAAAGGAAAAGAAAAAGTGCCTGAATTTGAGGAAATTAAATCTGAAGTACCAATTTTTACAGGGCTTGTGGAGCAGATTTTTATTAACCTGCTATCCGATTCTGAGGAGGAGCAAAGAAAAGAAAAAAATCAGGCTGAAATTAGTCTACACCCTGTACAAGAAGAAATAGAAATTAGGGCAGAAACTGAATTGCCCGTGACTCCATCCTAATTTGTTACAGAATTAGAAAGAACAGTAACAAAACAGATTGGTAGTCAGGAGGAAGAAGAAAGAGTAGAAAATGTAGAGGCTGAAAGAAGCCATTTGGACAAAAATAAATTCACAAATTCCACTGAAGAGCAAGAAACTCTTTAGCAAATTATGGAAAGAATTCAAGATAGAGTGGAGAGTTCTCTCGGCTCACCACCACAGACAGAATCAAAAGTAAAAATTCAGGAATCTGATGAGAATGTCCAAATGCAGCCTATGATGGAGGAAGAGCAAGAGCAAACCCCTCTGGAGCAACAAAGTCACCTTCCTGACCCGACTGAAACAACAATTTTGAATGAAGTACATTTTTGTAGTCAGGAAGCTTATATCAAATACCAAGAAATAAGGGGTTACGATATTATTTACAGTAGACTAGTAAATTGGGATGGAATGCAAGAAATCAATGATCTATTTGAATTCCAAGGTCTACTGCAATTTATATCTCAAGATAGAGGGCATGCAGTATATGAGAATTTAGTGCCCTATTTTTATGCAAATTTAAGAGAAGGAGAAGGAGAATTAATTTCAAACGTGGAGGAAGCTAATGTACAGATAACACCAGAGCTTCTCCACAACATATTTGGTTTAAAGAATGAAGGAACAAAAATTTTGGAGGATACAACTGTAGTTGAATGGACTGAGTAGCAAATTAAGGATTGTTTAGCTATCAATCCTGGTGTGCCATTATTAAAAAGATTGAAGCATTTAAATGGTAAAGTACACATGGTAGCTAACATTCTAATTAAGAATGTCTATCAACGACAGGGCCATGACATAGAATTAAGTCAATTTGTCAAATGGGCCACGTATGCAGTTGTAAATAAAATTCAAATAAATTGGTCTGCAGTTTTTGTCTCCAAGCTGAAAACAGTAAAGAAGAAATTATTTTATGGAGATTTGATTCCACTGCTGATGGTGGATAGTATTGATTTCACTAAATGGACATCAAAAAGGATAAGATCTAGAACTATTTCAGTGAAAGAATACAGAAATTTTGTAGTTGCAGAATTAGCTGTACCTTCTAGAGAAATTGTAGGAGCTGTAGAGAGGATTAATCAATTAGAACATCAATTAGAAAAACTCTAGAAGGAAGTAGATGAACTTAGGCATAGAGATTAAATTGTATTATTCGTCTACTTGTGTAAAATTGTATGAAATTGTATGATGTACTTGTATTGTAATTGATTCATATTAATGAATGTGAATTTTTCAGATGCAATTTTCATACGTGTTTTGAATGTGAAATGAATGAAAATTATTGAATATTATGTTATTGTGAAACTTTATGAATGAATTTGTAACAGATTTACAATTTGCTGATTGACAGGATAACTGCTTAAAAATTTCTGCATGTTATAAGGTAAAATGCAAATTCTGCATAACATAAAATGACCTGCAATTTAAATCTTTATATAATGTTCAGATTTAAATATATTTTAATCAAGATGCATAGAGATTTATTACAGTTAGCAGAATGACAAAGAAAAATAAAAAAAAACAGAATAGAAAACTTACAAGAGTGAAACTTAGAAGTTGCTAAGTGTTAACTCAACGAAGTAAGTCCGTTGAGTTAGCCGTAACTCCACGAGGTCAGTAATATAATATAAGGTCACTCCGTTGAGTTATCTGTAACTCAACGAAGTTAGTCCGTGGAGTTAGCAACAGTAACCGACTATGTTTTGTTGAGTAATCTGTAACTCAACGAGGTTAGTTCGTGGATTAAGCAGAATGGTTATTCTTTTAACCACAAACGAAACTTCGTCGATTTAGCGGTTACCAAAATCTGAAATTAGTAGTGGTACATGTACCCATTAAAATAGGAACTACGATGCACGTTGCAAGACACGTTCTTGCAACGAGATTTATTCACTTTATGGATGCGCAGTATATATATGAAATAGAATGTTATTTACGAGTTACCAGCACTTTTAAGAGAAAGGAGAAAGCGTTGGAGGAATTGGAAGGAGAAGCAGCAGATTCAACCTTCATTCGACAACAAATATTTATAGAATGGAAAGCTTCAGACTGGTATGTAATTAATCTTCTGTTATTTATTTATGAGCGCATGGACTCGTTCTCTAAGCACTAAACGATTAGTAAGAACACCTATCCAGGAATTTTCATTGCAGAGGGGTATTGAAAAATTTTCTGAACTGAACTTTAACGAAATTCTTTGGGGTGTAGCTAACTTTTCTTTGAAAGAGAACGTAGAGATGACTGCTCCAGTAGAAAAACCATTAGAAGAGATTTTGTATCCTGAATTAATTGATGAACCTTCATGTATTCGATTGCCAAACTTTGAGGGAGATAGGTTTGAACCGAAATCTAATTATATTAGTCAATTGCCACATTTTCATGGATTAGAAAGAGAGGATGCCTATTATTTCCTTACAGAATTTAACGAAGTTTGTCAAATGATGAGAATGCCGAACATGAGTATAGATGCTATTAAACTTAGATATATTCCTTTTGCTTAAAAAGATACAGCTAAGAGATGGTTATATACTTTGTCGCTTGATTCAATTTCTACATGGACTGAATTTTGCTCTATTTTTCTGGAAAAATACTATCTAACACATCAAACAATTAAAAAGAAGAAAGAAATATTAATGTGTAGCCAAAAACAGGGTGAATCATTTTGAAAATATTTTGAAAGATTTAAAGATTTACTGACTCAATGTCCACATCATGCAATGAGTAAAGCACAATGAATAGGCATAATTTATGAAGGCATAGATGTTTCAACGAAATCTTAATTAGAATCTACTTGTCAAAATGGATTTTTAAAATTATGTTGTGAAGAAGTACGGGCATATTTAGAAAATTTTGCAAAAAGAAGTACACAGTGGGAAAATTCAGCTGAAGCTATTGCAAATAAAAGATTATTGCCAAGAGGAATGCATGAAATAGATTCCAATACTATGCTTGAGGTGAAATTAAATGAATTAACAAAGAAAATAGAAGAGTTATCATTAAATCAAAAGCTAGCAGAAAAGAATACAAACATAAATGACTTAGATATTATTTATGTTAGAAACCAGAGAGATAACTTGGGAAATTATTATAATCCTAATTGGAGAAATCACCCGAATTTATCTTGGAGAAACAACAATTTCCAAGGAGGAGAAAATATAAATGAGAAGAACATAAGTTATGAAGTATTAATTGAACAAGGAGCTAGAATAGAGAAATTATAAAAGATAATCCAACAAGTAAACAATCGTCCAGAATTTATATTTGGAAATGCTGTAAATCAAAATCAGAATAGAAATATACCACTTAGACAGAAGGAACCAATGGAAGTTAGACCTACTGGAGGATTGCCAATACAAGCTATACCTAATCCTGTCAATAGAACGGTTAATGAAATTGATACCTCTTCAAGGAGGGTAACTGAATGAAGCAGCATATTTGAAGCAACTATCTGTATGTATATATGTTTTTATTTTTATTTTAAGTTAATAGTATCGTAGAGTTAATTTTTAACTCAACGAACTTAGTCCGTTGAGTTATGCCTTAACTCCATGAGGGTGTGCAGTAGTTATGTTAATTTTTGTCTCTGCTAAATTTTTGTTTTTATTTTACAGAATCGACAAATGAAATTAATGCAATTACCATTGGATGCACAAAGGGAAATACTAAGTAACTTGTCAGCTAAAGATCTGTGCAAGATGTGTTGTGTATCAAAGGAAATTAAAGACTATATCGAAGAAAAATATTTTCAGGGACTACAAGCTGCAAAAATGACTAAGTTCAGAGATGGATTCATATGGAGGTCATTTAATCGTAGTTCAAATACCCATGAAAATCTGGCTATGGAAGAAACTATTGGAATTCCAACTAATGCATTAGAAGGAATGAGTCATATTATGGGGATAGATGAAGGATTAATCATATACAAGACAAGACCAAGGTATGCAAGTTTATCATTACCTGAAATTTTGATAAGAAATCGTATAACTGGAGAAGAATGTAATATAGGAAGACCTAATATATTTGAAGCACCAACTGAAAATTGTGGGTCAGCTTTAATATTTTCTGATCAAAATTCTGCAATTCCTGAAAAATTATATTATTTGAGACCTATAGGAAATTTGGGTGGAGATTTACGCTTAAGTGTGTATAATTTTCTAAACAGATCTTGGAATGAAAACATTATAATATATCTAGGACAGAAATCATTAATTAACCAAACACATCTCATACTTGATGGTTATATTTATTTAGTCACGGAGATATCAATAGCATATAGATCTGATTTATACATAGTGAGCATAGACATTTATGATGATTATACAGAAATTTTACATGTACTGAGTGAAATAGCTAAACCACCATTTGAAAAATTTAATAAAATTCAAATAGGAATGTGGTATAATGAAGAAGATGATCCTACTTTATGTCTGATAAGATGGTGGGATGAACTCATGAAATTTCAAATATGGATTATGGAAGACATGAATGAATGGAAGTGGGATGAGGAATATATTAAAATAGATGTAGAAATAGAAACTTCTACATTACCTTGGAACCAAAAAGGATCCCTTTCTGCATTACATATCATTAATGGTAATACACTCGTATTTGGAATTTATAATATATTGCATGTTTACAAATTAAAAAGGACCAAGAACTGCATTAAAACAGAATTAATAGTAAGAAGAACTATGCCTAAAAAGTTTGCTTGAACTGATACATTTATTCCATTTGTTTCTACTTTTCAATCATGTTCTTAAGCTGTGATTTTGTGTGTTTAATGTTGTGTATTATGCATTTATTTTTAGAAAAAAAAATAAAAATTTTGAAGTTTTTCATGTTCATTTTATAAATAAAAAAAAATAAACAAAACAAAATATCAATCCAGTTTGTTGGTATCTGTTCTGGGAAACCAACTAGCTTGCTTTTGAGCCACCAAAGGCATAGAAGCCTGGGTTCCACACAAGACACTGATTTATTAATACCTGTTAAATGTTATTTTGTTTTATATTCTGTGTTTATCTGGGAATGAAAAATTTTTCAGAATCAAAAATCGGAATATGCAGAAAGAGATACAAATGGAATAAGGTACGTAACCAATTACTTATCCTAAATGTTAAATCAAACAAAACTTTATTCATGCCTGCTACAATTACTGTACTTATTGTCAAATCTTTTACATTGAATACAATGCAAAATGTAGGTATAGGGGGGAGGTAATTAAAGTAACAGTCATGTATGTTTGTTAATTAAAGGAATTAAAATGGTACTGCAAAGTTTTGAAGAAATTGAAAATTTTTATGAACTTGCTGTAACTATCCGATAATTGAGACTGTAAAATTTTTATAAACTGCTTGAATGTTATATTTAGAAGGCTATAAAAGATGCTATAGAATTTATTATTTATGTAAATCTAGATATAGTTTAACAGTTTCAGGATTTTAAAATGAAATCAGAATATTTAATGCTTAATCAGAAAATTATCTGAAGTCTTGAAGGAGCTGAGATGTGAATTCTAGATTAAATGAAACACATATGATGAAAGATACATTTACTTTGAATGATTGAACTTGTAGAATGATTTTTGTGTAGATCTTATTAAACTACAGATAAAGTATGAACTTATTGTTATGGATTCATATCTTTAGTAAATGATAGAAGTAGGATTATATAAGATTGGTGTTTTATTGCATCTGTATTAATGAAATACATGCATATACAGTATGTGATTAATGCTTTGTTTTGTGTGTGCATTTATTTTTAGAAGAAAAAAAAAAAAAAACCTTGAGAGTTTATTGACTTGTTTGATCACGAGCCGTTTGTACCTGAGCAGATAGGTTTGTAAGGATTGTTGACCTTAAAAAGGACTCTGAAAATCTAGCAACCTAAGATCTTGATCAGATCTGGGATTGTTGACTGAAAGCTCGTTACATGGGTACATTAGAAAGCTCTTGCATGATTAAGCTTGTCAAATTAACTTTTAAAGTACCCAAAAAAAAAAAACATATACTGTTCTGAAAAGATACAAGTGTTTTGTGAAATACAGATATCTTATGAATCGAGTATATTTTTTGTTATCTAGAATTGCTGAAATATGAATCTGGAATTGACTTTTGAAGTTGTTTAATGGAAATACAATTCCTTATTCTACTTGTCTTAATCAGATTGAATTGGATTGTACTTTAATTTGTATGTTGTTGAAATTTCTTTTGGAAAAACTTATTGGAAAATTCAGGATTACAGATGATGAAAAGAAGAACAAACGATAATATAATTAACACCTATATGAAGATGATATTCTTTGTATGTAATTTACATATATTCTAAATATCTTTGCAGGTTGATTACTGAAATATACAGAATATATGTTTATGCTAAACAGAAAAAAAAAACAAAAGGGGAAGAATTAATTCTAGCACTTTTTGAAAGACCAATTAATTAGATCTTAGTTTGCTAAGGGACTAGCAAAATTTAGGTATGGTGGAAGTGTTTAGAATGAAAAAGTGCATATTATTAACGGTTAAATGATGGTTAATTGCATAATATTTAGCTTATCATATGAGAATTAAGCCATTATGTTATAATTGCACTGTTATATGCTTTAATTGAAGAATCTACTTAATTTTGGGGAATTAATGTTAATTTAGTACATTTATGAACTGTCGGTAAATTGCAGGCTGTGAAATTCTTAAGTATCCGAAAATACATCTGAGTATCGGATAGTTATACCTGTAACTCTCCGAAATGTTATTTTATGTTTAAACTGCTGCTGACACGTGTTGAGAGCTGGTAGATTTACTTACATTATAACTAGTTAAGTTAGTATAACTGCACGCGTTGAGTTACATGAAAATACACTAAGGCAACGCGTTAGGTTAGTGTTATAAACTTAAGTTGTTATTTTTGCACGTGTTTTATAGTTAATTCAATGAAGGAAGTCCGTTGAGTTATCTGTAACTCCACGGACTATATATTTTCTAATATGCCACTGTAGCGGTTGTAGGAACAGACAGTTGGAAGGAAAAACCACGTTTGCACGTATCACACAGGAATTCAATCACGTAGGGAGAAAGAAATCATCGCCTTTGATCTGAAGGAAGGAAATCCAACCGACCATTCAAGCAGAAGCAGTTACCACTGAAGAAATATAAAAGAAAAGAAGAAAAAAAAGAAAGGGTGTGATCGATGGACAGCTAGTGTATACAGAGGAGGAGCACCGAGTTTTCTGTAGACAGTATCGGCGATTCTCCGAAGTATCACACCAACCATCGTATCACCACCATAATCACCAATCATCGGAGGTCTGTGAGGATACTTGCCTGATGTCGGGTCGATTTCGAGCCAAATACAGTGCTTGACAACCACTGCGAGGAGTGATCGCGTCACGGGAAGGGAAGACATTTTCACCAGGCGCCGACTCATATTTCAGGAGATCGTAAAGCTTTTTGCCTTGGCTTCGGGTTGATGCCTATATGCTGAAGAGGAGATCATCTTGCAATTCTGGACTCGCAATTCTACAGGGAGAGGAGACAGAATTGTAAGTGGTTCAATTTTTAGTGGTGTAATCGCGTTGCAAGTAGTGTCGGAAGTATTTACTGTCAAGTGAAATTACTTTACATTTCACCTTTCACCCATCACATCAAAACAAAAATACCAAAAACAATTTATCTTTGTTTGTATGTTGTATTTGAGTGTTGTATTGTTGGTGTTGTATCGTGATTAATGTTATCTGTATCAATTTTATGATTATTTTATGTTAGTTTTAATTTTACAGTTTTCTTAAATTGGTTCGTACAAAACAACTTAAAGATTTTAATGGTTATTGTTTGAATCATCTGAATGTTAGTATTGCATAATGATAAATCCAATGTTAACTAGCATTAAAAAGCTTAATTGATGTTATTTACAATCTGTGGAATCACCCAATGGTTGGCCAAATTCCTCTGTAATTAGCAGTATTATAAAGAAGAGACAGACTCGTGGAGTTAACTTAAGTCCACGAGGATAGTCCGTTGAGTTATCCATAACTCAACGAACTTAGTTCGTTGAGTTAACTGTAACTCAACGGAGTGCTTATTGAATATAAATTTGAATTGTTCACTATCAAACATTTCTTAAATTCGTCAGCAATTCCCTGTGGGATCGACCTCTACTTGCACACTGATACAATAGACACTATGCACTTGCAGTTAAAGTACAAATTGAAATTAATATCTAAATTGTATTCAAGGTTGTTTGTTTACTTCTAAAAGAAAGAATAGGCATAAAGATAAATTAACTAAGTAAAAATAGAAGTAACAAATACAAGTTTTTCTAGTGTAGTGCTGGGAAAACACGAACAAGTATGTACAGATTGTTGACCTGAAAAAAGGCTCTTTAAATTTGGCAACCTAAGATCTTGATTAGATTTGGAATTGTTGATTGAAAGTTCAATACATGGGTACACTATAAAACTCTTGTATGATTCAAACCTTTCAAATTAACTTTTAAAGTAAAAATATGCATATACTATTTTGAAAAGATAAAATTGTTTTGTGAAGATACAAATATCTTTTGAATCGAGTATATTCTATATTATTTATGATTACTGAAGTATGAATCTAGAATTAGACTTTTGAAGTTGTTTGTTTGAAATACAATTCATTATTCTTCTTGTGTTAATCATATTGAGTTGAATTGTGTTTTGGTTCGTATGTAGTTGAAATTTATTTTAAAAATCATATTGGGAAATTTAGGATAACAAATGTTTGAAAAGAAAAAAATTGATAATATAACTACCACTTATGTGATGTTAATATATTTTGTATATAATTTACATATGTTTTAAATATATTTATAGGTTAGAGAGGAAAAAATAATGTTGAATTAAATTACTAAAAAATACTAAATATCTTTATATTAATCTAATTTTAGTATTTTGAAGATATAAAATGAAGAAATTTTTTCATAAGGAATACTGATTTATGAAGAAAGAAATAGCTCTAACACTTTAAAATGACCAACTAGTTAGATCTTAGTAGTTTGCTAAGGGACTAGTAAAAGTTACGTATGGGAGAAGTGTTTAGAATGAAAAAGTGCATAATATTAACAGTTAAATAATGGTTAATTACATTATATTTTGCTTATCATATGAGAATTAAGTCATTATGTTATAATTGCACTATTATATGCTTTAATGAAAGAATCTATATAATTTCAAGGAATTAGTGTTAATTAAGTATATTTTTGCACTATCGGTGAGTTACAGGCTTTGTAATTCTTAAGTATTCGAATTGTATATTATTTCAGAGAATTACATTTCATGTACCGGATAGTTATGTTTTAAACGCTTAAAAGAATACTTTATTATTTCCTGGAGTACAAGTGTTGTAAACTTAATTTATGACTTAAGTGAATTTTTGGTAAGTTAGATGATAACTATTTGAAATATGTCTAAGCATCAGATAGTTAGGTTTGCAAGTATCCAAAATACCTTTTTATCATAAAACTTACTAAGGACATGTGTCATGATATGAAAACCTGATTTAAGTGTGGTTTTATAGTATTAAGCATGATCTATTTTATTTGCACATATTTATATCATATGCAAATGCATAGTAACAACTCATTGAGTTAGTGTTATTTTTGTTGAAAGATCACTTGCCAACTCATTGAGTTACAAGTTTAAAGGTATAAAAAGATCATGTGAGAACTCGTTGAGTTAGCGAGTAAAAATTGTAAGTTGTATATTTGAACTCGTTAAGTTAGAATTATGCACGTGTTGAAATTAAATACTTTATTGTATCACGTGAGGTACACATGTTTAACTCGTTCAGTTAGCATAACTATACACGTTGAGTTACTTAAATATATACTAAGGTAACGCATTGTGTTAGTGTTATAAGCTTATAAGTTATTTCTTTATTGCACATATTTTATAGTTAAGTCAACGAAGTAAGTCCGTTGAGTTACACTAACTACACGGACCATTTATTTTCTAATATACCACTATAGCAATTATAGAAACAAGAAATTCAAAGAAAAATCACGATTGCATGTATCATGTAGGAATTAACTCGTGGAATGAAGAAGAAATCACCATCGTTGATATGAATGAAGGAAATCCAACTGATCATTTAAGTAGAAGTAGTTACTACTAAAAGAAATATAAAAGAAGAGGAGAAAGATGAAGAAAAGGTGTGTGTGTGTGTGAAGGTGGAGGACCATGCTAACTGCAGGAAGCGTCGGAAGTTTACTGAAGCTCCACAACACCACCAAAAATCACCAACCAACCATCAAAAGTCTGTGAAGATACTTTCTAGATGTCGGGTCGATTCTGAACCAAACACGGTGACTGACAACCACTGTGAGAAGTGATCACTTCGTAAGAAGGAAAACCATTTTCACTAAGTACCGACTCATATCTCAAAAGATCATAAAGCTTTTAGTCTTAGTTTCGGGTTAATGCTAATATACTGAAGAGGAGATCAACTTATAAGTCTTGGTTTGCAATTCTATAGGAAGAGGAGGCAAGACTATAAGTGGTTAAGTTTTCTGTGGTGTAATCGCATCGCATGTAGTGACAGAAGTTCTTATTGTCGATAGAGATTTTTACATTTCACCTTTCGCTCATCTTTAGAAACATATCAAAACAAAAATACCAAAAATAACTAATTATCTATGCTTATATTTAGTATTAATGTGTTGTATTATTTGTTTTGTATCGTGATTAATGTTATCATTGTCAGCATTGTGAATGTTTTATGTTTGTTTGATTCAGAAAATAGAAAATAGTTTTATTGTTTACTGAAATTGATTCATACAAAAAACTAAATATCTTAATGGTTACTGTTCGAAATATCTGAATGTTAGTGTTGATTAATGATAAATCTTAGATTAACTAATATTAAAAAGTTTAATTGATGTTATTTATATTCTATGTAACCACCCAATGGATGAACGAATTACTCTGTGAATAATAATATTTAACTAAAAAGGTAGACTCATGGAGTTAACTTAAATTCATGATGTTAGTCCGTTGAGTTAGCTATAACTCCACGAACTAGGTCCATTAAGTTAATAGTAACTCAACGAAGTGTTTAATTGAATACATATAAACTTTGGCATAAAAATTAAAATAGTATATAATTCTTACTTAATCTTTGTGGAATCAACCTATACTTGCACACAAATACAATATACACTATACACTTGCAATTAAAAATATAAATTAAACTTAATATCTAATTTGTGTGAAAAGTTATTTGTTACTTTAAAAATTTTTATTAATATATACAATAGACAAGGTTTGATTGAATAATATTGGTTTACTAATTTAACTTCACAAACAACCGAACAATACTCATAAGCATGGATTTTAATATGATGATTCTATTTCCTAGACTTAGGCATTTGCTCTTCCAGCTTGCCAATCATGTATTGTTGTAAGTGTTGGTCCGACTCACCAAACTTTTGATGAAATTTACCTTCAAACTAGATATCATCTTAAAACTTCCAAGGAGAAATTTCACCTTGTATATGTGTACTTATGAAACTTTCACAAACATCAGCATATTTGAGGATGGAAACAGGGAACTTTAGATCTCCCCATGTGCCTATAGTCTAATCAAGTACAATTTGCATGGTTGTGATGGACAACTCACTCATAGACTGGTTGAAGAGCAATGGGGACAAGGGCTTGCCTTGTTGAACTGCTCTATGATAAAAAAATCTTGCATAGGACTTACCATTGACAAGGATTGATCCACTAGTGGAAGAGAGGATTTTTTTCTTTTCTTTTGATGCTCCCTATCATTAGTCAAGTGATACAAAATGAAATGTAGAGTACCTTATCATAAAAAGCCAACAATTCTAAAAATCCTTCTGTTGACAATATCTACAGATATACATTCTATGAAGTGTAGAATGGTATGAATACATGCTTCTGCAGTAGTGACCTGTTTAGGTTGAGCTGCTGGTGGCAATGAAGCCGCAACATATTTGGAAGAGGTGCACTGCATTAAATTATGTATCACATGTGAATCACGCTTCATGGTTGAAAAAAGGATGAAACTGTCGAATGGATCAGGAAAAGAGAGTCGTTATCCAGTCTAGATGAGACCACAGGCAAGCAACAGTGCTGTCGGGGAAATGGAAAAGAGTCCTTCAAAACAGTAGACTGATAGCTAAGAGTAATCTAGAATCCCAAATTCCATATGAAAAGGGTCAATATATCAACATCTTTTGATTGCATTTTCCCCTGTGGCTATTTTGATGGCAGTGGTGGAAGCTTCTCTAAAAGGAATGCTCAATATATCATGTTTGTTCAGAGAAAGAGGTAATGGGATTGATTCCCCTAATTGTCAAGGTGAAAAGCAATGCCGAGGTGAGACCTCACCCTAAGACCCTTAAGGTGAGAGGTGTGGTGCCTGACAGATCGAAGCAAGGTGATGATTTATGAAATTTTAATAAAATATAATATTCCCTTAATGAGGCAGTGACAGTGGATTCGTGCCTACATATTGGCCTTACTGATAATTGAATGTTTGTATACAGGGACAGTCCCAACTTAGACCAATTCTACCAATCCTTTGGTTACCCATCGAACAACCAATCATTTTCTGCAAGCCATTCAGATAGACTTCAGTTTCTATTTGCAAAATCTTTTAGATTACATATTGTATTATTGTAGTTTGGCCAGCTGTGTTACACTTATTCTATTTTCATTGCGTTTGTGCTGCAGATTCGAATCTGCATCCAGAATTTGATCTTTTATTCACTTCCCGAGAGAAAAGAGTTCTATCCTGAAGTAATATTCTTCCATCAAAAATATAAGTATTAGCTATCTGTTGCAATTAGGATTTTTATATGTAAATTAAACGTTTGAATTCATGAAGCTTACTGATGGTTTACTTTTTTTCAGATCATAAATATGCTTGATGGAGCCAAAACCATGTCCTGCTATGTGCTTTTTTCACTTTTTGATAATCTTCAAGTAAGAGAAGATGAAATTATCATCCTTAGATTTACTAGAATTTCTTGATCTGTAAGATTATGAAATTATTTTTTTCTTGTACTGTCATAGCAACAAAATTAATCTCATTGGATTGGATTATTGGACATGACCTGTTGTTTGTTGAATTAGATATGAATGCAATTGGACAAACTGCCTGTATTTATATTTTTCTTTTCGTTAAGGTGTTGGAACAAGAGATATTATCGTTGTTTTTCCTTAATTTACGTGACATCACAACTTTCATTGTTCAAGAATAGCTTTTTCCTATTATGCAAGTCCTGTATTTTGTATTAATGGCATTTCTCATTTTTTATTACTAGGGGCTATTAGTGCACATTGGAAAGTTCAGATAGAAATGAAATGAAAAGTTCAGAAGAAAATGAAATAGAATGTCTGGAATATCAGAATTTCCATAGGAATTTAGTGCACCTATCAGAAAGTTTAGAAAGTTAGAATTCTTATGGGATTTTAATGCACGCCAGAATGTTTAGAAATTGAAAAGGTAATGAAATAAATTCTAATACACTACTTAAAATTGTGTAATTGATACATTAATTTGTAATTTTATATTTACACCTAAAAATAATATTAATGAATTGAAAATAATATTAATTTATTTGATGTTTAAATATAATTATGTACATTAAATCTTTTTAATTGTACATTAGGAAATATAGAATAATAATCATCAAAATGCAAAAGGTCCCTAAAAGATAAGCATACTTTTAATATTAAAAATTTACAACTTCATTTTTTCTTTGTAAATTTAATTTTATTATTATTATTATTATTAATTCTTAGATATATATGTCTAATATTATTCTCTCTTTTTCTTAAATTTTTTATATTATTATAATTATTTTATTATATTTTATGTGTATTTATAATTTTTTTAAAAATAATATAAAGATGTTATATCATTATTAATCCATTGTTTACCATTATTATTTTAATATATATGTATGTATATTTACTTAACTTGGCAAAATCAAGAATGTCTTTGTTGAGTAGAAGAACAAAATATTTACTGATATATTATTATTATTTACATATTTAATTATTGGAAAACGGTTGAACCGTAAATATATTGGTTCAACCGATAGATTATAAACTATTAATATTTATTAATATTGAAAATGGTTGAATCGATGATCTTTCGGTTCAACCGATAATTTATGTTATATATGTATATATATTAATCGCTTGAGTAGAGGGTTCAATATATTTGTAATTTTTTATGATATTTTTGAATTGGTTGAACCGAATATGTTCGGTTCAACCGATACTTTTTATATATATAAATATATATATATATGTATATATATTTTTTGAATTGGTTGAATCGATCATGTTCGGTTCAACCGATACTTTTTATATATATAAATATATATATATGTATATATATTTTTTGAATTGGTTGAAACGATCATGTTCGGTTCAATCGATACTTTTTATATATATAAATATATATATATGTATATGTATGTATATATGTATATGTATTTTAAACTAAATTGTATTTAAAGATTAAATAATAATAATAATTTATAATCTATGGTTTTAACTAATAGATTTATGATTTCAACCAAAATATATTATAAAACACTACCTAAAATTGTGTAATTAATACATCAATCTGTAATTTTATTTTTAAAATTTAAAATAATATTAATGACTTGAAAAAGTATACATGCTCAAATTATTACAACATAAATTTAAAAAGTAGTCTAAAAGTACAAAGCATTCAAAGTATTACAACATCAATCTACATAATAGTCCAAAGATACAAAGCATTCTACTTATTACTTATTAAGATCCAAAGTTATAATATAAATGGACTTAAATAGTCCTTCCATCCCACATTGCCATTATCATATCCTCATGCATCTTATCAGCTAATTCTTTTCGTTGTTCTTGGCTCGTTCCAACCTGTGAATGTCCATCCATATGCACTTCTCTTGTTGGTTGTATATCATCATTAATATTTAATTCTTCTAACTCATCTTGCAAATCTTCAAGTAAATCTTCTTTATCAGCCAATCAAATGAAATTGTGAAGTAAAAAACATGCGATCACAATCTTCACTTGTGTTTCATATGGATATGGCATCTAACCTCGTAAGATTGAAAAACGATGTTTCACAACTCCAAATGTACGCTCAATGACTGTTCTTAGTTGTGAATGCTTGTAGTTAAAGTTTTCTACAATATTACTAGGAAGTCTATCGTTAACATAATCAGATAAATGATAGCGTACACCTCGTAATGGGCAAATATACTCTAGTCGATTGGGATATCCAGCATCTACCAAGTAAAACTTACCTATATAAGAATAGAAATTAGTATGATAATGTGCATATTACTTGAAAATATACTAATTGCATTTACCTGGAGGAACTTTGAAACCATTAGGTCTACTAATTGCATCTTGAAGGATACGAGCATCAACTACTAATCCTTCCCAACCAGCTAAAATATATGTAAATCTCATATCAAAATTACATGATGCCATCACATTTTGAGACAATTCACCTTACCTATTTCTAAATCTAGCTGTTTCTTGTCCAAAAATAGTTACTTTGATATGAGTACCATCAATAGCTCCAATGCAATCCTATACACATTAAACATCATTTAATCTTATTCCTTAAATAAGATAAAAACTACAAGGACATTACAAAAGTGAATACATACCTTAAAATATAGATAAACATTTACATCATTTGTAATTTGACTTGGTGTTGAAGATAAAGGTCTTGCTATAAGCACATGATGTAGACGTATTATAGCATTTAATACTTCATTAAAGTATTTGCTAACACTCCAACTTGAATGACTAAATCGCTCAACTATTACTCCATACCTTTGATTTTGCCCTACTGTGACAAGGAACATGGCAAATTTCTCTTCTACACTAATGTTGTTGGTATCAGTAATAACTCCTTCATTTCTCATTAAAGAACAAAAACTTTTAAACACACTTTGACTCATTCTATAAATCTTCCGACAATTGTAAGCTTGATGAGGTTGACAAGGATCTAGTAATCTCTTAATGTAATCTGCACCTTCTTTACTATATATACAACTTGTGTTATTGTATAGTAATAGTGACGTACTTGCCATTTTTGCTAAAATTGTCCATGACATAAATAGACGTAGTCGCCTTATTCTAGCCACTTCTTTTTCATCCATTATGAATGAAATTGCATTATCAACTGTAGTAGTAAACATGTCACTGGGATTCATCCTCACCTACAAAATAACAAGAATATTACGAATTTACCATTTCACATTTCAATATATAAAAGACATTTCACATTTTTAAGAAAATAAAAGACATTCGATGTTTCAACTAATAAAAAGCATTTTACATTTCATAATGATAAGTCATTTCACATTTCAATATATAATATCCATTTTACATTTTATCCATATATGACCTTCCACAAAAAGATTTCATCCATAAAAGATTACATTCACGAAAACACTTCATAAACACAAGAAGTTCAAGATTGGAAAGAAAGTGAATTCATGCACAAAACAAACATTTCATCCATTATAATCATATGCTCACTTCCTAAACCTCAACCATTCATAACACATTTCTGCTAGTAAACTTAAGAACATTTTACATAATTCTAGCTTTTGGAATAACTCCATAGCTTCATATTGTTCTTCTGTAGAAAGACCTTCAATCTAAAGTAACGTTGCAACAACATGATTTAAATAGTTTTCAGTCTTTTCTTTAATATCAACCAACCTTTCCTGTACTTCAACTATTTTTTTTTGTATATCAACCAACTCTTTAAATTGTTCGTTCTATGTAGCTTGATTTTGTTGATCTATTTCACACATATGCATAATGGCTTTTGATGCATCTTTAAATGAATCTGCTATGATTTGATGGGACACTACATGAGGTCTTGCTCATCTCTTCCTCTTCTCAATTGTCACCCTTGAACTTCCTCCTGATGAAGGAGGTAAATCAGAATCCATGTCCATTATTTCCTGAGTGGTATTGAAAGTGTTCATTTCCACATCTTATGTGTTTGGTACAAACTCTACCTCATCACCTTGTTTAGCCATATTCCCAGTGGCCATACTACCTTCAAATATTTGTTGCAATTGCTTAAATATCAAGCATGGTTTGCCTTTGTAGCTTTCACACTCTAGATGTGCCCATAAAAAGAAAATTGTAGTCAAAATAAAAAAAGATAAAGATTATAATATTTTATAAGTCATAAGTGATTAAAAAATTAACCTTAACGAACTCTTTCCAAATCTCATCATCAATGTTAGTGTAACCTTGGATGAAATTCTAACCCCATCCACTCTGGTTGGCAATTTTGGAGTAATTTTGATACATTAGTCGCCAAGTTTTTAAGCGACTTTCTACATTCTTCCTTGTGATACTTGTGTTTCTTCTAATATTGTATTTTTCAATTACTTCATCCCAAGTGCTACCTTTGATTTTTCCATCATGAGTTTTCTTATTTCCTTCATTCAATACTTCTGCTAAAATATCTAAGAAATATGCATCTACTTCAGCATTCCAACTAATGTAACTTCTACCTCCACCTGTCCTTCCCCTGTCAGGAGTACTCATTTTCTACACAAGCACAGTTTCAACAACTACAATAAAACATATGGAATAACAACAGTAATAAAAATATTCATATGCATTTTCAAATACCATTACATTCATATTTTTGTCAAAATCATATAATAGAATTGCAAAAGTAAAAACAAAGTAAAACAATTAATCATTGGACATGCTACACAAGTCATGTAAAATGAAATTTGTGGGAGTTCTACACAAAAGATTGGTCAAATCTTCTATGTGATGTTTGACAAAGGTTTAATTGATTCTTATAACTAATGTGCATCTATTGAACAAAGTGACATTTGAAACTCATAACATAAAGGAAGAAAATAGTATTATAAACTATTTATAATGGAAACAAATGTTTGACTAGATTTTTTTTTTTCAGATCTCAAAGCAGCATAACAAAATAAAATCCAGACTCTTGCAAAGGTGGTAATTAAGAATACCCAGCTATCAATCAATGTTTCATCTTTCTCACACATACTACAGATTCCATAAATTAATGCTACTTTTAGTCATCAATGAAAATTAAATATAATAAATTAGCATCAAATGTACAAATCCAGCAAATAAGAAAATGACCTACTTGCTTATGAAATAACTTCACAAATGTAAAAAGTATAGGTGAAAATGAGGAATGTTGGGATTAAAATTTGTAACATGTGCAAGAAAACCATTTTGCAAGTAAATTTATAAATTTTCATATTAACGAATCAAAACTAAGTTAATCATTCACAAGATAAAAGGCTACCAATCAAAAGAGAAATTTTGATTACATATTCTAGGTAGCAGTATAATTATGCAAAAAGGTGTATGCTGAAGAATAGAGCATGGAGTCGGTAAGTCATTAAAAATGTGGTTGATAACTCATAGGCTGTCGTGAAAGTAAATTTTTAATTGATCTGTTCCAAGGGAAAATTGACCTACAAAATATATGTAATACTAGTTTAGAAATACAAAGAAACTTACCAAGTCAAGAAGATGTTTTTTAGCATCAACTTGTTGCTGGCTCAAGCAAACATCACCATTAGCAGATCCCTTGGTTAACAACAACAATCTATTTAGATTTTCACTAGTCAACCATGACAGAGTCAACACTTTCTTTCCACTTAAACATGTTTGACTAGTATTATAAACATGAGATCTGGTTTATTAGCTTTGTGCTTCAGTAAAGCATGCAATAAAATTGGGGAAAAAAATATTCATCCATTGCACTCGTGTATCAGATGCTATTATAGTGCAAAAAACAACGACACTTATTGAAAGTGAATAAAGATTTACATTGCAAAGTATTTGTAGGCCAAACCTATTGGGTGGGCAACGGCGGGCGACAATAGCTTCGAGCGAAAGCGGCAGCTTCGGGTGATAGTGGAGGCTTCAAGTAACAGGTAGGGCGAGGGCGGTTTCGGCGCGAGGAGGTTTCGACGGTGCTACGTGTAGGAGGTTTCCGTGAGGGTGAGCAACGAGCGTGACAGTGAGCGTGAGTGCGAGTACGATGACGATTGCGAGGGTGAGTGGGCGAGCGTGACAACGAGCACAAGTGTGAGTGCGATGGCAAGCGTGAGCGCGAGGGAGGGTGAGTGCACGCATGAGAGGGCGAAAATCACATGCCCTCTAGGTGATTTTTGTGTGTGCAAGGGTGGGAAAATTTGAGTCGGAAATGGAAAATAAACCTTTTATATGGATGGAAATGTGTAGAATTCCTTTTTGTCAATTGACATGCACACTAATGACTTACAAAAGAAAAGTTTGAACTTTTCTTTCCTTTATATGAATTCTAGTGTGCACTAACCCCCCCTATATGTTCATTACTTCAAAGACAAAGTAAAAATGATCTTTTACAAGTTTTTATATACGTTGTTTTACAATTACGATAACAAGTACGATGTGCTCGTGTTTGTCGTGAAAAAATTTAAAAAATTATTAGCTTGTAGGAAGAAAAATGGAGAGAGAACTGAGAAGATGATGAATAGTGGATAATTATTGATAAGTAAAATTTGATGTTTATAGTATTATTTAGATTATTTTAAGTTTTAGCATGGATAAGTTTGGAATATTGGACCTAGATATTGCTATGATGTATGGCTGTTTCTTCCTTTTATATTGTCATTGAGTGTGAGGAGGCGATCGAGTAGTCTGTCGAAAAATAAATTTCAATCTTTTAAGTTAGAAATTTATTTTCTCAATCTTTACACATGAATAGAATTTAAATTATCAAAAAATTTGAATTTAAAACGGTACAAACAACTCATCACTTAAATTTTAACAGAAAAAATTTTCAATTACATTAGATTCTAAGTGCACAAATCTTTTAATTTTGGTAACATTTTTTAATCATCATAAAGTTAGCCATGTATTCAAATATGGATATAATATTTTTACATGAATGATAAAATTTTTTGTTATTTCTTTCAATTAAATAAATTAATATAAAAGACATAAAAAAGTATATCAAACTTTATTATTATAAAAAAAAGACTGTGAAAATTTGAGATAGAGAAAAGTAGAATTCAAAAAGTTTTGCCCGCAAACCTTTTTTTTATCCATGCTGTCGTTGTCTGCGCTTCTTCCTCCCTTTCCTTTCCCTCTCCTCTCCGATAACATGATGGTTACGTCGTTTCCTCCCCTGCCGCGGCCGAAGTCATGGGCCGCTCTCTCCACTCTCTCGCTGTTATTACCACCTCGACATTCTCTCTTCTCGCTTTTCTTGCTCTTCTTCTTCTTCTTCTTCTTCTTCTTCGTCTTCTTCTTCGTACGTCGGTAGTATTTCCCCAAAACCAGGACTTCCTGGTTCATTCTCAGTGGGTGGAAGGAGTAGCGAGCTGCCCCATGCCGGACTCTACCCTCTACTGCCAGCCGGTCATCGGTATCCTCTCGCACCCAGGCGATGGCGCCTCTGGGAGGCTTAACAATGGCTCCCACGTCTCCAACATCCCTGCTTCGTATGTGAAATTTGTCGAGTCTGGTGGTGCGAGAGTGGTGCCAATCATCTTCAACGAATCCCTGGATGTGATTTATGAGGTGGGTTTTCGTCTCACTGATTTTGATATCGTGTATGATGTGGTTGGTAAACAAATATTTGCGTCCTTTCAAGAGCATTACGAAGAACATATCGTATTTTTTGAAATCTCTGTTCCTCTTGTTCTTCGTGTGCATATATATTATCACCATGTTTGAATCCCTAAACGCCATCGCTAAACTATACTTCATGACCACATTTTCCATTTTAATGGGTTGCCCCCAACATAGGTGCTGTGGACATCCGGTCGTTCTCTAGCATATTCTAACTCAGAGAACGCCTCAACCTCTAATTGGCCATTTTTTGTATGGATCAGGTTTTTTCCAAGGGTACCTTTCTTATAGCTAATACCTGAATGACTCCTTCCTAGTAAACAACTTTTAAGTTCATGCATGAATTGTGAGAGAAGACCAATTGTATGGGCAATATTTGGTCGAGTGACCATCTGATTTATTCAGTGTATACTCATCGGTAGGTGACTATGTTGGTAGTTGCAGGCTAAGGAATCAAATTCCACATTCCACGTAAGGTAAATGTTTACATTTCTTCATCTATGGTTTTCCAATGTAGAATTTGTAGTTCTTCTTGATAGTTCTTGAGAATAGACTCAAATAAAATGGAAAGAGCCAACTCTTGAAAGGATGAGTTCAAATGATTATAGGAAACAAACTTTGAAATAAGGTGTGTAGTGTAGGTTCATTTACCTTTCTCAAGGCTATGTGAAACTTATAAGGTTCTAGCGACTCAGTTAGACTAGTATTTATGGAGAAGGATGTTTGGGGCATATGTAGAGTTGGTTGACTCTCCTGATGTGGTGATATACTTGCCATGGATGCTGACCTTTCAGTCATTGAGAGACTTTCAACTCTGAAGTGTCCATGTGCCTTGTACACTAACTCTTTTCAAGTGTTTCTTTAACATAAGCAACTACGTATTATGCACCTAACCAATGAACCTATCCAACTTAACAGGCCAATGATGCATGCTCTATCTAGTTTGATAATAGTGAGATATATTAATTTCCTAATCAATCTTCTATATTGATTTGGATTATCTAGTTTTTCAAGGTTCTATTTATGCACGTTTCTTGTTAGGAAGTGAAATGGCTGGAAATAGTAGAAATGATGGAAGATGAAAATGACAAGATATGATAGGACATGGTAAAAAATATAGTAATGTTTGTACATTAGTGGAAATGATGAGAATTTTTTTGAGGTGTTTATGCATTTATAGGAAATAATAGAAAATTCAAAAGTTAATATTTTTCTTAAAAATTAAATAATAAATTAAGAAAATAAATTGAAAAATGTTATTTTAAAATCAAATTTTTTTAATACAAACTATAGTATACACTAAAATTTCAAGGAAAACAAATGTAGCATATGAAATAACTTGCTTTTAGCTAATATAAACAATATTGTTCATTACAACTCAATTTTTTTTTGAAATATTACATGCTATATATTATTTTTTTTCAATAATGATAGAAGCTTTGTCAAGATTATTAGTATTTATTTCAAGTGATTCATTTGTGAGATCTTCAAGTAAATCTTTTCGGTCTACTCTTTTAATGAAATTGTAAAGAAGAAAATATGTTAGAATAATATTTGCTTATGTTTCAAATGGAAATGACATATATCTATGCAAAATAACAAATCGATGTTTAATTATTTCAAATGTACATTTTATTACATTTCTCAACTATGAATGTCTGTTATTAAAATTCTCTACCAAATTATTAGGAAGTCAGTTTTAATCATACTTTGATAAATGATAACGAACACTTCAAAATGGAGAAATAAATTCTTAGTGATTTGAAAAACTTGTATTTACCAATTAAAACTTACTTGCACATTGTCTACTATGGTTTAAGGCTTTTAGCCATTATAGAATGCTATTTTATTATGATTGGCAACTAAAAAATACTATAGCATTTGAGTGAAAAAGATCAATAGAAATTTCTACAAGAAAATGGCTACAACCTATGTTGTCATCTTATTAAAATGGGAACTTTTGAGGACTAATAGTTCTTCGAGTTTTATTCAAACAAGAACCCAATAGTGAAAACAAAAGAATGGAGGCTTAAAGGAACAAAAACATTTGTAACTATTATATGAAAGCCAAAAGTAGAAACAAAGCACTATATCTATGTATCATTTAAACATTCATACCTAGGATGGATGAATAATGATTTGTTGACTAGATGATTGTTTAGAATGAAAAAGTACATAATATTAATAGTTAAATGATGGTTAATTGCATAATATTTAACTTATCATATAAGAATTAAGTTATTATGTTATAATTGCACTATTATATGCTTTAATAAAGGAATCTGCATAATTTCAGGAAATTAACGTTAATTAAGTATATTTCTGAATTGTTGGTAAATTACAGGCTTTGAAATTCCTAAGTATCCGAATTTTCTGTTATTTCAGAGAGTTATATTACATGTAACAGACAGTTATGTTTTTAACGATAGAAGAATATTTTATTATTTCTAGGAGTACACATGTTGAAACATTAATGCATGACTTAAGTGGATTTTCGGTAAGTTATTTGGTAACTATCCGAAATGCATCTGAGCATCTGATAGTTAAGGTTGTAAGTATCCGAAATATCTGAACTCGTTAAGTTAGAATTATGTACGTGTTGAATTTAAATACTTTATTATGTCACGTGAGTTGCACATGTTTAACTCGTTAAGTTAGCATAACTATACACGTTGAGTTACTTGAATATACATTAAGGTAACACGTTTTGTTATGTAGAAATAAGAAAAGTAAACTTTCGGATAGTTAACATTTCGTTTTAGTCAAAGAGCTATGTTAAAAACTCGTATAGTTAAGTTATCTACACGTGCGTTTTAATGTGTTTTAATATTTTAAGTTTTCACGTGTGTTTCATATGCGTTTGGTAATGAAAAATCGAAGAGTTAGATAACTATTCGAGTTTGATACATATGGATGGATAACTGTTCGAGTTTTATAAAATGACTAACGAACAGATAAATTTTTTTATTTAGTTATGTATTTTGTAGGTGTAAGAACTAGAAGAGTTACAAGAAGATACAAGAAAAATCATGATTGCACGTATCACGTAGGAATTTACTCGTAGAATGAAGAAGAAATCACTATCGTTGATATAAATGAAGGAAATCTAACCGATCATTTAGGTAGAAGCAGTTACTATAGAAAGAAATATAAAAAAAGAGGAGAAAGACAAAGAAAAATGTGTGTGCAGAGTGGAGAACCACGTTAACTGCAGGAAGCGTTCGAAGTTCCCTGAAGTTCCACACTACCACTAAAATCACCAACCATTGGAGGTATGTGAAGATACTTTCCTGATGTCGGGTCGATTCCGAGTCAAACACAGTGACTGACAACCACTATGAGGAGTGATCGCGTCATGGAAAGTGAAATCATTTTTACTAAGCACCGACTCATCTTGGGAGATCGTAAAATTTCTAGCCTTGGTTTCGAGTTGATGTCAATATGCTAAAGAAGAGATCAACTTACAATTCTTGATTCGTGATTCTATAGAAAGAGGAGGCATGATTGTAAGTGATTAAATTTTTAGTGGTGTAATCACGTCGCATGTAGTGACGAAAGTTTTTATTGTCGATAGAAATTTTATATTTCATCTTCGTTCATCTTCAGGAACATATCAAAACAAAAATACTAAAAACAACAAATTATCTGTGTTTACATTTAGTATTAGAGTGTTGTATTGTTTGTTTTGTATCGTGATTAATGTTATCATTGTCAGTATTGTAAATGTTTTATGTTTGTTTGATTCAGAAAATAGAAAATAGTTTTATAGTTTACTGAAATTGATTCGTTCTAAATACTTAAAGATTTTAATAATTACTGTTTGAAATATCTGAATGTTAGTATTGCTTAATAATAAATATAATATTAACTAACATTAAAAAGCTTAATTGATGTTATTTACAATCTGTGGAACCGCCTAATGGTTGGTCGAATTCCTCTGTAAATAACAGTATATAATTGGAAAGATAGGCTCGTGGAGTTAACTTAAGTCCACGAGGTTAGTCTGTTGAGTTAGTCATAACTCCACAAACTAAGTCTGTTGTGTTAACTATAACTCAACGGAGTTCTTAACTACACATATAAACTCTAATATAAAAATCGGAATAGTATACAATTCTTACTTAATCTTTGTGGGATCGATCTGTACTTGCACAAAAATACAATATACACAATGTACTTGTAGTTAAAATACAAATTGGAATTAATATCTAATTTGTGTGAAATGTTGTTTGTTTACTTCTAAAAGTAATTATTTATATAAGCATAAAAACAAATTAGACAAGTTTAAGAATTAACTTAACAACCCCAAACAATGATCATCTACATGCAACCAAAACCTTTGATGATTGTGGAAGGTCGATCACAAGTGAAAGAAGTGGAAGACAACCTTAACCTTCAATAATTGTAAAAGGTTGATCACAAGCAGAAGAGTGGAAGACGACCTTGACCTTTGATGATCACAAAAAGAAGAGGTTGACATTGCAAACTTCCATGAGATGATGACAACAATGGAGAAGCTTCTAGTCCAATGATGATGACAACAATTGTTGGGGAGAAGAGTGTTGGGAAGGTCAAGGGTTTTGGGGTTTAGTGATTTTTGATTGTTATAGATGGGGAAAGATGGGAAAATGTTTTTGTGGTTGATATTTATACAAGAGAGATGGAATGTAATCATTTTTGTAGATACTTTACTTTTGAGCCTTAACTAAGATCAGATGTTTATATTAGGTAAGGTGACTAACCCTTCTATCGAACTCATGACTTGTGATGAGCCTTATGGGCTATCTTTCCTTTTGCATGGGTCTTTGAGGTCCATTGCCCTCCACGTGAACTTAAGGACTCTTCATCATTATTTGTGTTGGCTCTTGAGGCTTATTATCCTTTACTTGGATCCTAGGGCCCATTAAGATTAAGGAGAAAATGATGATTGTGGCTTACTAGTCCATTGGTAAATTCTCTATTTTAGTGCCTTAAGGTTAATGGATCAATCTCTATCTAATGCACTTACAAAGTCCCTTTTTTTGATTTATTGATATCAACATTATGTTAGTAAGTTGGATGCTACATCAATGTCACATTAACAGGTTGCATCTTGATTAGATTAGATCATGCTCCTTGATTTGACTTGATGACCAAGAATAAATCATTTTTGTTATGATTCGATAGTTGACGATGCATCAACCTTTTAATTTGACGAACAAGGGCAAATCTAAGATCCAACAATTTAAATCAGATCATCCAAAGTCAAATCTAATGACCCTTGCTCAATCTAGCCTCATAACCATTTTTAGCCATCGAATATTCCCCTAACTACTTTTAGTCATTGGATCAACTAATTGGCTTTTACAGGCTATTGCTAGCCTTCTTCGAGGGGAAGCACAAAAATGGTAACTTGGCAATTGCTATTGATTGGTTAGCCTTATTGGACCTAACTAGCTTTCCCATTTTGGTATTGTTGTTGTAAATGGTAGGTTAGGGTGGGGGAGAAAGGGGACACTTGAAGTGCAACTAAAAAGGGGGAAGGATGAGGATCCATGTCTACAGTGAGCCTCCTTTGGTAGCTTAGTTGTTGTTGTCAAGTAGGATCAACTCTATGCACCTATGTCAGTTCCCTCGTGCTTAACCATTGTAGCCTTTGCAAACCTCAACCATGTGGATTTTCATTTCCCAAGTCGTCAACTCCTACACAACCTTTTGCTCCATGACAACCCTAAGTTTTGTTGTAATTGTGTCCTCCATGTAGTTTTGATGTTTGAGCATCCTCTATCATCATTCGTACTACTCTATTGCTTGACTCTGCCTTAGTTATAACTTGCCTTTTTTATGTAGCTTTGAATCACAAGTTTTGCCATGCATGATTACCGTCATCTTGGTAGCTTTACCTTTATTGTAGGTTGTTGACATTCAGTTTTTGCTTTAGCACTACATGACTAACTGCACTTCTCTTGCCATCTCTACTCCCATCGGATGTTGAGTAGTTGATCAACATGCTCCTCCCATAGGGTGGTCGTACTACAAGGTGGTCAGAGTAGTCCACCTAATCACCTTGTTTTCCAACCTCCTTGGATGTGCACCTACCACATTGGTATCCTGGCCAATGGGCTTATAGATTTAGTTATGCTTGAAGGTCCTTTGTTTCAAATTGATAAATCTCCTCCTTCCTTTGTAACACATAGAATTGCTTCTTAAATGTTGCTATGCCCTCTAAGGAGCTTGAGCAGACAATTCTAGGTGTTTGTTTGAGCTATAGATGACTACAGGAGTTGCTATAGATTGCATCCCCTATTTTGCTTCATTGCTTATTGTTATGTTGATTGACCAACAACACAAGTGAGGGTGACCATTTGAGCTGTCCCAACCTTCTGTGTGGTCTGACGCCATCGACTTAAGTTGCTTGCAAGCAGCTCCTTCATTGTCTATTGTCAAAATAAAGGTTAAACTTCGTTAACTTGACCATTGTAACGATAGTTTTCTTTAGGTGAGTTTTAAAGCCATAAGGATATCAAATGTAAATTTGATGACTTTAGGTATTTTGCAAAGGTTACTACCATTTTTTTTAAATTACAGATGAGTCCTAATTTGTAGTTCTGAAGTTTATCATTTTACAAAAAGCTTCCTATAAATTGCAAATAGGTCCTTGTTTGATTTTTTAAGGATTAATCATTAAAATTTTAATTCAAACCTACATGTGATGAAATTTTAATCTTGTCAAAATATGATTGATTAACCACCTAACTGTATTTATTTCAAGTCATTTCGCTTTGCATAAATTTAGTTATGATTTTCTAAATTTCATGCATTAATCACATGTTGATGCATTACATCTCACATGCATGATGCCTTTTGATTTAAATCTAGGGAAAAAAAGGTAAGTTAGGTAATGTCATACATCATGATTGTCATTGCTTTTTTATTATTTGCATATTACATGCATTTTCACGTTCCATGCATCATGTACTTATATGCATGTTATGCTTGCTTGCTTGTTGATCAACGATAGTGTAGTTAGTTGTGCCACCTAATTGAGATCAAGCCTTAACTTGTTAGAACTAGTTTAATTCAATTTAGGTTCACTTAGGGCTTATCTTCATTTCACACATAAATGAAAAATGTTGTGTATGACTATCTTCTAGGCTTTTAACACTTTTTGTCTTGAGTTTATTGGCTCACTCTCCTTTGAGTCATTTAGCTTAACCTCTCCTTTCTATCCTTCAACCTAATCTCTCCTTTTATGTTGTATACTTAGATACACTTATATCTTACACACGTGTTAACACCTATTAAACATTTAAGAGATCAATTCTTGTTTAGGTGTGTGGAGTGTTTAATACATTCCTCACATGTAACCAAAAAACTTATTTAAAATTCTTTGGTTAAGCTAGTTAACCCTATCTGCTTTCTTAGGGCATGAATGTTACTTGTATGCATCACCTTACATCGCACTTAGAGTTTTCCTAGTTTACTTCTTTAATAGACTAAATGGTGACTCTTTTTTTTGAGATGTGAAAATTCTCAAGCATCGAGTTTGAATGTCGGTTGGTTCTTGTTTTGTTGGTGGCAACATCACAATTTCCTCTCATTTCTCCTTTACACCATCATAAGAAATGAGAGGAATTTTCCCCCATGTCTTTTCCTTCCATCTCCTCCCATTTCCCACCATGGAATGAGTGCGTAAATCCCCTCCTAACACTCATGAAAAGATGAATCGAGAGAGTGGAGAAATTGAAAGAGGAATCGAGAGAGTGGAGAAATTGAATAGATGTATTATTAGGTTAAGAGGTAGATATATGTACAGCAGTAAATGGATATTTAAAGATCCATATATACAAAGATCCATATAACATAATATAACATAACTTCTAACACTCCCTCTTAAGCTGAGCGGCATAAATATAGATAAGGTTCAGCTTGTTACAAAATTGTTCTAGAGTCCTATTGCTAAGAGCCTTTGTTAGGACATCCGCCAGCTGATCTTTGGAGTGAATGAACGGCGTAGTGATGACCTATTTTTGAACATTGTCCCTAATGAAATGACAATCAACCTCTACATGCTTTGTTCTGTCATGAAAAGTGGGATTGTTAGCAATATGAATGGTAGCTTGATTATCACAGTAAAGCAGTATAGGTTCAGTTGACTTGTAGTTCTTGAGCCAATGCCTTCAACCAAATGAGTTCAGAGGTGGCATTGGACATAGCGCGGTACTCAGCTTCTGCACTTGACTTGGAGATTACATTTTGTTTTTTACTACGTCAAGTAACCAGGTTCCCTCCAATGAAGGATAGATAGCTTGATGTTGATTTTCTGTCATGCTTATCACCAGCATATCTTGCATCAGAAAAACCTTAAATCTGTAGATGTCCATGTTTTTGATAAAGTAGTCTACGTCTAGGTTTTCCTTTGATATAAGAAAGTACCTTGATGACCCCTTTCCAATGAGCATCACGAGGAACATGCATAAATTGACTCAGAAGGTGGACAACATATGATATATCTGGTCTAGTGACTGTTAGATATATAAGCTTCCCAACAAGTCTCCTGTACTGTTCTGGTTGCCCATATAATGGAGTCATGTCATCCCACAAGGCATGATTGATCTCAATTGGGGTGCTCTCAGGTTTACACCCCTCAAGCCCTGTTTCTTTCAGGAGGTCAAGTGCATACTTCTTTTGAGACAAAGAGAGTTGTCCCTTAGAGTAGGCAAATTCAATGCCTAGGAAGTACCTAGGAGTGCCTATATCTTTGGTTGCGAAGTGCTATCGTAGGAAACATTTGGTATCTTCAATGTCAGCTTGATCACTCCCAGTTACGAGCATATCATCAACATAAACTACAAGAATAATAATGCCACTAGATGTATGTTTGATGAAGAGAGAATGATCTACACGATAGTTGGCGAAACCTCTAGTCCACATCACCCTACTAAACTTCTCAAACCAAGCTTTGGGACTTTGTTTGAGACCATAAATAACTTTGTGAAGAGAACACACTGTAGGCTCCTCCTGAACAACATAGCTAGGAGGTTGTTCCATAAAACCTGTTCTTCTAAATCACCATAGAGAAAAGCATTCTTGACATCAAGCTGAGTAAGAGTCCATGACTGATTGACAACCATGGAAAGAAGAACCCGAATAGAATCCAACCGAGCAATAGGCGAAAAAGTTTCAACATAATCCACTCCATACTCCTGAGAGAAACCACGAGTAACCAAGCGAGCCTTGTATCGCTTGATGGTGCCATCAACCTTCTGTTTGATGGTAAAAACCCACCAGCAAAACACTACATTGGTTCGTTTAGGACGGGGAATCAGCTCTCAAGTGCCACGAGAAAGTAGGACATCCATCTCCTCATCTATGACTTTCTTCCAGTGAGGTACTTGCATAGCTTCAGATGCATTCCTAAGTATAGACTCAGAGGAAATGTCAAGTGCAAAGTTACGAAAAACAGGGTTAAAGTTTTTATAAGAGACAAAATGAGATATAAGATGTAAGGTACAGGATCTTGTGCCTTTGCAAAGGGTAATAGGTAAAAGACCATCATCATCGGAGATGGAATCCTCACATTCAGGTGTGGAGGGGGCAGGGGTAGCAGCAGCAGTAGGTGGAGACAAGCGTGGTCTGCGACTGTAAACTTGTAGAGGTCGGTGAGTGTGTGACTGTCCTTGATTAGATTCTTGTAACATAGTAGAAGTAGGAATAGCAGGGAGATGTTTCAAATGAGAAGATGACGACTCAGAAGGGGTGGAGCCATCAAAGAAATGGTGAGACTCAAAGAAGGTGACATCCATGGTAGTATAATACTTCTTTGTAGAAGGATGATACAATTAATATCCCTTCTGAGTTCGAGAATAACCAACAAAAACACATTTAAAGACTTGAGGAGAGAGTTTATCAAGAGAAGGAGAGAGATCCTGAACAAAAGCAACACAACCAAACACCTTAGGAGAGATAGAAAACAATTCCTTATTTGGATAAAGCCGATGAAGGGAAATTGCTCCCCTCAGAGGAGTGGAAGGCATCCGGTTAATGAGATAGGTGGCAGTGAGGATGACATCAGACCAAAGATATTTAGGATCAGTGGTAGTATACATGAGTGTTCGAGCTACATCCAAAATGTGACAATGCTTGCGTTCTACAATTCCATTTTGTTGAGATATATAGGGGCATGTAGTTTGATGTTGAATACCAGAAGATGAATAAATAGATTGAAAGGAGTTTTGCATAAATTCAAGAGCATTATCAGTGCGCATAATTTTGGGGCAAACATCAAACTGGTTTTGAATTTCATTTAGAAATTGCTGAAAAACATTTACAACACCTTGACGATCTTTTAACAAGCATACCCAAGACACACAAGAATAATTATCAACAAAAACAATGTAGTACTTGTGTCCTTGGACAGAAGGAACACGACTAGGACCCTAAATATCACAATGTACTAAATCAAACTTGTTTAAAGACGACGACAGACTAAGACGTGAGAAGGTAGCACGTGTATGCTTACCAAACTGATAGGACTCACAATCAAAAGAGGTAATGGATATTCAAGGGAGAGCTTGTCGAAGCTTCTCTAGAGATGGGTGCCCAAGGTGATAGTGCCAATTGTAGGAGGAATCTGTACTGGACATGCACGCAATTAATCCACAAGGAATACAATCACGGACCAACATATATGCTTCATTTGACTGCTTATGCCCTAAACCAATCCTCCGACCCGTCTGTAAGTCTTGAAAAGTACAATGAAAAAGATAAAAAGTGAATTTGCATGATAATTGAATGGTAATGACACTAATGGATAATAAATTAAATGAAAAATTAGGAACATAAAGGACATTGCTCAGTCTAATCTGAGTGGAGGCTTGAATATCTCCATGTGTAGATACAGAGCATGAACGACCATCAGCTATGGTAACAAAAGATTTGTTTGATATTGATATTAGGTGTTCGAAAAGGGTAGAAGTACCTGATAGGTGTGATGAGACACCCGAGTCTATAATCCAAGAAGTATCAGATGAAACAGATTGAGCAGGAGAAGTACCTAATGGATGATGAAAGATAGTAGCTTGTGCACTCATGGCCTGTGAAGACATGGTTCCCTGAGACTGAACAAGACGATTATAGGTAGCTTGAGAAATAGTAATGGTGGACTCAGATGTCTTATTTCCTGTGTTCCGTCCAGAAGAAGATGCAATATGAGCCTGTGCGGGCTTGAGATGTGGGAATTTATCTCAACACATATTAGAACGATGTCCTTGCCTTCCACACCATTGACATTTCGTTCTTCACGCCTCTTAGTACCACGATTCCCCTCTTTGACATTAGGAGTTACAAGTGTAGTCTAATTTGTAACAGGAGAGACTATGGACGAAGAAGTAGAGATCCGTAAGGCCTTGGCAAAAGTCTCATATAGATCAGACATAGTATCTGCGCCCAGAATAGGACCATGTAGCTGAGATGACACTTCTAGGTTCAAATTGGCTAAATAAAAGGTGACGACAAGCTCTTCTCTATATCGAAGGAATGTAGAGATATCTGTGGTAAGTGGCTGATACACATTCAACTCATTGATCAGACCCCTGAAGATGTTATAATGTTCTTGGCAAGACTTCGCCCCTTGTCTAAGATGAAACAAGTCATCATATAGCTTGAAGATTTTTGAGACATTCTTCTCATGTCCATACATGCATTTTAATGTAATCTATATCTCACATGATGGTCTAAGCATGGAAACTCCACGAGCAACAGAAGGTTCCATACTTGATAACATCCAAGAAATGATTGCAGCGTCATCTGCATACCAATCTTGGTAACCAGTATCTTTTGCATCCAGAGGTGGTGAATGTAGATGATGCTCCTGTCGATAGCTTATGACAATAATTTCAAAACTTTGTGCCCATAGCATATAATTGGAGCCATTTAAGCGTTCAGGCATACCCATAAATTGTCTGACAAAAAGTGGAGTCGAAGAACTACCTGAAGCAGCCATAGAGATCAACATTGATCTCAACAATCTGAAACACTAAAGGCAGACAAAGACTTGTACAAGACTATCCAAGACAGAATTTTTTTTTTGAAAGACAATCTAAGAATTGCAGTAAACCGAAACCAAAGAAGATTTCTGTCAATTACAAATATAAAAACATAAGACGATCGACTTTTCACTATAATGATTAACGACAAAGTGCACTATTTTCTGTTTAATAGATCAGGAGATTCAACAACACGAATTTGATGCCAAGTACCTTTAATACACAGACAAGAGTTTCTAATGCATACGTCCTGGTTAGGCGCGGACGTCAGGACCTCCGAGGGACTGTGAGATCAGTTCCTCCTTACAGGCTCCCCCGTGACCGGAGAAGGAAGTTACCCCCGTGACTGGAGCAATTGCGGTTACGGTTGACTTCTTTGAAAGCAGAGTTTGTGACTGAGCCTTGTGCATCTCGTCGTCGAAGCTAGATGACAGCCGCCCCTACTAGAACGGGCAGACTGGTAATGCGCCAAACAAGCCCGCTCAAGAAGTGAAACCCAACCATTCACACCAACTTAATACCACCACACGGTTGACAAGCTTGCGCTACCAAGTTCGGCTTCCATCCGCGTACCGTCATCTCAACATTCGGCGGAGATTAGGGCTCGATGAAGATGACCTTACTTGAACAGAATCTCTTGGTATGATGGGAGGGAGTCTTCGACCACGCGGGGGGATGACCGAGGTCTTCAGAGGGGACGATCGTGTGGTACGACCGATGTCTTCAGTTTCTGGTTGCTCTGATACCAAGTGAAGAAGTTGGAAGAGGAATCGAGAGAGTGGAGAAATTGAATAGATGTATTATTAGGTTAGGAGGTAGATATATGTACAACAGTAAATAGATCTTTAAAGATCCATATACACAAAAATCCATATAACATAATATAACATAACTTCTAACATTATGCATCACCTTACATCGTACTTAGAGTTTTTCTAGTTTACTTCTTTAATAGACTAAATGGTGACTCTTTTTTTTGAGATGTGAGAATTCTCAAGCATCGAGTTTGGATGTCGGTCGGTTCTTGTTTTGTTGGTGGCAACATCACAATTTCCTCTCATTTCTCCCTTACACCATCATAAGAAATGAGAGGAATTTTCCCCCATGTCTTCTCCTTCCATCTCCTCCCATTTCCCACCATGGAATGAGTGCGTAAATCCCCTCCTAATTACTTTTCCTAAAAGGAGGGATTTGGCTCTATAAGAGTGATTTCTAGCTTGCAATCATGATAATTAGTTTCTTTGAGTAGGTCCATTGCATACATATGTTGTGACAAAATTATTTTTTATTTAGAGTATGTAAATTCAATTATGAAGAAATAGTCTAATATACTCATATCTTTTGTAGTAAAGAACTTATAGAAATAGACTTTGGTCTTTGCAATTTCGATTGCATCATTGCCTATTATAAGAATATCATTAACATAACTGTCTTTTGTAACATAATAGATCCTAACTATCTATTTTATAAAGACAAAATGATCAACTACACAATATTGAAAACCTCCATTTAACATAACATGGCTGAATTTGTCAAACCATGCTTGAAAACTTTGTTTAAGGTCATAAAAAGTCATTTTCAATTTGCACACTATATTCTCTCCTTGAGTAACATATCTAGGATGTTATTTCATATAAACCTCTTCCTTTAGAACACCATAAATAAAAACATTTTTGACGTCAAGTTGACATAGTTACCATTCATAATTATCTACAATAGACAACAAGTTATGAAAGTTAAGTCTAGCTAAAAGTGAAAAAGTCTGTATATAATGGACATTTGTGTTACTAATATGCTTGTAATGGATGGGTTGAATCATTTTCTCTATTACTAGTCTCTTAGGTTGAATCATTCTCTCTATAAGTAGACTTGCTACTAAGAAGAACAAGAATAGCAAGAGGAACAATATTAGGATCTTTAGACATTTCAAAGAAGTAGGATTGAAATTCAAAGAAGGTGACATTAATAGATATATAATATGTTTTTGTAGGAGGATTGGAAATACCAATATCTTTTTTGAGTCCTAGAATACCTAATAAAGAATACATGAGAGACCAAGTAGAAAACTTATTTAAACTTAGAAGGATGAAAACATTGATATCTTTTTTAAGTCCTAAAATATCTAATAAAGACATACTTGAGAGATCAAGTAGAAATCTTATTTAGACTAAAGAAAAAGTCTTGAACAAATACAATACACCCAAAGGTAGAGTAAAAAGTTCTATATCGAGGAAAGATGGCGAAGTGAAGTCTTACTTTCGAAGGATGTAAAAGGCATATAGTTTACAAGATACAAAGTAGTTAGAGTAATGTCATACCATAGATATTTTGGAATCTTTATTTGAAGAAGGGTTTGGGTAATATTTAAAATGTGACAATATTTATGTTCTGAAATTCATTTTATTTGAAAATATAGAGGCATGTGGTTTGATAAACAACACCAAGAGAAACACAAAATGGCTAAAAAACATTACTAACAAATTCTAAAGCATTATTAGTATACAATGCTTTTGGAGTAATAGAATATTGAGGTTTTATTTTAACAAAAAAAAATTTGAATAATAGTTAAGATATACTTTGATGATCTTTTAGTAAATAAACTTGAGATACTATAAAGTAATCATCTACAACCACAATGTAATATTGATACTTAGAGATAGATGATGTTAAACATCATAATAAACTAACTCAAAAACACTACCACTTAATGTTAACTGAAGATGACGAAAGTTGATATGACTATGCTTACTTAATCGACACAACTCATACTTAAATGGAGAAATAGAAATCCATGACAATCCTAGTTTGAGTTTTTGAAATCAAGGAGATGATCAAGCTAAAGATGCCACAAGATAAATGGCTTTATAGTAGATATTAATGCAACTAATCTACGTGAAAGAGTATTATGAACCAAGATGTACATGCTATCACCTTGTATATGGCCCAAACTAACTCTCTTTCTCATTTATGGATTTTGAAAAGTACAATGTATGAGAAAAATATCACTCGACATAAAAATTGTATAATAATAGTACTAATAGATAGAATGTTCATAGAAAATTTAAGAATATAAAAGGTTTGGTCAAGTTAAATTTTAGACGTGACATTGTTAGTGCTATGACTAGAAATTGACATGATCACCCATTAGTTACAATGACACTCTTAAAGTTTGGTAATTTGTGTAAGCATGTAAAAAGATTAACACTACTTGTTATATGGTGTAAGACTCTTAAATTAATAATCCAAAGACTTCGATCCATATCTATACTTGAAGTGGATGCTAATGTGGTAGTAATAGAGGAGTTAGTAGTCTATAACTACATGAAACGTTTGTAGTCTGCTTATGAAATTATTACCTTGATAAAATTGGTAGATTTTATTGGCCTTGTTGTGGTATTCATTGATTTTGTGGCCTATACTTTTCGCATCATCTCTTTAGACGATAATTAGTTTGACTATAGTGAGGATAGGATATGTGTCACTTTTCATCAAGTTTTCCTCCCTTGTTATTTTTGCTAGTTTTGGGGCCACCACTTCTTGGTGGAGGTTTAATAGTTATAGTTGCAACTTCCTCATTTTGAGAATGGTTTGTTGAGGTCTTATGAACATAAGTAAAAGTAGTGGAAAGATTAGTTAAGTGATCTCTCCACCAAGGATCTATCCATGAGCTTGAGACATTAAATTAGATGGTAAATCAGCTAAAAATGTTGTAACACATAGATCATTCTTGTACTATTTAAGTATAGTAGTGTTAATTGTAAACAATTAATAGTTATCTAATTCGTCAAACAGTGATCTCATTGTACCATGATATGCATGTAGTGATTGTCTAGTCATATTAGAGAAATGTTCATAGATTTTATAAACATGAACAAATTTTTCTTATGCCCATACATTTCTCTCAAAGTATTTCAGATAACCTTAGCTAGACGAAGCATTATGACTCTACCTAACATTTTGAAGTTCAATATTATTCTCTAACTACGTGACAACTGCACAATCATCTGCAAATCAATTGTTATGTATGTCATTTTTGAGATTAGGAGGGGGCTTTGTCAGATGATGTCTCTTTTGTTGGGTAGCTACAAAGGTTTGAAAACTTTTCATCTATATGGGGTTGTTTGTGCATCAGAAGTGGTGAGAAATTAAATGATGAAAAAGTTTGAAGATGATGAAAAATGAAAATGACTGTAAATGACATTTGTGAAAATGATTAGAAAGAAATGTTGAGAAATTGAATTTGGGGTGTTTGTGTAGTTGTGAGAATTGATAGGAAATGAAATGTAGTACTTTTATCTAAATCTTAATTAATATGATTAACATTAAATTACATAGAAAATTTAAAAAATAATTGGCATTCTTAGTAGATTATTTTCAGTTAAATTTTCCTAAATATATTGTAGAAAAAATAAAATGTCATGTTTTAAAGACAATAATCAGTAAAATATTATTTTTAAAGCTTAAAACAAAAAATCCAAATAAAATGATAGAACCCTTAAAATCTCCTCTTTCCTTTTTCCTGATTACTCCTCATTGCAAATGGTTGGGTACCACTTCTAAGATTGCATAGGTAAAGCTCCTTGTGTATGATCAATCACTCATTGGAAACTTGTTGTCACTCCTCCTCGATTGCACCCCTGGATAGAGGAAAAAACAGAGGTGGGTGTTAGTTTTGCCCAATTGAATAGTCTTTGTACCCACTAGGTGGATCCACCTAAAGACCTGCCCTTGCTACCACAGAGCTTGATGTGTGGTTCAACCCTCTTCTTGTTGTGCACATTACATGAAGGAGCATAAAGTCAATGGCTAAAACCTCCCTACGCGGATGACCTTTTCAACCAAATGGAAGTTCATTGTACAACATGCCTTCACCTACTTAGACAGGGAGAATGAAGGTTAGTGCCAACCCTTATGTGGTTGCTTCACCAATCAATAAACTCACCTCCTTGCACACATACACATGCAAGTTGTAATGAGGAGGTTACAATCATAAGTGAGGATGGTTGGGATGGACCGTTGTGTGATTAGATGAGTGGGACAATCGACTTGATTTTTGCTCATTTTGGAGAGATAAGGTCGAGAAAAGATGAGTTATAATAGTTTATATATATTAGAAATGATGAGAAACGATTTCCCATCATCTTTGATGGAACAAACACAAGAAATGGTGAGAATTAATTTTCTTTCCATCTATTTCTGTCCATTTCTGTAGGCATAAATATCTACTATGAGGTGTTCTTTTCATTCAATTTTTTTAATATACAAGTAAGTTGATGAATAGTAGTCTTTCTAAGTCATGTGGAGACCTCAGTATCCTTATTACAAATAGTTCTCAACTCAAAGAATGAGATAGGAGCTTTGTGAGGTACCGTCCTCACACATTACAACATACTGTCTAATAGCCCTAATGTGAACTATGATAGGGGGCAACCTTGTCATGAGTCACAGGAAGGATTGAAGGCATGTGCATGTGTGCTACACTAGAGACACATGTAGAAGAGGAGAGAAACTATGTGCATAGGGAGGGTTGTGCAACTTACGGAAGAGGAGAGAATGTAGATGCCTTGCGACTGTGACTTGTAGTACTGGTGAGAATAGACCTAAGTGAGTGTCAAGCACTGATTGCGATGGATGTGGTGCTTGGTGGATGTAACGATGCATGTGGTGGGAGACTAGGATTGTTGAGATTATGGTGACTCTGGTTCCATGTGATCAGGGTAGAAAACTTGATTAATTACATTAATAGAAGGGATTACATATATAAAAGGTTTAGGTTAAATGGATCCTTAAATGGATATCCGATTAACACTTTCTCCATACAATATAATGGTGCAAGTGATGCCTAGAATGTATTTGCGTTTATATTCATCTGTACCATTTTGTTGAGATGTGTAATGTAAGTGATTTGATGAATAATCCTTAATGAAGCATAATAGGATTAACTCCCAGTTTGATCAAATTTGAGAGCATTATCAACATGTGAAGCTTTAGAAATAATAGAAAATTAATTCATTTTTTCAGTAAATAAATTTTTGATTACATCTAGAACATGAACATAATTTGATTTGCTTAGTAGATCTGAAGGAAAACACCATCAACTTTGCATAGGCAACCAGCTGGATGACAAAAATGATGACAAGAAATTGGCAGCCTAGATCATGGACAAAAATAGTGAGCGTAGCTAGCAACATTGCTTGCATGGCCTGGGTTGGCTGATAACCTTGGAGGGGAGAGATGAGGGTGATGCGAGGTTGAGATGATTACTTAAAGGAGGCTGACGACAGTCTGGCTTGACTACTAGTGTGGGAGGCTGGTGGCTAACCAGTGCTAGATTCTGGCAGCAGTAGGTCCTCTTCATTCTTTTTTGTTTTGTTGGGGTTAAACTTGGTGTTTTGGTTACTGTTACCATGTGAGGTGGAGGAAAAATGAAGATTGTTTATATATGTAAATAAGGATACCCTTTTGGTGGTTTTTATAGTTGGATTGTTTGATTTGTTGTCTTTCATTTCACAGTAAGTGTGAAAATCATTCAAGATGATATATATTTAATTTTGTTACATATTTGAAGAACCACCAATGAGGATGATTCCGAGAGAATTTTCCCTAAAGGTTTGCTATTGAGTCAGAAGAGTCTACACTATACCAATCCAGTTCAATCCTTAATATTTAACTAATGTGAGAATATTGCTCCCTCCTCCAATAGGGCATCTAGTCTTGTAACAAACCACCATGCTTCCTACCTAAAACTCTCATCATTGGGTGGCTATGGCATTTCCCTCTAGAGTTTATATGAGTAAGACATTGGTAACCTAATCTGAGTGTTTAGGCATCACATTATGTATCACAAATTGCCTTTTTTTGAGACATGTTTTGGACTTGACTATCTTTGATACCATTCATGCTAATCATATAAGAACCTGTCCCAGTAGTTAGCTATTGAGGGAGAAGGCCTTACATTGTATCAGACCCTCGGAGCACTTGATTTAATAAATTGGGACTATGCACCCCCATATGATCTCTTGCCTGGTAGCAGGTGAGAATCCTATTTGTCATAATCTTGGATGACAAAATCTCATTTATTTACTCAAATATTTATTAGCCTTGATCTTTGGGAAGTATTCAATTTTACAAATTTTATTTATGGATTTTAGTTTCCATTGAACATTTTATATGGTGGTTAAAAGCTAGATATGTTGATGCTAATACAAAAGTTGGTCACTCAGGTTGTCTTTTGAAATTTAGTTCTCTGACATCCCTTTTCTATCCAAATAATGGAAGTTCCTACTGAACAGTGTAGCAAGGAATACGTGGCTGATATGTTTGTATATTATTCTGTAATGTTTATTATCTGCATGTGATCATAATTTGGGATAACCAGATGTGGAATTATGTCCTTTGCTCTGAGGCCTGATGTATATGATGGTGTTGGAGGAAGTTATTATATTTGGTATCTTCACTTTAGAGTATTATTTTTTTGAATGCTACTCCTAAAAGAATACCTGACATACATGGCTATGCATAGCATTTCTTTTAGGAAAGCCATATAGTGTAATACAACAACAAAATAACAGCAGCTTGTGTCATAATTTCCCCATGTGGGGTCGGCCACCCATATGATGTAAAATGAAAATTTGTTTGCTTCCCAAAGTAGGACTATATATTTTAATATCATTCTCTACTTATTAAACATCTACCTCCTAATTCATGAATGCACTAATTAGTTTTTTTGTGCTGTATAAATGACTACAGAAGCTCAGCTTGGTCAATGGTGTCCTGTTTACAGGTGGATGGGCAAAAAAGGGACTATATTATGAAACAGCAAGGAAAATATTCCTGGTATTTTTTAATATAATTGTTTGTTTCATCAATTTATGTAATGCCCATTGGTTAGTTATGTTGACCCTTTTCTATGAATATCTTATTATATTTCACCATATTTTGGGAATATTTTTTCACATAGATCATTCCTTATAGGGCACACTTCCTGTGATTATAGGAAACATAAGTACTACACTCATAAATTACAAGGGCATTCAGCTTCTTTGTTCTTCCCCATGATTGTTACATCATCTGAATTCATTGGCATATCTTTGCAGAAAGTATTGGATATGAATAATGCTGGAAATCATTTTCCACTATTTGCGATTTGTTTGGGTTTTGAGCTTCTAAGCATGTTTGTAAGCAAGGTAAATCTCTTTCTTGTATTTTATGCCTTCTTTACTCATAATGCATTTCAACTTTGTTTTGCTTATTTTTTATCAATTGAGGTGCTTTTAGTAGTAGTAATACTTCTATTTCTTACGTGATTACTTGGTATGCTTTTTGTAACTCACAAAAGCATAGTTCACTTTTCTACAAATTAGATGCATATTCTCTGAAAGGGTGTATTACTTTAAAAACTATGGATGGATCTTATTATAATAAATAGGATACATCCAGGAAAAATGTTTTATCAAAGGGGTAAATCAAAAAAGAAAAGCTACAGTAGTGGGGGATTACGCTTGCTTCAGAATTACAATTTGAGAATATGTATACTATACTCCTATAGAAATGTTATTATTAGCTAAGATTTCAGAAGAGTGGGAGTGACTCCTTGTCTGTGTTACAGCCCCCTTTGCCACAAGAATGGAACTAATTTTTAGTCTTCTATGGAAAACGTCTTTTGTGCTTTTTGATTCCTAGGACTTATTATTGGTGATTTTAATTTAATGCTTTGCTAAAACCAAAAGATTACTCAAGGTCTAGACCAAATAATCGGCATTGCAATTGTTTTGAAATTCTATTTCTAACCAAGGAATTCTTGGCATTCCTTGTAGCAGACCTGCGCTTATACATAGGTGAACAACAAAAGTGATGCCTCCACTATTGAGAGGTGATAGGGGCCTTTGTAGCATAAGTTGGAGGACTCACCATCTGAAAATAGGGTTTTCTCACCTTCCTACGATATAAAGTAATCATTAGTCTCATCTGGTTATTATTTGAGCCCTTGAGGAAACACAGGATATCCTTTGGGCATGAACAATGCTCAGCTCTGCCAATTTTGCGAAAAGGAGACACTGCTTGAGCTTCCCCTCTCCACTACGCAACAAAGGCAATCTCATGACGAGCTTCAGCCACTGCTGGAGAAGAAACAGGGGACAAACTTCAATAGTCTATTCCCATTCATTTACTTTTATAGCATAAAGTTTTATTTCTTAACTGGGGTGAATATTACATTATTCACCTTGGCATTTTTTGAAATAAATTTTTAATCCACCACTGTAGTTCAAATATTTATTGATTCTCAGTAAGTTTTTTCAAAATCACAATTTGGTCTTTGGTTTCCAGCTTAACATAAGCTTTAGTAGTTCACTCTTCTATGTTATATTTGATGTTTGAAGGTCTTGATAATTTTATTTCTTATTTTTCCCTAATAATGTGTACAAGTAGCAAACTAGTTTCATGCAATTGCGTTAAGTAGAAATTTCTGTATGATTTTTCAAAGTTGCTGATAACATTATTAAATTTGTGTTTGTTATCTGTTTGCATCACCTGATTGATTAGTTTTGTTATTTGGATCCAACCATTGGATCTGAATGAGTTTTTAGTATGCTGGAACTTTATGAACTTTTCAATATATATTTGAGATCTAAAATCCATCTAGTGGATGAAAATATTTAAACCCATTATTGTTACCTTACATTGCTCTCTGTTTGAAATGCATATATTCTGAAAATCAAATTTCATTTGTAATGCATTTACTTTGATTTTTGTCTTGCATTTTTCCATCATAGAGCATTCACTAAGCTTTCTAATGTATGTTAAATCACACTTTTTCAATCCATATGTTGGGAGTTGTGATTTTCCAAAGTGAACCATGGTTTTCTATTTTTCATCTATTATGGCTAATGCTGCTTTGTTTTCAATTGTGTTTTTAACATTTGTGGGCTTTCGAACATGTAGTCTACAAATTTTTTGCATGCAACTAGTTTGTTAAGCTTTCACTCAGTCAATTAAGTGATGTCATTCCATTAGGTAGTTAGAGAGAATTGAATTTTCAAACTTAACCTTAATTACAAATAAGTTTTCTGTCCTAGAGAGCACATATTGAATTTGTAGTGGCTGTTGCAACATAGTTTGACCTAAACAAATTTGTTTCATATTTTTCCCTGAGACTAAATTTATGCATGTTTCATATGCCTTTTAAATCATGTTATTTTTGTTCGGTATATATTTCTCTATAATTTTTCAAAGTTTACATTGGTTAGCAGACATTGTTGTAGATCTGTTTTGTATCTTTGGCTTCTTCACATTATTAGCATCCGTCAATTGCTCAGATGTTTTTGTTATACATTTTTCTTGCATTGTAGAGTCGTAGTGCTTTAATTTAGAAGTGATTTCATAATTTTCTGGTTAGTACATATTTTACTTTGATTTTTCAAAGTTAATTTATTTTTGCAGGGCATTTTAGAACTCAAGAGTAATATCTCGTGATTATAAAATTGCTTGCAATACATGATTGCTTGCTTAGTCAATTGCTATGTTATGTTTGTTTCATGCTTTCTTTGTAAACTATGATCTAGTGGCTGCAAAATTACTCTTATTTCATGTTATTTTATTATGCATGAATTAGTTATGATTTTTCTAAGTTTCTTACATAATCCATGTCCATGCATAACCTTAGGATTGCATCCATCTACCTTAATCTAAATTAAGGGGCAAATTAGATACGGTGAGTTCATGCATCATTCTTAACTTATATCTTGTTGTCTTGATTTAAATCAAAGGCAAGTATAGGAATGGTAAAACATGCATCATATGGTTTGCATCCTTGGCTTAAGCCAAGAGAATATTGTAACTAATTAATCTATACATCAATTAACCATCATGCTCCTTATTGGTGTCTTATACTTTAAATTACACTAAATTCACGTATTTACATGTCAGGTATCATATTATGCATTTTTGCCATAATTGGGTTACATGAGTTTTACCTTTAACTATGTTAGTAAGTCTAGACCCATTTAAGGCTCATTCCTATTTTGTTACATAATGAAAGATGTTACACAACTTTTCCATAGACTCTTAGGTCTTATTTCTTCTTGAGCCTAAAAGCCTATTTCATGTTGAGCCCAAAGGCTCAACCACTCATTTATTTTTATTTTGACACTTAGATGCGCACATGCATCACTTAGCACTTATTAGTTTATGTAAGAGGCTAACTTTGATTAGACATGTGGGGTGTCTATCATCTTCCCCATATGTGTCCAGAAAACTTATTTGGACTCTTGGTTAGGTCAATCAACTTTGCCCTTAGGATACAGAAGTTATTTTTATATGCATTTCTTAAGTTTTCTTAGTTTTTCCTTGATAAACTAGGTGATGACTCCAAGATTTTCTTTGTTCACCTTTTCTAACAAATTAGATATAGAAAAGGGTGTGATGTTGTGCGTCAAGTTTGCCTACTTTATTGGCGAAAGCATTACAAAATATGTCCTCTACAGTCATCGAGCTCTTTCATTGAACTAAAGACAGTCAAAATTCCATTGACATTACAATAGAAATTGTTGACATTGATTGCCTTATATTTGTACAATAAGGTATGTAAAGAATAGTAGACATGGTATTGTGTTAATGAGTAGCGATGATAAATGGTGCACTAAGTCATTGTAAATCTCCTATTCTATTTTCTTAGTCCTATGGTATTCTCTAATTAGAATTGCCAAAAAATGGAAACACCATAAGATGAAGAAGAAAGTTTCCAAAAAATGATGCAGCTAGCTTGGGTCTTGGTACTCTCTAATTTATAATTAGGATGTTTCCATTCCAATGCACCAACAAAGAAAAAGAATAATTGAAGAGACAATATATTGCACTAATAGTTGATGAGAAAGATTTAGAAAATCAGAAAATAGAAGCCAATGCTAAAAAAGACCAATCGAAAAATTATTCATTATATAATAGTAATAGAATTAGGATTGCATAACTTATAACAGTGAAGTTGACACCATCAGGTCACCTTTGGTATGCTTGCCATCTGTATATTGTTTGATGGTCCTTTTTATAATATAATATAGCTTTTTGATTTGTTCTATTTTGGTTGATACACTCTTTATATCTACTTTTTCACAACCATAGGACTGACACATTCTTGAGAAATTTAGTGCTTCTTCTCAAGCGTCCACTCTTAACTTCACAAACACCGAGATGCAGGGAACATTTTTTCAGAGGTATATGCTTGTTAACTTAAGTATCCTGTCAAGATATAATGATTCTTCAGATTCTAATAGAAAAACAGATATTTGGCTTTTATTTATTGTACTGTAATGATATCATCAAACTGTTCTTGGCATAACTAGAGACCTTATCCAACATGAGCAAATGCTGAATTCCAATTCCACCAAGAACACTATGTTAGCTATGGTACCATAATGATTTTTTACCAGTCTGAATGGCCAAAATGTGCACAAAATATAAAAAAAATTGGAGTGAAAATCCCATTTTGTTTTTGTTAATGAAAATTGTTGATGCTACTGGATTTTGAACCAGGCTGCTTTCTTCTTTTGAGTGCTTATGTATCTAGGAAAGACAACTTGTGCAGTCCATTGGTGGTAACAATCACCATTTATGCAAGTTATGAAAACTATAATGACAATTGACATTTATGTAAATATGAAAAATTGAAGCAAAGAGTGAATGCTATTGGATTAATGATGATACTTTCCTTAGGGCCCTATAAGTATAAACCATGAATTTATATAATGAATCATGTTTTATTTCCTACTTATATTCCAAAATGACACCCACCATGCTGTAAAATTCTATTACATATTTTTAATAACCAGAAAAAGAAAAAAACAATAAAACATTGTAAATGTGTTACCTTGTGATGCACACTACAGAAAACTCTGGAAATTCATTTAGGAGGTGTTTGTGCATGTCGGAAAGTTCAGAAATGAAGGAAGTGGAAAGTTCAGATTCCTGTGAATTAGAAAGTCCAGATTATTGAGAAATGAAGGGTTGTTTGTGCACGTCTTAGAAACTTAGGAAAGTTAAGATTCCCATAGTGGGGTTTGTGCTAGATGAAATGTTCAGAATTGAAATATATTTTTTTAATCAAAGAATTCTAATAATTAATTTTAATTTACTCTATTTCTTCACATCATAATACTTACATTTTTAAAAAAAAAAATCAAAAATAAAAATATTTATTTATTAATAATATCATAAACAAATTGATCAAAAGTTGTATTGTGTATTACCTATTTGAACATAGCATATCAAAATCAATTACCTTTCGAAATTGTTAACTAACGTAAATATATTATTCGGTCAGGCTAGGCTGGTCCGTGGGTTGATTCGGACTAGGCCTAGGCTGGTCCGTGGGTTGATTCGGGTTAGGCCTAGTTGAAATCTAACGGAAAATAAAAAATAGAAAATAGAATATGATACCTCTCTTATATACATTAATAAATGTAAACATAAAAGTTAATGTATACAAAATTAATAAATGTTAAAGTAAAAGTTGTTAAAAAATTAATAAATGTAATACAAACTTGTTTAAACATAGAACTTGATGTAACAATTGAAAATTAATAAATGTATTTATAAATAAAATAATGTGTTTGAATGATGAATTGATTATCGTAAACGTTGTAAATTTATTTATTTTTATTTAAATTTAAAATAAAAAAAATAAATATAAAAAATCAAATGATGAAAATTAATAAGTTTATTTATAAATAAAATAATGTGTTTGAATGATGAATTGATTATCTAAAATGTTGTAAATTTTTTTATTTTTATTTTAATTTAAAATCAAAAAAATAAATATAAAAAATAAATAAATATATTTATAAATAAAATAATGTGTTTGAATGATGAATTGACTATCGAAAATGTTGTAAATTTTTTTATTTTTATTTTAATTTAAAATTAAAAAAATAAATATAAAAAATTAACAATTGAAAATTAATAAATGTATTTATAAATAAAATAATGTGTTTGAATGATGAATTGACTATCGAAAATGTTGTAAATTTTTTTCTTTTTATTTTAATTTAAAATCAAAAAAATAAATATAAAAAATCAAAAACTTCAATTGGACCGAAGTTGAGATTCGGTCTGATCGAAAAAAATAAAAAACTGAAAAACTTATGTTCGACCGAAGACTGAGCTTCGATTTGATCGAAGAAAAATATATAAAAAAAAAAAGTTTAAGTTAGTAAGACTAAAAAAAAAAATAAAAGAAAAAAAAAATCAGTCAGACTGAAGCTCGATCAAATCGAAAAAAATTAAAAGACTTCAGTTGGACCAAAGGAAAAAATTCGATCTGACTAAAAAAAAATAAAAAACTTTGGTCGGACTGAAGGAAAAAATTCGGTCTGATCGAAAAAAAAGTAAAAAAACGAAAAAACTTTGGTAGGACCGAAGGAAGAAATTCGGTCTGATCGAAAAAAAAGTAAAAAATTATAAAACTTCGATCGGACCGAAGGAAAAAATTCGGTCTGATCGAAAAAAAAAGTAAAAAAACGAAAAAACTTCGGTTGGACCGAAAAAAAAGTAAAAAAATTATAAAACTTCGGTCGGACCGAAGGAAAAAATTCGGTCTAACCGAAAAAAAATAAAAAACTTAAAAACTTCGGTCAGACCAAAGTTCAGACTTCGATTTGACCGAAAGAAAAAACAAAAAACAGTTCAGTTAGTCGGAGTGTTGAACTGAAGAAAAATAAAAATGAAGAAAATTTTGTCGATCGCACCGAAGGTGGTCTAATGGTTTGATCGGAAAAAAATAAAAGAAAAAGAAAACTTATATTTTAAGAAAAAATATTAAGTCTTCTTATTTATATTTATTAATAATATCAATTTGAACAAATTGAACAAAAGTTGTATTGTGTATTACCTATTTGAACATAACATATCACAAACAATTACTTTTCAAAATTGTTAACTAACATCCAATATATAAATAAAATTCACAACATAAATATAAATTGTCAATATACAAATATTCAAATATTGTAATATAATAATTTGACAAAGTTACATATGAAATAATTTAAAAGTCACGTCCATCCCACATGGTAGTCTTCATGTTGTCACGCATTTCATCTGCTATTTGTTTTCTTCGTTCTTGTGTCATTTCTAATGTATTATCTATCTGTGAAAGCTCATCTTCAGTAATTCCAATTTCTTCATTTTCTAGATTAAATTCAGCTAACTCATCTTTTAGATCTTCTAATAAATCTGCTCTGTCAGCTTTACGTATAAAATTATGTAATAGGAAGCAAGTCATCACAATCTTCGTTTGTGTATCATAAGGATACAGCATATGTCCTCGTAAGATTGTAAAATGATGTTTAACAACTCCAAATGATCGCTCAATCACTGATCTTAATTGTGAATGTCTGTAATTGAAGTTTTCGACTGCATTTTCTGGAACTCTATTATTTTCATATTCAGATAGATGATATTTCACTCCTCGATATGGACAAATAAATTCAGGTCGATTAGGATAACCAACATCAACCAAGTAAAACTTTCATGTAAATAATTAAAAATTAGTGTAAATAAAAAATATATATTCAATAATGTCATTTTATACCTGGTGGAACCTTGAATGGATGATGTCTTGTGACGGTATCTTGAAGGATTCTTATGTCAGAAGCTGATCATTCCCAACCACTAAGAATATATGTAAATTCCATATCAAAATTACATGCGGCCATAACATTTTAACTTAACTCTCCTTTTCTATTTCTAAATCTTGCTGTTTGTCGTCCATAAATAGTTGCCTTAATATGTGTTCCATCAATAGCACCAATGCAATTCTGTTAACATATGAATAAGAAAATGAGAAAAAAATAATATACAAATCAATTTCATATGAAAATATATATTTACCTCAAAATAGGGATACACATTTGAATCATTTAGTATTCTACTTGGAGTTGATGTTGGAGGCATTGCAAGAAGTTATTTATGCAAGTTCAAAATTGCATTAAGTACTTCATTGAAGTACGTACTAATAGTCCATGCAGACCGAGAGAAGCGCTCCCTTGTTACTCCATATCGTTGGTTTTGACCAACAGTGACAAGAAAGATTGCAAACTTCTCTTCGACACTAACATTGCTTGTATTTCCCATGTCACATTCTCTTCGTAACAAATTACAAAAGTCAAGAAATACATGTTGACTCATTCTATATATTTTTCGACAATTATATGCTTGATGTGGTAATGATGGATCTAATAACCTTCTAATGTAGTCATGCACTTCTCCACTATAAATGCGATGTGTAATATTAGTCAATGTACTTGACATACATGCAACACCTGCAAGGAAGTTCCATAGTGAAAGAAGTAACGTTTGTCGTCTTTCCGCTTCTTCTTCTTCTTCCTCAAGCATATTCTTTAACAATTCCAAACCATCCATACCATTCATGATAATTATTACCTACAAGAAGTAATGAGATTAGTACATATTTTCCTAAAAATATATAAGAATCTTCAACAATAATAATAACATTTATTTTACATAACAAGATTTATATAAAATATCAAGCAATAAAACATTCACATATGAAAATCAATAGTCATCATTATTGTCTAAAATTCAACATTACACATTATTCGCCACAATAATAAAGTTCATCACATCCATCAACATTACTCAACAATAGAAAAATACATTTATAAGTTGTGATACTTAATCCATTCTACCCTCATATCTGTTGGGATGCTAAGAAATTGCTCTACTAGTTCTTTTCTTTCCAATAAAGTCATTGCTTTGAATTTCTCACTGTTGGTAAGACTTTTAATTTGCAATAATGCTTCTATAGCTTGTGCTGTAAGACTTCCTTGTTTCACTTTGAAATGTAGCATTTGCTCTTGTACTTTAACTTGTTGTTTCTGGATCTGAAGTTCATCTTTCTAGATCTGAAGTTGTTTTTTCTGTATGTTTGTTACATTATCATAATATTCTTGTCGAGCTTTAACTTTATCATCTTCTTTTTCACATAATGACATAATAGCAGATGTAGCTTCTTTAAATGAAGATGCCATTAGTTGTGCTGACTCTGCATATGGTCTTGGACGTTTTCCCTTTTTCACCTCATTGAACCTTCTTGATGAAGACATTGGAGATTGAAGTTGGGTACCATCTGTATCCATTGGACTATCACTTGGTGGTGTGAAGTATTGAAAATGATTTGGTGGTGTCATTTCATTTGGTTCATTCATAGGTATGTCTCCTTCATTCTGAGTAATTGTTTCAGGGTCTCTACTGACATTTCCTGTAGCCATATTACTTTCAAATAACAATTGCAGTTGATCATAAATAGGACATGGTTTACCTTTGAGGGGGGCACAATCTGGGTGTTTTTGCAAGATTAAAAATATGTTAGTATATACAGAACGTACAAATTATATTAACACATTCAAAAATATTACCTTAATAAATTCATTCCAAACTTCATCTGAAATATCAGTATGACCTTGTATGTAATTCCATCCCCAACCACTTTTAGACATAATTTTTGTGTAGTTACGATATATCTGTTGCCATGTTTTAATTCGAATGTCAACATTTTTCTTTGTGATACCTGCATTTATGTCATTATTGTACTTCTCTATTACCTTGTTCCATGTTTCAACTTTAACTTTTCCATCATGTGTTTTTACATTCCCTTCATTTAAAACATCTTCTAATATACCCAAAAATGTCGCATCTACTTTTGCATTCCAACTAGTATAAGATCTTTGTCTACTTGGTACTGTATTATTTGTAGTAGCCATATTTAATTTGCAAAACATATATATAAATGAAAAACACATCATTGAAATATGGATGACAATGACAACATCAATCATTAACATAAAAATTAAATAAGTTATTATTCATTCAATGATAATATGCATTAAAAATGGATAAGAATGAATAACTTAAATAAGTTACTAGTTATTCATAACACATATGAAATGACATACATAAGAATTTCATACTTTTTTTCGTTGGATTTGTAATCAAAATATAACTAAAGAAATAAGTTGGATATCATGAAAAGGGAAGCAAATGAAGTAAGAACATCAGCAAAAGATATTCAAGAATTAACACATAGCCTACACTAAGATTGCTTAAGTCCAGACATGCTTTGTTGCTAATGCAAGGCCAACATAGTCCCTCATTGTCTAAAGCAAAATCCAAATAATATAGGACCTCATTAATGCAAATTGAGTCATATTGATCACAACAGAAAATATTGAGTCATATTAACAAAATCCTAAATCTTCAACAACCTTAGTTCTTGCAAAAGATCTTGTTTCTTGTTTTTTCAATTTTCCTCTTCTCATTAATCTCCACTAACCATATAAACATGATATGAACTTCTAACTCTTATTAAGAAAATAAATATTTTACAAATGTTACCTTGTAAATAAGTTCAGACGACTGATATAAAATAAGTTCCACCGTAAACAACAGAAATTATTAGAGGTGATGAATGGATGAAATAAAAAGTTACTCAATTTAAACTTTGGTAGATAAGATAAGAGTGTTTGCTCGGAAAGCTCTACGTCTACCCTCCTTATTAGTTTCCACCGTACATCTCTGCCTATTTGTTCTTGTAATGACAAAAATGAAATTTTGAATGCAGTAAACTAGGAATAGTGGCTCGCCGACATGCACAGGTAATAATATTTGTTAGTATTCTTCTGGTTGCAAGAAATAAACTATGCAAAAGTTTCATGAAATTATTATCTTCGAGCGGTCGGTGAGCTTCGAGCAATCGACGAGCTTGGAGTGGTCGGCGAGCTTGGAGCGGTCGACGAGCTTGGAGCGGTCGGTGAGCTTTCGAGCGGTCGGCGAGCTTTCGAGCAGTCGACAAGCTTCGAGCTATCCGCGAGCTTCGAGCGGTCGACGAGCTTCAAGTGGTTGGTGAGCTTTGAGCAATCGGCGAGCTTTCGAGCGGTCGGCGAGCTTCAAGCGGTCCAGGAGCTTTCGAGTAGTTGACGAGCTTCAAGCGGTCCGCGAGCTTTCGAGCAGTTGACAAGCTTCGAGTGGTCCGCGAGCTTCGAGCAGTTGGCGAGCTTCAAGCGGTCGGTAAGCTTTGAGCAGTCGGCGAGCTTTCGAGCAGTCCGCGAGCTTTCGAGCAGTCGGCGAACTTCGAGCGGTCAACGGGAATCACGCACCTGGCGAGCTTCGAGCAGACGAATTTAGGGCATTCGGGTGGTCGGGGATTCCTTGATTTCAGAGGGGAGAGTCTCCAAAATCAGGGAAAATTTTTCCTTTTATATTTGGGAAAGTTAACAAACTTTCTCAAGTTTCCAAATCTGCACAAACTACTTACATACTTTCATTTCTTTCCTTTCTTAAAAATCCGAGTAGACACAAACCCCTCCTTAAAGTCACCTCTTTTGCTGAAAAGCTCACTAGAAGTGGCTAAACCTTAGATATAAAATGCTTGGGGGGGCTTATAGCATCTTAGTGCCTAGGCGACAACTAGGTGACTGGCTCAACAATTGTTTTGGGCCTTTTGGCGAGATACATTGAATAATGGTCTTGGTAAGCTACCATAGTGAACAATTTTGGTTACAAATTTGTGATTAATTAGACTTGGTTGTATCTTCCAGCAATGTACATGATCTACATAGAAAAAATCAATTCCCATCAATCATTGACATTTAAGTGTGGAATTCATGTTGATAATTCATGAAATTTAACTTCATTTTTGTGTCAAACTTCTATGGAAATGTTGGTAGAAGTTTGGTCAAATTATGGAAGTCTGCAAAAGACCTAAAATTATGAATTTCAGTATGAAATTTTAGGACAAGTTAAAATAATTAATGGTACACATAGAAATAATTGAATATAACTTTATTGTCATGTATGACATAAAAATATTCTAAAATTGTAGAAAATTCCTCAAAATACAATATTTATATGAAAAAGAGAATTGCATGTTTTTGTGGTAGATGAGATCTAAAGAGGCATAGACAAGGTAAATCTATGAGGAATAAATGTTTTCAAGGTAGAAATAATGAAATCATGGATAGATCTAATACATATTTTCAAGGTAGGAATAATCATGGATAGATATAATCTGTAAGGAATAAATGTTTTCAAGGTGGAAATAATTTCCCATGCTTACAAATGGGAGGTCTATTGAGAAAAATTTTAGATAAGAGTTGGTACTCTCAGGTGAAGCTATTGCAAACCCTAAGGCATCCTTCAGGTGGCTTCTGACTGGAGGGCCCCTAGGGCCACTATGGGAGTGTCTTCGGGGTCTGTCCCCCTCCCTCCCCCCCTTTTGCTTTCCCCTTCAGAGGAAGAGAACTGTCGAGTGGAGTTTCCCCCTCTTGGTGAAGACCAAGACCTGTCTCTCTTACAATTCTATCATACGAGGTAGGTGTGCACTCCTCCAGCTTAAAGTAACAGCCAGTGCATTGGTGGAGCTGCTCACCCCTCCTTTGCCATGGCCACCAAGGAAGACCATGCTCCACTTGAGTTTCCTGAGGTTTCTGTCCAACTGAGTCTAGTGGAGAATGATGATAGGGTGGTGTGCTTGAACAAGACTGAGGTTCAGCAGACAATTGAGCTTTTCAAGTAGACCTTAGTTGGGAAATTTGTGAGTGGATGTCCACCCATGATAGCCATCCTCAATCAATGAAAGCCTTGTGAGTGGATGTCCACCCATGATAGCCATCCTCAATCAAATGAAAGCCTTGCTGCAGACTCAAGATCATTTTTTTCTTGCAGTGATTGATGATAGGTATGTTTGTTCCGTTTCCTAAATAGAAATGACTTTATCAAAGCTTATTTGAGGGAGGTCTATGTCATCAACGAGGGAAATATGCTAGTTTCTTGCTGGTCTTTGGACTTCACTCTTGGTTTGGAGTCAGAATGGGTCCCAATTTAGATGGGGTTTTGAAAGTTGCGTGCCCACCTTCATGCTTTTGGTACCATCCAGTTGATTGTAGGGTGTTTAGGGTGGTTCCTTTGTGCAATGGACATCAACAAATTCACTTGACCCAATCTTGTGTGTGTCTATGTGGAAATGGATATTTCTAAGGGACTTCCTAAGAGGGTTAAGATTGCGTGTGATGATCAAGAATACTTTCAATCGGTGACCTCCTACTTGGAGAGTGGATGTTTTGCAAACACTGCTGGCTGAAGTGACACCTAACGGAGGTGTAGGCATATGATTGCTTCAAGGCTTGGAAACTCACAGAATCAGGAGACTAATCCTGATCCCAATTCCAACCACTCGATTCAGAATCCTTCTAGAGAGAAGGATCAAGGAATTGACTCTAAGCATGACTGAAAATTGGTGAAAAAAAGAAAGATGAGGAAGGTTGTTAAGGCCCATTGTCAGAATGAACAACCCCCTCAAGGAGTGTTGTCCACAAATCTTGCTCGTGCCCCTAAGGTTCAAAGGGTGTCTAGAAGGGGTGGCACTTATTCAACCTTGAAGGAACTTCTGAATCAGGTTGGTGATGATGAAGTGGAAGACCAAAATGTAGAATCCCTGATGAATGTCCAATCAAATGTAATTGGTCCTCTAGTCGAAAAAATAAGACTACAACCTTTTACTACTTTGGAAAAGATTGAGAACTTTGGGCAGGCTAAATTGAGTGAGACTAAGATGGCTCCTCGTTCTGACTTAGAAACTACAGCCAACTCAAGGAAAGGGGTCTTGACCAAGCATATGTAGGAAGGAATGTCTGAATTTATACAACTCAAAAGGTATGTGTAAATCAGATGGTGAAAAATACATGAGGTTGAATCGAAAGGCTTGAAAGGTCATTAAAATTTATAAGCACAAAGGATGTGTATGATTTGGGGATAGCTCTGACAAGCCTCCTCCCTATTCCTCAAGGGAGGGAGGGTCTGTTTCACAATATCAACAGTGAGAAGTCTCTCCTCTCCTCTCTCTCTTTTTATGAATCAACTTATCTGGAATTGTAGAGGTTTGGGCAATAAGGCCACCTGTAGCCTTATTCATCATTTAATTTACAAGGAAAAACTACATCTTGTAGTCTTATTGGAACCCTTCCAGCAGGCACACTCCACTCAACATTATGTTTATTTTTTGGTATGAATAGTGGGTGGGCTAATCAAAAGGCAGGTAAAATCTGGGTCTTTTGGTAGAATTCCATCTCCTGTTGTTGTATTTAGGAAAGTAACCAAGCCTCTACTTTTTGTGTTGAACTCGGAGACTTAAAATTTCTCTTTATGGCTGTGTATGTGGTGACTACCAAGGAAGGGAGATGTGTTTTATGGTAGGATTTGTCAGATATGTATTTGAATTTTTGAAGTTGGCCTTGGCTGTGGGGGGGTGACTTCAACTCCATTAGAAATATTGAGGAAAATTTGAATGAGGTTGGTTTTCATCAATTAGGTGTGGATGACTTCAATGATTTCATCCATACTAGTGCTTTGCTTGAACCAACTCATCAAAGATATCTTTTCTCATAGTATTACAACAAGGTTGGGAGACAATACACCTATAGGAGGTTGGACCATGTTTTAGTCAATTGTGAACTACTTGGCCAAAAATCCATGTGGGTGGAGTATCTACCAAGAATCCATTCAAATCATGCACTGATGCTTGTTAAGGAACATTTCACTAGACCTTGGGGCTCCTTGCCTTTCAAATTTGAGAATATGTGGATGTTGAATGAGGACTTTGGCCAAATTGCTGCCCAAGCTTGGGGATCTATTAAGTGTGCATGCCTGGTGGACAAAGTCAACAGTTGTGCCATTTAAAGAAGATCCTTAAAAAATGGAACAAGACTTTGTTTGGAGACATCAATGCTATTCATGTGGAGCTAGTGACTAAAATTTCTAATTTGGAAGCAAAAGTGCAACATCAGGGTTCTGATGAAGATGGCATTTGGTTATCCCATCTTCAGAGTGAGCTAATTGATGCAGAAACTTGAAGGAAAATCTTTCTTACTCAAAAAGCTAGGGTAAAATGGCTTCAAGTTGGGGACAAGAATTCTAAATACTTCCACACTGTTATTAACCACAAGAACTATGAGAATGCTTTCATTGGTTTGTGGGAAAATTCCCTATATAATAATTGCATGGACAATATCTGTTGGGGGGGATTAGAATTCTTTCAGAGGCTGTTGCCATTTGAAATTGTTGCTGATCCTTCTCTTCTGCAGGAAATTCCCAATCTTATTTTTGATCAGGATGATGCTATGCTTTGTAGGACTCCTGATATGGTAGAAATTAGGAACATCCTTAATTCCATTAATGGGACACATGCACCTGGCCTTGATGGCTTCTTGACCTCTTTTTTCAATGAAGATTGGAATATTGTAGGATTAGACATCATTGAGGCCATCCAATTTGTGTTAGAAGCCAACCCTCTCAACCTGGTCTGAAGAGCTGCTTTTCTGGCCCTTATTCTAAAGATGGACAGACCTTGGGATTTTCAGGATATTTGCCCCATCAGCTTATGTAACATTATTTACAAGATTTTTAGACTTTTAGGCTTGCGTCTCTCCTCAACAAACTTATCTCTATCCAACAGGATCCTTTTGTGAAAGGTAGGACCATTTTTGGAGTTGATCCAGAAAATTGATAAAGGTAGAAGAGGTGGTAATCTAATACTTAATATTGATATGAAGAAAGCTTATGACAGGATGAAATGGTCCTTTCTTCTCAGCATCTAGCGTAGATTTGGCTTCAATGATTGTTGGGTGAACCTCATTAGGAGCTGGATTAAATATAAATATAATAACTTTTCTATGCTAATTGATGGATCTCCCACCCCTTTCTTTACAGCCATTAGGGGACTTAGACAATCGGGTCTGATTTCACCTTGCCTTTTTATCATAACTGAAGAAGTTCTGAGTAGAGGACTTATTAAATTAGTGTTGGATGGTGCAACACTTCTTTACTATCATGGGAGGGAGGATTTTGTCATCTCACATATTTTATTCATAGATGATCTATTGATTTTCCTCAATGGTAGGAAGAGATCTATACAGAATACCTTGGGTTTTCTTGAGCGTTACCAAACAAGTTTTGGCTATAAGATCAATAAAACCAAGAACTGCTTCTATGTGGCTCTTAACTCTCCCTTCCATAGATGGCAGTTGATCTTTTCTATTATAGGATTCTAAGAAGGGAATCTACCGTTCAAGTACCTTTGATGAACTATCCATAAAGGAAGAACCATGTATATTTATTTTGAGAGGCTTATCCATAAGATTCACAACAAATTGAAAGAGTTCTTCTCTTAAGCCTGAGTGGCTACTTGATGCTCATTTGTCATGTTCTGATGAGTATCCTAGTACATGTGCTTAGCAATTTTGATATTCCCTTGGGTACCCTTTAGTGGATTGAGAGGGTTATGGCTGATTTTCTTTGGAAAGGCTACTCTGAAGACTGTCAGATGCATTGGGTTGGTTGGGATGTTATTTGTAAGTCCCTCGAAGAGAGTGGTTTGGGTATTGGAAGGTTGGATGAATTGATGATTGCTCTTTGAATGAAGCAAGTGTGGTTGTGGTTCAATGTGCACTCCTTGTGGGCCTGATTCATGAGAACTACTTATGGACTGCTTGATCTCCCTAGTCATGGTCATTGTCTCCCATTTTAGGTCAATGGGGTGTTTGTGTACTGGAAAATAGTGGAAAGAAAATGATGGAATATCATAGAAAATGATGGAAAGGAAAATGATAAAAAGTAATGTAAAATCAATAGAAAATCAAGGTGTCTGTACAAAATAGAAAATGATAGAATTTGAAATATATGTATTTGTACATAGAATTGAAAATGACGAAAAAGCATAAAATATAAAATATATATGTTTATTTATAAAATAAAAATATTAAAATTAATAAATTAAATATTTTTTGTATTTATCTACAAGATAGAGAATAACAAAATTTGTTATGTATAATATAAGATAAAGTCATTTGTGATAATCGTTACAACATAAAATACATTTTACACATCTTTATTATTCCATATATCTCTTATAATATCAATTCTCATTTATTAAAGACATAAATAATTTCTATATCAAAATTGCATATTGTTAATATATTCTATGATAATTCATATTTTCTTTTCCTTCATTTTTCATCAGTTTCAGAGATCAGAATGTTAGAAAATGAAAGAAAATGAGAGAAAATGGTGGAAAATGATGGAAAACCATTCGGTGTACAAACACCTAGAAGATGGCGGAAAATTTTTGTCTCCATATGTATCTTCGATCGATCTTACCACATGCGTACGTACGATCGATAATTCAAGTTTAATTTAATGATATGAATAATTGGAGACAATCCAGATCATTTGCTATATTAATTATGTATGACCTACAAAAGAAAAGAATATAACTTCTCATGATCAATATTTGAAGGATATAAGAAGACAAGAGTAGATCGAAAATTTTACGTCATTTTCCTTTTCGACGTTTTCCGTCATTTTTTTGGTACACAAACACCCCTCAAGGTGTTGCTAAAGACTTGGGAGACCATGCGATCTTCTCTCTTTTGGAAGGAAATATTAATTTTTGGATGTCTTTTTGGCTTTGTGGGAGTATCCTAGACAAGCATTGTACTCCTATTTTGGATACAAAAGCCTTAATAGTTAAGAAAGTGGCAGATGTCTCTTTTCGCTTGGAGAGATTGGGTCTTTCTTTTTCTTGGAAATGTGCAATGATGATGACTTTACAGTAAAATCTGCATGGGAGCTTGCCTGCAATAAAGTCCTGATTAAAACATGGAGGAAACACATTTGGCAAAAAGCTATTCCAACCAAGGTGTCTTTTTTCCTTTGGAGATTTTTTTGGAATGCCCTGCCCTTAGAACTTAATGTGAAGAGGTGTGGTATCACTCTAGCTTCGATATGCCTTTGTTGTGTAAATTTTAAAGAGGAGAAATCTGCTCAACACTTATTTTTCTATGGAGAGTGGGCTTCCCTTGGCCAACTTTGGCTGAAATCTGTCTTTGAAGAGGACTTCTCTAATACTACTTACTGGTGTGATTGGCTCATTAGCAGCCTTCAGGTCCACACATGCACACTGTTCCAGTTACTTAGAAAAATTTGTGGTGTGATCCTTCTTTGGGAATTTTGGAAAGATAGGTGTTCCATCAAGGTTGGTGCTGGTAGTGGGAGCTTCAAAGGTATCCTCTATCGATGTGCTAGTATGATAAGAGAGATACTTCAAAGTTTTAAGATCTCTCATGCCTCTTCCCTATTGGAATGGCAGATCCTTACCTGATTATCTGCCAAGCATTCTTTTTCGTGTTGTGGCCTCTTTGCTATGCAGTCTTGGTCTCCTCCTGGCAATGGGCTATTTAAACTCAATGTTGATGGGGCTTCTTCGTACTCCTCTGCTGGTTGTGAAGGCATTATTTGCAATGACCAGACTTGTTTTGTTGCTGCTTCAACTATTATCCTAATCTTCTTCCCATTGTGGTGGAAATGCGGTCTATTGTGGATGAGCTTACAATCTACAATGATGTGGGGCTTGATCTCTCAAAGGTTATTATTGAATCTGACTTTAAACAAGTCATTGCTATTCTTTTAGGAGGGGATTGTTATTGTTGGTAGGCCCATGACTTTTGGAATTAGCTCCTGAATATGAGCTCACAGTGTGCATTTTGTCCTACATGTTTCTTGGGAAGCCAATGACAGTGCGGATGCCCTGGCTAAACCTGCACTTTTTCACAAGTCTACTATGGTGTTTAGTTTTAATAGTGCTCTTCCTATGGCTGTTAGGAAGACCGTTGAAATGGATGCTAACTCCCACCTTGTATTTGGGGTAAGGTCTAGTCCCCCCCTTGTAAGCTTCTAGTTTTTCTTTGGGACCTCGTCCCTTGAGTAGAAATAATGAAATCATGGATAGAGATCTAAGGTGCATAGGCATCTAATGCTCCCAAGCTAAATGCCTGGGCACCGTAACAGTTAACACCTTAATGTTCCCAAGCTAAATGTGCTAACGAGTTGGTCAGTGGAATGGACGGTGACTATATTGCTAGGGTAAATGAACCTTGGCGTGAGATTGCTGGTGTGCATCCTGTTTATAGTTTATGTTTTACATGATTCGTCTTTCATATTGCATGAATTTCTGACTGTTATGCATCTGTGCAGTTTTCCACAGGAACTTGTTGAGAAACTTAGTAAGGACTGCCCTGTGATGCAAAACCATAATGTAAGTTTCTATGATTTTATTAATAGAACTTTTAGTTATGAGTTAGATATGCATATAGTGGGTACTTTTTATTCAATTAGACCTTTAAGTAAGATGCAATTTTGTTTTCAGATTCAAAAAAGAATCTTATGTTTGGGTATTCTCAGAATACATGCCAATTATGATTTAATTAATTAACTCAATTAGTCCCACCTCAAGCCTAATCACAAGTGAAAATCTTAGAGGTTACACTCCAGCTTAAAGAGTGTTATTTCTGTTTTCTGTTTCCTCTAATGGAATTTGGTACACTATTGTTGTCTTTTCTGAGCTCATATCATTTTTGCCGGTCTCTTTTTCCTTTTTTTTTGTTTACTCTTAAAAAAGGATCAAAACTTCATTAGAGAGGAGTGAATAGTAAGCTTTAATTTATTAAAGATATCTTAAAAAAATTAATTTGATTAAATTTGTTATATGTGATTCGGGAGCTTTAAACACAATTGATAAAAAAATGATTTTCAAACAGATGATAAAGAAATAAAGAGTACACATGGAACCTATAAAATTGGTATTTTACAAGTTCACACTACAACTTTTAAACTGGTGTTTTGTAGGAAACAGATTGCAACCTTTATAGCTAATGCTTTACAAGCTCACACTACAACTTACAATTCGGTGTTTTACAAGACACACACTGCAGAGTTTTCAAATCAAAGAGTTTAAAATCCAAAAAACATTGAATGATTCAAAATAGATAAATTGTGAAAGTTCAAAAAAACAAAAATGAATATAACATAAACACTCAATGTATTCTCTTGAAAACAAAAGACGAGAAAGCTTAAATGCTTGAAAGAACTCCCGAAATTTCAGCACTGGAGGATTCTGTTTTTCCTTCATTCTCCATTCTTCTTATTATATGTGTAGAGAGCAATGAACTTTCTGTTTATGAAAAACTTCAACTTCCATTCTGCATCTTCCATTTATTGAATCAATATAATGTTTGTCTTACTAGAATTCCTACAAATGATTATAGATAGAAATAAAAATCTTTAGGACATTTGCGACTGATTTTTAAAATGTTGAATTTTCTGTTTTGCAATTTTCTTTTATGTATCGCTTGCCCATTCCATTCACTAGTATATTGTTTTTTGAATTCCTACAAAATTGTCATAGAATTAGCACATTTAAGGAGAATTTGGATCTTCCATTCTGCACATTCTATATATGAAACAATATATTGTTTTATCCATTGGTGTGTCATTTTTCAAGTTCTTGCAAAGCTGTCATAGATTTGACACAAATAGAGAAAATTCACAAAGATAATAGGAAATATCAAAAATAAACACACAAATTTTAGAAATAAAAAAACAATAGATCGGGATATGGTAAAAATTTCAACTTATTGAGGTTTATTAAGATTTTATATGAAAATCTAGAAAATTTTCGTGATAGATTGGATTTTGAATATGGAAATTCCAGAAATAAAAATGGTAGATCCATATTTTCAACTTACTAAAATTTATTGAGAAGTTATATAGAAATTTAGAAAATTTTCATGGTAGAATAGTGATTAAAATGGAAATTTTGGATTTCAAACATGGTGTGGCAGATATATAATCTGCATTCTAAGTACATTTTTCCAGTCTAGAAACTTGAGTACTATTCATCAGAAAGCGGTATTCTAATTTTCCAATGGATAGATCATTTTCAATAACAATAGACCATATATTCTAAGTCTCTATTTGATACATGACTTATATCTAAATATTCCTATGATTTTTTTCTACGTATATCATGAGCATTAAACAATAAGAAAAGAAATATGATATATATTTCCTAAGTTTTTTTGTTGCTTGCTAGGTATTCAATAATTAAGTATTTGAGTTAGTCTTGTGTTGGGGCTTCTTATGCTTGTTGTTTTAGGGAAATTAGAGTTTTTTTCTATGCTTTTAGTAGTTGAGTATTATGGATTGTGGAGATTGTTGTCTCAAATGGTAGCTACCAACTTTTCCTTAATTATTGTTAACACCCTTCATTCACTTTGTCATCAACTTACCAACGCCCAAACTAGGTTATCTTTTTCGGGTTTTAGGGACTCGACATTCTCTCTTTTGTTGGGTCTTAGGGATCCGGCATCCTCTCTTTTGTCGAGTTCAATAATTTGACATTTGACTACTTTGTTGGGTAGGAGGAATTCAACATTCATTATTATCAATTACACCCCTATTGATCTAATCGAGATTCAAGCTTTTGACAAATCAGGAATTTATCAAATTTAGGCACTTGACATTCCTCATTTCACTTTATGCCTTTTTTTTGATTGAATTGATGGACACACCAGTCTAACCAAACCTTGTTGAAAGGAATTATTCGATAAACTTGAGATTTGTCAGGTCTAGACACCTGACATTCCTCATTTCACTTTATTTCTCTTTTTCGATTGAATTGAAGGACACATTGGTCCAACCAAACCTTACTACAGACATCACTCGACATTCTCCCATTTTGTCAAGTCAACATGGCCTGACATTTTCTTTCTCATTCCATCCACTAGGATGACTATTATACTTGCAGCCAAACCAAACCCCACTGAAAGGCATCATTTGACATTCCTCCATTTTGTCAAGTCAAGCCACCATATAATTCTCTTTTCTCATCTCTTCATTTGATCAAAGTCCCTTAGTCAAATTGACTAGCATCACCCATGCTATTTTGTCAGGTTGGTTCCATCTGACATTTCTCCCCACCACATGAATTAGCGTAAATGTTGTGTTTATTATTCTAGATTCAATGGTTGCCTCATGCTAAGCTGAAATTAATTAACATGATTAATCATCATACATATAATTAGCTAGTCCGATGGAAGCTCTCATCAGTTTAAACTGTTTTGCCCACCCGACAATTACCACATTGTCAGGTGCCTGGCTGTTGACATCCTTTATCACCTCCATCTCAATCATACCCCTCTTTGTTCCAACCTCCTACTCAATCGACATTTTCTCCTTTTGTTAGGTCTCAAATATCTGACAGTCTATCTTTCATTAAGTCTAAGGATAACTAAATCAAACAAAAGACTGATCGCCTCCTCAATTTGCCTTTTATAGAGGAAGAACCATTTAAAGGTAACTCCTGCCAAAGTAATTTCATTCAGGCTAGCCTAATGACAACTTATTAAAACCAAATTAATATAACGACTTACAGATGAATCTTTGTAGCTACCAGACACACCCTTTGTATAGAAGCTTTCAAGTTTCTAATATGACTCAAGTACATGCCTAGATTGGAGAAGACCACATAACTGCATGACCCATTTTTCCCTTTTCAACCAAACATTGTTAAATATTGTGAAATTATTGAATTGCTTATGAAATACATTGTAATAAAGGGAATGTGTCAAATGGCCAGTTGTTGGTAGGAATGTATGAGTGAAAACCATACAAAAGAAAAACACTTGTGTGTTATTAGACAAAGACAAGCACACAACAGGTACAATGATGACCATGACGGGACAATAAAAACATTAGAAAAGAATGAGAGAATATATGCAAAGAAAGGACTATAAAGATAGGAGACATTTGGGGGAATTGACACTAAGGCACTTTGATTGGCATTCGAGTACTTAATTGGTATTCTCGAGCAACCAAGCACTTCGGTACCCGTCTTTCAATGGGCTTAACGCTTCCCCTTGTAGGACAATGTTAGTGTTATGTTATAACCTTATGTTATAACCTATGCAATTGGGTATATGGATCCTTCTCCCTATATATATGTAATTTACCTTTGTATCAATAGAGAACTCTCTTTTTTAATCTAGAATTTAACATGGTATCAGAGCTAGGGCAACAAGGAATCTCAACCTCTAAATAGTAGCAACTAAGAGTGATTGGCGACTAGGAGGTTGGGTTGCTGGTGATCAGCAACTAGGCAATTGACATTCAGTGATCGTGTGACCAAGTTTGACAATTGGAGGTCACGTGAACCGTGATCGTGTGACTGTTTGCCTAGACGCGAGGTGATTGACGACATTGGAGTCTTTGACTGCATGCTATCGTGTGATTGAGGGCCTTCATGTGACTGTTGTGACCGTGTGATTGTGGTTGGACTTGCGTGACTAGCGACTGTGTGAGATCGACGATTGGGCTTGTATGATTGGCGATTGAAGGTTGCAAGATTCAACGTTTTTAGAGATTCAATTGTCGTCGTGCATCCGTCATCTCGAGTGATGAGAGGATTGTGGCAACTACAGGATTTTGTGGTTCCATGTGTGGGTGTGTGACTTTTCAGGCAAGTTTCTTAGGCCTCCTCTTAGTGACTAGGAGGTTGGGCTGTCGACAACTAGGCAATCGACGTACGGTGATCGTGTGCGCGTGATCGTGTGCGCGTGATCGTGTTTAACAACCAGAGGTCGTGTGAATCGCGATCAGGTGACTGTCTGCCCAAACGTGAGGTGACTGACGACACTGGAGTCTACGACTGCGTGTGACTAAGGGCTCGTGCGACTGTGGCTGGGCTTGCGTGACCAACGACTGTGTGAGATCGACAATTGGGCTTGCGTGACCAACGATTGAAGGCTACGAGGTTCAATGTTTTCAAAGATTTAGTTGTCGTGCATCTGTCATCTCGGGTGACAAGAGGATTGTGGCAACTACGGGATTCTATGGTTCCATGTGTGGGTGTGTGATTTTTTAGGTAGGTTTCTTAGGCCTCCTTCGTGGATGGTGAAAAAGGAGACTTCTGGGTCAATGATTGGTGTAGATGGTGGCTACTGAATCTACCAATGTTATGGACAGTGGCTGTTGAATCCATTGGTGTTAGTTGTCTCAATAAATTCTGATGGTTTTCAGAGAGACAACAATCCAACAACTGTTTAGAATGATAGTCAAGCTCAATGAACTCAACTACCACACGTGGTTACTGAACTTTTTCATATTTTTGGCAGCACAAAGGAAGAGTAGACACCTCATTCAACCGCCTTTAGATGTTAAGGATGATGTGTATGATGATTGGTTTGCTGATGATGCTGTTGTTATTACTTGGTTGGAAAATAGTATGGAGTTGTCTGTTGTTAAGGGCATGATTATGTTTTGTCTTGTAAAACTTATATGAGATACTTTAAAGTAAATATATGCTAAGGAAAGGAACATTTTAAGAGTTTATGAGATCTATGAGTAGATATTTACTCTTAAGATGTTGGGGCAATTAATGCAAGAGTATTATGGGATAATGAGGCCTTTATTTGAGGAATTAAACATTCTTCAACCACCTACTATTGATCTTGTGACACTACAAAGGTATTAGAATGATCTACAAGTGGCTGCCTTCTTGGTTGGCCTTCTACCAGACTTTCTGCAAGTACCTTCTAGGAGGAGATACTATGCTAGATTTAGAAATTATATTTGCTAGAGTTTTATGCATCTCCAAAGCTAGTAATATGACAAGTGTGGAAATACAGGAGACCTTAGCTTTAGCTATTAGAAACACTCAGAATAGGTAGGATAGTTGTCCCAATCTTAGGACTAGAAGACGTAAGATTCCTTGTTTTCACTGTGGAAAACAAACCATAGATCAGAGAAGTGCTGGGAGAAGTTCTAGAAGTTGACTTGGGCTCGGGTTGTGATAGAAATAAAAGATACATTGGATGCTACTTCTAAGGCATCGACTATGACTATCACTCAACAGGAGTATGAGAACTTGAAGTGGACATAAGGATTCAGCACCCCAGTCATCGCATCCCTAGCTTCCACCTCTAGCATGGTCATGTCTACTAGTAAGGCTCAACCCTAGATTATCGACTCAGGTGCATCTCAGCATATGATAGGATGTCCCACCTTTTTTTTCCGCTTACAGAAAATTACAAACCTACATAGTGTCACCATCGTCGATGGACATTCATGTCAGATATTAGGACGTGACACAATTGATGTCACTTTTGATATCTGACTTGAAAACACCTTATATATCCCTGAACTCTCTATTAATTTTTTATCTATTAGTTCCATTACAATCCAATTGTCCTGTTTTGTGACTTTTTTTCCATTTCAATGTACCTTTCAAGATCTGTAGACGAGGAAGAGAATTAGTTTAGACCATAAAAGAAGTTCTAGGAAGTATGTTCTTGTCTGTGATACTCCTCATGAGCTTGCAACTTTATCATCATCTACTATTGTATCTTCTCTCCTTTGGCATCATTGGTTGGGGCATTCTTTGACTCACAAGCTTTAATAGGTGTTGCCTTGGGTTACTTTACCGGATTTTGAATGTGAATCTTGTTAACTAGGGAAACACAGTTGGTCTATCTATCCCCACGTATCTCTTCCTAAGAGTAGTACTATATTTGACCTAGTTCATTGTGATGTGTAGGGTCCTAGTTGTGTTACCTCACCACATGATTTTCGTTATTATCTTACTTTTGTGGATAATTTATTGAGAGTTTGTTAGGTGTATTTGTTGAAAGATAGACAAAAATTGTAACTTTTGTTGAAAACTTTGTTAATGAAATCAAAATCCAATTTTCTATTACTCCTAAGTGTCTTTGTACTGATAATGCACTAGAATTTGTTAGTAATATATTTCAGAGTTTATGTTCGTTTTAGGGAATTATCCATCAAACAACATGTACTCACATTTCTCAACAAAATAAGGTGGCCAAGAGGAAGCATTGTCATCTTCTGGATATTATTAGGACTCTTCTTCTTCACATGAAAGTTCCAAAGTACCTTTGGTTTGATGTTGTCCTAACTGCTACTTATCTTATTAACAGTATGTTTTCCTCTCTGTTAGGAGGAGAAATTCCCATTCATCGTCTTTTTTCTACTAGAGAGTTGTTTGGTCTCACTCCTAGAGTGTTTGGATGTACTGCCTATGTTCATGATCTTAGCTTTGGTTGAGATAAACTTGATGTTTGTGTTATCAAGTGTGTGTTTGTAGGGTATTCTTGAATCTAGAAAGGTTATAGGTGTTACTATCCTCCCACAAAACACTATTGCATATTTGTTGATACTTTCAATGAAGATCAATCTTATTTTTCAAGAGATATTGGTCACTCTAATCCTCCCTTGCCTAGTTTGACTTTTACCAATCAAAATGAGAGATGATGGTTTAGAGTTTTTCAAGAGGATGGTGGTCTAGAATCTTCTAATATTGTTGGGGATGACAACTTAAGTGAGGAAAGACCACTACAGGTGTATTACAGGAGACATCTTTAAGCTGATTCCATGGCCACTCCAAGGATTTCCTCGGATGCAAATTTTTCTACTAACCACCTTCAACAGCCTCCAACAGACTCTAATGATCTTCTCATTGTTCTTCGAAAAGGTACTCGCACTTACACCTAATACTCTATTGCTAACTTTATTTTCTATGACCACCTCAGTCCTTCTTGTCGTACCTTTATTTTAATTGTCATGTATGAGAATGTACTAGGGACATACCAAGAAGCTCTACAGAGTCCTACATGGAAGCATGTTATAAATCAAGAAATAGAAACACTATGGTCACATGTCACATGAGAGCTGATTTTTGTCCAATTAATGCAAACCTTGTTTCTTGCAAGTGAGTATTCACAGTGAAATACAAACCAGATGGTTTAGTAGAAAGACACAAGATATGGTTAGTGGCAATGAGATTTACACAGGAATATAGGATTGACTATGTTGAAACTTTATCACATGTTGCCCTTCTTAATTCTATCAAAGTTCTTCTATGTATATAGTCAACTAACAGTGGGAACTTCAGCAACTTGATATCAAAAATGTTTTTCTCTATGGTGATTTGGCAGAAGAGGTGCATATGGCACAACCTCTTGGATATGTCACCCAAAAGGGACAACTGATTTGCAGATTGAGAAAAACTATCTATGGATTGAAACAAAGCCCTTAAGCTTGATTTGATAGATTGAGTAGAGTATTGGTTGCTAGAGGATTCAAGAGATGCATCGTTGATCACTTTGTATTTAATCATAGTTCTGATTGAAGTTATACTGTTCTAGTTATATATGTTGATAATATTCTATTTACAGGTAGTGATAGTGAAAGGATTACCAGGACCAAAGAATATCTTGTCTAGATCTTTGAAATAAAGGATCTGGGAAAACTAAGATATTTTCTAGGATTGAATTTGCTTACTCCAAGAAAAGAATGATGTTATCTTAATGAAAATACGCTCTTGATTTGCTTGTAAAGACAGGAAATTTAGGCTACAAACCAAAAGCTACACCTATTGAACAGAACCCACCTTTTTGGGATTCATTTTCGAAGGAGTTGGTAGATTCAAGTAGCTACAGGAAGTTAGTTGAGAAGTTGATTTTTCTCATTATTACTAGGCCCAACACTTCTTATACTATGGGATTACTAAGTTCATACATAACTTTGATTGGCACATTAGGTAGGGGCTTAAAGAGTACTAGCCTACATCAAGAGGACACTAGGAAAGGAGTTATTATATCAAGCAAATGAACATGTGAAGATTGAAACGTTCTCTGATGTTGATTTTGTAGGGGACAAAGGAGATAAGAAATCTACCTCTAAATATCTTACCTATGTAGGAGGAAATTTGGTCACGTGACGTAGTAATAAACAAAATGTGGTTTCTTGTTCAAGTGTTGAAGCTGAATACAAATCTTTGTGGCTCACTAGTTGTGAGTTGATATGACTCCGATCACTATTAGGGGAACTTGGGATAAATGTAGAAGAACTTATTACTATGCACTGTGACAACCAAGTAGCGATTTACATTGCACAACATGAGACATTTTTTGAACGAACTAAATACATGGAGATTGATTGTCACTATATCAGAGATTTGGTACAAAGGAGATTATCCACACTTCTCATATTCCATCTTCTGAAGAATAGGCAGATATTCTCACCAAGGCGTTATCTCGTAGGCCCTTTGATTACCTTTGTAACAAGCTAGGAATGATAGATATATATTTTCCAGCTTGAGGGGGAGCGTTATGTTATAACCTTATATTATAACCTATGTAATTGGGTATATGGATACTTATATAAATCCTTCTCCCTATATATATGTAATCTACCATTCTATCAACAGAGAACTCTCTTTTTCAATATTGAATTTAACAATTAGGTTCCTCCTAACATGACCTTGGTCAAAGGAATCTAGGTTGGTCACGTGCATCCTTGTAACCTTGCTCACTTTTACTTTGCCTGACTTTACCTCTTCTTCGTAGTTGCATGAATTCTTACAATCTATGTGGTCTCTTCTTCTACACTTTGCATGCTTCATAGTTAACAACTAGACCGAACATTTACTTTAGCACCTATCTTACATCAACATCAATTATTATTGTTTGCATTTATTGCACTTTTCTAAGTCTATATGGATCATTGTAGGTTTGTTCTCCTTTACATTGCATGAATTCTTATAGTTGATGCCTTTCTTTCCTATCTTTTTGAGGTCTATATAAATCCTTACAAACCCATCCCTACCTGGAACACCCTTTTTACAGTTTTCTCCTTGCATGAATCTTTGCAGTCTTTCACTTATCCATTTTCTTTAACTTTCCTACCTACGTGAATCCTTATAACTTATTCGCCTCTTCTTTTTCTTGCTTTAGCCCCTTTGTATGTTGTCATTATTGGTTAAACTCGAGACTTGTTGTATTGGGGAAGTCGGCCTTTGGTTAGGTAGGGTGGGTGCTTAATACCTTTTCACTTTGTATCTTAAACACTTACATTAAATCTCTACTGCAGACCATTCTCTTATTTACGACCTTTCACAAGGGGAACCCTTTTCTTTCGGTTTTTTTTAGTTTTACCTCAACAAACTAAATGATGACTCCATTTTCCTTTCTCTCCTCCTAAGTGGAATCATCTCCACTTTGTGGGATTTCTCTAGACGCATTATAATTATCATTCCTTCCATTATAGGTTCATCAACTTTCTCTCATCTTTATAACCTTGGTTCTACTCATCGAAGGTCCAATTCTAACAATTTGGTATCAGAGCGTATCAGTTTGGTGGCTAACATATAAAGAAGTAGAGGAAGTGGTTGAGTGGAGGTTGATCAACAACTTGTAAAGGTCATTCAATGCATAAACAACAAATTCAACAACTTAGAGGGGAGGATGGTTTGGTTGCATCCTAGAGATGCATTGGTTGTGTTGGTAGGGAATGATATTATAATTGGGGTGCATTGATTGCATCTTAGAGGAGACATTGTGCTAAATTTTGAAGAGATAACTTGTAGATTCATGGTAGATGACAAGATAGTGAAGTGGGTAAGATGCCCTTTTAATGAACTACAAGCAATTGAGGTGGATGAGTGGCAAAAGTCTACCAAGAGGATTTCATGGGTTTATCTATTAAAAGATTGGTTAGGTATTTTGTATGTTATAAAAATCTTCTTTAATGAAATAAAAAATCATTATTCTACTATTCTCAAATTTTTTCGCATAGATAATATTTTGGAGTTCTAATAAAGTACTCTTCAACTTTGTTGTGAGTCTTTAAGTGTTATCATTAAACTATCTATGCATACACCTCGCAATAGAATGAAATTTTTGAACATAAACATCAACATATTCTTGATGTTGTTTGTACCTTCTTGATGTGTATGTAGGTGCCTCTATACTTATGGTCTAATACTATCTTTATTATCACTTATCTCATCAATCAAATGCCTTCCGACACACTATGAGGGGAGGGGGGGGAGGAATTCATTTCCTCCATCCACATCCTAGTGATAACTTGTTTCTTCTTACTCTTTAAGTGTCTGAGTGTATTGTGTTTGTTTAAAACTTTACACCTAGTTGGGACAAACTTGCTTCTTGGTATCTAAAGTATGTCTTTGTTGGATATTTTCGCACTCAAAAGGAATATCGTTATTACCATCCTCGTTCTCATTGATTGTTACCTGCTTTTAGTTACATTCTTATTTTGAGTTGAACAAGGATTCTATTGAAAGTGTTCCTCTTTTGGTTCCTATGATGATACTAGTTGCTATTGCCTTGCTAGATTCATTACCTACAATAGTACCTTTGTCAAATTTGCTACATGAGGATTTGCCTTCATCAATTTCATAACATGAGCAAGCTACGCCATTACTTCAAGTTTATCATTGATGACCATGTATATCACTTGTTGACTCAATGCCCCCTAGTCTCCTCACAAATGTCAGTCGCTCACCTTCACTTGAATTTCCTATTACCCTTCACAAGGATACCAAATTTTGTTCTCTTCATTGTGTTTCTTATTTTATTACCTATGATCACTTATCACCTAACTTTTGAAATTTTGTCTTTAATATTTCCTCCAAAGTTTGTTCCTAGGCATCATTTTGAAGCTCTTTAGGTACCTTATTGGAAGACTGTCATAGATGAGGAGATGTTCGCTTTTACTTCTCGACAAATGTGGACACTTGTTCCACATCTTTCGATGCTAACATGGTTACTTGCTGTTGAATATATACAATTAAGTATAAGGCTGATTGTACGGTTGACAAATATAAAACTTGCTTAGTTGTTTGAGGCCTTACTCAGATACAAGGCATTGATTATGTTAAGATCTTTTCTTTGTTGACTCATCTTGACTTTATTTTAATCTTTATCTCTATTGACATCAATTGTTCTTGGAAGATGCATTAACTTTATGTGAAGAATGTTTTCCTTTATAGTTATTTGCTAGAGATAATCTTGATTGAGTAACCTTCTCGATACGTTGCTAAGGAGAGAATATTGTGTCTTCTTGACAAAACTATCTATGGTTTTTAAAAGAGCTTGCAAGTATGGTTTTGCAAGTTTAGTTCCATCGTCACTATAAAAGGTTTCATTTCATGTCAAAAGGATTATTAAATTTTTGTAAGGTGTACTTTAGATAGGCATATTATTATTACTATTTATGTTGATGAAATTTTTGTAACTATAGATGATTCTTTTAGTATAACCAAAACTAGTGAATATCTTGCAACTCATTTTGCTATTTAGGATTTGGGATGACTTGACTACTTCTTAGGTAGAGGGTTTGCTTATGTTAAAGAAAAAGTGTCACTTTCAGAAAAAAAATATGTTTTAGATCTTTTACAGGAAGTTGGACTTTTAGGATGCAAACTATAGAAGACTTTAATATGACAAAACCCTCCTTTTTGGGATGATACAACAAAACTTCTTTAGGATCTAAAGAGCTACAGGAGACTAATTGAAAATCTAATCTTACTGTTATATGTCTAGATATTACCTTTGTTGTGTGCTTTCTCAATTTATATAGCACCTAAGACATGTATATTGGAGTTTGATGGTGCTCAACGATTGAGGTGTAGAGAGAGAGAAACGAAAAAGGATGTTTCTATTTATAGGTTTATGAGGTTTATATGTGTCCTACAATAAACAGATCCTTAAGTGGATCTGACAACACTCTCCCTCAAGTTGAACTATAGATATTTAGCATGTTCAACTTATTACAGAGTTTTTCAAAAACACTTACATTAAAGCCTTTGGTAAGAATAACAGCAAGTTGATTTTCAAAGCGAGTGAAAGAAGTAGATATCACCCTCTTTAGAACATTGTTCCGAATGAAGTAACAATCAACCTCCACATGTTTGGTTGTTTCATAAAAAGTTGGATTGTTGGCAATATAAATAGCAGCTTGATTATCGCAATATAGAGGAATAGGACTACACCCATCAATCCCTAGTTCTTATATCAAGACCTTCAATTAAATGAGCTTAGATGTGGCATTGGATATAGTCTGATACTTCGCTTCAAAATTAGATTTGAAGATAACATTTTGTTTCTTGCTACGTTAGGTAACAAGATTGCCACCTAGGAAGGTTAAATACCTAGATGTTGATTTTTTATCACTTTGATCACTAGCATATTCTACATCAGCGAACCCTTCAACTTTTAGATGCCCATGGTCCTCATATAAAAGGCCTCTTCTAGGAGCCTTTTTAATGTAGGATAAGACTTGAACTATCTCTTGTTAATGAACCTCACATGGAGTATACATAAATTGATTAAGAAGACTAACTACATAAGAAATGTCAGGTCTAGTGACAGTCAAATATATAATCTTTTCAATGAGCCTTCTATATCACTCAAGATGACTATATATTGGAATGTGCTTCTTTGAGAAGGAATGATTAGACTCAATAGGAGTGCTTTTAGGTTTGCATCCTTCAAATCCTATTTCCTTTAATAGATTAAGTGTATATTTTCTTTGAGATAAGGAGAGACGTCCTTTGGAGAATGTGAATTTGATACCTTGGAAATATTAGGGTGTGTCCATATCCTTTGTAGAAAAGTGTTGACAAAGGAAATGTTTTGTTTCTTCAATCCTAACACAGTATCACTGTCAATTAATAGTATATCATCAATATATACAGCAAGGATAACATTGTCATGTGAGGTATGTTTGATAAAAAGTGAGTGATCAATCCTACAATTATCAGACCCCCCACTTCACACAATGTTGTTGAATTTTTCAAACCAAGCCTTGGAGCTCTATTTGAGTCCATAAATAGCCTTATCTAGAGAGCACACCTGAGACTCCTCCTAAACAACGTACCTTGGAGGTTGTTCCATAAAAATTTGCTCATCTAAATCTCCATAAAGAAATGCATTTTTAACATCAAGTTGAGTCAATGACTAGGATTGATCTACTGCCATAAAGAGTAGCACCCTTATAGAATCAAGTTGTGTAATGAGAGAAAATGTTTCAAAATAGTCAACTCCATATTCCTAGGAGAAGCCCTGAGCAACCAATTGAGCTTTGTATTTATCCATGATTCTATCAATTTTTCTTTTGATAGTGAAGACCCATTTGTAGGAGACTACATTAGTTCCTTCAAAACATAGAACCAAGTCCTAGATGCTACGAGAGAGCAATGCATCCTTCTCTTCATCTATAGTTGCCTTCTAAATGGGTCTCAGTAGCATCCTTGGGTAAAACTTTGATGGAAATGACAATGACAAAATCACAAAAGAAAGGGTTAAGATTATCATAAGAGACGAAATATGATAATGGGTGAAGAGTGCAAGTGCAGGTCCCCTTTTGGAGAGTAATTGACAAGTCATTAGTGGCCAAAGGTGGAGGATGCTCACATTCAGGTGTAGAGACTGGTTCGGGGGTAGTTGAAAACTCTTGTCAAGGCAGATGTGGTCTACGATTATATACATGAAGTAGTTAATGTTGATGTTCATGTCCAAATGCAACATTAGTAGTAGGCATAGGAGGATCATGACTAATCTCCATTGACCCAGGAGTGAGAGTAGAATAAGACTCAGTTAAAGGTAAAGTAGACTCGTCCTTCCTATCAAAGTAATCTTTGAACTCAAAGAAGGTAACACCCATGGAAATATAATACTTTTTGGTGGGAGAATGATAGAGACGATATCCTTTTTAGGTTCGAGAGTAGCCAACAAAAATACATTTAATTGCCTAAAGGGATAATTTGTCAAGATCAGGGGATAAGTCTTAAATGAAAGTAATACACCTAAAGGCCTTAAGAGGAATAGGAAACAATTCTTTGTTACGATTGAGACGATGAACAAGGATAGCCCTCCTAAGAGGGGTAGAGAGCATTCTAGTTATAAGAAAGGTGGCAATGAGAATAACATCACCTCACAAGTATTTAGGAACCTTGTTCTCACACATGAGTGTCCGAGCCACATCTAAAATGTGTCGATGTTTACATTTAGTCACTTCATTTTGTTAAGATGTATGATGACATGTGATTTAATATACAATCCCAGACAAAGAACAAATAGATTGAAAAAAAGTTTGCATGAACTCAAGAGCATTATCAGAATGTATAACCTTAAGGCAGATGGAGAACTATGACTGTTTTCAACAAGTACACTCAAGAAAAATGAGAATAGTCATCAATAAATACAATGTAGTACCTTTGACCTCCAACAAATAGAACCTTATTAGGACCTTATATATTACAATGGACTAAATCAAACATATTACAAGACACGACAAATGTACGTGTTAAAATGTAGTACGAGTATGTTTGCCTAACTGACATGACTCACAATCAAAAAGAGAAATTGACCTCCAAGGAAGAGCTTGGTGAAACTTTTCCAATTGGAGATGATCCAACCTATAATGTTACAAAAAAGATGAATCTTCATTGGAAATGCACACAACCAAACCATGAGGACTATAATCGTAGACCAACAAGTATACTCCATTGAGATGTTATTTATGCCCTAGACTAATCCTTTGACTTGTCTGCAAATCTTGAAAGATACAATGAAAAGAAGAAAAGTAATGAAGCATGATAGTTAAACAGTAACGACACTAATGGATGATAGATTGAAGGAAAAATTAGGAATATAAATGACATTGTTTAGTTGTATCTAAGAGAAAACTTGAATTTCCCCTTGACCAGATACTAGACATGAACAACTATTAGCAATGGTGATAGTGGACTTGTTAGGCATGGACACCAGACGATCAAATAGGCTAGATGTACATAAGACATGAGATGAGGAGCCTATGTCTATTATTTAGGAATCATTAGTGGAGGCAATCAGGACATTTTAAGTACTTGAACTATGATGAGTTGATGTAACCTACACACTTATGGTCGTGGAGTGTGATCCCTATACCTGAAGTAAACGATCATAATTGTCTTGTAGGATAGTGATAGTAGGTCTAGGATTATTAGGGCCCATTTTTGCACATTTCCTGACGGAAAATGAAACAACGGGAGATCCAGGAAATAGTGTGAAATGGAAAGAAGAAGAAATGATAGGAAATGACACGAAATAAAATGATGTTTGTGCACAATAGGAAATGACAGGAAAATTTGAGCTATTTGTGCATACTAGAAAATGATAGGAAATGACAAGAAATTTTTTTAAATGGTTTAAATTTACCTTTATAAATCATTTTAAATATATATTATGAATATTTCTAAATTTTTAATGTATTGACTTCAAATAACTATACAAAATGCACATATAAAATAACTTTTTCATCAAAAGTAAAATTCATTAAAACTACATTGAATATATTTTTTTACATATTATCCCTCTCCCACATGGAATACATAATTCTTTCACACATTACATCAGCTACTACTTTCCTTTGTTCTATGCTCAAATTAATAGAACAATGTACATTATCTTCTTCGACATTGTTAACAAATTCTTCATTTAATACAACATTTTATTCTCGCAATTCATCTACCATATCTTGTAATAAGTCTTCTCGATCTGCTCTTCTAATGAAATTATGGATAAAAAAACATGCTAAAACAATTTTAACTTGTGTTTCAAATGGATATGACATGTAACCTCGTAAAATTGCAAATCGATGATTGATCACTCCAAATGTACGTTCTATAACATTTCTCAATTGAGAATGTCTGTAATTGAAATTCTCTACTGCGTTACTTGGAATTCGATTTTGATCATATTCTGATAAATGATATCGTACACCTCGAAATGGAGAAATAAATTTCGGACGATTTGGGAATCCTGCATCTACCAAATAATACTTACCTACACAATATACATAACATTTAGCACTTTCTATTATTTACATTTATATAAACAAATAATCTGAATGACAATAGTGTTGTCATACCAGGTGGTACTTCAAGCCCATGCGGTCGAGAAGTCGCATCTTGTAAAATCCTTGCATCTGCAGTTAATCATTCCCAATCAACAAGTACATACGTAATTTCCATGTCAAAATTACAAGCTGCCAATACATTTTGTGTTAATTCTCCTTTCTTATTCCTGTATTTAGCAGTTTCTTGTCTATAAATTGTGGCATTGACATATGTACCATCGATAGCGCCAATGCAATTCTGTATTGAGAACATGTAAAAAATGTATTGTTAAACATCTATGCAAAATACATTCAATAAAATAGATGAATATAAAAATATAATTCACATTTTACCTTAAAATATGGGTAGACATTTGGATCATTACGAATTCGGTTTGATGTTGAAGATGAAGGTTTTGCTATAAGTATATCATATAATCTTATTATAGCATTGACAACTTCATTGAAATATGTGCTAATCGTCCAAGCAGATCTCCAAAAATGCTCAATAGTTACTCCATATCGTTGGTTCTGACCAACTGTAACAAGAAAAATTGTTAATTTCTCTTCTACACTTATACCTCGACTATCTTGTATAACTCTTTTTCTTTTAAGCAACTCACAAAATTCCATAAAAACAGTTTGACTCATGCGATATATTTTTCGACAGTTATATGATTGGTGAGGTATTGATAAATCTAATAATGTCCTAATATATCGTTCTCCCTCCTTACTATATATTCGTTCAGTAGAATTCCTTGTAATATGTGTAATAATATGTGCAACTCCTCCACACGCTTGAGTAATTATGTTGCATATTTGCCTTCATTTTTGTCTCTGTAATCGTTGTTGAGAACTTTCATCATAGTTGTTCATGTAGAGGAAAACTATATGTAAAAAAACAAATATGTCAAATATAAGCAAAGAAGGTAAATATTCAATAATATCAATAATGTTCAAACATCATAATAACAACAACAAAGTCTAACTACAAATTATTACATTACAATAAAATATTTTTTCAATAACAATATAACTCGAAAACATCATAATAACAACAACAAAGTCCAACTACAAATTATTATAACATTACAATAAAATATTTTTTCAATAACAATATAACTCGCAAACATCATAATAACAACAACAAAGTCCAACTACAAATTATTACATCACAATAAAAAAAGGGGGATAACTATATCCACCCTTAACATCACAATAAAATGTCCAAACAGATGTGCATATAACAAAGGGGAAAAAATCTAGAGAATGCATATAACAAATAATAGTTCACATTCTCTCAATATGATGTCTTATCCATGTAACTCGTACAACATTAGAAGGTAACCCTAAAAAAATAGCTCTTTTCACAGGCTGTTCTAGCAAATCTAGAGACAATATTTTCTTTGCTTCTGTAAGACCCTCAAGATCTCATATTTAAGGAATAACTTCATCAATTTATTTCCTGAGTTTTGATTTCTGCCACTTCTCATCATTTTCTGCAATCTTTGCCATACTTTTACTCAGTTCATTCATTGATATAGCAATTGAATGAGATGATTCAGCATGTGGTCAGACTCTTTTCCTTGACTTTCTACCAACATTTTCACCTGTATAAGGGCTTGGTGAATGTTCATCTTCTCTACTATTAGGAAGTATCAAAGGAACTTGAGTACTGAATACAGAGAAAGTGTCCACAGGTTCTTCGGGTTCCACATGTTGTGCTGTGAAATCATGGGGAACGCGACTATTCACTCCAGTTGCCATATTTCCATCAAACACTGTATACAGATCATCATATATTATGCATGACTTTCCCCAGCATGCTTTACATTCTGGATGTTGCTATAAGAAATAAATGAAGAAATTACTTAATATATGAAAGTTCAAAGAAATACATGAATACTGTCAAATAAAATAACATACCTGCACAAATTCATCCCAAATTTCTCTGGGAATGTCAGTATGTCCACGAATGTAGTTCCACCCCTATCTACCTTGTTTGAAAATTTTTGTATAATTCTTATACATTGTCCTCCATGTTTTCATTCTACTTTCTACATATTTTTTCTCAACATTGACATTAGTTTTATTATTGTATTCAACAATTACTTTTTGCCATGTCTCAGCTCTGATCTTCCCATCATGTGCTTTTGCATTTCCCTCTCTTATTTCTGATGCTAAGATACCTAAAAAAATTTCATCTTGTCTGATGTTCCAGTTCACGTACTTTTTTCTTTTAGAAGTCATATTCCTGTATTATGTACATTAACAAAGCTAGAACAAGTATGAGAATATCATTTTTCATTTTGCAAGTATATTCAATCGTATACATAATTTTCTTACAAATTAAGATTATATGCATTCACAATAATATAACAATGAATCAATGAAACAATGAATCAACAAATCAATGACACAATAGAACAAAACAACAATGGAGATATAGGAACTATATATATCACAATCCACAATCCAATACATATCATTTGTGGAACTAAATAGTAATCCACAAAATAAAATTTAACAGTAATCCACAAAATAAATTTTTTATTAAAAGTAGAATTTAATAGAACAAACTAGGAAAAATTTACAACATTGAAACACAAATATTAATGATTGTCATTAGACTTTCGATTAGACAGTCTTTGAACCACCTAGACCACGTCCAAAACCACTACAGACTTCCAATCAAATACTGATGAACTTCTTGGAATTAATTGACGCATGATTTCACACATTGTTTAGTATTTTATAATGTTTGTGGAATGTTTTTAATTGATTGAGGATGTGTCTTAGTTTAAATGAAATGATGAATGATATCGTTAATGAAAGATAGCAATGAATGTAACATACCCTAATGTAATGAAAGGTTGACTGACCTAAGATGGAGTAGTACCGGTAGCTTGAAAAAGTGGTGCAACAGTGAGATAAGTTCTTTTGAATCTAAACCGTAGTTTAATGAATGCACACAGGTTACATTTAAAAAATACAATAGAAGTGGTGATGGCAATGCATTCACTCTAGAATATTGAACATAGGGTGGATATTTTTAAATCTGTGATGACTAGCTAAATACATTGTCAATGACATCATGACGGTGGCTTTAGTGTAGAACTGTACATGTGTAGACTGCATTGTTTCAATGTGAAACATGGCACAGATTGTATCTTTATATGTGTAACTAAAACATGGGCATTTAATTATGAAATGCACAAAAACAGGCATGCAATGAAAACACAAGATGAGGCTTAAAAATTATGAATTGGAAATTCAATAAACATATATAACATTCATAAAACGTATTTCCACAATTCCTTCTTAGATCACTTGTTATAAATTTAACATTCATAGAATAAATCAAAAAGATATTGTTACACATTTAATAACCATACAAAAATATGAAAAATAAGACCAACAAAATTAATCCTAAAACAATAACAAACAGTTGCATACGACAACAGAAAGAAGAGAACAACCTCATACAACAGAGCTCGCACACAATACCTTGAATTGAAGAATGGATAGCTCGCCCAATCTTGCAATGAACCAGAGAACTCGCACACAATAGGCGACGTCTGATGGAGGCGTAGTAGTTGAGAATCAGGCGAGATGCAAGAGTTGGGCGATTAGGGAAGATTTAAGATTTGGGGAATAGGCAAGATTTGAGAGTCGGGCGATTTCTGAATGTTTAGCTGGCACTGAAGAGCAACACACCAGAGAACTCGCACACAACGAGCTCCATTAGAGGAAGACACTGGATGTTTAGCTAGCACGGTATGACGTCTGATGGGTGCGAGCACGCATTGAAATTTCAAATGTACAGATAAAACATCGATCACGAACATACAGATTTGCTACGAATAATATTTCAAATAAATATAGATTTGCTAAATGTACATTCAGATGTAGGGAGATTACCAGTGATGGAGATGGTGAACTTCGAGTGACCATACACACACTGACAAAAGGAGAAAGTAGCGATCGATATAAATAATGACTTCAATCGCTATTTGGATGCAACAACGATGATTGACATTCCACGATAGTTTTAGACAGTGCTGGAGGTTTCCGTTTCTCAGAGGCACAACGATGACGAGATGCGGTGACGATCCTTTCTAGGGGCGACGACAACGACGACGAGATGCGGTGACGATCCTTTCCAGGGGCGACGACAACGACGACGAGTGGTGAGGATCCTTTCTTTGTTGATTGAAATTGGGCTCGGGAGAGGGAGGGACGAAGATCGTTGATTTGTCGGGCTCGGGAGAGGGAGGGAGGGCTTCTCTCCTTCGTCGATCGAACTCGGAAATGTTTTCCGTCGATTTTAGAGGGGGGAGAGCGAGGAAACGATTTCATGTAAGTTTTTATATGAAGGTAATAAGGGGAAATGTTTTCCCCTTATTTCCTTTATGCACAAACAACAGAAACTATAGGAAAGGATTTCCTTTCATTTCCTTTCCTTTCCTTTCCTATGGTTTCTGCATGCACAAACCCCCCCTTAGAGTTGTAAGCCTCTCGTGGTCTGTTAGAGGTGGAGGCAGTATGAGCCTATGGTGGCTTGAGATAGGAGAACTTATCCCATCATTTTTTAAATTTGCATCTTAATTCGCCACACCATTGGCATTTTAGGCATTGACGGTTGCCATGCCCCCAATGGCCTCGTCCACACCCCTTACTATCCATAGTAACTAGGGTTGCTTGATTTGTAAGAATTGAGATGATAACTTAGTCAAAATATGCATAACTTTAGCAAAAGTTCCTTGTAGATTAGGTATAATATCTGCTCCTAACATAGAATCACGAATTTGGAAGGCAATCTTAGGTCTGATACTAGCTAGGTAAAAAATAATAGCAAGCTCCTCCCTATAATGAAGGAAGGTGGAAATATCAATAGTAGGTGGTTGATAAATATTTAGCTCATTTATTAACCTATAGAGACACTATAGTGATCTTGAGAACTCTTCTCCTCCTGTCTGACGTGAAAAAGTTCATAAGTTTGAAACACTTTAGATATTTTCTTTTCATGACCATACATTTGTCATAGAGTGATCCACATCTCTCGAGCTAGATGTAACATAGCTACATTGCTAGTAACTGATGGTTCTATGATAGACAACATCTATGAAATGATAACAACATCATCAACATATCAGTCTCTATATGTTGGATCCTTGACATCTAGTAGAGGTGAGCTTAAATGGTGCTCCTGTCGATGACTTATCACAATGATTTCAAAACTTTGGGTTTAAAGAAGATAGTTGTGGTCATTTAGACATTTTGAAACATTAAGAAAATGGTAGCTGAGGAGCGAAGTGCTTGAAAAAACTTGGCTGGAGTTGGAAGAGCCTGACCTTATCATTTTCGTGGATGGTTGTTGACTACACTACAGTGCTTGAAATGATTGCAAATAATTGGATTGGACTATTTAGAAGAGATGACACTAGACTGGACTAGTTGGAGAAATGCATCATTGATTTAGCACATTGAGTAGGTCCTTGCCACAGACATTGAGTTGGTTCAATCAGATTGGACTATTTAGTGGAGAAGTGTGTAGACTCGTCACTAAAGCCAAACTTGCACGGATAGATGCAAACTTGAGCAGAGATGGTTAGACTGCATGGATAGATGCAGACTCGAGTGGAGACAACCAGACTGTTGGACGACTGCTCCCATCAAAGCAATAGACAGTGGACAACGAACTTCAACGACGACAAATAGAGGTTGGGTGACAATGCAACATTTGGCGAGACTTGCCATCATAGAAACCATGAACATTGTGGTCGCCATCACTGACAATAGACCAATGCAGAGAAGGGCGAGACGAGAGAAGAGAAATAGAAAAATTGGAGAGGATAGATGGGCATAGGCGATGTAAGGGCAACCTTGGACTAGGTCCTGGCCATAAACACAAGGAGCAACCTGGCTTTGATACCAAGTTTGATGGTGCTTGACAACTAAGGTGTAGAGAGAGAGAGAGAGAGACGAAAAAGGATGTTTCTATTCACAGGTTTATATGTGTCCTACAATAAATGGATACTTAAGTGGATCTGGCAACAATTGAGATGATGTAATTCAAGTTCTGTCTTATGTTAAAGAACTTCTGGAAATGACTTAATTTATAGGCAACATGAGAATCTTTAAGTTGAGGCTTTTTTAGACTTAGGATATGTAGAAAATCATGTAGATTGGAAGTTTACCTCAAGTTACTGCACATATATTGGAGGGAATCTAGGGATATGGTGGAGCAAGAAATAAAATATTGTCTTACTGTCTAGCAAAGAAGCAGAATATTGATCTATGACCAAAACTAGTTGTGAGTTGATGTGGATAAGGTCCTTCCTGTTTGAATTTGGTTTTGTTGTTGTTACCCTTTTGGAGATGCATTGTGATAATCATATAATAATATATATTACAAATGATCCTACATTTCATAAGAAGACCAAACATATTGAAGTAGGCTATCACTATGTTTGAAGTCTTGTAATGGACTGTATAGACTAAACAACTTATACTCCATCATCAAAGCAAGTGGCTGATATCTTCACAAAAGAGTTAAGCAATTGCGATTTTCAAAGATTATGTAACAAATTAAGCATGTTTAATATATTTACTGCAACTTAAGGGGGAGTGTTAGAGTTGTCTTATATGTGTGTAAATATAGGAGTGTAAGTATAAAATGCTCTATATGTATTTCTTGTAACCCTATGTGATTATTGAATATAGGATCTTCATTTTCTACTCAACCACTTACAATCCGAGGTGCTGAATCAGACTCTAGAGACTTACGATGTTTTTCATTTTAGTAACCTAGAAATTGATCTTATTGGCTTGCATGGGCCGAGTATTGGTACAATACTACTTGGCACTTGATCATGAGTATTACCCCATTTAAGGCTCTCTATGACAATCCTCCATCATCTCTACTTTCCTATGTTCTAGAGACAGCTATGGCAGAATTAGTTGATACTGTGTGGCGATTCAAAGATGACATTTTTATGCAATTGACAACCAACCTTCATCGAGCACAACACATGCAGGACATGGCGAACAAGCAACAATGGGATGACTCTTTTACAATGGGTGATTTAGTGTACTTGAAACTACAACCTTATTGCCAGCAATCAACAATTGCTCATGTCAATCAAATATTGGCACTGCGTTATCACGAACCTTTTGAAGTGATTGAACAAATTGGCAATGTGGTGTATAAGTTAAAGCTACCATTGAACTCCTGCATAGATCGTCTTCCACATCTCCCACTTGTACAGGAAATTGGGATTTCTTTAGGAAGCTATTTCTCTAACAACTCTGGTTCATTTTCCACTTGAAGAGAGGCAATTGAACAAGATATTGGGCCAACGAATGAAGAAAAAGGGAACACTGCTATGATGGACGTTTTGGTCCAATGGCCTAATACTTGGGAGTAGTACCATCCCTTAATAGAAAATTCCTTGACCTTCAGGACAAGGTCTTCAATTAGAGGGGGAGTGTTAGTTGCATGTGTTGGATATCCAATAATCAGGTATTTTGGTTAGTCTTGTGTTGGGGACTTCTTATGTTGCTTGTTTTGGGGACATCAAGGTTTTTTTCTATGCTTTTAGTAGTCAGTGTTGTGGATTGTGGAGATCGCTGCATCTCAAATAGCAGCGACCAACTTTTCCTTAATTATCATTCTTTCCATCATAGATCCATCAACTTCCTCTCATTATCACAACCTCGATTCTACTCAAAACTATTATTTTATGATTCCAGTGTTTCTCATCATCAAAACTATTAATGAAGAATTTTCCTAACAGCTCTCATTTTATGGTTTGTGTTATTTTGTAAATAAAATATTAAAATCGTTAATTTTACTGCTCAAAAAAGCTCTGTGGACATATGATAAGAACAAAACCAGATGTGATTGATAGTTTATGCCTGGCATGCCAATTTATCTAAATGAGACCTAAAGATTCTAAACTAGTCCAAACTGTCAACACCATTGAAGAAAAGGCATCAAAATGATCAGATTTGTTGTATTTTAGTGCACAAACAATTTCTTTTTTATATATTCTGTTCTTAAAAGAAAGTCTTTTTCTATATTCTTACAGAGAAGTTTTCATGCAACTTAAATATTTAGAAGAATACCATTTTGTAGACAGTTTTCAGTTCTACTGATCTTTGACTTTTTTCAATGTTTGTTTAAAGTATGGTGTATCACCAAAAAGATTACTGGACAATAAGGCCCTATCCAATTTCTTCAAGATTTTGACAAGTATAGATGAAAACAAGGTATACACAATTTATCAAAATTAATTTTTTTAGTTTCTTCATTTTTCGTCTGTATTTTATTTGTTAATTTATGAAACTGATTCTCCTTTAAAAAGATATTAAAAGACTACTCTTATAGCTTACCTAGGACATTCGGATTATAAATTATATAACCTAAAATCATAATGATGATTTTATATGCCTATGAGTGTTGTGCCCATCTAAATAAAAAATCTTCCTTTCCTAATACTTAATGAATAGTGCTCATAAATTACAGATTTTGAAATTCTTTAATTGGGTGTCAAGTCTTGATTTTGTTGAAATCTATATCTTAAAAATTGTTCTAGACACTACTTTAGTGTTTAATTGACACAACCTTTCTTTATGACCATTGTCTCAAATATTGACCCGACGAAAAATTCTCAATACAATTTAGATGTTGAAAATGATGTTCCCGAAACATGATGTATTTTAGAGAATTCATTGGATTGTGTAATTTTTCGTGTAGGATTGATGCGAAATTAACAAATCAGACAACATTCTTTAGTTTTTACTTGTTGGAGGACAGATCGATTGATCCATCGTAAAGATTGGTTAATTTACAGAGCACGAAAGTTGCCGATCAATGGGTTCTGCACTTCTGTTGTGTTGCTGGGTCAACTACAAAACATCAAAGGGACCGTTTGCCATTCATTGACTCCATACAATCCTAATGCTCTTGATTCTTAAGGCATTCATGACTTTGGAGAAGAAACAATAATTGTTCTTTATGGAAACCTATTAGGATTTTCAGACTTATTCAAATGGTCGAGGTGAAGGAGGGAGTTAGTGAAGCACGTGAGAGATGAGAGTTAAAGAAAAGAATAGGGAAAAAGGAAAAGGAAGAAAAAGAGAAGGGGAAGAAAAAAATTTAAAAAAGGGAAATAATATAAATAAATAAAAATGTTTGATTTGACCATTGATGTGAAAAAAATAAAAAAAGTTAGATATGGCCATTGATGTTAAAAAAATTTTAAAAATAAAAAAGTTAATTTTTACCATTGACATGAAACAAAATAAAAAAATACAAATTGTATTTCACATCGATGGGGGTCTTTCCCTTTTGTAAAGGAGATTTGAATTCTTTAAATGTAAATCAAGGAAAATAGTCTTTTACGTGAAGGGAAATGAGGTTAGGAATCAAACCTTTCGTTTGTGTGAAGGGGAAGGGTTCCTTCTTCCTAAAGAAGATTACCTCCCTCTTCTTCTTACTTTTATATAAAGTTGCTAAAATGGAATTAGAGATTTTAATTAAACTTTTGGAGAGCTGAAAAAGAAAAAGAAAGAAAAAGCTAAGGAGAAGAAAAAGAGAAAAATGTTAAAAAAAAGGGAAATTTTTTTTAAAAAAAAAGTTAGATTTGATCCTTGATGTGTAAAAAATAAAAAAAAGTTAGATTGGACCATTGTCATGAAAAAAGAGAGTTAGATTTTACCATTGATGTGAAAAGAAATTAAAAAATAGAAAAATATAAATTGTATTTCACATCAAAGAAGTCCTTTCCCTTTTGTAAAGGAGATTTTAAGGACTCCTTACAAATTTATGTAAATCCTTTAAAGGCCACGTAAATCAAAAAGAATGACCCTTCACTTGAAGGAAAAGGAGGTGAGGAGACAACCCTTCTCTTTATGTAAGGGGGAAATCTCCTTTCTTCTTAAAGGAGATTCTCTCCCCCTTCTTCTTACTTCTGTATAAAATTCTTGAAGAAGTCTTTTTTCCTTACATTTTAAGATGAAAGTGAAAAAAAGTGTTGGAGAGTTTAATTAAACTTTTGGAGAGCTGAAGCATTTCTAATATTTTGTTATGATTTTCTCTCTAAGTTCATCGCTTTATTTGTGTTTTACACTAAGAGAAAAACCCAATGTAAATATTGTGGGAAAAAAAAAGGAAGTGGTAATGTATCTATATTGAAGTAATATTTAGTTGGTGGTTATAGTAATGTAACAAAATGTCTTATCATTGTTAGAGATTAGATGAGACAGTTACTTAAAAATACAAAGGCAAAAAAGAGTGAGAAAAATAAGAAGGATGAATGTTTCAAGAGTATTTTACAGCAGGAAAATGAGGAAATTCTATATTCTTATAGTGAATCACAATATCAAAAAACCTTTGTTGAAGATAGTAATGAAGACGTTGACTACCCATCTGATATGATGAGTAAAGAAGAAAGATAAGTTTATATAGAAGCAATGATGAAATCAAGAAAGAAAGAAGGGAGAGAGAACAATTCAGATCCTCATATGATTCTTTGTGTTCTAGGCATTTTGAAAAGAGTAGTACTTCTTGTGCATATGCATCTTTTACTTCAAAGGAAAAGGAAATTACAGGTATGTTTAGAACACAGTTAAAGATATGAATGCCTAAAGTTGTAGTTGCTTGAGATAAGAAACAAAAGCCAAAAACATTGAAGGATATGTGGACAAATGTTAGAGAAAAAGTTGGAGCTATTGTATTAAAATGTATGTTTCACAATGTCATCCTTGCAAGTGCAGCAAAAGGGACCATATCTACAAAATATGGTAGATGTAATAGTCGAAAAAAGATCAGGTGTAAAAGTTCCAACTTATTATAAAATTATGAACAAATATTTGAATTCAACAAAGAATGAGCTCAATAGCTATATTGATAGTTTTAAAAAAAATGGCCTATGTATGGTATAATTATCATGTGTGATGAATAAACTTTTGTTACTAGAAAGTAAATAATTAAGTTCATGATATATTGTGTTAGATGTGCTATTTTTTTGAAGTCTATTGATACATTAGAACATGTAAGAGATTACAAGTATCTTTATTGATTAATTGTTGATGTTATTAAGGAGGTTGGACTATCAAATGTTATATAGATAGTTACAAATAATGATATCAACTTTAAATGGTTGGTATGAAAATAAAGGGCTGTTTGTGCATAATTTTTGTTGAAAGGAAACAACGAGAATTGTTAGAAATGTAGGGAAATGATAGGAAATGACAAGAATGTTTAAGTGTTTATGTATGTCGGGAAATTACGAGAAATGATAAGAAATTTTAATGTGTTTGTGCAGAATAGGAAATTTTGACGTATTTATGCATAATAGGAAATGACAAGAAATACAATTTTTAATAATTTTTTGAAATAGTAAATAATAATACAACTTGAAAGTAATATTTTAAATAATAGAGTATATATTAATTATATTTTAAATAATATAGTATAATATAATATATAGTACACAATTATTTTGTTATGAATAAACTTTTCATCACAAACATATAATGCAAACATACAAAGATATATATAACTAATTTACTATGCTTGCAATGGTGAAGAAAATAAAATATATCAAAATGATAATAATATATTATAATTATTTGTAATTAATTTATTGATTAAGTTTTTAATTAATGAATTGAAATAATTAATCAAAATGTAATTAATTAATTACATTAATCAATTAACAAGGTATATAATTTTTATTTAAAATATTTAATTTTTATCTTGACTAATTAGATCATTCATATACTTCTATCTCACAAATGTTAATCTTCGTTCATTTTTCATTCTTTTCCAGTTTTCCTCATTTTTCTTAAAAGTTTTATTTTGTTTCATTATTTCTCATAAATAACTTTTATTTCTTTTATCAAAAGTTTTTTCTTTTTACGGTTAACCATCCATCTTCTCTGACAATGTTCACCAGAATCTGATGATCAACGAGTAGTGAGCAATAGGCTAATGAGCAGCAAGCGACAGGTTGCAAAGCCCGAGTGGAAAGAGGCTAGTAGCGAGTGCAAGCGCAAACGGTAGAGCTTGAGTAGAAAGCAACGAGTGATGAATGGCGAGCTGGCAAGGGCGAGCGATGGAGCCAGAGTGGAAAGTAGCGAGTGATGTATGGTAGAGTGTGAGCGTAAGGCAATGTGCGACAGAGTCAAGTGGGGGCGAGCAACATGCAGCAGAGCTTTGGCATTTTTCGAAGATGATTCCAAACCTTACCGAGTGGGGTTCTAGAATTCATCTCCCAACTGTTTTCTAAGGTTTCCAAAGTGCACAAACACCATAACCTTGGGAAACACTTTTCCAATGTTACCTTTCCTGACATTTTCCAACATTATTGGGAAGCACAAACCCCTATTAATGGACAAGTATCCTATTTTCTAGACACCTTATGTAGCACATTGTATTGATTTTATATTGAAAGATTTTGGAAGGACAATGTTAATTGGAAAGATTGTAAAATTAGCATGAATTATCATTAACTATATATATAATCAATTTTTCTTACTTGCATATATGAGGTCATGTGGTGACTTAATTCCTCTTGAGGTTACACATTTTGCTATAAATTATATAATACTTGAATCTATGCTTGACAAAAAAATGGGATTAAAACACATGTTCAACTCCAAGATATGGTGGAAACATTTTGAAAATAACAATCCAATAAGTAGGAAAGTGATGTCAATTGTAAATGATTGCATCTTTTAAGAGAATGTCAAAAAATGCATTGTTATTATAAAATCTATTTTCAAAGTTTTAAGATTTATTAACAATGCTAAAAAACCCACAATGAGTTTCTTATATGAAGCTATGAATTTAATGAGAGAGGTGGTACATGACTTAGTACCACAAAACACAAAGACATTCATTAATATTATCAAGGATAGTGTTGAGTTCAACACATGTGGAAGTACAACTCTACCAATTGCACATGAAAGAAGAACATGAGAAAACAAGAAACAAGGTGAAACACAAGATTTTATGTGATTTGGCAAATAACCTACGTCCACAGGTGGTAATTTCTTTCTTACTATTTCAACTCTTATTACAATTCAGTTCACCAATATTTATCATTGTAATGTTACAACATGCCTTTTATACACATATATTAGGGCATAGAGACATTACTATAGTAACACTCTTGTAATAGACAACAACAATGTTCAACTAGCTGTACACATTGGTCGGTTGAACTTCTAACCTTTTGGACTGTTGGAGTGTCGTCTTGCACATTCGGTCACTTAAGACGATAACTCTTTGTCTTTCTCGGATACTAATCCCTTAACCATCCGAACTTCATGGTCTTTAGTTTGCCATTTTCTCATGTAAGGAACTTAATTTCCACGTGACTAGAACTTGTAGAGTTAGTGATAACTCTACGAATTTCTATGTTAACCCAACGACTTTCCTCTTAGATTAAGCAGCTTCGATTGACCTTTGACAATAGTTTTGCCAACACCTTTGGACATTTAAACTCTTAATTGCTTGAACTTTGTGACCTTCCAACATTGGCTCATTGGTCTTTATTACGAGCTTGCTTAGGTTATCATGTGTTCTTTCGTTAGACGCTAATCTTCATAACTCACTGTACTATTCAATTAACTCATCGATTGTTCTTGTAAGTATTCTACAATGATTGGTCTATTGTCCTTTTCAATTAAGTCCTAGCTTTCAGCTACCATTACAAACTTTAGTTTAGGCTCACTATCTAATTAATAAGGTAGTCTCCACACAACCCCAAGAGATAGATGGTTCAAAATATTTCTTCATCCATTACATAAAATTGATATGCAATTACTTAAATATATAAGTTTAATAATTAATTTATCTTAAATATTTCTGATACAAAATATACTAAGTATCTTTTACTTGATAATTTGATATGCAATATTTTATTTGAATTTATAGTTTCAATATGAAAAAATGCTTGATAGTTGTACTGATTTGATCAATTCATTAAAGTTTGTTATTAATAAGATTGGGCTAAATATCAAAATTCAAGTGTATGTCTTAAGTTAGATAAAAAAATTCAAGAACGATTTAGGAGGTTTTAGATACTTTGGAATTATTTGTGCTATAAATACTGTGTGTTAGTGAATATTTTTTACCAATTATTATAAATTTATAATCTTTTTTTTCAATATTGATAGTAAATTACTATTTATTAATGTCTACTTATAATTTTCTTTTACAGTTGAATGATGAGTTATCCATAAGATTGATACTTCTAATTTGAAAAATATTATAATCAAAATACTTTCTTAGACTATCTTTACTTCTAGTTGTGAAAGAAATTAGAGTGTATTTAATTTAATTCATATAAGGAATGAACAAATTAAAAATAGAAAGATTGAATGGCTTGGTCTTTGTCTATTATAACGTTAGGCTTTATATGAAACATATAGTTGCAGAAGATGAACATGATAAATTAGATTGAATCAATATTAACTTTATCTATAAAAATTTTAGTGTCAAGGATCCTATTATAGATTGGATGAAAAATAATAGTAGACATCTTCTTAATAAATAGGGTGGAAAATCTGATGAGCATTTTGTGACATAGTTAAATATAGATATTGAAACATGCATTTCTTCTTCAAAATCTCATGATGTTGGCAAAAGTCCAAGTTTAGGTTGTAATATAGATTTAGAAAATGATCATGATACTACATTGATTGTCAATCCTTTCATCAATCTTAAAGTAATGATTCTTACAATTATAGTTCATATAAAAAATCACATAACTTTTTCAATTACTAATCTGAGAGTGCAAAGACAAATCTTTTATCATTATACAAGTCAAGTAATTATTCATCAAGTTAATATGATGAATAACATGAACATAGATGAATAGAGAGAAGAATGATCAAAAGAAAAAATCTTTTTCTATTGATACTAACTAGGTATATATACAAGAACAAAAATGGATCCATGAGACTAACATAAGATAACTAATATAAACTGTAACACTCTCCTTCAAGCTGAGCTATATATATTAGTAAGACTTAGCTTGTTATAAAAAACTTCTAATACCCTAATACTTAAACCTTTAGTGAGAACATCTGCTAGTTGATCTTTTGATTGAATAAATGGTGTAGTTATGATTCTTCTTGAGACATTGTTTCAGATGAAATGGCAATTTACTTCCACATGTTTAGGCCTTTAATTAAATATGAGATTACTAGCAATATATATAGTAGATTGATTATCACAATTTAAGGGCATAGGTCTAATCTCTTCCACCTACAATTCATGTGCCAAAGCCTTCAATCGAATGAGCTCAAAGTAGCATTAAACATGACTCGATAATTAGCTTCAGCACTAGATTTAGAGACAACATTCTGCTTCTTATTGTGTCATGTAACCAGATTTCCTCTAAGAAAAGATAGATATCTTGAGATTGATTTTCTATCATTACAATTATCGACATACCCAACATCAGTGAATCCTTCAATGCGTAAGTGTCCATGCTTCTTATGAAGAAGACCTTGTCCAAGGGCTTTCTTGATATAGGATAAGACTCTAATAGCTCCTTGCTAGTGAATCTCACATGGAGCATGCATAAACTGAGTAAGAAAATTGACAGCATATGAGATGTCTGGCCTAGTGACAGTCAAGTATATCAATTTCCCAATAAGTCTTCTATATTGCTCAGGCTGACCATATAATAGGGTATTTTCATCTCAGAAGGCATGGTTTAACTCAATAGGAGTGCTTTCTAGTTTGCACCCTTCAAGCCTTATTTTATTTAGAAGGTCAAGAGCATACTTTCTTTGTGACAAGGAAAAATGTCTTTTAAAGAAAGCAAACTCAATACTCAAGAAGTAGCTCAATGTGCCTATATCTTTGGTGGCAAAGTTTTGACAAAGAAAATGTTGTCTCATCAATACCCTCTTGATCACTTCTTATTAATAACATATCAACATATACAGCAAGAACAATGATACCTCGTGATGTATGATTGATAAAAAGTGAGTGGTCAACTCGACAATTATTAAAGCCTCCACTTCACATAACACTACTGAATTTTTCAAACTATGCATTGAGACTCTATTTGAGTCCATAAATAGCTTTGTTTAGAGAGCATACTTGAGTTTTCCTCTAAACAACATACCTAAGTGGTTGTTCCATGAAGACCTGTGCATCCAAATCTTCATAAAGAAAGGTGTTCTTGACATCTAGTTGTGTTAAGGATCATGATTGATTTACTACTAGGAGGGGGTTTGTGCACTCGGAATCTGACGGAATTGAAAATTTTTTCCGTCAGATTTCGAGTCATGAGGTGTTTGTGCATTTTGGAATTCAAATTCCTTGGGAATTTGAATTCCAATCATGTGTAAAGGTTGAGAAAATGAATTCTCAACCTAAAAGGTTGGAATTCATTTTCCAAAAGATCGCTCAACGCTCACCCTCACCTGTTGAAGTATATATTGTTAATATTTTTATTTAATTAATTATTTTAATATTATTTTTATTAAAAATAAAATATTAATTATTTTATTATTATTAATATTATTTAATTTATAATATTAAAATCATAAATATTATTTAATATTATTATTATTATTATTATTTTATTTATTATATTATTTAATATATAATATCAAAATTTTAAAAACTATATAATTTTCCTAACTTTTTGTGGCTAACACAAACAAAGTCTTAAAAGTCATTTATAGCTAATAGAATGTTCAGAATTATATTTTTTTATAATCAAAGTATTTCAATAATTATTTATTATTTACTTTCATTTATTCACTTCATAATAATTATATTTTTAAAAAAGTTATTTATTATTACATTTCGAGGAATATAGAATTTATAATTAACCTTTTATTGTTTTAAACATGTATTATAACTAAAAAGTTATCAATTTTTGTAATTTTTGATTTATTCTATATAATGATATACTTAATTAATTGATAAATGATATATAAACATTTAATTTAATAATATGTTCATTTATTAATGTAAGTAATTAATTTCTTAATTAATTACATTTTCACTAATTACTTTAATTCATTACTTAACTTTATTAAAAATCAATTCTATTCAATTCCATTCAATTCTGTCATGTACACAAACACCTAAATTTCAATTTCTATTAAATTCCTAAACGTGCACAAACACCTAGATTTTGAATTCTTTCCATCAAATTTTGTAGAATTCAAATTCCGTTGAAATTCAAATTCTGCGGAATTCAAATTCTAGGTGCACAAACAGGCCCTAGAGAGAGGAGAACTCTTATAGAATCAAGTCGAGCTACAAGAGAGAAAGTTTCAGAGTAATCAACGCTATATTCTTGGAAGAAGTCCTGAGCAACTAACCGAGCTTTGTACCTATCCACCGTTCCATTCATCTTGCGCTTGATGGTGAAAACCCAATGATAGGAGACAACATTCACCTGTTCAAGACACGAAACCAAATCCCATGTACCACGAGATAACAAGACATCCATCTCTTCATCCATTGCTTGCTTCCAATGAGTAACCTGTAGAGCTTTTGTATAATTTCTAGGTAAAGCCTCAGTAGAAATGGTAAGGGAAAAATCACAAAATGTAGAGTTAAGATTATCATAGGAAACAAAATTGGATAAGGGATGAAGAGTACAAGATTGAGTCGCCTTACAGAGGGCAATTGGTAAGTTGTCGATATCAGTTGTGGAAGGAAGCTCACATATGGGTGAGGAGGTAGGTGCAGACGGATCGACAATCTCACGTGGAGGTGATCACAATCAACAACTATATACCTAAAGTGGCTGTTGAGGTCGTACCTGTCTTTGGTCAGATTCTTGTTCATCAATCGGCATCAGAGAATTGAGATACAGGTCAACCAAAGTAGACATGTCAATCGAGCCTGAAATAGTGTTATGTTCAAGACAACTAACAGGGGTTGAAGGCAACTCAATCTGAGTACTAAAATATGATTGAGATTCAAAAAAAGTGACATTCATGGAGGTGTAATATCTTTGAATACGGAAATATCCAACAAAGACACATTTGAAAGTTCGAGGAAAAAATTTATTGAGACTTGGGGATAAGTCTTGAATGAAGGCGACACACCCAAAGATCTTAGGAGGTATAGAAAAAGGCTATTTGGTAGGATAAAGATGATGTAAAGGAACAACTCCTCCTAAGGGAGTAGAAGACATTCTATTAATAAGGTATGTAGTGGTGAGAATGATATCGGACCATAAACTTTGGTTTCACACATGAGAGTCTGAGCAACATCAAGAATGTGCCTATGTTTACGTTCAACCACACCATTTTGTTGAGAGGTATGTGAATAGATGGTCTAATGTAGAATCCTTGAAAAAGAGCAAATAGACTGAAAAGAGGTTTGTACAAATTCAAGAGTATTATCAGTACGCATAATTTTGGGACAAATAGAAAATTGATTTTGTATTTCAGCAAGAAATTCATTGAACACATTGACAACATTGTGACGATCTTTTAACAACTAGACTTACGAAACACGAGAATAATCATCAATAAATACAACATAATACTTGTGACCTTTGACAAAGGGAATTCGATTGGGTCCCTAAACATCACAATGGACTAAGTCAAACTTATTACACGAAGAGGAAAGACAAAGATGGTTGAAGGTAGCATGAGTATGCTTACCCAACTGATAAGACTCACAATCAAAAAAAGAAACAGAAGCCCAAGGAAGAGCCTCATGTAGTTTTTTGAGTGACGGATGCCCCAAACGACAATGTTAGATGAATGAAGAGTCTACATTGGACATGCACACGATCAAGCTATGAGGAACATAATCTGGGACCAGCAGATACACTCTATTGGGTTGCTTACGCCCCAAACCAATCCTTCGACCCATCTGCAAGTCTTGAAAGGTACAATGAAAGGGATAAAAGGTAACTCTATAAGATAATTGAACAATAAGGACACTTATGGATAAAAGGTTGAAAGAGAAATCTGGAATATAAAAGACATTGTTCAGTTGAATCTGGGTGGAGGTTTGAATTTCTCCATGACTAGATATGGGACATGAATGGCCATCAACAATAGTTACGAAGGATTTATTTTGCAAGGACCTCAACTGATTAAAAAGGCTAGAATTACCTGAGATGTGGGATGAGGCGTTAGAGTCTATTATCCAAGAATCATCATTTGAAGCAATTAAGACATTGGAAGTATCTGTACCAAGATGAGAGGATGTAGCTTGCGTACTCATGGTAGTGGAACTAACTTCATGTGATTGAACCAAACGATTGTGATTAGCTTGTAAGATGGTGACAATAGGCTCAGATATACTAGATGGGCCTACCATGCCAGTCCCACTAGAAGAAGATGCAACATGTGCCAATGAGGGCTTGAGATGAGGAAACTTGTCCTAGCATTTCTCAGATCGATATCTTAACTTGTTATACCATTGACATTTTAGACGTTGACGATCACTACATCCTCTAGAACCTCAATCACGCTCTCTACTGTTAGATGTAACAAGTGTAGTCTAATCAATAATAGATTAAGAAGAAGACGGAGTAGAAATCCGTAGAGCTTTGGCAAAAGTCTCATGGAGATTAGGCATGACATCTACACTTAAAACAGGACCACAAATCTAAGAGGCAACCTCAGGGTTCAAACTGGCAAGATAAAATGTGACAGTAAGTTCCTTTCGGTATTGGAGAAAAGTGGACACATCTATGGTAGGAGGTTGATATACATTATGCTCATTGATTAATCCTTAAAAAATACTATAATGTTCTTGATAGGTTTGCTTTCCCTATTGGAGATGAAATAAGTCATTATAAATCTGAAGCACTTTTGAAATATTCTTCTCATAGTCATACATCTGTCGAAGAGTAACCCACATCTCACGAGCTGGGTAGAGCATGGATACGCCTCGAGCCACGGAAAGTTCCATGTTGAACATCTAAGAGATGATTGCAGTGTCATCAACATTCCAATCTCTATAAGTCAAGTCTTTGACATCCGGTGGCAGTAAGTGTAGATATTCTTGACGGTGTCCAATGACAATGGTTTCAAAACTTTGAGCCTATAATATATAATTGGAACCATTTAATCGTTCAGAGACACCTGGAAAATGCCTAACAAGAAGTAGAACGGATTGACTCCTTTGATAAGAACTAGATTGTCTGGATGTAGCTATTTTTTTTGTTGCTGTTAACCAAAGATTCTAAATGGACAAACTACATCCTTCGCATGTAGAGGCTTGGGGACAACCTACTTGAACAGGAGCTATTCTATAAGATCGTACAACCTACTTTGGTCACGACTAGCATCATCAGATGAAGTAGTGGTCATCGAGGATTGTGTTCTTCGTGCACCTGAGATGATGGTGTTCTTTGTGCGTCCATTGCGCATAGTGGACCAGATAGGAGATGGTCGACAGGAGGGGGGGTGGTCACGTCGGATGAGACTATTCGGATAAGTGGGGATCGATCAGACAGGACTATCTGAGAGGAGTTAATAGACGATTGGAGATAACTACGTCATTCACGCGTTGGAGATCGAAGCACGGTCGTCATTCACGCACCAACTGTGAACAATGGACGCGTAGAACACGAAATGGACAAGGCTGACCACGAGAACGAGGTCTAGTCTAGCTACAAGAGATGGTTGGGTGGCATCGATGGCCAGTTCGACATTAATCGACAATAGTGACATCAGCACGAGGAAGAACTACAGGCGAGGGTAGCTAGTGGGTGATGGATGGCAGCTGGCGGGTGCAGACAATTGGCTGGGCATGTGGAGAATTGGTGACTAGATGGTGAAGAGAAAACCCTTGGTGCTCTGATACCAAGATGAATAAAGAGAAGAATGACCAAAAGAAAAAATCCTCCTTTCCATTGATACTAACTAGGTATATATACAAGAACATAAATGGATATCCATTTATACATAAATGGATCCATGAGACTAACATAAGATAACTAATATAAATTGTAACAAACATCACTAATGAGAAATCACTAGACCCTCTTTTCAAAATGAATCAAACTATGATGAGTTCCTACGAATAGGATACCCACGTATCAGATAATGTATATAATCTATTGGTTATGGAGTATTGTAGAGAATATTCCACACAGATATCATGAAATAAATGCATTATATTGCGGGAACATCAAATGCATTCTTAAATGTTTTAAAATTATTCAATGAGGATACAAACTATATGGACATAATCCATATGAACCTCTTAGACATTCAATATGAAATTAATTTTTGTATAATGCTATTGTTATTGAGAATTTAGGATCATGTATGTCATTATAAGTTTTTTTTACTTATTTATATATAATAATTACCTAAAAAATTATTTAAATTTTTTAATGTTTATTATAACCTCTTTTATCTTATTCCTAAGTTGTGTTAAAATTTTAAGTTTTTTAGTTGTTTCTATAAAAGTATTGGGTTTCAAATAATATGATCTTTGATTTTCAATATGTTTCCTTTCATCATTGGGCCAATCCTTGATACGATATCAACATTTGAAACCCTACTTATGACAATAGAGGAATATACACATGATATTAGTAAGATTTTGGTTGAGCAAAAAAAAAATGCTAAATTGAGATAAAAGGGTGGAAATTCAAAATAAGTGTTCAAAACAAATATTTATAAAGGGGAACTAAATGAAATTTAAAGTTCAAATGTTTAAATCATTAAGAAGTATGGAGAAAATAAAATTATATGTTTTGTTATTTTCCAAAAAGGAGATATTGTTGATTATTTATAGTTTTATTAGGATTATTTTGATACAACAATAATCTAAATCTTAATCTTACCATGTAGAGTTGGCCACATGAATATTGTTCTTTTAAATATTTTTATTTATTCTCAAATCTTTAATTAAATTATATAAATTTAAATATTTTCTTATTATTCTTAATCAAGTAGTTTTAGTTCTTTTTGCACTACGGAAGACTCTTTGTTGAGTAGTAAATATAAAAATTCTAGTGGTGAATGTGATCGTAGCAGGCTTATAGGTTAGCAAGGTTTCCCCCAACCCTTGTTTGAGGTTAGGGTTCTGAATGGTGGCTTTGTTAGTGCCCTTGGGCTTTGCATCTAATATCTTGAAAGCTCCCATGGAGGACATTAAGACATTTATTGAGGTTGCTAGTTTGAAGCAAGATCTCCTAGGCTCTCATACAATCTTTGTGGATACTTGTAGAAGGATTGCCCCTATACAAATGAGCAATTCCTCATTTATGTGTATGATTAGAGAAAACCTTATTCCACCTAATTTCCCTTCTGTTCTTGTTTTGGTTTCAACCATAAAGAATGGAGAGGGGACTTTGAGGATTAGTTTTAAGGTCTCTTCATTATCAAGTGTGTTCTAGTGGACTTTACTAGGGAAGTTGAACATGAAGAGGTCATAAATGATGGATATCTATGAAGCTTTGAAGAAAATAATTCTATTCAAAGAGTAGTTGTTCCTGGTTGCTGTGGACTAAAGGTATGTTTTGATTAGATTCCAATGCTGAGAAGACTTTATTAAGGCTTATACCAAGAGTGTGTAGTATGTGAAAGGTAGATATATGTCTATCTTTCGATGGTCACCATCTTTTACTACAGGATTGGAATCATTTTAGGTCTATCTCCCTAAGCTTTGCACCCACCTCCAAGCCTCACTAATTCTAGAATCTATTGCTAGAATGATAAGTCATTTTCTGTCTCCACCATGATGTTAACAATTTCACTAGGCCATGACTCATTGCCATTTGTATGGAAATGAGTTTGGCTAAACCTCTCCCTTGGTTGGTTAAGATCCTCAACAATACAGAACTAGTTGAGCAACTCATTCTTTATAAGGAAGAGAATCCAAAATTCTGTAACAAGTGTTTCAAAATGTCACAGTCATGCATCTTGTAAGAGGAATCACAATGGTGACCAAATAATCCTTGAAAAGGGCAAGTCTGTGGATATAGGTCCTTCTAAGCCATTTGATAAGAAGGAAGAGGAGGATCCCAAAATCAATAAAGGGTGGACAATGGTCTATTAAAAGAGGAATGCGAAAAAGAACCATCAAGGTGACAATACTTGTTTGTTAAGAAGAACTACCCAATGAAGCTCCTTCGTTGCTAAATTTGGTTGACTCTACATTAAAGGTGGTGAGAATAGTAGAGGTTGATATGGCTATGAGTAAGGCTAAGTGTACATCGCAAACAAAGGATAATGCTACTATTATCAAGAATTTTGGTTCATTTGAGAAAGAGATGTTGGATGGACAACAAATCATTGGGGTTGAGACGCCTTGTTTGGTCAATTACCAAGTTGTGTTTAGGGAACATGTTGAAGAGCTTGCTTAAGAAGAAAGGCAAGGAATTGGGGCTATACATATTGGTTCTGAAAATGATGTTGAGTCGACAAAGCCTTTGAATTCTCTCAAAAGTTCATAAGGTAAATCTTTGTAGTTAATTTATGCACTCTCCAAGAGAGGTCTACTAGCAAAGAGCCATTAGAGTCCTAGTGTATGTCAAACGTGCTTTAAGCAAAGGGCTTCTATATAAAAAGAATAGACATCTATAGGTGATAGATTTCTTTGATGCCAGATATATAGGTGATAAGATCGATAAAAAGTCTACCTTTAGATATTTGACATATCTTAGAGGAAACTTGGTCACTTGGCATAGCAAAAAGTAAAATGTTATCTTCAAATCAAGCATCAAAGTAGAATATTGTGTCATGTCGAATGCAACTTCTGAACTTATTTGGTTGAAGACACTATTATTCTAGTTGAGAGTCGAAATTAATACTCCAATGCAAATGTATTATGACAATCAAGTTGTCATTCACATAGCTAACAATTCTACCATTTACGAAAGAACCAAACATGTTGAGGTAGATTGTCATTTCATTCAAGATAACATTGTCAAGGGAGTGGTCTCAACACCTTTTATTCTGAAGATCAAATTGTTGATATACTCACTAAGGGACTAAGTACACTAGTATTTAAGTATCTTTGTAACAAGCTAAATATGCTTGACATATATGCTCTAGCTTGAGGGAAAGTGTTAAAAATATTTTTCATTGTATCTGTCGGATATCCATTTAATGGTCTAAATGGATATCCGACTTGTATGAGAAAATATATTCTTGAAACCTTACTGTAGCATTCTTCTTCTTCGAATAAAAATTTTCTCCTAAACCTAATTGTGAACTCCACCATGCTTGTCAACTATAATAAAACAACAACAAAAAATTTTAAAAAAACCTTTACACATTGATTAGAATTTATTATAACTATTGAGTATAAGGGTAGAAGGGTAGAATAGTCTTTTCCATATAGATGTAACTCTTTATGTTGTATGCCTCTTTCATGATGGAATAGAGCCCTACTAACTTTTCTCTTCTTCATTGGCTTCCACTCTCTATGTTCATCACCATCAATGTTGCTTCTCATTTGGTATTAGAGTGGACGTTGCCACCCTTCTAGTTGTGCATTCATTGATCCTCTAATGTCATCCTCTTTTGTGCTATGGTGTTAGCGGCTCAACAAACTTCGTCCTTTGTCAAATTAATAGACAAATGTCCGTTGGTATGATGGTTTCTCCCATTCTAGGCCATTTGGAAATAACTACATTGGTGTTGTTCTCCACTCTAGCAATGCCATTAAGTGTTCCAGTCACTTGATGAGTTTGTAGATGTCTCCTCTAGGGCAATGGTGATGAAATAGAGGAGACTTATAGCTATCTTACGATATTCCTCTTTAGTTAGCACTTTTGGTTTCTATCTGCCCTTGTTAGGCAACTTTGGATTGAATAGTTGCTCAAACCATCTAAACTTTGTGGAATATTGTTGCTCCACCTTGTTCCTTACTTCAGTTGTGAAGAGGTCATAGATAAGTGATCAGCTCTACCCCTTGTTAGATTGTTATGTGTTATTAGTGTTGCTAGTCTCTATGGAATCCCAAGATGGACTTATTAAGAATCTTTGTGGAACATTTCAAAAGTTGAATGAAAACAATTACATCCAATGGGCACAAAATTTTAAGAAGTTTCTTGTTGCTCATAAATGTATTTAGCATATCACACAACCCCCTCTTGATGTCAAGCATCCAAGTTATAAGTGGTACATTGTTGATGCCACTATGATTTCTTGGATGTTAAACAATATTAACTTAGAAAGAAGATATGAGATACTTTGTAGTTAACCTATGAAAGTGAACAGAACATTAATGCATTATTTGAATTTTATGAATAACCATTTACTAGATGTCAATGGGAGCAAACAACACAGGAACATTTTACTTGCTTTAGAGCTCTTGCTGATGAACTAGAACTACATCAGCCTATTACTACCAATATTCAATAAAATCAGAAGTATTGTAATGAGTTGCTAGTTGTGGCATATCTCAACAGTTTAGAGAAAAATCATGTTCAAATAAAATACAAGTTTTACATTTATAATTAATTACAAATGTACAGTACCTATTGTATTAAACAATATAAATGTAGGTCAATTCACAAAGAGTTTGTCTTAATTACTTTTATTGAGTTGATTACTTGATTAATACCTTAATATGATTCTAAAATTTTATTCACAACCTAAACCTATTGAAATTACAATTATATACCTACAAATAGAGTATAAAACTCACAAAACATGTACAAATCAAAAACCAACATGTTTATACAAAAGTCAATTTAAGACAATTTCATTGGTAACTATAATTCTAATCCTGGAATCATAGAAATAAAACCCAACTTATAACACCTATTCCTCCCAATTTGGGTATTGAAAAATTATGTAAAAATGTGTTGAAAAAGATTTCAAATGATTTGAAAAATCACAGTGATTTCAAGAACTAAATCACTCCAAATAGTCCACAGGCTTGAATCTACTAGGAGTGCACAAAATGCGTAAATCACAACACAGAATGCGCTCACTTACTAAAAAATTCCTAACTTTGTCAAATCATTGCAAAAAATCCCAAAATCACTGCTCAACGAAAGAAGACTTCCTCATCTGGAAAGCCCAATTTATAGATTGTAAAAATTCGTTTTTGACTGCGAGAAAACACTGATAAAAGTTGTGTGATTCACTGGCCAAAAATTGCATTCTAGGCCAGATGCACCTTCCGACAATAAATTCATAAAATCCCTTCAAATCACCTCTAAAAATTCTAAAACTGGCACAACTCAAAAGTAGACTCCAAACCACACGAAATCGATCGAAAATTTTACAAGAACTATGAGACCTAATTAAAATGATATATCCCTAATTTATGCACACAATTTTACTGTTATATAAACACACATATTCACAAACACCTTATCTACATGACAACATATCCACATATCAACATCTAGAAAACATTTTCATATCATTGCAGCTACTGAGATTAATATCTAACTGTGCAAGTTACACTACAAAGCATGAAATAAAACAAAAACATCACAAACACATGAATAAATGTACCTATGCGTATATAACAATATGAACATAAAAGATACATGCATAGATATCTTCCCTTCCCAAAATATACCTTAAAGCTCTGCACTTTCTTTGAGTTCCTTTTGATTTCACCTCTCCAACACATCCACTTCAAGGCTCTCTCCCTTTGAAGTTTGCTTTTCAAAGGACATCCAAGGTTACAAGAAAATATGTTGATCCACCGTCTTTCATCCCAACAGCAACAACCAGATTGAGGGGGACATGAGGGCTCCAATGGGTGGTCTTTTCCTCATCCAAAGGGGGAGAAGAGACTCCAATAACCTCAGAACACAAGATAGGACCTTGGTAAATCCTCAAACTCGTCCAATAACCCCAACCCATGCAGTTTTTTCTTGCTGTAGTTGAAGGTTCCGTGAGCTCCTTTCTCCAAACATGAGACCCCCCCACTATTATCCTCCTCCATGCACCTCCACAACGTTGCTGTCACCAATGGCTGCTAGAAATGCCAGAGGAGGGGGTCAGATGTTGCTGGAACTTGGCTGGAATGGGATGAATGTGCAGCCCTACGAGAGAAGGATGCTTGCTGCAATGGAAGCGGGAAAGATGCTCAATAATCGTTGCCCTTGGGTATTTTATTTCTTGCATCCTTTGATCTCCACCTTTAGATCATCATAAGTCCATCCAATGGCAGAAGATTAATATCCCTCATAACTTCATAATGTCTCCTATTTAAATCAAAATACTTGTACCAAATGCATCATCTATGTGGTGATTGCTAACAAATATAACATGAGAAAGTGTATTTGTATTAGAATGGACTATTAAACTATATGCAATAGAAACAAAATATAAACTTTTCTATTACATTCTCATTTTATGAAATTAAAGTCATATTTTAATAATATTGCTTCGCTAGTTGTGTATGGGAGATAAAAATGCAAAACTACTTTGTGTTCAATACATAGACTATTGACTTGGTACTCATTAAATAAAGGACAAATTTGTGCATTAATTAAAATTTAACACATAAAAACATGCATAACTCTAAAATATGATTTTCATGTAATCCTTCATTAAGACATATATAATTACAATTTATAATCTATAATATAAATGAATTGACATATAAAATACACAAATTTAGACTTTATAGAGAGGAATTAGGTTCTTAGTGGTGAAAGCTTGCAAGATTTTCATGGTGTATTGTTAAAGGTGTTACGGTTGTCAATTTCATCTTCAATAGTTGAGTAGTTGACCATGATAGTTAGAGTTCGTGGACATTCTAGAAGCCGTGAGGGAGGCAGAGGAGGTTGTGGGAAGGTTCTCGATGAGCATTGTGGTAGAACCTATCATCAATTAGGCAAGTGTTGGTAAAAGTTTGGCAAACTTGAGTATGCTAGGGTGGCTACTAAGACTAAGAGCACTACATAGGAAATTGAGAGTTACACACCTAGTCAAAGTGGATCCTTCATTATTACCTAATGTAGGTTGAATATGTTGAGTTCCTATAGTTAAAGGGATAAGAGGTTTTAGCCATGTGTCTCATGTCGTTCCATCCACTTTGGGTACCATTACCTTTTTGATTTATTAGAATGACTATTGAATTGTAGATTCTAAAGTTTCATCCCACATGATAGGTACCTATGACATTTTTATCCGTTTTAATAATCTTTCTGTTGTTAACTATGTTAATGGATAGACCTGCTCTATATTTGGAGTTGTCCAAGTTATACTAAACATGGCTCTTGATCATATTTTATTTGTTCCTAATTTTCCTATTAACATTTCTATTGATGCTCTTACAAAACCACTTTCATGTTTTATAACCTTTTTCTCTTTTCATTGTGTTTCATAGGATCTGCAGATGAGGAGGAGAATTGGTTTAGCCCATAAGACTTAGCAAGGTGTCTATGTTCTTGTTCAAGACAATATTCTTTAGGGGCCTACACTTCTAGTGTTGCAATATAAGTCTTTCATCTTGTAGCATTATCAATTAGGTCATCTTTCCTTTGAAAAGCTTCAATAGGCTTTCCTTTGGATTTTTATTTCTTGTTTTAATTATGAGTCTTGTTAATTAGTTAAGCATCATTGTACTACCTTTCATCGGTAACGTCTCATATCTAATAAATGTCCTTTTAACATTGTTTATTGTGATATTTGGAGTTCATCTTGAATTACATTTATTAGTCGTTATCAATGTTATATTTTATTTGTGGATGATTATTTCAAAGTATCTTAAGTTTTTTATTGACAAATCATCAAACTATGTTGGATATTGTGAAACAATATTTTGCTAAAATAAAAAATGTGTTCTTTGCTATATTCAAAATTTTTCATACTGATAATGCATTGGAGTTTGTTTAATTTGCTATACAATCTTGTTGTGCATCCTTGGCTATTGTTTGTTAAACTACTTGCACTCACACATCTATGCAAAATTAAGTTGTCAAGTACAAACATCGTCATTTGCTTGATGTTGCTTGCACTCATGCTTCATATGCATGTCTTCTTATTTTTGGTCTGATGTTATTTTTATAGTTGTCTATTTCATTAATTGTATGTCATCCTCTCTATTAAGGGGAGAGATTCCTCTCAAAATGCTCTCCGTTGATATAGAGTTGTTTACTCTTCCTTCAAAGGTATTTAGATGTATGATATTTGTTTATGATTTGACCTTTGGTCTTGACATGCTTGCTCTTTGATCCATTAAATGTATCTTTGTCAATTACTTTCAGATTAAAAAAAGATATCAGTGTTATCCTCCTATAATGCATCATTACTTTATGTTGGTCAATGTTACTTTCTTTGAGTCCACCTCATTCTTTGTCTGTTCTTTGACCAAGTTTAACTGGCTTTACCTTTTTGGTTGATTAGGGTTGACTCTAGTTGGCCTAGAGGTTTCTTAGGGTTTTTGGGTATGTTTTGTAGTTTCTGGAAGAATTAAGGTATTGGGTGGATTTGTCAATCTTTTGCAAATTCAAACATCAGAGCTTTCAGAATGGACCTTGCATGGTGCCATAAAAATGGGTGTTTATAATGGCTTAAGGAAGCTGATGATAATACTCATGACTCCACAGATTTGCAAATGCTTATAATTGGATCAATAACATTAGGAGAATTCAGCTTAGAAAGTTGTTTGCTGGATGAAATGGATGCAGCAATTGTAGCTTTTACAAGAACATTTCCTGCAATAATTTTCATGAACCTCTTAGTGCTATGGGTGCTCTGAAGGGCAAGTTTGATTATATGGTTTTACTTGTGTATGTCAAATGGATTTTAAGATCCATATATGCAACCTATTCAATGCCCTGAATGCTTTTAATGAAGGAGATCTCTTTTTTTCCTTTTTAAAAGATTTCTTTTATAACTTTGCTAATTAAACTAATATTTGTACTTTTCCTTTCTCCTGGGTCAGGTTTATGTTTCAACCATACAGGCATACAAATATCCTGTTGTTGGACTTCAGTGGCATCCAGAGATATGATTAGGGGCCATGTCTTGATCTTCAAATGCCGGAATTTCAGCTATTACTTCATTTTTGTGGAAATTACCTTTATAATTATATTATTTTTCATCAATAATATGGTTGGGAAAATATTGGTAGGTAGTTTAATGAAAATTTGGTGCTAATGTTTGATAGATTTTTCTTCTTGCATATTTTTGGAGTTAACATTTCAAGCATAGAAGGCACCACAGATTCTGTTGTGGATTATCCATTTGAGATAAGTCTAGAGAACTGGTTTTGTCGCTTGTTTAGTTTAGAACACATAAAAAATTCAGGATATGAATCCTATAATCTTCATGGTTAGCAAGGATAAGTAACGTCTCCAGTGACCTGTTGTAATTACTCACTTTTTTCAAATCAATTGAAGGCTCGTTCTATAGAAAAATTGCAAACTTACAAGGTTATGCTTCAGAATACTTACCACTTGGAAATCTATGCTTTCAAGAACAGATTTTGGATTAAAAATGGTATAAAAAAGATATATAAATATTAAGAATTATAAAATATTTGGTATAATTATTTGACAGATATGAAGAGGAATCATTTCATATCATCGAATCCACATTTGAAATTACAAGTTTGTCAAAAGATGCTTGATTTGGTGATTTATTAGGGTTTTTTATATTTTATAGTGATATTTTTTACATCTTGACAGAAAAATGCTTTTGAGTGGGGCATTACAACAATTCCACACAGTGAAGATGCAATTCGAGTAACACAACATTCTGCCAACTACTTAATAAGGTTAGTTTTTATTTTTCAAAGATTTTCTTGGGAAACTTGTCTTATTTCACACATGCTCGATCTAGAATTTCAAGAGAATGACCAAGTTTATTAAATAATGTTTATTTGAATTTCTAACATCCGAAATATGTTAGAATCAATTTATTTCACTAAAAGAGGGTGAATAGTAAACTTAAATAATTTAAAAATATTTTAATAAAAAAATTGAATAAAATATTTTTCTAAAATTGTTTGATGTAAAAATCGATATGTGAATAAATAATAAATAATCAAATGTGAATCATGAACAAAACATACGAAAATAGCAATCAAATCACAAAAGAAAAAGACAACATTCTCGAAATCGAATACATTCATTCAACAAACTTTTTTATTTATGCTTTTCACTAAATTCAATTTTTTACAGGTTCAACACTTAACATTTACACTTAGGGGGGGTTTATGCACTCGAAATCTGATGGAATTGAAAATTTTTTCCATTAAATTTCGAGTCATGAGGTGCTTGTGCATTTTGAAAGTAATTTGAATTCCAATCATATGTAAAGGTTGGGAAAAGATTAGAATTCATTTTTTAAAAGATCGCTCGATGCTCACCCTCACTTGTTGAAGTATATATTGTTAATATTTTTTATTTAATTAATTATTTTAATATTATTTTTATTAAAAATAAAATATTAATTATTTTATTATTATTAATATTATTTAATTTTATAATATTAAAATCATAAATATTATTTAATTTAATTATTATTATTATTATTTTATTTATTATATTATTTAATATATAATATCAAAATTTCAAAAACTATATAATTTTCTTAACTTTCTGTGGCTAACAAAAACGAAGTCTTAAAAGTCATTTATGGCTAATAGAATGTTTAGAATTATATTTTTTTATAATCAAAGTATTTCAATAATTATTTATTATTTACTTTCATTTATTCACTTCATAATAATTATATTTTTAAAAAAGTTATTTATTATTACATTACAAGGAATATAGAATTTATAATTAACCTTTTGTTGTTTTAAACATGTATTATAACTAAAAAGTTATCAATTTTTGTAATTTTTGATTTATTTTATATAATGATATACTTAATTAATTGATAAATGATATATAAACATTTAATTTAATAGTATGTTCATTTATTAATGTAAGTAATTTATTTCTTGATTAATTACATTTTCACAAATTACTTTAATTCATTACTTAACTTTATTAAAAATCAATTCTGTTCAATTCCCTTCAATTCTGTTATGTGCACAAACACCTAAATTTTAATTTCTGTCAAATTCCTGAACATGCACAAACACCTAGATTTTGAATTCTTTCTATTAAATTCTGTAGAATTTAAATTCCGTTAGAATTCAAATTCTACGGAATTCAAATTCTAGGTGTACAAACAGGCCTTTAGTGCTTTTGCAGACTCAACACTCAGCCATCTACCTGATGTTTTACGAGAAATACTATAGTCTCCAACATTTTTCAGGTCCATACAGTAACCTCTTGTATTACATGTAGGTCTAACATTAACCTTCACTTGGTAAACATCTTACCAAGTACAAAATCACTCCTTATATCAGGAAGTTTTATCTCAAATCAAGATGCTCACACTAAAATTAGTATGTTTTTTATCACAATCTAGTGAAAACGTTTAAGCACAAAATAAATCAAATAAAAAATATTTAAGTCCAAATAGAATAAAAAAGAAAGCACAAAAAACGTTTTCTAACTTTTTTGCAATTTACTCTTGACTGAAACCATGTAGAATGAAATTTTCTCAGTATGCTTTAATGTAGCCTTGAGTGCAGCAACTAATTTTAACTTTAAATAATCTTCTTTTTCAACTTGGATGCCTTAAAATGATGTTAATTTGGAGTCACAAATGTTGTTAATGTGAAAGCACACAAAGGTATCACCTCTTATGTTGAGAAGCTACAAATATATATAAGATAGAAGCTAAAGTTTGAAAATATGAAAAGCATATTTGTCAGAATCTGTCTGAATTTATAATAAATCGGTATGCCATTTGACAAATTGGTATGCCATTATTTGAATTTCGACATAGATATCTCATAATTAGACCTTTTTTTCTACACATACTATTCACAAATTGATATACCATTTTTTGTATCGGTATAATGTTTCTCAAACTTCTGCAAGCTATATCATCTAATTAATATATAAAAGAAAATTCTAAATCATCTTATCAAGTCTTCTTCTAGAAAATGTTATGCTAGTGAGTCCATTGGTATTTCTTTTGATTATTCTTGATCATCTCAATAACAAACATGTATCATCCTTCTAAGCTCATCTTTTGTTTACCAAGGATCTGTTACATCTATATCCAAGAAATAGTATGGTAATGGAAAAATCGGTATATCGTTTGCTAATTCTGATCTGTAGATGATTTTAAACAGTGTGTCACTGTTTGGTATCAATGTTTTGTTTTTCTGTCCAAAGACTTAAACAAATTACTATACATCATAAAATGATGTCATTAATCTTAATAGTATGTTGATTTACCAATCGGTAGATCATTTTCAATGACAGTGTACAATTTATTTTAAGTCTCTATTTATATATAATTTTTATCTAAATATATATCATTAAGTTTTGCTTCATTAAAATCCTATGAAAAAGAATTTTCTAACAAAATATCATTAATAATTGTTATAATAGATGTTAATCATTTGCATAAATATATTTTGCTAATAATTATCAAATCTTATGCATTTCTTTATTGGATGGTAAATGATAATTGAACTAAATAAATTAAATAACAGTTTTTTTATAGTGAAACTAGATTAAGATCTATCAAAATACTCTTTAGGGGGTGTTTGTACCCTCAGAAATTGTCAGGAAAATTGGAAAGAATTTTTCTGGATTTTCTAGGCATTTGTGGCATTATGGAAAGGAAAAGATTTAGCCTCCAGCAAACAATGGTAATGGAAAATCCACAAAAATTTTATCATCATTTACCAGAGTATAAAAAAGATGGATTGCATGATTTTCTCTTCCATTCACATCCAAAAAAATTTACTGTCTCACTTGCAAAACCCTCGTCCATGAGGTTTGTTCTATCAGCCTCTGCCCTATTCCTCCCTCTCCACTACCACTACCATTGTCGTCAAGGTTTTATGGCCATGATCTTCCTCACGTTTAGCTGTTATTGTTTGTCAAATAGTCGTCGTTGTCCTTGTGATCTTCTAGATATAACCCATATATCAACTCATAATCCATGTAACAACTCATAACCCCTTCTCTCATTTAATATTGTTGCATGCATGTGATGTTGTCATGAGAATGCATATTTGTCATTTAGTATTGTTGAATGCATGTGATGTTGTCATGAGAATGCATGTTAGTTGTGCCTTATCAACTTGTTTATAATTATACTGCATTCAAATTACGGTATTCCAACCCATTTATTAATAGTTGTCATCTTTGATTTAATCTGTTGCATGGTAAGAGGTGAGTTGTAGGTGGTGGTTTATTTGTATTTGGAGAGTTCAATGAATAATATGGAAACCTAGAGCTGAATTGTGGATCAACCGGGATCTGCCTGGAGTATGTTTCTTACGAAGATTAGGATAGAGGATGATGTATAAAATTAAGGCTTACACCTTAAAGTTCAGAGATCGAATTTCAGTTTAAGTTAATCTTAGTATTCAATAGATTTATGAAACATTTTGTACCCGAAAAGAATATGGAATTAGTTTGTAATAGATTTGTGATGTCAATGTCTATATAATATTTTGATAGTAACTTACATGTATATTATTTTACTTGTATATTTTTTTCTTTGTTTCACAGTTGTTTGTTCCATCATGAGTTAAGATAATTTTACTTTCCATAATATAACAAGATATGACAACCTCATAGAAAAGAAAGCAAATGTATCGTGTTTATACAACATGAAGTGCTGAAGCAGATGCAATCTTTTATGTGAGGTTTTAAACCAAGGTCATAACAAAACTCATAATGAAAAAATTAGAGTTGAAACATGGATACAATCAGCGATAAATATAATGATAAAACCAAAAAAATCTTGAGCAGGAAAATGTGAAAATTAGAATGAAAACTTGATGCACCATATACAGAAATTACCAAAAACTTGCATATCAAAATAGGTCAGGTTGAGACTATGTACATGGTACATGAATGGGTGGGGTTGGGACTATGCTCAACTTGTGTGTTTGAATAATTTTTTTTTCAAAATATAGATTTACGTAAAGTTAGTTGAAATATAGAAAAAATAATTAAATATTTATTATCTAATTTTTTTCTATTTCTAGTTTCTAAAATTATGTACTTCATAAATTTAATTTTTACCAAATTAATTAGTTATCATTTTCTAGTATAAGTACAAATATACAAATATTAATTTTCATCATTTTTCATTTTCTATTAGTATACAAACATTAAGAAAATTTTCTCTTAGAAAAAAGTTACCATCATTTTCTTCAATCTCTTGATTTTCCTTTTGTCCATTTTCCAGAGACACAAGCGAGCAAAACTTTTTTCCTAGAAAAAATTTACCATCATCTACTTCATTTTCCATCATTTACTTCATTTTCCTTTTTTGCCATTTTCTAGAGACACAAACACCCTCAAAAATTTATTTCCTAGAGGTAGTCAAGAGCATACTTCTCTATAATAATATCTTTCTATCCTTGGGATGGTAAGGTAAATATTCAAGAAATATTTAGATTATTTCATATTTTTAATGGCAAAATCTTGGGCTAGGTATTGTTTAATTGTCTCAATATATGTGACATCACTCTATCAAAAGAATGTCATCTATATAGATCACTAAAGGTATGTAACAATTTATACCTCTTTTTACAAAAACTGAATGACCCACAACACACCTTCTTAACTTGTTTCCCTTGTTGACTTTTGCTAAATCAAGTATGTAGTCTCTATTTCATATTTATATATAGCCTTAAGGGAAAACATCTATTCAACTAAATCACCATATAATAAAACATTCTTCATGTCAACTTAATATAGATCCCAATACTGATTTGTGCCAAGGGGCAGGAAAATTTGAATGGAATTTAATTTGATCATGACTGAATATGTATGATAACCTTTTCTAACATGATTAACAATACTAGAGTATCGTTTTCCACAATCTACTTTATAATAATGCATGTGTCAAACATAATCAAACATCTTCTATAATCCCAACCAAACACAACCTTTGTGTGTGAGACTTCTACCCTTGTGAGATCTAAGAAATAAAACGGAGAGAGTGTTTCTTAGAATTTAAACTTGTGGCCTTTTAGCCATAAGGGAACAACATTATCAACCTTGTATTGATATTGATAATACAGATTTGTTTGTTGACTTTTTGTCTTCTCAATGTATTGGAATTAATGCATGTCTCAGTGAGGCTCGAAAGTCTCTAAACAGAGCACCAGTGGAAGAGCTTCTGGACAACCTTATTTACAACTACGCACCAACTTACTGTGGAAAGGCTGGGTAAGATTAATTATCCTCAGGCATCAGAAGCTATATTGTCTATTATACATTTGGGAAATGTAATTAATCTTTCTTCCTGTACTTTTTATAGGAAGGGTTACGACGAAGTCTACATCTTCACTTTCCTTGCTGTTCAAAAAAGAAAAAGACCATTCTTTGTGGTCTACATCGAGCGTTGGTGGTACTCAGGAATATATTGCTGTAATTTTTATTTGTACTAGAGAGGACACCCTTTGCCATAAAATGGAGCTCTACATTCCAAATGCACCATGAAAATTACATTTCTCCAGACAATCTAGCTTCCTCTAAGATTCCTACTACAAGAACATGTTCTGTTCAATTTTCTGGGTCCATGTTTTCATGTTCGTTAAAGGATGTCACAACTGGAATTGGAGGATAATTAACTACATGTTAGTATAATTGGTACCTTATTGTGATACTTTTAGCCGGTATATGTGTTAGCGCATTTATTCATAATTCATTTTGCGATGATGGAATGGGGTGTTGGTATTAATAGAGACCGGTCTTTAAGTATTATCTGCCTAACTTTGGAAAAAGAAATTAATACATACCAGTCTAGTCAATAATTGCTCCTTTTCATCATTACCAATCATATTTTATTTCCTCTGGGTTGCTCAACTCGTTGATGTACATTTAAATTTTCAAAAAGATGTGTAAAACAAGATTTAACAAAATATAACTTGCGAAAAACTGCGAAACGAGTTTCAAAATATTTCTACCACAACAAAAGACCATCCAAGCTGTCAAACTCGACCAACATCATCAAAACATCTAATACAATAAATCTGTATCAACAGCGATCCCAAGTCAACATCCACAAGTCAGAGTAAAAGCTACCAGAGTACACGACCTGGCAACAGCCTAAGATGATCTCCTCGACTCACATGCTCCTTGCGACATGTATCCACCATATATAATCAAGTGTTGGTATTCATAGAATTAGTAAGATCAATCAATCACTGTTTTCTTCATAACCCTAGTAGCTTTTGCATTCTTCAAGAATCTCATTGTACGTCCTTATTTGGATAAGTGATCTATTAAAAATGAATACATGTTCTACAACAAAAGTCTAGCAAGATGTTGCTCACCTTCAAGTCTCGATGGATGACCTTCAACCTTGAATCTTCGTGAAGGTAAAGAAAACCTTTTGGCAATCCCCTTGATGATGTTGAAACGCTTCTCCCAATCCAATAGCATCCTCTTTTCGTTACCTTTCACCACAAATCTATTGTTAGCTTAACAATTTATGATGACCATTCATGTAAGTGTTTTAAAGCTCTCACTTTGAGAAAAACAAACACAAAACTTTATATCTGTATATATATAATAGAATGAACGAGAATAAAATACATACCGAGCAAGAATGAATCTAAAGCTTCCATTTGGCAAGAACTCGTAGATTAATATTTTCTCTTCTCCATGTACACAATAACCCAATCATCTTGCAAGATTTCTATGTTGAAGTTTTGCAATCACCATAACCTCATTCTTAAACTCTTCAAACCCTTGTCTTGAAACTTTGGAAAGTCTCTTGATTGCAATCTCTGGCCCATTTGCGAGCTTTCCCTAGGAACATGTTGATGAACAATTAATTGGTGATGGTATTAACCAAAAGAAGATGATATAATTCATATTCTCTTTCCTTATTATAAGTTTTGTAAGAAAAAAATCTTAGTTCCAATTCATATATATAAATTTATTAAAAATATCAAGAAAGCAAATCAATGGTGGTATTGTAGTTTATGATCGATCACCACCCCTAATGTTTTTACAAGCTAACTCTATAATATAAACACTAATAATGAATAGTGTAATTCAACTTCCACTATATTAGAAATGAAAAGATTTTGACTAAATACTATATTTCTCTTGATTAAGGGTAGTCAAATTTGCAATTTTTTTCTAAAATTTGAGACTTAAAGAATTAGCATGGACAACTAACAACCAACTTTGATAAACTGAATTGATTAAGGTTGTGTGAACTCAGGTCAACTGTAATCACTTAGTTAACTAAAATGACAATCATAGCTTTCATTAAATTTCAATCATGATGCACTCAAAATTATCATTATCAAAAAATTTAATGATTCGCAGAAAAATTCATATCCCAATGTGAATATGTTCTTATATATTAATTTGAAAAAAAAATGGACTAATTAATACCTTCAAATTCTTTGATAATGGAAAACAAACTTTCTATTCTTGATATTCTATTTTCTGATAAAATAATATGGAATAGGTGTGAAAAGTAGAAGATTTAAACATAACTGTTTGAGTTTCAACTGAGACATTATAAAGCAGTGAAATTCAACACGTGCACAATTTGAACTTAAGGTGTTCAGAAAGTTTCAGAGACTTATAAACTTAACTATCCGATGCTCAGGTGCATTTCGGAGAGTTACAGATAACCTTCGGAAAGATAACTTAAGTCAATCGTCCAGATCACGACACGTGTACTTAAGCAGTTTTATAATAAAGAGATGTTTAAGACAACTCCAAATTTAACTTTTCGATGCCTAGACGCATTTCGGAGAGTTACAAATAACTTACCGAAAATCCACTTAAGTCATGCATTATGGTTTTGACATGTGTACTTCAGGAAATAATAAAATAGTCTATTGAACGTTTTAAAACACAACTGTCCGATACTTGTAATATAACTTGTCGAAACAATAGAAAATTCGGATACTTAAGAATTAAAATACCTGCAAGTCACCGACAGTTTAGAAATGTACTTAATTAAGGTGTATTTCTTGAAATTATGCAGATTCTTTCATGAAAACATATAATAGTTCAAAAATTATGAATTATTATATGAGAAATTACTCCCCCTACATAAATGTAGTGTAAAGAATCTATGACGTACTTAATCTGGGTTGCCAAATCCTAAGTAGAGTTGGCTTAAAAAGGTCAAATAGCTTACTTAAAGAGGATGCTAAGCCTTAAATAGATTTGAGTCTCTCTTTTTTTTTTTTTAATTTGAATGAAATACAGAAATAAGTAGTAGAGTTAACAATTTAGACTTTCTGGCTTTTATCTTATTTAGTTTACAAAAGATAATTCATAGAGATATACCTACAGAAACTTAAAAGATTTCAATAATAAGTACACAACTTAAGACAAATAAATATCGTACATTATGTGTAAAGAGTAGATAATAACAAAAATAACAAGGATTATATACACAGATTATGTCAGGATTGTTATAACACCTTGAAAGATAAATTAAGGTTGAGTACATTGCCCTCTTTTTTATTATTATATTCATATATATATATTTTATGTATTACCTCCCACAATATCATATTTTTACGTGATCACAATCCCTTGCTTAAGGGAAAGATAACCAGTTACTCAATGACAATTGAGAATAGGTAATTTTTTATTTATTTTAAATATAATCTGAATTACTTGCAAAATGAGTTTTCAGTCAGCACATCCCAAACCAGTTGGTTTAAGTGACTAGGGTTTAAGATCCCCCAACAGACTTAATTACTCAAGTAATTACAAACAAAAAATAAACAAAAATAAAACAAGATAATAAATTAAATTAAAGGCAACCGCAAGACTTAATTTTTCTAACAGAATGTTAATAACTTTCCTTTAATAAAAAGTACATACTTTCTATGTATTTTCTTGTTAAAATCTCTGTAATAGCATATACATAAGTAACAAAAATATAGTTGGCATTCACATTGAATCAATTTAACTTTTCCTTAAGTAATCTTTTCTGAATTTTTCTTAAATAAATTGACTTCAATAAAAATCAGAATTTCATAAATTCTTAGCTACTAGAAAACTGTAATTCGAAAATAGATATGTTGTTTTGTTTTTGTTTTTTTTGTTTTTAATAATAAAGACATTAAATTCTAAAACTACCTTATAACAAACCAAAATACAATGAACATGACCATTTAAATATCAGATAATCTACAGATACCAAGTTCTAATCGTAATTTTGAGAAAATATTTTCATCTAAGGGTTTTGTAAATAGATCTGCTAATTGCTTTGTGGTAGGAACAAAATTTAATACTAATTTTCCTTTTATAACATTATCCCTTAGAAAATGATGTCGAACTTCTATATGTTTTGCTCGTGAACGTAAGACAGGATTTTTAGATAAACTAATTGCAGAATTGCTATCACAGAAAATCTTAATTGGTTCATAGTCTAAATTAAAATCTTTTAAGGTTTATCTAATCTAAAGGATTTGAGCACAGCAAAGTGCAGCAACTATATATTCAGCTTCAGTTGTAGATAATGCTACACAATTTTATTTTTTGCTAAACCATGATACTAAGGAATTACCTAACAATTGACAAGTGCCACTAGTGCCTTTTCTTTCAGACTTACATCCTGCGAAATTAGCATCACTATAACCTATTAAGTTTAAAGAACTGTGTTTAAAGTAAAACAGTCTGAAATTGATGGTTACTAATAGATATTTAAAAATTCGTTTAACAGCAAGTAGGTGTGATTCCTTAGGATTTGATTGATATCTAGCACAAGTACACACACTAAACATAATATCTGGTCGACTAGCTGTTAAATAGAGTAATGAACCAATCATACTTCTATATTGTTTTACATCTACAGTTTTTCCAGAGTCATCTTTATCCAACTTGGTGATATTACTCATTGGTGTATTCTTTGTTTTAGTGTTGTCTAAACCAAACCTCTTTAATAAATCTTGAGTATATTTTTCTTGTGAAATAAAAGTACCCTGATCTAATTGCTTAATTTGTAAGCCTAGGAAAAATGATAGTTCACCCATCATACTCATTTCAAATTGATTAGTCATGTCTTTTGAAAAGGACTCAATTAATTTATCATTTGTTGCTCCAAATATGATGTCATCTACATAGATTTGAACTACTAATATATCTTTTTCGATCTTCTTGATAAAAAGAGTGTGATCTGCCTTTCCCATAGAATACCCTTTTTCCATAAGAAATTTAGATAATCTTTCATACCAAGACCTAGGAGCTTGTTTAAGGCCATATAGTGCATTCTTAAGCTTGTAAACATACTCAAGATGTTTTGAATCTTCAAAACCTGGAGGTTGTTTTACATACACTTCTTCTTTTATATATCCACTTAAAAAAGCAGTCTTAATATCCATTTGATATAATTTGAAATCCATATAACAAGTATAAGCTAACAAAATTCGTATTGATTCTAGTCTAGTAACAGGAGCAAATGTTTCATCATAGTCAATTCCTTCCTCTTGCTTGTAACCTTGAGCAACTAATCTAGCTTTATTTTTAACTATATATCCATCTTGATCTACTTTGTTTCTAAATACCCACCTTGTTCCTATTATGGAGTGATTTTCAGGTGATGGAACTAGATCCCATACCTCATTTCTTATAAATTGATTTAGCTCATCTTGCATAGCTAAATACCAAAACTCATCTTCTAAGGCATCTTCAATTTTCTTAGGTTCTAGTAAAGAAACAAATGAATAAGCACCACAAATGTTGACTACTGATGACCTAGTTCTAACTCCTTGATTATGATTGCCTATTATCTGATCAATAGGATGAGATGAAGCATAACACCAATTTCTATGTTGTTCCATATTTTCTATAGGTATGACATTATTTTCTTCTAAATTTTCATCATTCAAACTTAGATTTCTTATTCCGTTAGATAATCCATCAATTTCTCTGTCAACATCATTTAGTACTATTTCTGGGAGAATTTCTGAATTAAAGTTTTCAGCATGTCTTAAATCCAAATGAGAATTTTCATGAAATTTCACATGCAGGGTTTCCTCAATGGTTTTTGTTGATTTATTATAAACTCTATATGCTTTACTTCTAATGGAATAACCAACAAAAATCCCTTCATCTGATTTGGCTTTAAGTTTGTCTCTTCGTTCCTTAGTGTTTAAAATAAAACACTTACAGCCAAAGGGTTTTAAATAATTTATTTTGGGAACCCTGTTATACCATATCTCATAAGGAGTTTTATCTAAAATTGGTCTTAGATGTACTCTATTTATAACATAGCATGCTGTATGAACTGCTTTTGCCTAGAGAAATAGGGGTAACTTATTCTCATTTAACATGATTCTGGACATTTCCTGAAGTGATCTGTTTTTACGTTCTACTATCCCATTTTGTGAAGGATCTCTTGGAAATGAGTACCTATGATCTATGCCTAATTCTTCACAAAAGGTGTCCATTTGATCATTATCAAATTCTGTACCATGATCACTCCTAAGTTTTTGAATTTTAACATTTTGCTCATTCTGAACTTTATTACAGAATATCTTAAATATTTCAAAAACTTCAGTTTTATTAGCTAGAAAATAGACCCAAGTAAATCTAGAATAGTCATCAACTAGTACAAAAGCAAAATGTTTACCTCCTAGACTGGTTGTTTTAGTAGGTCCAAATAAATCCATATGCACTAGTTCTAATACTCTTTTGCTTGTTATTTCATTTAAGCTTTTAAAGGATGTTTTATGTAATTTACCTAGTTGACATGCATCACACATAAACTCTTTCGAGTACTTAATACTAGGTAAACCTCTAACTAGATTCTTTTTAGACAACTTTTGTAATAATTTTAAGTTTGAGTATCCTAGCCTTCTATGCCATAAAATAACTTCATTCGATTTTGCAATTAAGCAAGCACTGTCTTTAATAATATCAGAAGGCAAATTTAGAATACAAATAGATCCTTTCTTGTATGCAGTGAATAAAATTTCGTTTGTAGTCATGTCCATAATTTTACAGGAATCTTTTTCAAAAATTACTCTGTAAATCTTCATTAAAACAGGAACACTCAATAAATTAAAACCTAAGTTTTCAACTAATAAAACATCATTTATAAAACATTTCTCAGTTACCTGAACCTTGCCAGACCCAAGGATATTTGTTTTGCTTTTATTTCCAAAGGTAACTTGTCCGTTCTTGGTCTTTGTTATTTTTGTAAGTAATCGTATATCTCCAGTCATGTGGCTGGATGCTCCACTGTCCATTATCCATTTTGATTTGTGTACCTCACTAGATTTTGCCATAAAGCATACATTTGCTAGATTTTCTTCTGAATCTGATGTTGATGAGGATTCATTGTCTGATGTTGAATCCTTTGTTTCTTCACTTTGTGAAGCTAAAGAGTCATCCCATGTCACTTTAAGCGCCCTTCTCTTTCTGAATTTCTTATACCTGAAATTCCTCCTCGAATTCTTCTTATCTTTGTTGAGAGGACAATCAGTTTGAAAGTGACCCGGCATGTTGCACTTGTAGCATATACTTTTGTCTTTCGTGAATGACTTCTTCTCCATATCTCCAGATGTCTTTGCTAACCTGAAGTTACTGCGTTTCTTCAACAGATTTCTAAATTTTCTGGTCAACAACAATAAATCATCGTTAGAATCACTAGTGACTTATAACACTTTATCAACCTCAAAAGCTAGATCCCTTCTAGGATTTTTCCCTTTTGGATCTAAATTTTGTACTTCATAGGCTGTTAGATTTCCTATGAGATCATCGAGAGTATATGTATTTAAGTCTTTGGACTCTTCAATAAATGTTGTCTTTTGAGCCCAAATTTTAGTTAAAGATCTAAGGATCTTTTTTACCAAGTCTTTTTCCTTGATTTTCTTGCCTAAAGATTTTAATGAATTTACAATCTCAAGAAAACGGGAAAACATGTCAGAGATACATTCATTTTCGTGCATTTTAAAAAGCTCATATTTATGTACTAACATATTGATCTTAGATTCCTTGACTTGATTAGTACCTTCATTGGCAACTTCTAATGCTTGCCATATCTCATGTGCAGTTTGATATGTAGAAACTTTATTAAATTGATCATGAGATAAAGCACAAAACAAGATGTTTAAACCTTTAGCATTCAGTGTCATTCGCTCCTTTCATCAAAAGTCCAAGTATCATATGGAGTCGTAACTAATACTATAGGATTGCTAATTATATACCATAATTTGAAATCGATTGACTAAAAGAATACTTTCATCCTATATTTTCAGTAGCCATAATTGCTACCTTCAAACATAGGAGGACGATTAGTGGTCTGTCCTTCAGTCATAACTAAGATTTCAGAATTATCCATTTTAAATAGATGATCCGAAGTAAATGATAGGAAAAACCAATTCCTAAATAGAGAAATGAAGGCTTTTCGGATGCTTTAAACAGTTTAATTGCTCTGATACTAGTTGTAGGATCGTCTATATCACAAGAGGGGGGGTGAATTGTGTCTTTAGTAATTAAACTAGCGGATAAAACAAGATCACAAAACACTCATAAATGAAATTCTATTCTTTTATTTTAAGATAGAATTTACAATATCTTTTCAGTTCAATTCCCTTCTTGACGGTTTTGATACAGTAATTTTTGATATACAATTCAAATAGGAAAACAAAGCTCTTTTTCAAAACTAATTTTGAATTGTATAAAACCTGATCTTTATGCACACAACTATTTTCTTTCTCTTTGCTCAGCTTCTGTATCTCTTCTTCTCTAGTTGTCAAATTTCCAAACTTCTTGCGTTTGCAGCTCCTTTTCTAAAATTACTTGGAATTTCGAACTTCTTCTGATGTTGGAGAACTTTTCAGAATATGAATATTCAAACTTAACTTTTCAGTTAGGGATCTAGATTGAATATTCAGACTTGGTTTTTGAGATTGGGATCTTTCTGTTGTAATGTAGCTCGTATTCTCTATTAGTGGTCGAACTCTGTTGTCTTTCACGTTCAGCATGTTCATCCACTTGATCCACAATCCATAATCCATAATCCATAATCCACGTACTAATTTTCTCTTTAATCCAAATTACTTTCTATTTAAATTTTCACTTACTTCACTAACATTTTGAGTTTCCACGATCTCCACTCGTAGATACATCAAAACTTTATCTTCTTGGAGTCTTGTAGAATATCTTCTAAGTCTTCGATTTAGTCGAACAATTATCATTTAACTCCTGTAAAAACTCAAACACTTATCCTTTAACTCTTCGAGTTTTTGCACCTGCAAAACACGTGACTAAACAAAGAAACTTTTCTGTTCGTTAGTCCTTTTATAAAACTTGAACAATTATCTATCCATGTGTATAAAAACTTGAACAGTTATCTAACTATTCGATTTTTCATTACCAGACGCACATGTAAAACACGTGACAACTTAAAACATTAAAAACACACGTGCATATAACTTAACTATACAAGTTTTTAACATAAAGTATTCGACAAAAATGAAACGTTAACTATCCGAAAGTTTAACTATTGCAAATCTAGCTCTTCGGAAATCTTTAATTTATCCAACATAAAAATAAAACTTTCCGATAATTTGTTAACTATTATACTTAGAGAAATATACTTAGAGAATATTATGTAGACTTATTTAAATACGTTAATAAAGCATATATCATCAAAATTAAATACCTAACAGTTAACTATTATACTTAGAAAAATATACTTAGAGAATATTATGTAGACTTATTTAAATACGTTAATAAAACATATATCATCAAAATTAAATGACCAATAATCTCTCCCTTTTTGATGATGTCAAAACCTAATAAGTCACATAATTTATATCTCCCCCTTTTTGGCATTATAAAAGAGTAAACAAACTATTTTCTCCCCCTTTAGGAAGTTAAGCAAGTTAAATGTAAGGAAGGAAATCTTACTAAGTATATATTATTCAAAACGATAGTTTCAAACATACATAGGATTTATGGATTAAGCATAAACTGTTTAATATCATAAAGTGTGAAAAATAATCACATAATATTAAAATTAGTAAACAGTTGACATAATAGTTTTGGTTAAAAATTACAAAAAATAAATCATGTAATACATAATTTGTATAATCACAAGCCTCTTTGTCTTCGAAAAATATCAATCAGAGTATCTGAAATTTTCTTTGCAATTTCTGTACTAACTTTGTTTATCTGATCAAGTAATGCTTGATCTAAATTATTTTGACAAACTTGTGATGGTTGCTGTAAAAATTCAGTATATATGTTTGTATCTATACCTGTATGTATTTCTCTATGTATACCTTGTTGTATATCTATATGTATATCTTGTTGTATATCTGTATGTTGCTGTGTTTCTGTAAATTGTGTGGAATGTTGCTGTTGTAGCTGTGATTGTGTTTGCCAATCCTGTTGTTGTTGTTGTCTGAGGACAGGTGTATCTGCTTCTTGGTATTTTTGGAGTTCCTTTGTAGAGAAAGATCTTGATTTTAATCTTTTCTGTGGCCAAGGTGTAATATCTGTTTGACTTGCCACAATTCTCAAAATCGTATCACCATAAAATAATTTACTCTACAAATGTAAGATATGAGAAACAAAAATATTATACCAGTTCAACTGTATATGGTTTATTAATGCATATGTAGCATAAAGACAACATCTGCCAACTTCTGCCCCATGACCAAACCTCTGAAACAATGTAGCATGCAATATTTTTGCAATAAAACGTACTTGGCCATTTAAGTCATTTAGTAATCTCAATGGTTTGTTGGCAATTGGATCTTTGGCTAAACTTGTAATGTCCCATCCCAATCGATAAACTTGGTTTCTTTTTGATAATTTAACTCCTTCATTTTTTAGACCAAGTACCTAATAAAGTAAATCTGGAGTTAAATATATGTCATTGTCTTGTATATTAGAAATAGGAATACCTTCTTCCACTATTAAGTTTGAGTAAAAACAACTGATAAGTTTGGGTATAGCAAGATGGCCTGACTATTGTGGAAGTAGAGTCAACAAGCCTTGAAACTCAAACAATTCACGTATGTGTGCCATCCCTTCAAACTTAACTGGTCTTGAATATAAAACTGTAAAAGTTTTATATGTCTGAAATTTATCATAATAGGAATTATTTCTGAACCATAATAGTGTATGTTCATTTAAACTCTGTTCAGGATTAGGTATTTTCCTGTCATGATTTTCTGATGTGGGACTTGTTTCAATATTATTAGTAGCATCTATATTTTCAGATCTTTTAGAACTAGTGGAATTTCCATCAAAACTAGTATAAATGTCTGAAATATCTGTTATTGTCGTATCAATAATCTGCTGAATTTCTTCTGTTTGTTCTTCTAGAAACATTTCAGCAGCAACAGTCTTTGTATCAATCTGTCTATCAGCAACATGTATGTCTATAATTGATCTATACAACTGTCTTTGTATGAAAGAATGTTCTATATCTGTCTGTGGAATAGAATCATCTTGTATTTCTGAAATTTGTATATGTGAGACATTGGTAGTATCATATTCTATTTGTAACTGTGTATGTTGTTGATTATATACATTTATCAACAAGTATACTATATATTGTAACAGACATAACCATATATATAAAGTGTAGTATAAGCAACTGTACCAAAATTCAAAAGTCTTTGTTCGATACAGTAAGAGGAACAATATCTGTACATTCCTCTTCAAATGAAATATCTTCAAAATTCATAGACTTAGTGTCTATGTCATCAAATTAGATATCATCTGTATATGTATCATCAAAATTTCCTACATGCTCTCTTTTCGTAGGAAAAGAATGTGTGCTTGCAGCATTATGTGAGAAACTGTCCATTGTTTGAAAAGATACATTATGCACTAATGTGACAAAATACCTTAGAGTATATGCTTGTAAGCCAATATTTGTCACATCTGTTGGGATTCCTGACAAAAATGTCTGTCCACCTTCTGCAATGGAGCATAGTTTTCCATTTTTCACTAATTCTTCTTTTTGCTGCAATATTCCTTGTACACTTGTAGTTAGTCCAAAATATTCAATTGTCTTTTTCTTTTTCCGACTATATGTCTGCAGTGTTTCAAGTTGTGTAGGAGGTTCTAAAATTGTCTTAATTTCTCCTGTTAAAGGCACCTGGGGTCTTGATGGTCCTTCACCATGATGCCTAGGTGGTAATAATGGAATATAGAGTTTTAAGCTCTCCACCTCTGCCATTTTGAGTTGATAAACTCTTTGTCCTTCACTTCGAAGGCCCATTTTGCTAATGACAGTTTTCTATTCATCTATATACTGTTTAATATCATCTAAAACAGCTAGGGGAAAATAATGTTGGGAATACAAGGATTGTAATTCCCTGTTTGCATTTTCGATCATTGGTCCCCACTTCTTTCCATAGTAGGTGATAGATTGTACCGATGTCTCTAGTACATGTCTAGAACTTACAACCGCAGGGTTAGGTTGTAAATTTCTTTTCCATAAATGCAATGCAGAAAGTTCAGTCTGTTTTAGTCTAAACTATGTTTCAGCATAATTTCGAATAAATTTTCAACAAAAATTTTTCTCATCTTGAACAGCTTTTCTTATTTCGTGTAGTACTTCATTTGAAAAAGTGTACCTGGAGTAGATGTCGTTGATTTCACTTTGTATTTTCTGAATTTCCAGCTCTCTTTTCTACACTTTTGTCATTCTACCACGTCCTCTTCCACGTCCTGACATTGTTGATTAATCTTCGCTTTGCACTATAGAACTTAGTGGAAGGAAATATTGTGAAGCTAGGGTTTTACCAAGTTAGAAACACGAAAGGTTGTTTGTAAAACATTTATAACTCTTCGAGTTTATAAATGGATAAACAGATTCAATCATTGAAATCATAAATATAAGATCCGTTATCGATAAATAACTCGAGTGCTTGCAATAACTGTACAAGTTTTACAACCAACAATTGCAGAATACTTAGCGTAACTGTTCATATAAAGAAAATAACTTCAGGCTAAGTGAAAAGTGAGAAAACTCGAAGACTTATGATAACTGTTCGAGTTTCTCGAAGGAATAGGTGTGAAAAGTCGAAGAGTTAAACATAACTGTTCGAGTTTCAACTAAGACATTATAAAGCTATGAAATTCAACACGTGCACAATTTGAACTTAAGGTGTTCAGAAAGTTTTGAAGACTTATAAACCTAACTATCCGATGCTTAGGTGCATTTCAGAGAGTTACAGATAACCTTCCGAAAGATAACTTAAGTCAATCTTCTAGATCACGACACGTGTACTTAAGTAGTTTTATAATAAAGAGATGTTTCAGACAGTTACAAATCTAACTTTTCGATGCACAGACGCATTTCGAAGAGTTACAAATAACTTACCGAAAATTCACTTAAGTCATGCATTATGGTTTTGACACGTGTACTTCAGGAAATAATAAAATAGTCTATTGAACGTTTTAAAACACAACTATCCGATACTTGCAATATAACTTGCCGAAACAATAGAAAATTTGGATACTTAAGAAGTAAAACACTTGCAAGTCACCGACAATTCAGAAATGTACTTAATTAAAGTGTATTTCATGAAATTATGCAGATTCTTTCATGAAAACATATAATAGTTCATAAGAGATGAATTATTATATGAGAAATTGCTCCTCCTACATAAATGTAGTGTAAAGAATCTATGACGTACTTAAATTGGGTTGCCAAGCCCTAAGTAGATTTGGCTTTAAAAGGTCAAATAGCTTACTTAAAGAGGATGCTAAGCCTTAAATAGATTTGAGTCTCTCCTTTTTTTTAAAAAAAATTTGAATTAAATACAGAAATAAGTAGTAGAGTTAACAATTTAGACTTTCTGGCTTTTATCTTATTTAGTTTACAAAAGATAATTCATAGAGATATACCTTCAGAAACTTAAAAGAATTCAATAATGAGTACACAACTTAAGACAATAAATATTGTACATTATGTGTAAAGAGTAGATAATAACAAAAATAACAAGGATTATATGCATAGATTATGGTAGGATTGTTATAACACCTTGAAAGATAAATTAAGCTTGAGTACATTGCCCTTCTTTTTTTTATATTCATATATATATTTTATGTATTACCTCCCACAATATCATCTTTTTACGTGATCACAATCCCTTGCTTAGGAGAAAGATAACCAGTTACTCAATGACAAGTGAGAACAGGTAAATTTTTTTTATTTATTTTAAAATATAAGCTGAATTACTTGCAAAATGAGTTTTCAGTCAGCACATCCCAAACCAGTTGGTTTAAGTGACTAGGATTTAAGATCCCCCAACGGACTTAATTACTCAAGTAATTGCAGACAAAAATAAACAAAAAAATAATACAAGACAGTAAATTAAATTAGAGGCAACCGCAAGACTTAATTTTTTTAACAAAATGTTAATAACTTTCCTTTAATAAAAAGTACATACTTTCTATGTATTTTCCTATTAAAATCTCTGTAATAGCATATACATAAGTAACAAAAATACAGTTGGCACTCACATTAAATCAATTTAACTTTCCTTAAGTAACATTTTCTGAATTTTTCTTAAATAAATTGATTTCAATAAAAATCAGAATTTCATAAATTCTTAACTACCAGAAATACTATAATTCGAAAATAGATATTTTGTTTTGTTTTGTTTTTTTTTTTAAATAATAAGGACATTAAATTCTAAAACTACCTTTATAACAAACCAAAATACAATGAACAAGACAATTTAAATATCAGATAACCTACAGATACTAAGTTCTAATCGTAATTTTGAGAAAGTATTTTCATCTAAGGGTTTTGTAAATAAATTTGCTAATTGTTCTATGGTAGGAACAAAATTTAATACTATTTTTCCTTTTATAACATTATCCCTTAGAAAATGATGTCGAACTTCTATATGTTTTGCTCGTGAATGTAAGACAGGATTTGTAGATAAACTTATTGCAAAACTACTATCACAGAAAATCTTAGTTGGTTTATAGTCTAAATTAAAATCTTTTAAGGTTTGTCTGATTCACAAGATTTGAGTACAGCAAAGTGCAGCAACTATATATTCAGCTTCAATTGTAGATAATGCTACACAATTTTGCTTTTTGTTGAACCATGACACTAAAGAATTACCTAACAATTGACAAGTGCCATTGGTGCTTTTTATTTCAGACTTACATCCTGCAAAATCAGCATCACTATAACCTACTAAGTTTAAAGAACTGTGTTTAAAGTAAAACAGTCTGAAATTGATGGTTCCTAATAGATATTTAAAAATTCATTTAACAGTAAGTAAGTGTGATTCCTTAGGATTAGATTGATATCTAGCACAAGTACACACACTAAACATAATATCTGGTCGGCTAGCTGTTAAATAGAGTAATGAACCAATCATACTTCTATATTGTTTTACATCTACAGTTTTTCTAGAGTCATCTTTATCCAACTTGGTGATAGTACTCATTGGTGTATTCTTTATTTTAGTGTTGTCTAAACCAAACTTCTTTAATAAATCTTGAGTATATTTTTCTTGTGAAATAAAAGTGTCTTGATTTAATTGCTTAATTTGTAAGCCTAGGAAAAATGATAGTTCACCCATCATACTCATTTCAAATTGATTAGTCATGTCTTTTGAAAAGGACTCAACTAATTTATCATTTGTTGCTCCAAATATGATGTCATCTACATAGATTTGAACTACTAATATATCTTTTTCGATCTTCTTGATAAAAAGAGTGTGATCTACCTTTCCCATAGAATACCCTTTTTCTATAAGAAATTTAGATAATCTTTCATACCAAGACCTAGGAGTTTGTTTAAGGCCATATAGTGCCTTCTTAAGCCTATAATCATACTCAGGATGTTTTGAATCTTCAAAACCTAGAGGTTGTTATACATATATTTTTCATACACATCTATACAAGTAGACAAACAAAACAATTTAATCTTTTCTCCTAAGTTCATCTACTTCCTTCTAGAGTTTTTCTAATTGATGCTCTAATTGATTTATCCTCTCTACAGCTCTTGTAATTTCTCCAAAAGGTTCAGCAATCTCTACAGTAGCATAATTTCTGTATTCTTTCACTGAAATGGTTCTTGATCTTATCCTTTTGGATGCCCATTTCGTGAAATCAATATTGTCCACCATCAATAGTGGAATCAAATCTCCATAAAATAATTTCTTCTTTACTGCTCTCAACTTGGAGATGAAAACTGTAGACCAATTTATCTGAATTCTATTCACAACTACATATGTGGCCTATTTGACAAATTGACTCAATTCTATATCATGGCCTTGTCGTTGGTAGACATTCTTAATTAAAATGTTAGCTATCATGTGTACTTTACCATTTAAGTGCTTCAATCTATTTAACAATGGTGCACCAGGATTGATAGCTAAACACTTCTTTATGATTTGTTCTGTCCACTCGACTACAATTGTGCTTTCTAGAATTTCTAGTCCTTCATTCTTCAATCCTAAAATGTTGTGGAGAAGCTCTAGTGTTACCTGTACATCAGCTTGCTCCACGTTGAAAATTAATCCTCTTTCTCATTCTCTTAAATTTGCATAAAAGTAGGGTACTAGATTCTCATATACTGCATGCCCTCTTTCTTGAAAAATAAACTGTAGTAGACCTTGGAACTCAAACAAATCCTTAATTTCCTGCATCCCATCCCAATTTACTGGTCTACTATATATGATATCATAACCCCTAATCTCTTGGTATTTATTATATGCTTCCTGACTCCAAAAGTATACTTAATTTAAAACTGTTGCTTCAGTCGGGTTAGGAATATAAATTTGTTGCTCAAGAGGGGTTTGTTCTTGAACTTCCTCTTACATGTGCTGAACTTGAATAGATTGAAAATGCTTCAAAGATTCCTGCATTTTTGCTTCTGCTTTTGTCTGTGGTGGTGAGCCGATAGAACTCTCCACTCTGTCTTGAGTTCTTTCCAAAATTTGCTGAAGAGTTTCTTGCTCTTCAATGGAATCTGTTGAGTCATCTCTTTCCATATGTACTTGTTCAGTTTCTTCTTTTTCTTCTACCTCCTGACTACCAATCTGCAATGTCACTATTCTTTCTGATTCTGTGGCAGATTGGGATGGAGTTATGCGCAAATCAACTTCTACCCTAATTTCTGTTTCTTCTGCTTGTACAAGCTATAGATTAGTTTCAGCCTATTTTTTTTCTTCTCTTTGCTCTTGGTGCTCCTGCTCCTGCTCCTTCTCAGAATTGGATAGCAGGTTTACAAAAATCGGCTCTATAGTCACTACTGATATTTGCACCTTAGATTTAATCTCTTCTTGATGTTCAGGCACTATCTCTTTTCCTTTTCTTCTTTTGATTAATTGTGCTTGGTCTTCCTCTTCTTCTTCTAAGATTAAATCTACAAAAATAGGCTCTACAAGCCTTTGAGCCATAGGTACTGGCTCTTCCTGTTTAATTTTTTTTATAATTGTTGGTCTCCGTGATGTGTGTGTCTTCCATCAAGTATATGTATGTGTCATTGAATATGGTTGTATTTCTTTGATAATTTGTACAGGGGCAAACTTGTCTTTTGGGTATCACCAACCGTTGCCCCTATATATGTAAGGGGTCATCCACGTCCAAGGGATGTCATGCCAAACTATCCCTTGATTTTGTTCTCCCCCTTCTTTGTACCAACAACCATACAGCAAGGAATCACAATAGATTGATCGCCCGTGGACGTACCTGTGTTGGGGAACCACGTAAATTTGTTGTTCTTCGAATTCTCCACTCGCAATCCTCTCTTCCACACAAATCTCTTCTCCACGCCACCCCTAGATGCTCTACGTTCGTTTGATCTTTCCGCACAACAATTGGTATCAGAGCCAGGTTGGACATCTCCAGGTTTGCATCTGAAGTTTCGAAGAGAATGATCAAGGTTCAAGCCATTTCCGCAAGGGATCTCTCCATTGTTGTAATTGCCGTTGTCGTTGATGCCAGTCTGCACACTCCGATGCCAAGTCGTGCGCCTTCCACGTCCGTACTCAGTTGCATCTCAAATTTTGAGGACGTGTAGTAAGCTTCCTGAGCTTCATTCCTTTAAAATTTTGAAGAGATTTATCAAGGTTAAAGCCATTTCCGCAAGGATATCCCCCATTGCTGTAACTGCCGTCGTCGCCAGCACCAGTCTGCACACTCCGACGACAAGTCATGTGCCTTCCTTGTCCGTGCTTTGTTGCATCTCAAATTTTGAGGACGTGTGGTAAGCTTCCTGAAATTCCTTCTTTTAAAATTTTGCAGTCAGAAGTTTCGTATTCAGAGAGATACAGCAGGAGGCGTCTGGCTAGGGCACAACAATTTTCTAGACGAGTGACTCTTTGATTGTCGGATTTTGGGCATTTTGTGATTGTGGTTTTGTGCTTGGTTTGTGCGAGTATTTGCTACTGTTTTGTGCTAAGTAGTGTGCTTGGCTTGTGGCTAATTGCATTTTGTTGAAATCAGTAGTTTCAGTAGCATATTGTTGTTGAGATATTGCTTGCTATTGTGTACCTTGCCGCAGAATTGTGTTTGTTGAAATCACATTGTATCTCGTGTGTATTGTTGGTTGTTTGTTGTTTTGAAAATATGAATACTTCAAGGTTGAAGATAGAAAAGTTTGATGGTAAGAATAGCTTCAGCTTATGGTAAATTAAGATGAAAGCACTTCTAAAGCAACAAGGTATTTGGGCTCCTTTAAATAAGGAAACTACTTTGAACAGAAATTCGCTAGAGTTTGAATTGCAGGAGGAGAAAGCTCACTCCACCATCTTGTTGTGTTTGTCTGATGAAGTTATAATAGAAGTTGCTGATGAATCTACCTCGTTAGGTCTTTGGTAGAAACTTGAGTCATTGTATATGACTAAGTCTTTAACAAACAAATTGTTATTAAAGCAGAGACTATTCTCTTTAAAGATGATAGAAGGTGTACCTCTTAAGTAGCATTTAGATCAACTAAATGCTATTCTGATGGAACTCAAGAATATTAGAGTAATCATAGAAGATGAAGATGCAGCTCTTATCTTGCTTTGTTCACTCCCATTGAGTTATGAAAACTTTGTTCAGTCTTGTGTAGTTGGAAGAGATTCAATTACACTAGAAGAAGTGAGGTCCAACCTTCATTCTAGGGAGCTCAGACACATGGTGTATGGTAGAAATGAGGCAAGTGGTGTTGGCCTCTTAGCTCAGCAACAAGAGAATAGGGGAAGAAGCTAGAGACAAGGTGGAGGGAAGAATAGAAGCAGAAGCAAGTTGAAGGGCAAGTACTCTAGGGATACTTGCCATTACTGTAAGGAGAAAGGACACTGGAAATCACATTGTCCCAAGCTTATGAACAAAGGAAAGGATGCTATGGCAGAAACCAGTTCTACGTCAGGTGATGACTTTTCTCTTACAGTTTGTTGCAGTGCCTATTCTGATGATCAGTGGATTATGGACTTAGGAGCTTCACATCATATGACTCCTACTAGGGAGTATTTTGACACCTACGAGCAGGTGGAGGGTGGTCAAGTGACTTTGGCCAATGATGATGTGTGTTCTTGAGTTGGTGTGGGCATTATAAAATTTAAATTGCATGATGGCATAGTTAGAATTCTAGAGGATGTTTGGCACATCCCAAAGCTTGGAAAAAGTCTGATCTCACTGATGGCCCTTGATGCTAAGGGTTATAGATATACAGGTGGTGAGGGGAAGATCAGCATACTGAAAGGCTCATTAGTTGTTATGAAAGGAACCAAATCTGGTCCCTTATACATTTTGTAAGGCACTCCAATTGTTGGCGCAACTACATCAGCTATATCTGATCAGCAGAATTTTTCTATCATGTGGCACTTAAGGATGGGTCATTTGGGGCAGAAAGGAATGCAGAAACTGAGTAGTCTGGGCAAGTTTGATGGTCATAAGGTTGCTTGTATTGACATGTGCAAAAATTGTGTCTTTGGCAAACAGAAAAGAGTGTCATTTGCACGCAGTCAGCATAGCTCCAAGGGAATTCTTGATTATATTCATGCTGATTGTTGGGGGCTTTCATGTCAGACTTCTATTGCAAGTTCCAGATATTTTCTTTCTATCATTGACTGTCATTTAAGGATGAACTGGGTTTTCTTTTTGACACACAAAAGTGAAGCTTTTTCTTGCTTCAAGCATTGGAAGAAGTAGGTAGAAAACCAAATAGATAGAAAGGTAAAATATCTTAGAACTGATAATGGTCTTGAGTTTTGTTCTCAAGAATTTGATAACTTTTGTAAAGATGAAGGCATTACACGACATAACACTGTCAGGTATACCCTTCAACAAAATGGAGTGGGTGAAAGATTGAACAGAACACTCCTAGAAAAGGCACGTTGTATGCTGTCTCATGCATGTTTGAGCAAGAAGTTTTGGGCAGAGGCTGTTAACACAGCTTCCTATCTGGTGAATAGGTCTCCTTCTAGTGCCTTAGATGGGAAGATACCTCTTAAGGTATGGTTGAAAAGATCTGCTAGTTATTCAAAGCTCAGAATTTTCAGGTGTCCAGCTTACTATCATGTGAACAATGGCAAGCTGGAACCACGTGCCAAGAAAGGCATATTTGTGGGCTATTGTGTTGGTGTAAAAGGATACAAGATATATGATATTGAATCTCACAAAGTAATATATAGCCGTGATGTTACTTTTGATGAGAATTCTCTTTTGCAGGCAATAGATAAACTAGCAGGTGAAATACTAGAAATTGAGCACACTCTTCTTGAACAGATGGAGATAGATGACGCACAGCAGCCGCCTATCACTGATCAAGTTGAAATTAGAGAAATCTCATCTGAAACTCAGGAAAATAATGTTGAGGAGGAAGAGGTGGAGCAACCACCACCAAGAACCATTGGCAAAAATCATCCTAGAAGAGACGTTAGACCTCCGATTAGATATGGCTATGACAGTTTGGCTGCTTTTGCCTTACAAGTAGTAGTTGAGTTGGAGGATTCTGTTGATCCACCTACATATGAAGCTGCAATGAAAGATTCAGAAGCTGGTCTTTGGATGTCTGCTATGGAGGAGGAACTCCAATCTCTCCATAAGAACAAGACTTGGGAATTGGTGAAACGTCTAAAGAACACAAATATTGTTGGTTGCAAATGGGTCTATAAGAAGAAGATTGGGACTCAAGGCAACGTAGGTGTGCAGCACAAGGCAAGATTAGTCGCCAATGGTTATTCACAGCGAGAAGGAGTTGACTTCAATGAGGTATTTGCTCCTATTGTACATCATACATCTATTAGAATTTTGTTATCCATTGCTGCAGCACAGAATTTAGAATTGGAACAACTAGATGTAAAGACAACCTTCTTGCATGGTGAGTTGGAAGAAAATATTTGGATGGAACAACCAACAGGGTTTGTGGTGAAAGGTAAATTTGATTGGGTGTGCAAATTAAATAAGTCCTTGTATGGACTTAAACAGTTACCATGCCAATGGTACAAAAGGTTTGATGCCTTTATAGTTAAAGTTGGTTTTAGACGTAGCAACTATGATTCATGTGTATATGTTAAAACTCTTGATAAGAGTACACATGTTTATTTGTTATTGTATGTTGATGATATTCTTATAGCTGCGAAGAATATCGAAGTGATACAGGAGCTGAAGGACACATTAAAATCAGAATTTGATATGAAGGATCTTGGTCCAACTAGCAGAATTCTTGGAATGGAGATTAGGCGTGAAAGAAATTCTGGTAAGCTGTTTTTGAATCAATAGAAGTATATTAAGAAGATCCTTAGTAGATTTGGTATGGCTTCATGCAAAGCCATTAGCACGACTTATGACAGAAATGTCAAATTGTCATCTGCGATGTGTCCACAAACTGATTCTGAAAAGCTTGATTTGCAGCGAGTTCCTTATGCACAGGCAGTTGGAAGTCTTATGTATGCTATGGTATGCACTAGGCTTGATCTGGCATATCCTTTGAGTGTTGTTAGTAGGTTCATGTCCAATCCAGGCAGGGAACATTGGAAAGCAGTTAAAAGGATATTCAGATATTTGAAAGGAACTCCAGGTGTTGGCTTGATGTATGCAGCAGATCAGGGTTGTACTATGGCTGGTTATATAGACTTAGACAATGCAGGTGATGTTGACAGAAGGAGATCACTATCTGGTTATGTCTTTACATTTGTAGGTTCTATTGTGAGTTGGAAATCAACTCTTCAGCCTACGGTATCTCTGTCCACAACTGAGGTTGAATATGTGGCTATGATAGAAGTTGCAAAGGAAGGGATTTGGTTGAAAGGCTTACTTGGAGACTTTGGTTGGTGCATTGATAAAGCTGATATCTTCTGTGATAGTCTTAGCACTATTTGTCTCTCCAAAGATAATGTCTTTCATGATAGAACTAAACATATTGATGTTAAGTATCACTTCCTTAGAAATGAAGACAGGATAAAGATTATGAAGGTCAACACAAAGGACAATCCAACTGATATGTATACAAAGGGCGTTGTTGAAAGCAAGTTCAAGCATTGCTTGGACTTACTCAATGTCTATTGTTGCTGCTGACCCAAGTTGGGTCTTGGTGATCCATCACTTGTTCGTGGTGAAGATTGATGAAAGATAAGAAGGAGATTTGTGATGCGTGTGTCTTCCATCAAGTATATGTATGTGTCTTTGAATATGGTTGTATTTCTTTGATAATTTGTACAAGGGCAAACTTATCTTTTGGGTATCACCAACCGTTGCCTCTATATATGTAAGGGGTCATCCACGTCCAAGGGATGCCATGCCAAACCATCCCTTGATTTCGTTCTCCCCCTTCTTTGTACTAGCAACCATACAGCAAGGAATCACGATAGATTGATCACTCGTGGACGTACTTGTGTTGGGGAACCACATAAATTTGTTGTTCTTCGAATTCTCCACTCGCAATCCTCCTTCCATGCAGATCTCTTCTCTACGCCACCCCTAGATGCTCCACGTTTGTTTGATCTTTTCGCACAACAACATACACTTCTTCTTTTATATATCCATTTAAAAAAGCAGTCTTAACATCCATTTGATATAATTTGAAATCCATATAACAAGCATAAGCTAACAAAATTCGTATTGATTCTAGTCTAGCAATAGGAGCAAATGTTTCATCATAGTCAATTCTTTCCTCTTGCTTGTAACCTTGAGCAACTAATCTAGCTTTATTTTTAACTATATGTCCATCTTGATCTACTTTGTTTCTAAATACCCACCTTGTTCCTATTATGGACTGATTTTCAGGTGGTGGAACTAGATCCCATACTTCATTTCTTATAAATTGATTTAGCTCATCTTGCATAGCTAAATACCAAAATTCATCTTCTAAGGCATCTTCAATTTTCTTAGGTTTTAGTAAAGAAACAAATGAATAAGCACCACAGATGTTGACTACTGATGACCGAGTCCTAACTCCTTGATTATGATCGCCTTTTATCTGATCAATAGGATGAGATGAAGCATAACGCCAATTTCTATGTTGTTCCACATTTTCTATAAGTATGACATTATTTTCTTCTAAATTTTCATCATTCAAACTTAGATTTCTTATTCCGTCAGATAATCTATCAATTTCTCTGTCAACATCATTTGATACTATTTCTGGGAGAATTTCTGAATCAAAGTTTTCAGCATGTCTTAAATCCAAATGAGAATTATCATGAAATTTCACATGCAGGGTTTCCTTAATGGTTTTTGTTGATTTATTATAAACTCTATATGCTTTACTTCTAATGGAATAACCAACAAAAATCCCTTCATTTGATTTGGCTTTAAATTTATCTCTTCGTTCCTTAGTGTTTAAAATAAAACACTTACAACCAAAGGGTTTTAAATAACTTACTTTGGGAACCTTGTTATACCATATCTCATAAGGAGTTTTATCTAAAATTGGTCTTAGATGTACTCTACTTATAACATAGTATGCTGTATGAACTGCTTCTGCCTAGAGAAATAGGGGTAACTTATTTTCATTTAACAAGGTTCTGGACATTTCTGCATTGCATTTATGGAAAAGAAATTTACAACCTAACCCTGTGGTTGTAAGTTCTAGACATGTACCAAAGACATCGGTACAGTCTATCACTTATTATGGAAAGAAGTGGGGACCAATGATCGAAAATGCAAACAGGGAATTACAATCCTTGTATTCCCAACATTATTTTCCCCCAGCTGTTTTAGATGATATTAAACAGTATATCGATGAACAGAAAACTGCCATTAGCAAAATGGGCCTTCAAAGTGAAGGACAAAGAGTTTATCAACTCAAAATGGTAGAGGTGGAGAGCTTAAAACTCTATATTCCATTATTACCACATAGGCATCATGGTGAAGGACCATCAAGACAACAGGTGCCTTTAACAGGAGAAATTAAGACAATTTTAGAACCTCCTGAACAACTTGAAACACTACAGACATATAGTCGGACAAAGAAAAAGACAATTGAATATTTTGGACTAACTGCAGGTGTACAAGGAATATTGCAACAAAAAGAAGAATCAGTGAAAAATGGTAAACTATGCTCCATTGCAGAAGCTGGACAGACATTTTTGTTAGGAATCCCAGCAGATGTGACAAATATTGGCTTACAAGCATATACGCTAAGGTATTGTGTCACATTAGTGCATAATGTATCTTTTAATATAATGAACAGTTTTTCACACAATGCTGCAAGCACACATTCTTTTCCTACGGAAAGTGAGAATGTAGGAAATTTTGATGATATATATACAGATGATATCAAATTTGATGATATTATTGATGACATAGACACTGAGTCTATGAATTTTGAAGATATTTCATCTGAAGAGGAATGTACAGATATTCTTCCTCTTACTGTATCTCGAACAGAGACTTTTGAATTTTGGTAGAGTTGCTTATACTACACTTTATATGTATGGTTATGTTTGTTACAATATATCGTATACTTGTTGATAAATGTATATAATCAACAACATACACAGTTACAAATAGAATATGATAATACCAATGCCTCACATATACAAATTTGAGAAATACAGGATGATTCTATTCCACAGACAGATATAGAACATTCTTTCATATAGAGACAGTTGTATAGATCACATATAGATATACAGGTTGCTGATATACAGATTGTTACAAAGACTGTTGCTATTGAAATGTTTCCAGAAGAACAAATAGAAGAAATTCAGCAGATTATTGATACGACAATAATAGATATTTTAGACATTTATACTAGTTTTGATAGAAATTCCACCAGTTCTGAAAGATCTGACAATATAGATGCTATTGATAATATTGAAGTAAGTCCCAGATCAGAACATCATGACAGGAAAATACCTAATCTTGAATAGAGTTTAGATACAAATACACTATTATGGTTTAGAAATAATTCTTGTTATGACAAATTTTAGACATATAAAACTTTTACAGTTTTATATTCAAGACCAGTTAAGTTTGAAGGGATGGCACACATACGTGAACTGTTTGAATTTCAAGGCTTGTTGACTCCACTTCCACAATAGCCAGACCATCTTGCTATACCCGAACTTCTCAATTGTTTTTACTCAAACTTAATAGTGGAAGAAGGTATTCCTGTTTGTAATATACAAGAAAATGACATATATTTAACTCCAGATTTACTTCATCAGGTTCTTGGTCTGAAAAATGAAGGAGTTAAATTATCAAAAAGAAAACAGGTTTATCGATTGGGATGGGACATTGCAAGTTTAGACAAAGATCCAACTGCCAACAAACCATTGACATTACTAAATGACTTAAATGGCCAAGCACGTTTTATTGCAAAAATATTGCATGCTACATTATTTCAGAGGTTTGGTCATGGGGCAGAAGTTGGCAGATGTTGTCTTTATGCTACATACGCATTAATCAACCATATGCAGGTGAACTGGTATGATATTTTTGTTTCTCATATCTTGCATTTGCAAAGTAAATTATTTTATGGTGATACAATTTTGAGAATTGTGGCAAGTCAAATAGATATTACACCTTGGCCACAGAAAAGATTAAAGTCATGATTTTTCTCTGTAAAGGAACTCCAAAAATACCAAGCGGTAGATACACCTATCCTCAGACAACAACAACAACAGGTTTGGCAAACACAGCAACAATCCGTAGAATTTACAGAAATACAGCAACATACAGATATACAACAAGATATACATACAGATATACAACAAGGTATACACAGAGAAATACATACAGGTATAGATACAGACATACATACTGAATTTTTACAGCAACCATCACAAGTTTCTCAAAATGATTTAGATCAGACATTACTTGATCAGATAAACAGAGTTAGTATAGATATTGCAAAGAAAATTTCAGATACCCTGATTTATATTTTTCGAAGACAAATAGGCTTGTGATTATACAAATTATGTATTACATGATTTATTTTTTGTAATTTGTAACCAAAACCATTTATGTAAACTGTTTACTGATTTTAATGTTACGTGATTATTTTTTGACAGTTTATGATATTAAACAGTTTTTGCTTAATCCATAAATCCTATGAATGGTTGACACTATCGTTTTGATTAATATATACTTAGTAAGATATCCTTCCTTACATTTATAAAACTTAACTTCCTGAAGGGGGAGAAAATAGTTTGTTTACTTTTTTATAATGCCAAAAAGGGGGAGATATAAATTATGTGACTTATTAGGTTTTGACATCATCAAAAAGGGGGAGATTGTTAGGTATTTAATTTTGATGATGTATGCTTTATTAACGTATTTAAATAAGTCTACATAATATTCTCTAAGTATATTTCTCTAAGTATAATAGTTAACAGATTATCGGAAAGTTTCATTTTTATGTCGGATAAATTAAAGATTTCCAAAGAGCTAGGTTTGCAATAGTTAAACTTTTGGATAGTTAACATTTCATTTTTGTCGAATACTTTATGTTAAAAACTTGTATAGTTAAGTTATCTGCACGTGTGTTTTTAATGTTTTAAGTTGTCATGTGTTTCCCATGTGTGTTCGGTAATGAAAAATCGAATAGTTAGATAACTGTTCGAGTTTTTATACGCATGGAAAGATAACTGTTTGCGTTTTATAAAAGGACTAAGGAACAGATAAGTTTCCTTGTTTAGTCACGTGTTTTGCAGGTGCAAGAACTCAAAGAGTTAAAGGATAAGTGTTCGAGTTTTGACAGGAGTTAAAGGATAAATGTTCGACTAAATCGAAGACTTAGAAGATATTCTACAAGACTCTAGGAAGATAAAATTTCGGTGAATCTACGAGTGGTAATCGTGGAAATTCAAAATGTTAGAGAAGAAAGTGGAATTTTAAATAGAAAGTAGTTTGGATTAAAGAGAAAATTAGTACGTGGATTGTGGATTATGGATTGTAGATCAAGTGGATGAACATGCTGAACGTGAAAGACAACAGAGTTCGACTAATAATAGAGAGTACGAGCTACATTACAATAGGGGATCCCAATCTCAAAAACCAAGTCTGAATATTCAATCTGGATCCCTAACTGAAAAGTTAAGTTTGAATATTCATATTCTGAAAAGTTCTCCAACATCAGAAGAAGTTCAAAATTCGAAGCAATTTTAGAAAAGGAGCTGCAAACGCAAGAAGTCTGGAAATTCGACAACTGGAGAAGAAGAGATACAGAAGCTGAGCAAAGAGAAAGAAAAGAGCTGTGTGCATAAAGATCAGGTTTTATACAATTCAAAATTAGTTTTGAAAAAGAGCTTTGTTTTCCTATTTGAATTGTATATCAAAAATTACTGTATCAAAACCGTCAAGAAGGGAATTGAGCTGAAAAGATATTGTAAATTCTGTCTTGAAATAAAAGAATAGAATTTCATTTACGAGTGTTTTGTGCTCTTGTTTTATCCGCTAGTTTAATTACTAAAGACACAATTCACCCCCCCTCTTGTGATACAGACGATCCTACAACTGGTATCAGAGCAGATTAAACTGTTTAAAACATCCGAAAGCCTTCATTTCTCTATTTAGGAATTGGTTTTTCTTGTCATTTACTTCAGATCATTTGTTTAAAATGGATAATTCTAAAATCTTAGTTATGACTAAAGGATAGACCACTAATCGTCCTCCTATATTTGAAGGTAGCAATTATGGCTACTGGAAATATAGGATGAAAGTATTCTTTCAGTCAATCGATTTCAAATTATGGCATATAATTAGCAATCCTATAGTGTTAGTTACGACTCCATATGATACTTGGACTTTTGATGAAAAGGAGCGAATGACACTAAATGCTAAAGGTTTAAACATCTTGTTTTGTGCTTTATCTCATAATCAATTTAATAAAGTTTCTACATATCAAACTACATATGAGATATGGCATGCATTAGAAGTTGCCAACGAAGGTACTAATCAGGTCAAGGAATCTAAGATCAATATGTTAGTACATAAATATGAGCTTTTTAAAATGCCTGAAAATGAATGTATCTGTGACATGTTTTCCCATTTCTTGAGATTGTAAATTCATTAAAATCTTTAGGCAAGAAATTCGAGGAAAAATACTTGGTAAGAAAGATCCTTAAATCTTTAACTAAAATTTGGGCTCAAAAGACAACATCTAACTAAGAGTCTAAAGACTTAAATACATATACTCTCAATGATCTCATAGGAAATCTACCAGCCTATGAAGTACAATATTTAGATCCAAAAGGGAAAAATCCTAGAAGGGATCTAGCTTTTGAGGCTGATAAAGTCTCAGAAGTCACTAGTGATTCTAACGATGATTTATTGTTGTTGACCAGAAAATTTAGAAATCTGTTGAAGAAACGCAGGAACTTCAGGTCAGCAAAGACATTTGGAGATATGGAGAAGAAGTCATTCACGAAAGATAAAAGTATATGCTACAAGTGCAATAGGCTGGGTCACTTTCAAACTGATTGTCCTCTCAACAAAGATAAGAAGAATTCGAGGAGGAATTTTAGGAATAAGAGAAGAGAGACAACATACAACACAGCAACATACAACAACAGGTTCGGCAAACACAACAACAATCCGTAGAATTTATAGAAACACAGCAACATACAGATATACAACAAGGTATACACAGAGAAATACATACAGGTATAGATACAGACATACATACTGAATTTTTACAGCAACCATCACAAGTTTCTCAAAATGATTTAGATTAGGCATTACTTGATCAGATAAACAGAGTTAGTATAGATATTGCAAAGAAAATTTTAGATACCCTAATTGATATTTTTCGAAGACAAAGAGGCTTGTGATTATACAAATTATGTATTACATGATTTATTTTTTGTAATTTGTAACCAAAACCATTTATGTAAACTGTTTAATGATTTTAATGTTACGTGATTATTTTTCACAGTTTATGATATTAAACAGTTTTTGCTTAATCCATAAATCCTATGAATGGTTGACATTATCGTTTTGATTAATATATACTTAGTAAGATATCCTTCCTTACATTTATAAAACTTAACTTCTTAAAGGGGGAGAAAATAGTTTGTTTAATTTTTTATAATGCCAAAAAGGGGGAGATATAAATTATGTGACTTATTAGGTTTTGACATCATCAAAAAGGGGGAGATTGTTAGGTATTTAATTTTCATGATGTATACTTTATTAACATATTTAAATAAGTTTACATAATATTCTCTAAGTATATTTCTTTAAGTATAATAGTTAACAGATTGTCGGAAAGTTTCATTTTTATGTTGGATAAATTAAAGATTTCCGAAGAGCTAAGTTTGCAATAGTTAAACTTTCGGATAGTTAACGTTTCGTTTAATTCTTCTTTTCAACTTCTAAATTGCATCTTCTATTCACGTATATTGTTGGGGCTGTTGGTGGGGTTTTCACAAGAGTGAATGACACCCATCAATGGTGGCTTGGCGCATTTGAGTAGGAGGTGTGAATTGAAAGAAGAAGAAAATAAGTGTTGATGTTCATTTGAATGAAGAACCTATCATTTATCTCTAGTTGTTAATTTTAATTTTAGTAGTTAATTGAGTATGTTATCTATTATATTGATCACCTTTTATCCAAATCAATCCAAAAAAGAATTTCTAATGCAAGTAGTGTAGTATAGTTTTAGCTAGATTAGCAAATAGTATAGTTGCATGCACTTAGTATAAATTAGAATAGAGTAGTGTAGTGTATTCTTTCTTCATATTCTATTTTTTTTTCTCTTCTTTTCTTTGCATATATCTTGCATCTAAACTCACGTGGAATTGGTGTGGATTTCATACTTGAATGGCTTGATAGATTTACAAGTAAAAAAATTGATTCACATCACCATTTTCCACTACACATTGCCTTGAAACTACATGATTTGTGAGCTTGTGTTATTTTTGATGATTCTACATTCACATCTCATTAATTTACTGAAGTATAACTAAGAGCTTAAAGAGCAAAGTTGAGTAATAATTGATTAAGTCATAAACACAATCCTTGTGGAAGAATGACCTGTATTTGCCATGTACACCAAAGGAACTATGCACTTGTAGTAAAGCTTGAGCTAAAAATATAGCTCAACACATGATTCTAACTTAACGAGTTCAGATATTTTGGACACTTACGAACCTAACTATACGATGCCTAGATGCATTTTGGATAGTTAATAGATAACTTATCGAAAATCCACTTAAGTCATGCATTAAGGTTTCAACACGTGTATTC